>CM067070.1:7022194-8222194 GCA_033980235.1 Diadema setosum | reverse complement strand
TTTACTCCTGCTGAACCAAGCACGAATGGCTTACCTGTGATGAGGAGTACATGTAAGTGGTGATCAGCATCCAGTGGTTGGCATGGCAACAGAGTGAAGATGGGAAGAGAAGAGAAAATGGATACTTTGATGAGATATGTCACAACTAAATCTACACACAACTACATTCAACTAAAAACCGATATATATATATATATACACAGGTTGTATATATATATATATATCATATTCTGAGATAACAAGGTCATGTCTTTGCTTGATTTGGAAGTAGTAAAGGCTTCCCAGCACAAAAGGAACTACTTTGAAAACAAAAATTTTTATTTAATTCAATTGAATTCAATTCTATCTAATATTTATTTCCTTCAATACAAAAAAAAAAAAAAAAAATGGCACAACAAAATTTATATGCAATGACAATGCATGTAATTGATGGGGCCCGCACCAAAAAGCACAGTTTGTACCTTTGGCACAACTAGCAATATAATGCAATAACATAATAACAATATAGAGCAAATAAATCAATAAACTGATAATATTTTATGGAAGTGGGATCATGATAGAGGCACGGTGAGTTCATCTCATCTTTTTTCTTTATCCTTGCCAAATTTACTTAAACACTTACCGAGTCTAAGAAATCATATTTTGTGGTTTAATGCTCTATTGTTCTTGTTTGCAATTTTTAGTATTCATTGTTAGTGTGTTGAAAGGTTTAATAAATATGTTTTTCCTTTTAGCACTTTGTTGCTCATAGGGCCTACGTGTAATATATGTATAATTTATGCTTTGTTTCAGTTGGATAAGTTCTAAAAGCCTCATTATTGCTATATCTACTACTACCTCCACAAATCGGCAGACAAATATCAGAAGATTAAAGTTCTGGTATCTATCTCTCTCTCTCTCTACCTTTCAAATATAGGCATTTTTTTTTTTTTTTTGGGGGGGGGGGGAGGGGATCTAATTTTGTGTTAATTTAACTACTTCTACCCTATCACAGGACATCTACAATCAAATAATATTCATGTCAAGTTATTGAATTATATACATTAGGTCAAAAACGTGCTAAGGTATCATGTTATATGAGTTTCTAAGGGTGCGTTTATCAACTCTTTTTCTCGGCAGAAACAGTTTTCCAAACGGCTGTTTTGATTATGGGGTTCGGAAAGCCTTTTTGAAAGCCGCAAATTTGTGCTTTCAGAAACAGGTTTCCGAAACAGGTTTCCAGAAACCTGTTGCTAGAAGCCCTTTGAAGCAAGATACATGCAAAGTTGTTCTGAAACGGCTTTGTACTGTGGTTACAGTATATGTCCCCTTCTCCTCCAAGTCAAATTGCGCAATGCAGCTGCAAAGTGACAAGGCCAGTTTTCGTGTTCACGATGAGTTGATAAACGCAACTATTTTGGAAGCCGTTTCTAAAGGGCTTTGGAAACGGCTTTGGAAAGGGCTGTGGAAACAGCTTTTGAAAGCCATTTCAAACAGGGGAAAGATGATAAACGCAGCCTAAGTTGATAGATATGAAAGGGGGTGGGGGGATTGAGCACAAGACATGTGTGTTCCTAGACATCTACTTAATTTATATGGCACGGTCTTATGTAGCACACAATCGTTAGAGGTTAGCAGAGTATGCAGGTAGCCTATACAATGCAATGAACTCCATCGTGAGGTGCTTTCAAGTAGGGAAGAAAAACTGTTTCGTTAATGCTCTGACCCGTGCTACATAAACCTACACAGACTATAAGGGAAGGGCTCATATTCTATCCTTTTTTTGTATCATTAACTTTGTTTTCTTGCTGCTTGAAGAAAAGGGGGAAGGGGAGGGGAAAAAATGTGTATGTTCAGTTCATTGACTCCCGTGGGAATTAAGCAAATAGAGGGGGTAAGCTCTCGAGTTACACGACGGAGAAAGAAGTTGCTCGTTTGGGCTTGAACTTTACCTCAGGCATGCCTTAAAGGTGGCTCCCCTCATTCTGCTAGAGAACATTGGGGCCCTCACCTTTTAGACACCAAAATGGTTCCTCGAATGTGCCACAAGATGAGAATTCACAAGGCAAACATACCGCAACATTCAATCCGGGAATACAATACAACGTTTGCTTTTCAGGCCCGTGCCGAAAAAACTACCTTAACCCTTCGCGTGCACCCCTTGCACCTGGCGGGGTTACTCTCAAAAAGCAAGCTCCTTGTCATTCAGATCGATCCCTCCTACACTGGACGGCAAGAGTAAAGGTTGATGAACAAATTCTGGTATAACAGCTTGGCAGCCCACCTGTGCAGATTGTTATAATGAAATGAGAATGAGGCAGAGTTATGTTTACCCCCAACCATTTATTTCCAGGTCATCTGCCCAATCTGAGCAATACGGTCGAATGCGTCCCACTTGGGCACGAGGAACAGTTGGGGTTAAACTTTTTGTGGACAAAATCAAAGGAAATTCAACAAATCTTTCATTTGTTACGGCCAAGTCCACACATTGTCTGACCTGAAATTCGACACGTGCTATTATGATGCAGAACGCTGCCTGCAGACAAAATTTGGTGGGATTTGCAGAAAGCTTGCCCCAAAACACAGGAGAAAGAAAAGGGGCAGAGAAAAAAAGACGAAGAAAAGAAGAGATTGCTAGCTTTAATGGCAAATCCGGGCAAACTATGAAACCTCCGTGGATATGTAATTTTCTGACAGAGCATTCCTTGCTGAGCTACGATCATAGCTTTCGTCGGAGGAGGCTGCCTCGTTTTACCCCCAGCGACATCAAGGCAGCCTCATCGGGCAGTTCTGCACAAGTTGCGCCCAACTTCTCTGTCAGATCTCTTCCGCACACATCTCACAAATGCAACCACTGAATATAAAATCTGGTAAATATTTTTTGGAGTTCCTATCCTAGGCAGGAGGGATACATGTAACTAGTGAAAAGGTGAAGAATTCCTTCTATTCCATGTGGTACAAAATCTCCTCAAGATTCAAACAGAAAAAGGTCAGTAATGTTCATCTTGTAAGTGTTGAAATAAACCTGAATCTGAATCTGAATCTTCCTGAGGCTGAATTCAAGCAGGTATAGTGGTAATGACATTGCTTTGATATATTTAATGCTGGCATCATTAACCTATGCTGAGTCAGTTTGTTCAAACTTCTTCAACATACATCTTCAAAGTTTTTGAGAAAATCTATTTTTGCAATCCAGTGCTAAATCGATTACCAGTTGTTGCAAGTATACCAATAAAATGTTAAATGATATGAAAATCAGTTCAGTCTAAAGTAGGCCCACACACGTGGATGCACTAGGCCACATTCTGGTCACTAATGGATTTTCTTTTTCTTGAAACGTCGTGATCATTCGTCCAGCGCAACACGTGTGAGCGCTGATAAATAAAATTGATTTTTGAATCGAGATGCAACAAAACCCGATGACTCCTGTGGTGTGAATGCGGCCGTTGATACACAAACAGGAACAAAGGAAAACATCTTGACAAAAATACCAAATACTGCCTCCATCCTTGTAATATCACTTCATCCTACTGCAAACCTTCAAATAAAAAGGAAAATGAGAGGCAAAGAGAAGTAAGGATTATATCACCTGGATTTGCATTTATCCCTCTACCCCTATCAAGAATAAGAGGCTCACCTTTCGGCAGTGGGGGTTGTTTGGGACAGCGCATCTCTTACCTCCCCCCCCCCCCATCTTGTCCCAGCCTCATCCCTCTTCAAAACCACTTGTGATGCTACTCGGAGTGGATACAGGGGGATGGAAGACACAAGAGCATGAAAAGAAACCAGACAGCAAAGAAGACCAGAAGAAAGAGGGAAAAAAAAGGGGGGGGGGGGAAAGAGGAGAAGATAGCAACAGGGTAGATATAAAAGAAGTTCCCCCAATCTAACACATCTAGGCTAATATATCCACCAATTCCCTTCTTATTAGGAACGGGGGCTATCTGTTTCTTGAGCGATAGGAGGATTCTTCCGGGGCAACACCGTTCCAATTTCACCCCTCCCCCCTTGCCACGAAACCGAAAAATAGCCAAAGTAGTGGCCCAGGGGTTATAGAGGGTGTGTGAGAGAGAGAGAGGGGGAGAGGGAGAGAGAGAGAGAGAGAGAGAGAGAGGGGAGGCTGGGACAGAAACTGGGGTAGCTCCCGGGGTATTCGAGGAGGGCTAGACGAGACACACCTTTGGATGGCAAATAGCACAAGGAGCGAATCCCTGGTGTGGAAATCTGCCAAGAAAAAGGAGATGGACAGACTAGAGGGAGGGGGGGGGGGGGGGCACGGCAGGGGGGCAGGGTAGGGGGCAGAGTAGGGCGGAGTAGGGTGTGATGGGTTGTTGTGGGGAGAAAGAGGAATAAAGTGGGAGGGGGATAGTGGTCTATCCCTTCTAAAAAATGCAACAGCAAAAAAAAAAAATCAATACTGGAATTGAATGAAATTCAACACTCAAACCTAGTTTATTGGATAGCAACAGTGTATCTTGGCTTCATTTGTTCACAGTTCATTCTGTGCTGTTGCAGTAAAAGGAACCACTATCCACATTTCTCAAGCTTGATCATGAATGTTCGGTGTACAAACTTCATTATCTTATTCCTTTGTTAGTTATGCAATGATTTATGATATAATTCAACTGTATTTTTATTGACATTTCATTATTTTAATAAATATGCCATTGTATTGTTATCACAACTATTTTTACATTTTTATGCATTTCTCTAAAATTTCACATTAGACAATCATCTATAAAAATACATGTAGATGCAAACCTGCATCAAATGTGCAATTCAATATGGATTCATTTTGGTTACACCAGTAATTAATTATAAAAACATGTATACTACTATAAACATGAGGGAAAATTGTTTGAAAAGTAAAAATAAAAAAAAGTAGTTAGATATTTTGTTTTCCAGCATGTATAGAAAGATTAACCATTACAAACACCAACATCACAATATAACCCTATCATACTGGTCTTGTAGATACAGTGTTTTCCTGCCAGAAATATGTATTTGTTTGTTTCATTTGCATATGATAAAACTACTCAGATTTGTGGCAGGATCGAAACACTTTGCTAACTCCTGGCTGGATTAACCAATTATTTTCTCCCTTAGTGCGCATAACAACTAAACCACCTGCCTAGAGAACCTGGCATTCCACACCAGAGGGGGCTAGACCAGTGAACAGACTCAGTGCATCTAAATGTTCTGTGGTACACCAAAGGGGTTTGCTCTGATTGGCAATGGTTTGATATGAAGTCTTCAGCCATCATCAACATCTAGTGGGCTAACTGACTGCCGCACCATCGCTTAACCCATTGAAGACTAGTCTTGAGTACTTTTGGGCAGGCATCTGTGTGAAATGTTTGCTGTAGTAAAATCAGCTTGTCTTCGATGGGTTAAAACAAAATACAGTTGAACCTCTATTATCCGGCCTCCCTTTATCCGGATCTCCCTATTATCCGGACGCAATCTCGCCGTGATTTTTTTATCTTTTTTTAATAATTACGGGGGGAAAGGGGGATTCCCAACTCCTTGAGAACAAACACACATGAATTACATATACTTGATACATTTCTTAATAATTATTTAGGTAAATCATCCCAAGAATTTATAAAAGAAAATGATTTCATTCTTGCAAACACGGACCTCTATTTTGGGGTCTGTTACCGAGTGTAACAATGAAAAGGTTGCAGTATACACATTACTACATGTGGTACTACAATGGGCTACATCAGTATATGTGTATGTATATGTACATGTATAAAGCATTGAGTCTCCCGTATCCGGCCAAATCCCTTATCCGGATGAGCCCCGGTCCCGACTTGTCCGGATACGAGAGGTTCAACTGTAGAACTGAATGAGCAAAATGGAGCTAATTCAAGGGAGACACTAACCTCGATTCTATTAGATTTGGGAATTTTGTTTGTTTGTTTATTCTATTGAGGGAGATGTGTCTTACCTCTTACAACTGATTTTGAAATTGTTCTTACCTCATGGGGGGGGGGGCGAGGTTTGGGAAAAAATGTAAATGACATACTAATCCTATTTGTGTCTGAAATTTTGTACAGTGTATACAATGCTATGGGGTTTTATGTGCCAATCACCACTCAAAGCACACGAGGGGTTAAAGATAAAACAAGGTTCAAGGTGAAGCCGAGATTAAGAGATGGAAACGGAGCACCGATGTAGTTAGGAGGAGCTCCATCATTTTCTTCCCTCTTTCTCCAAAGATTAGAAAGAGAAGAGCATCGTGGAATTGCCTGATGGTATGGCAGGTCTTCTTTCCCCCCCCCTTTTTTTCGGTGGGGGGGGGGGGAGGTGCCACACCCCCCTCGGGCAAGAAAACAACACCGCTGTTTTGTGGGACGGTGGTTTTCTAAGAGGAGAATCGGGAGAGAGAGCAAAAGAGTAGCTTAAAAGACAGAAAAAGAGAGAGAGATGGAGGTAGAGAGAAAGAAAAAAAAAAGGAGTGGAGTTATTGAGATGAGCATTTCTTTTGGCTCTGCCCGGCTTTATTCTAATACTTTGAGATTTGCGGTGAACACTTTCGCTGAAATATATGCCGTTCTATGAGTAGCAATTTTGCTGGATGTAATTCAGAAAGAAGTGGGTATTTGAGGATGGAGAGAGAGAGGGAGAGAGAGGGAGAGAGAGAGGGAGAGAGAGGGAGAGAGAGAGGGAGAGAGAGGGAGAGACGAACAGAAATGGAGGAATAGAGGGAGATATTTTAGGATGGAGAAAAAACAGAGAATGCAGTGAGAGTATACACTAGAGATGTATCTGTAGATGATTCTACTTTACTCAAATGTGCGTAACACCACTCCTGGTCTTGGTTTACCCAGGCCGCGGAGTCGCATGAGAATGTCCATATTCTGGGCAGTAGGCGGTAAGCGGGGAGAGAGTTTGCATATTATTTTGTCGCGGGAGAAAACTTGACGAGTGCCGATGAATCGGGATGAGCCAAAAGTTGTCCCCGCGCTACGACGAGAGACGAGGGGCCTCAAAGGAGTGAGTTTATTAACTCCCACGTCGTCTGACAAGAACTGAACTTTACACCAGTGCAATCTTGGGGAATCTAACAGGCATAAATGCTGGTTTGAATTTGTTGCAGCTATGCTTGTGACTAAGGAAGATACAATGGTCATGAAAGCATTTACATCCTACCATTTGCTTGTTTGTTTTTGTGTGTATCTGTGTTTGTGTATGGGCCTACTACTAAAAAAAAAAATAAATACTGATTAATTAAACCAGGTAAACGTAAGCACTCTACGATTATGAGATTGTATGATTAGAGCTATTAAAGAAAAACAAAATTAATTTTGAGAAATTGGCTTATTTTATGCATATGTTCATATATATTGATGGTAGAGATCAAGTATATCAACTTTTTATCAAGTTAACAGATCAAGATTCTGAAACTTTCATACACTTTACACAGAACTGATCAAAGTCTTGAAGGATATGGGTTAAAGAAAACAAGCAAAATCTTTCTGAAGACCTGCCAAAAAAGGAGCAATGATAATAACAATAACAGTATGTAGGAATACCATTCCTATTTTAGAGGCAATGAATTAGTTTCCAATCCACAAAGTTACACTGTATCTTTAATTTTCATAGTGTTGTTTCACAGTTTAAAAGTTTCAAAGCCTTGAGGAAGAAAATGAAAAACATATTTCAAGTAATGCACTATTTTACATCTGTTTGTGCAAATCAATACTTCAGATCTAAAATTTACTTCGCCATTTTCACACAGATTTGATCGAACACTGGACAACAGTATCGAAGCATGAGTTTCTTCCACCTTGCTGAGCTGCTCAAGGTTTCAAAAGATGCGCATGAATTTCCCAGATCACTATCGCCTTGATTGCTGGATCAAATTGGCAACAAGGGGTATCGTTGATACCATCTTCCATGCAGTATAAAAGTGGCTGACACAAGTGAGATGAAAATCTATGGTACTTAGGAGCTGATATTTCATCCTGGTCCAGTGCCATTCAGATATATCGATGACAAACAAGTCTGAAGTTTGTCTTTTGAGGCTCAAAGTTCTGTGCAAGGTACGTGAGTGTTTTTCTGCGAGTTTACTGCTTTCCATTTACATTTCTTTCTTTAAATTTTTTTCATAACTCTCTCTCTCTCCTTCTTGCTAGTCATGTGATCAAATTTGATGATGTCATATTTACTATTTGAAGATCTCTAATATATTGGACACAGTGCATTGCATAAAAGAAAATTGAACTACTTCTTATTTCTTTAGCTGCGTAATTTGATTCTTTTGGACCCGAGCTGAGTGCAATCTTGAATATTGCTATTGTTGGTATACTGGGATAGGTGTCTCTAGAAAATGTATACTATAGCAAGTGAGCTCGCCCTTAAAGGGGGGGGGGGGGAATCCAGTCCAAACATAAGTTAGTCTGATAAGAAAGAATAAAATATTACAAGTTCAATGGTAAAATTTTGATCGAAATCGGGTGAAAAATAAGGAAGTTATGACATTTTGAAGTTTTGCTAATTTTTGAGGAAACAGTTCATGAACGGTCAATATGACTATGCAAATGGCAAAGTGAGCATGTCATCCCCTCACAACTTGCCATGTAGTTTGTACATAAAATTTTGGAATTTCCAGTTTTTTATTCAAACACAATTATGCCCGAGGTTCAAATCCTGATATGTCTAAGTGATAAATATTCTGAAGTTATTCAACCAGGAATAACATCATGTTTCAGAATTCAATGACAGAAATATTGAATTTTTGTCATTTTTTGTACACAATCAATGGAAAATTGTGAGGTTATGACATGGTCAGCTCACACATTTGCATATTCATATCCACTGTACAAGAACTATTTTGCAGAAATTTGCAAAACTTCAAAATTTCATTACATCCGTATTTTTCATCCGTTTTCATTCAAATTTTTACTGTTGAACTCATAAGATTTTACTCTTTTTTGATCAGACTACAATGTAACTTATTTTTGGACTGGATTTCCCCATTAACAGGTTTATTTAGGGATAAGATACTGTAACATCATCAACTTATTCAATCATTGGCCTATTTGCACTTCTTACAATACAAGGTTGACATTTGGGATACGATTTCCCCCAAATTATGTAGTCCAGTGTATTTGAAATGAGGCTGGTTCATGCTGTTGGTCCTCTAGCAATGCTGCATTTCTACCCATACCCATGAGTTCACTTCTCAAGCGTTTCTCTTCCTACATAAATTTGTGTACCTTGAGCCACTATGGTGGGGTAGAGTATCAAAAACCTGAGTAATTTCAACTGTGATGATTTCAAGCTTTACGTTTGACAAACTTTGTTATTTCTAGACTGCCTTGCCGATAGTGGGTTATGTCAACACTAATCCCGGGATTCGAAACTGAATGGAAACTGACCCAGAGTTTAGCGCAGTGTATCCAAAAAGTGACCTCTTTTTCCTAAACTAATCGTTTCAGACTCACAGAGGTCAGGAGAGAAATATCAAAGAATGGTTGGGACTTTACTGCCTATATTATGTGGGTCAATGTTACAAATAAAGACCTTCAAAGCACAATCTTTTATTGAGCAAAAGTAAGGAGATAAACTTTGCATCCAGGCTGTTTGAATTAAGATGATAGCTCATAAAACTAATATATGAGGAGGCAATTCAAAATTCGCTTGTGAAAATCCAGTTATGATTCTAAAAAGTTCAATCTGCATTCGTGTACAAAACTTTAGGGATGAATTCAACAAAATAATGGTGAAAGCTTAACCCGTTGAGGACGGTTTGAATTTGCTACAACACGCATTTCCCATAGACACCTGCCCGAGTATACTCGGGACTCGTCCTCAACGGGTTAAGAAAATTGAAACATCTTTGTTTTCATAATCATCATCATGATCATCACTATTATCTTCATCACCATCATCTTTTTTCCCATATATTCAAATATCCAAATGTTTACTATTGATCTCTTTTGCATGTCAACCAAACTGGTATAAAACTGGTAGAAATGCACAACAGATACCTTAAAGAATGTCCCTAACCCCTTACTCCTCCCCCAAACTTATTCCTACCCATCTCAGGGGTGCTCAGAGTAAATGACGGTCAAGGGTTAGTGACAAATATACCGGTATGTTTTCGTCCCTCCGGGGCGAGGTACGTCAGGTCTCTTTCCCCGGCAAACCCCTCTCCTGACAAAATGGGTTTTGACTTCTGACAGATACTCCGGTCTTGTGGCTACCACTGGGAGAAATCGGCGACTGAATGGAATTTTTATAGCCATAAGTCCCCTTGTAGTTGTCTTTGTCAATTCCGTGGCTGGAAAACAGACATGGAACACATTTTTTAGTTCGGTCTCCTGCCTGCAATGTTGCACCCCCGAAAAACGTACCACTGGGTTCAATTTAGGATGGTATCCGTTGCAATCAATGATGCATTTTGTTTTGCCCTCTCGTTCGTGAAGTGATGAATGCGGAAGCGGAGAGAGATCAAACTGAGGAATTCGCCTGTTATCTTCCGGACGGGGGAAACGCAACACCGAGCGAATCACGGACTATCACTTGCTGAAATAACAACGGCATGAGCCAACGAGAAAGGGATGCAAAACTTTGGTGGAGAAAACTTTCAGTTCGCACGCGATCACAACTAAACTGAAATATGCAACGATGCAAGAAACAAAGAATTTCTATCCAGGAATTGCAGACGGTGGTACAGAAAGAAATATGCTGAAACACACGAGTGTTACATCAGACATTTGCAACAGTTGAAAAACTATGCAGAATGTGAGACAAAAGTTGTTTTAAAACAAAACAAAACAAAACAAAACAAAATAAAACAAAAAAATGAAACAAACACTGTACTCTAAACTCATCCTATTGATAGAAGAAAACCCACAAGCATTTGCATAGCAATTGAAAAAAGAAAGACAGAAAGTAAATGTTTTGACATGATTTGTACTGACTTAATCCTGATACACAGATCACCAGCAGCTAAATACTTATATATGTCATAGTGTATAACTGACTTTACTGATTCTACTTCTACAGTTTTATATTTGGTTTTATATTTTGTTTTGTACATTTTATTGAGATAAAAAATCTCCAAAGGAATGCTGCAGGTCAAATCTTCCACTGACAAAAAATGAAAGAAATGGTCAAAACCTGGGATATCCCCATCTTGGACATGAAGCAGAGCCAATCAAACTGGTGCCCAGATTTTCTTGACCCTTTTGATTGGTAGATGTACTGGGGAAGAGGCTAGGAGCGGAGCATAAATTTGTGGTCAGTTTGGGGTGATTGACACTGACTTTGGAGGAATGCGAGACTGCAAAATCACTCGTCTTGGTTCAAGGACAATGTGTACGTCACAATTGCAGCATTGATGCAATAAATACATGCTCATCACTTGTGTTCCTGTTTCTTTTCTGCCCGCATCCTGCGCACTGATCTCCAATTCAGTAATATAAACAATGACTGCTCCTTATGAACTTTGGTCGAACAGTTTCTGCAATAAATTCTCCACCTCGAGCATATGAATTATCACTCAAAATGAAATCATGTCTGCCATTTTGTCATCTGTACAAGCATGTTATATGGTGAAGTTCAAAATGCATCATGGGTCCAAACCTTTCTTTCTGGACATAATAGTCTTCGGCACATTGATAAGAAATGGAAAATACAAGAGAGAAAAGACACAGACAAAGTGACGAAGATAGAAAAGGAGAAAAAGAGAGAAGAGATCAAAAATGAAATGCTACAACAATGAACTCTGCTAACCTCAAAGTAATGAAAAATAAGAGAGCGATTAACTCTCTTGACTTTAAATGAATTCCGTGACCCGACGTTAAATAGTCGTGAAGAAGTGGATTCTGGAAGAGCAGCTCACAAACTTTGACTCATACGCTTATGATAACAGACTCCCTCTCGAACACACAAATTGGCCCTCGCTGACGCGAAAAAACCAAACACGAGCTTGCACATCTGTGTCTCCCACGCCTACAGGCATTCAGATGCAATGATAATTACATTCGAGTAGCAAAGATCATTTGACAACAGCAAAGTGACTATTTAGAAAATTAAAAATTGAAATTTGTCCCTTCCAGGGAAAGGGACTGGGAGTGGGGAGGGTGTTGGAAGTTACAAGAACAGAGAAAGACAAACAACTCGCGTCCGGCGCCCCGATGTCTGGCCGAGCGACGTGCCACGGACGGTCTGGGTTCGATTTTGACTCCTTGCTAACGTTTTGCCCCCGCGTCTCGAGTTACACGTCTTTGGGGGGCAGAAGACGGGGACGTGTCAGAATACACCTGCCGCCAACGATGGCGATGACGCGGCCGGGATATTAATTGACGCATCTTCGGGACCCTCAAGACGGGGTACGAGGACCGGCCATCAGACAGGTGGGTGGTGGGGGGGGGGGGAGTTTTAGGATGGGAAGATGCAAAAGGGAAAAAAACAAGACAGAAAGAAGATGGAAGACCTATGAACAACAAATAAAGATGGGACGACTGTCAAATCTTAATTTTTATTTTTTATTTTTTTGAAGAAAGCAAAAATCTTCAAACTGGGGAAAAAATCCATGAGGCACACCAGTATTTTGTGAATTCCTAAACTGATTTGAAGAGTGTTGATTGCATCCACGGTAGTTGTTAAACATGTCAAGTGAGTTAAAGAGATGAAGTCTAAGGATGAGCTCTGGTGATACGACAACCACACAGCAAAGACGAAAATCTATTTTTCTCTTTTTCTGTATCTCTCTGTTTATAAAAAGATAAATAGATAGATAAAGAGATAGAGATAGAGGAAAAAAAATGTAGAACGAGAAAGACACAAGAGGCAGAAAAGAAGAGAGAAAATAAGATTAGAGACAAATGATGCAAAGATGATTCTAACTCTAACATGATTATTCAACCGATGAACAAGCCAAAAATGAACAATTCTTGAGGAATCTTCCCGCAACATTTTTGACATGCATCACTTTTGTCCCACATAATGACTTTCATGTCGTTATCATTTTAGTTTTAGCTATCTAATGGCTACTGACGACTTTAGACGCAGCTCCCGTGAAGCAGGCATCGGCGCAAAGTCACTCTCGGCGTGATGCGAAAGAGGTAATGAGATGACAAGGGAATAACTGAGAGAAAGCAGGAGAGCTTCAAATTGTGAACATGATGGGAGGGAAAGTGGAATTAGATTCTTGCCGTAACGGTTTCTCCCTCAACAACGACGACGACCCGCTCCCTTTTGCGGGATGCTTGAGAAATCTGTCCAATCGAGGAAAGGTGTGATAACATTCCGTCACTCAGAAAATGAGAGTTGGTTGGGAGCAAAATGAAAGAAACGTTTAAAATAAAAAGGACTTGGGTGAAGCGAAACAGAAAAGGGGCAAGAAAAAATAGATGCATGAACATGAGAGGATGAAAAGAAGAAGAAAAAAAAATGGGGAGGGGGGTAACAGGAAAAAGAAACGGGGACAAAAACACACCCGCCCGGGTTCATTTGCTGGCCCGGGGCCAATCAAAATACAGCCCGTTAGCTGCCGGAGTAAATTTGACGAATTGGGATAATTGGTGGAGTGGGACCTCTTGTGTCGAAGCTAGCGAGTTCCCGTGGGAAAAGTTGGGTGAAGGGGAACCACGGACCCCCACCCCCTTCTCCGCTGCCACGATTCTTCTTCTTCTTCTTCTCTGTGAATCGTCCTCACCTTTTCGTCCGGGTCTTGTTCCCGGTTGTAAATGGAGCAAATAGCGATGTCTGAAGGGCAAGTGTATCGAGTGATGAGGGGGGTTTCCATGGGCATTTGAGATGCCATTCATGCCAGGCCCTCCAGTTATTAAAGGGTAAGAAAGGGGGAATGAAGAGGGGGCAATGTTGAGGGGAGGGGCAAAAAACCAGATGAAAGAAAGAATGAAAATAAAAACTCAATGTAAAGCAAAAAGCGACATTAGCGTGTGATGAATCTGAGTTGAAATTCGCTCGTTTGTATCCGGAAAGAAGATTTTCAGATTACACCGGGACATCCACAAAAAGGATTTTGTGATATCCGAGCGAGTAGCCAAACACACCTCTGGGGAAAATGTCGCTTAATGGAAACGGCATCCACTTTTCTCAGCGGTGGTATCATGGAGCTTCAAGTTGAGGGAATGCTTTAACCCCATCTGTGCCGGGAACTTTGGACAGTGTGGTATAATGCTATGAGGTTTTCTGTAACACTTGGCACTTTAAGCACACAGAGGGTTAATGGTTAAAATAGGTATTTGAGATTTTCTTTCAGTCATCGAACGCTAAGCAGCTTGACAAGCCATGGAATGACCGACAGAGAATGCCAGTGATCAAATGTTGGGATGCTGCGAAGTGAAAATCAAATATACAAACTGAGGCATGCCTTGCGCCGCATCAATGTTTCATTTCCAGAGGGTTATTTTCTGCAAATGTCACGTAATGTAACATAAACATTTGATATTTGATGCATGTATGAAATTGAATATTCAGTCTTTTGTCCTTCATACTGTTGCCATTTGTAGCATGAATTTGTCCTGAAGTAATTATGCAAATCTGAGAATTTCTGAGTGGAAACAACAACATTTTTGTCTGCAGGTGACAAAATGATTTCAATCTCTGTACACTTGTACCTTAACCCCTTGTGTGCGTTGAGTGCTGACAGGCACAGAAAAACCCATAGAATTGTACACACTGTCCAAAGTCCCCGGCACAGAGAAGGGTTAACATGGCATATTGCATTCCACTTTTGAAACAAAGAGAAAATGTAAAACATCAGTGGCTCTCAGGCAATGTTTGAACACATTAAAGGGACTGTACAGTACTGGTTGAGGTGGGGATTCATGTTTTGAGCATTCTTAGGTGAGATAGTGAGAAACATCTCATGAAATATGAAAGAGCATGTAATTTTAAAAAGGATTCAACGTTTATTTGATGAAAATTGGTGTTCAAATGGCTGAGATATCCAAAAAAGTGATAATAATAAAAGGCGACATGCCCCACCTTTATTAGGATCTCTTTGTTTCACCTTGTTTTTGGATATCTCAGCCATTTCAAAACCGATTTTCATCAAATAAACTTTTGATACCCCTTAGAATTGCATGATCTTTGACATCTCATAGAGTGCTTTCTGAATATCTCGCAAAACGTTAAAAGCAAAATTCTCACCTCGACCAGAACTGTACATACCCTTTAACCCTTTATGCGCTTTGAGTGCTGATTGACACAGAAAACCCCATAGAATTAATTGTACACAGTGTACAAAGTCCCTGGTACAGAAAGGGGTTAAAGGAAAAGCGGCAAAAAACAGTGTTTAGGGGGAAATAAAGTTTCAATGTGCGGCACACCTATATCTGAGTCATATACAATTTCCAAAATAGTGGCATGATTAGTGAACTTGCGAAATTAGTGCCATACATCCCATCATGCCTACTGTGTGTGACCTGACCGAAGAGGGAACCTGCACAAAAATCGCTGGTAATTTTTTGAAGGTGCACACTCTACTTATGTTGTTTGCGCAAGTTCAGCTATTGAATTAGCTCTTTGGGTTTATGTAAATTGGAAATGAAATAGCATGCTAATTTGCAACCATGAAATGATCTCGAGTTCAGATTTTCATTGGGCTGATGTGAAAACGCCTAGTGGGTACAGACAAAAACAAAATAGACACAATGTTCACATTTATTATCACACTTAGGAGACAGGAGAGAAGCTGTGGTGTATATCCACATTATTTCAAAGCCTCTCTTATCAACAACAAAAAATCCTGCAAAAGCAGCATTATACAGCAAAAATGAAATGTTATGATTTGCTCATCTGGCTCACTAGCAAAGGGGGCTTTCTTTTTCTCCAACTGGACCGAAAATTCAGTTCCTGTTTTTCACAATCGACAACAAAAATGAAAGCACCTCTCTCATTTTTATGGGCTACAAAATTCAATTCCTCCCCCCTCCCCCTTAACCCCATTTTGCTCAAAAACAATCCCCTCTTTTCCCCTAGGCAATGTTAATCCACACTGCTATGGACGGAATCGTTACTTCCATACTCTCTGCGATTAATTGCAAAGTTTCTGCCACTCAAGTTTTTCAGAATGGTAGAGAAAAAAATGTATTAAAAAAGGACAAGAGTGCAAGGTTGATTAAAATACTTTGACCTTTTAAATCCTCCCTTTAAGCTCTTTTCCTCCTTTTTTATTTTGAACAACGACAACAACAAATGCGACACCTTTGCACTTTCTCCAACGATGTCTGCGAATATCCACTCCCCCCTTCCCAAGACCTTGAAGGAGGAGAACGAAATCAGAAAGGAAAACAAACAAACGCATTGTACGACTGCAACAAAAGTGCAGACAGTGCGAACTCCACTGGTGTTTTGGCTGTTTTCGTGGACCAACACTCTTATAATTCGGTCCATTTGTGATACATCCAACATCCAAATAGAGGAAGCCACCTCATGAATGATTCGTTCGTCGAAGTTGCAATATTAACCTGTTCTTCAAAGACGAGCTGATTTTGCACTAACAAGCATTTCCCATAGACACCTGCTCCAGTATACTCGAGACTGGTCTTAAACGGGTTAAAGGCACATGAACCCCTGACTCAAGAGGGCGCCATTGCATGACACAATGATCGCCGCCATTTTCCTTATAAAGCTTGACAACATAAAGCTTGATAATCAAGGTAAATTTTGGACATGTATTGCATGCGCTCTCTATTGGTGTATTAGTCTATTGCTGTATTGGTACAGGTGCAATGGTCATTCACAATATTCTGGATGTAGCTCAGGTACAGTAGGCCCTACGTCACTGCACAGATTACATTGCGCAGTTTGACCCGAGGAGCTGAGATGCATAGTTGACAGTGGTTGGCATGGGCGGGTCTGAGCTTTACATGCATTTCAAAATGACTTTGCATTTATCATCTCCACAGAAACACATTACAGTGTAAGGCTCAGATGCATTTGCAATCACATTTTCTTTTCTTTTTTTCAGCATTACAGAAAAACATTTCAAACCCCCGAGTCAAAACAGTTTTGTGTTTATCATCTGCCCAAAGCTCCGTGAAAGTTGTTGAAAACCTCAATTCTGTGTGAGAAATGAGTTAACAAATCCATCCAGGGACATCGAAGGACCATCGGTATAAAAGTGAACACTGCTCTTTACCACTTGGTCTGTCATGCTGTGTTTTGAGCGTGTTTCTTAACCCGTTGAGGACGAGTCCTGAGTATACTTGGGCAGGGGTCCGTAGGAAATGCGTGTTGTACCAAAATCAGCCCATCCTCAATGGGTTAATCATTGCAGGCTGACTGTGAGCATGAAGATGATACTGATGCTTTTTCATGTGGTATAAAAAATGAAGTCATATACACAAGCAAATTTATATATTTACATTTTTGTTTCTAGTACAACACTGTGTATAATATGAAATACCAAGGTAAAGTCCTACTTTATGGTTTTATTACATTGTACTATGGAAACAGCTATTATTCTGTCACAATATTAGGGTTTTTGAAGATACAACTACAATGTAAGTGCCAAGATTAAATGCAATGTACTCTGTGCTTGTTTAGGACACTATGGCGATAAACTGCAAAGGCTATATTCTGAAGAAATGAAAGAACATAATGATGGTAATAAGAAAGTAACATGTGTAGCAACTCTTAACATGCTGAAGACTAGTCCCCAGTATACTCAGGCAGGTGTCTGTAGGAAACGTGTGTTATACTAAAGCAAAATCAGCCCATCTTGGGTTATGCAACTTTGGGAAAATTAGGGGTTAGTGATTTCAGACTAGAGGAGCACCCCCCCCCCCCCGAAAAAAAAGAGAAAAAGATAATAATTGATTGACTGATATCATCAATTTATTTTTATTTTTTTTGTGATGCTTTGATGTGATTCAAATTGTCTGTTTTTATCCCTGCTGGTTATTTGTACAGGGTCATAAAAGTCACTCTTTACCTGAGAAGCAACTTCTCCATAACCAATTACACAAGCACTGAACAAAAAAAAAAAACAAAAAAACAGTGCAAACTCACTCCCACACTGCGTCGCTTTCTCTGCCGAGTCTATGCAAATATTTCTGGAAGAAAGTAAAAACTTTGCCGAAATGCCAAGAGGGAAAACAGAGTTTGGACATAATGAATGAGAAAGGGGGGAAAAGAGGAAATATATAATGAAAAGAACAAGACGAGGGTGAAGAAAGCAATTGGCTCTTGTTAAAGTTTTGCCTCGAGATAATTGCGGACAAATTGAATGAGCTCCGTAAGGTAGATTCGTAGGAAATAGGATAACGATTGGACGCAAAATATGCAGCACATGCTCTTGTCAATTCGTGTTATTATTTAATTTGCGCCGTCGCAGCCTGGTGGGCAAAAAATGCGAGGGGCGGAGAGCGGGAACGGCCACTGTTTAGGAAAAGTCTCGCACGTTGTTCTTCTTTTTCTGCTTTCTAACATATTCAGAGAGTGCATTGTATAAAGTGGCATTTTTTTTTTTTTGGGGGGGGGGTTAAAATTATTCTTTTGTGATGATGATGATGATGATGATGATAAACGGCAATTATTTGGCGTCAATGGTCTGTAAAAGAATATTTAAAGGTGCCCAGCTCCCACAATATGTCAAACATTACTGAAAAATTATCACATTGTGCAGCACCATATCAAAATAATGCATTATCTAAATCAATGACTATTTGGTTTAAAACTCATTAATTTGTATGGCCGTTAGAATGCATTCATTGAATTGGCATTTTGTTTTTAGTTTGTTTAAGACTCACATTGCATATCAATGCATTGTCTATTGTCAATGGCTGTTTTGCTAGATGCACATTGGTTTGTACTGCATTAGTTCTAAGTTTCAGTTTCAGTAAGTTTTATTTTCAGTAAGTTTTATTTCTCCACTTATATATAAAAGAAAATTAAGTATGATAATATCAAACATATCATTCACAAGTCATGAAAATATAAACAAATATATAAACTATTTTCAATGATGGTTTGCTAGTAATGACTGTGCGAATTCATTTCTAGAAACATAGGGGCCGAGTAAGACTTGCTGATGTCTTGACCAAACGTCTAAATGCAACAAGACAATCTAAGATAACATTCGAGGTGGTGCATGAGAAAGTTTTTGCGGAGATCGGGGAAGAGTGTTTAGTTTGCGGAAAGGCTGGCTGAGATGCAAGGTGAGCTGAAGTGGCAGAAAAAAAAAGAAGGCTACACCGATCTAATTTGTGCCTCTCCCTCGTGTGATGCAAATGCATGACTTTCTCTCACTTGCGCGGAGCCGCAGATACTTCTGCGGATTGGTTTTTGCGGTGGTCTAAATGCGTGTGGTATCGGCCATCTCCATGTAATCAGTGGTGAGAATAAATTGTCCCCCCATTAGGAAGGGAACGAAAAAGCAGCAAAGCGAGCAAACGGGAAAGGAAGTAGTGTTTACCTTCTTTGCGATAAGAAGAAAAAACAGAATAAGAGCAACACGCTGGAATCTCGAGAAGAGGATTTACCGATAATTGATTGCATGGATGAGATGCGATCGAGATGATCAACTAGATGTAACTCTGGTATCGAGCATTTTATCGGCATTTCTGGGGATCAATGCTCAATTACTGCAGATTTTCCTGTAAAGGTTTTTCTCTTTAAGTGGCTGGGGTGGATTAGCAGTGGGTGCTGAATAGCAAGAAGGGGTATACAGGGTTGGTCTTCACTGAAGTCCAAAGATGGTTTGGCAAGATCAAAATTTGCAGTTTTTCTTCTTATTGGAATGGGGAGATCGGTGAAAGAATGGATGAGGAAAACAACAAGAGCTAAAATGACCGAAGTAAAGAGTGAAAATAGAACGGGAGGTGAGGTGTGCAGAAAAGGTATAGAGAGACCTAATCATACACAGGAGGATAAAGAAATCAAAAGAGAAATTATCCGTTTGATGACCAGTCACAAGTATACTCTGGCAGATGTCCGTGGGATATATGTTTTATAACAAAATTGGTTTGCCCTCAACAGGTTAAAACAAATATGAAGTAATGAATAGACCTCTATGTGAACATAGCATTCGTAAATCTCATAAAAAATTAAATGAAAAATGAAATGTGAAAATAGCATTCATAAAATTGATAAGTAAAGCAGATATTAATGACATTTTTTTCTATTCAAATAGAGCAACAAGTAATAAATGATATGATGAAATGGTAGTCATGGTAACAGTGACATTTTGTTACTAGAATTTGCTAGAAAAACTTTTGCAGAATGACTGACAGGGTTGTCACTATAAACAGCAAGTCAAACACCCACTTTTCCACCTAATTGGAAAGACAAAATAATGAAACAAAAGTGTCGGGATGACGGCTGAGATAAGAAAAGCAAGAGAGACCGAACGGGGAAAATTGAGGTGTAAAACCAACACAATGGCTAGAAGTAATTTGGTCGCCCCTCACAAGGGGCTGGAAATTCTAGAAAACAAAAGGCATCGAGGAGGAACTGTTGGAGCTGTTAGAAACCTCTCAGGATGAGGGAAACGAGAGATGCGCCTCACACGGATCGAGAGCAATGGCACTGGAAAGCTCCTCGCCTGCCCCGGTGCATTATGGGAATCTGATTTTCGGCTGCCGAAAGCTGGAAAAACACGTGCCCGAAAAAACGCCCGAGAGTCGTTTTGGCAAACTCGAGAAAACAAGCGCCGTGTTAGCTTTGCCGGGGCAACTCTATTTTGTTTTCTGACAGGCGCTAATCGCCCAGTAACCCTCCACCCCCCCCCCCTTCACACACACACACCAAACACTTCTTCAAACATCCACATTATAAACACATTTCTTTCCTTCTTACCTCTTTTCTCCCTTTCATTCTCTCTTCCTCTGTGACAAGAACTTCACTGGATTTTTTATTTTATTTGACAAATCTACAAAACAACTGAGACCATACTTTCATTTTTCAAAGAACACAAAGTTACATTTAATTAATGCATACAGAACACTGCTGCCGACAATGTCAAATGAATCGTCTTTCTCTTCCCTCCCTGAAAGATGAGAGAAATTGTTTCCCTGAAGCAGATGGAACTGGACAAATATATGCCAGCGCCCTCTGGAGATCCTTTTGTGTGTTTCTTCTTTTATCATCAAAAAAAAAAAGAAGAAAATTGAAGAGTTTACCAATATGTGCTACCTTGTTGTTCATATATCACTTCAGGCTAGTTTGCATCTAATCTGTATTTATCTATCTAGATATATATCTCTCTATCTATATAGCTCTATCAATCAATTATCTATCTTTCTATCTATCTATCTCATATCTATCTATCTATCTATCTATCTATCTATCTATCTATCTATCTATCTATCTATCTGTATCTATCTAATGTATTAATATCTTTATCTATCTAGCTAGCTCCTTACATCTGGCTTGATCTATCTATCTATCTATCTATCTATCTATCTATCTATCTATCTATCTATCTAGCCATCTATCTACCTATCTATCTGTCTACTTACTAATGGTATCTAACTAGCTCTTTCAATTTAGCTCTTTCTTTCTATCTATTCATATATTTGCCTTTCTATTCTGACCCCCTTCCCAATAAAAAAGTTCTATATCAATGCAAAACAACAACAACAACAACAAACTACTCCAGGATTGAATACACACATTGAACTCTAGTATCAAGGTCAATAGCAAGTCGTCGGTTGAGAATGATAAGGGCGTTAAGTTGTCTCAAAACCCATAGTGTTCGAGACAACTTAACGCCCTTCTCATTCTCAGCAGATGAAGTAGTGTCTACGCACCGAAGACCCCCAGAAATATGACACAGGGCTGACGACATCCACACATCAAAATTAGGGAGGTTCCCAAGAGGTACATGTACCAGGGAGATGCTTAATGTGGTAACATGCATCTCAGCAGGCAGTAATAACTCCCAAATCATTCAGGCTTCCATTTTCTTTCGTCAGGATGTTGTTTCTTTCTACCAGGGAGCCTCCTCTAAGACTAGGGAGTCTTGAACCCTCTGCACAAGGGGTCTTCACACCCCTTCTGTTCCAGGAACTTTGGACAGTGCTTACAAGTACATGGACTTTACTGTGCCAACCAGTACTCGATGGGTTAATGGTAGTACCCTGGTACAACTGCAGGTTTTGTCAATAACTGATGTTGTAAGAATTCTGAGAACGGTTGGATGATTGCCATTGAACCTTTGCCGATTCTCTGTATGGATTGTACAATGTACACCCTCAAGATCTGTTCCGGGACAACAGATTATATCAAATAGAGGCTTCAGATCTTGGATTCAATTCAATTCATGCTTTATTTCATTTTTCGAAAAGAACATAAACATTTCACTTTCTTTGGTAACAGAGAATAAGGTTGCATAGTCAAGACAAAGTAAATTGAGAAAAATAAAATCGAGGAACCTTGGAATAAGAAATACGTTGTAATGAAACTTGACTGAAGTGATAAGGACAACATAATATGTGAGACATCGAAAAATGGAGGGACCCACTAAAAAGATAGGATAGGACTTGTTTCTATAAACCTTTCGTTTTGAATGACCAGGGCCCAGTTGCAAGAAAGTTGCAATCAATTGCAAATAATTGCTCATTTTGAAACAACCATTCTGATTGGCTCAGGGTCTGCCCTATTAAGAAGACATGCATGCAACAATGATTTTGATTGGCCAGTGACAATCAGTTGCAAGTTGCGTTGAAACGCAAAGTTTCTAGCAACGGGGCCCAGAACACATCTTCATAACCTGTAATAGCAAACAGAAATGTCAACAGGCGGGAATTTGGGGGGGGGGGGGGGAGGAGGAGGAGGGATGTAAATGCAGTGTCCTAGGTCAGACCATGCAGGCAGGTATCTGAAAATAAGCAGCTGGTTTTAAGCTGACTGCAAGGCAGAAAGAGAAATGATGTTGCATCAGAAATATTTCATAAAGCAATTTCCTTACAGGAAGTGATGAGGAATCACTGGATTGCCAGTGAAAAAAAGGAAAAAAAGAAGAAAAAAGGACAGAAAATAGGGAAACAGACACAGTTTGAGTTCACACAGGGGTGGAAGTACTACCCCCTCACTTTCTTTGCAAAGAAAACCAACTGTCAATTAAATTTCTTCCATTCTAGCCTGCAGGCAGCTTTGGCACTTCAGTCCCACCTATTGATATTGGCGCACGTCTGCAGGCACCGAAACACCTCGTTACAAAGATTGTGATAAATTATGGATTTCGTAACCTTTTCTGTGTGAGCGAGAGGATATAGAAAACCCTACCGCAGCAGTGATTCACATGAAAAACTTCATACCTTCTCAATACATGGACCGTGGTCTATAAGGGGGAGTAATTTCAAGAGAATATGTATTTTTTGTTTTCATTTTTGAATTTTGCTCGACAAAATCTGTTTCTGTCATCTCGTCAACTACATGAAGAGTGTATCACAGTCAAATTTACTTTCATATTTTTGTGTCATTCACCTCTGATGTTATTGTTTGTGGAAAAAAAGGGGCCTTTTTCCCTTTTCAATAGAGTAGGATGAGGCCTCCTTCGTGTGACACGTACTACAGACACATCTACAAACGGACAGACAGACAGACAGACACACGGACTGAAAGCGATCCTAATCAATCACATAATTCTATCCAGGGCTCCAAGCTAGAGGGAGCAGAGTCCAGGCTCTGGATCATGTTTATCTCCACAATGAACAGGTCACACTGCGGCAGAGTTGTCGATCTTGCGAGAATGGATGCACGGGCAGAGCCGTGCACTCGACGGAGCGACGGCGGTGTTCGGTGGCGCAATCGAAGGCGGCGCATCGGATTGCGCCGTTTCCTTCGGCGGGGGTAGAATTTAACGAGTCTAAGGGCGCGAGAGAGCGAGCCATATCTCTTACGCTGTTTCACCCAGTTCCTTAATTCTCCTGTTTTCTCATTCTGGAGTTAACGTATACATTTCGCTCCAATCTCGAGGACAGAGGGAAGGACTTTCGGCAGACCGTGCAAAGTCAAGACCGGAAGAATAGTTCGAGAGATGATGATTACGGGAATCATATCAAGAGTAGCCTTTCATATTTGTCTGCTTCAAGACCTAGAGCAATGTCCAGCAAAGAGAGTGATGGAATTTTTCTTCTTTTTTTCTTTTTGTGGAGACCGACTCGTGACAAGTCTGGAAATTGTGTACATTTTAGTCATGCACCTTTTGTAAGCTATCCCCCGTCCAGGGGACTTTTCAATGAATATTGATTACTTTGGGATTCAAGAGTAAATGAGGATTCGATTCAAATGGAGTATCGGGTAACCAAGGGCATGAATAGATGTCACTTCGGTTTTGGGAGTTTATGCAAATCAGGTGTAACCGGCCTCATCTTAATCACTTTTTTTTGTTTGTAACCTCCGGGTTTTGGGCTAATGTTTCTCTTTACATATGACCCTATCATCTCTGTGACATGCTTCACGGTTGGTCTGTCCGAGACAATTCTAGCAAATATCTCGTCCAACCGATCCTCCAGGGAAAGCTGGCTTCGACTAAATTGCAGGTTCACGACGAAGACGACAAGCTCCCACAGAAGCTGTGGTCTTGTATCTTTATCGTATCAATTTTTAGGAATCCATGAATCATAAACAATGTTCTGTTCACCACATCAACAGTCCACTGACCATGGTGCACATATATTGTATTTGTGTAATGTATTGTAGTCTACCTGCTAATTGGAAATCACAGTGAGCCATGGTAGTTCCTTGATTTGGCAACAGTCAAATAGAAACAGTTGACTTGTTGCCATGGTGACTGGATTTGATGCATGCCCTTCTCAGACACAGCCCCTGGTGGTAAATCTAAAATTATTCACACATGAACGTGGTTCTGTCTCTACAAGTTATTTACGAGAAGCAAAAAAGGTTGAGAGCATTTACGCGGCCTTGCGAAAGATAGCTACAATGTTTAAGGAATTTGTTGAACTACAGGTTAGTCGTCAGTCCCATCCATCACAAACGCAGACTTTCCGAAGGACGACGACAAAATAGGTAACAACATCGACAACAGCAAATGAAGAAGGGTGATGCAGACATGACTCTCAATGCAGAATCAAGGAGAAGGAAATCAATTTTCACAGCACCATCATGGCCGAGAGCTCAACCCAACCCGATCTTTATGACAGCTCGCACCGCACCGACTTTCAGATTCCGCCAGAACGCAACACCGAGAGGCCGGAGAAGCGGATTTCAGCCGACCGTAAGTGCCACGCTGGCGACAGATATGAAACGTAACTCCGTCGGGGAGACTAAGAGGAAAAAAAGAAAGAAAGAAAAAGAAGTGGAAAAAAGAAATTCTCCTGACAAACCTGTGAATCTCAATGCAGTCCCAGGCTGCCCTGCTCAGGAATACAAAATGAATTTTTTAGTCCCAAATTACTGAGCGGGTGTGTGGATTAGGCACGATCCAATTCCCTAATGGCAGACTGAGAATTATATGTAAATTTTGAGTCCCTTTTTTGTTGGTGGCTGTTTTCCTACTTTAAGTTTTCTTTTGCTTTTTCTTGGGGGGGGGGGAGGATGGGACAGGGTTTGGTGTGTGTATTTCTCCATGTGTGTCATAATCAATAGCCAGAGTTAAATATGACACATGATATGATTACGTCGATGTGTGATGGCGTTTTTCGCCGCGGCTCTCGTTACGATTCAGGATATGTGAGGTGGGGGGGGGGGATGGGGACCGCTGGAGCTGCCTTGAGGCTATATAGCGCCCTCGTTGGCACACGGAGAGACGGGCTGTCTGCCACTGCGCCATTGACTGTCACACCATCGTTGGCGGGGAAACGAGGAAAGCTCACGGAGTGGTGACACCGGTCACTCTCGAGTCACACCACCACTTTAGACCACTCCCGCCCCTTGTGGTTTCTTTCCACGCGGAGGAAACACCAGAGCGATTCCCACGTGGTGTCTGACCACGAGCGAACTCAACGACTTTTGGCGCCACCATCGCAGAGGGGCTGCATCTGCATAATGATTCTCTGGTGCAGTAAATGTACAAATGAATCAAGGAATCCCGGTATGAGTGGAAGCTCACAACAAGCATGTTGCTAAATGAGCTCGAACCTACGTTTTCCCGCCCTAACCCTGTGCGTGCTTCAAGTGCTGATTACCACTTAAAATTCTCACTGTCTTGTACACACTGTCCAATGTCCCAGGCACAGAAAGTGGTGAAGACACGACGGTTCAACAGTTTTCCCACTTTTAAGAAAAAATCTGACTTGTATGGTCTTACGTGCTCACAGCGTCTCCAATATTGTGACGAAATTGATGCTTCTAACAAACTCTGGTTGAAAGTGATCCCTAAATGAAGCAAAAAAGTAAGATTCTTTGAGATTCACCCAAAAGTTACAGCTTCTCTCAAATCGACCCACGATTGTACCATAGTGTCTTTAATTCTTGTGACATCTGAAGTGGAAGACGTGACTCAAATCTTTCCAACATTGTATGATAATGATCACAGATAGGGGTCGGTGCCACTAGTCTGCTAATTTCATTCTCAAGATGGGTCAAGAATCTTCGAATCCTGACAGGATGAAATTTAAGCTTTGCTCATAGTCTGATGATTGACTGTTGACAAAAAACAACAACTCACAGAGATTATTGCTTACCATCACATTCAATATTTGAAGAGTTTGTTTGCAAAAACCGATAATTCCATATTTGCCAAATGGAGATATTTGCGATTAAAGGTCAAGAAAAATAAAGAGAATAATTAAAAAAAATCTTTGTTTCTTTTGACCGTAACTTCAAAAATATACCTTTATATGTAGTGACCAATATATCATTTAAAAGGTTTGTACTTTATGACAGAGATCGTACTTCAAAATCTTCAAAAATGGACTTATCGGTTTTTGCGAACAAACTCTTCATTTTTTTCATTGCCTGTAAGATCCACAATATATGAAAGTTGAAGACTAATCCTGGGTATTTTAGGGCTGGGTAAATGTGAAATGCAGTCTGTCTTTCAAGGGGTAAATGAACGAAGTCATGATGTATTGATATAATCATTTTTTTTCAATCTTTCAAGCACTATATTTGCAATTTCTACAAGAACAGAAAGACAGATTCAAACTACGCCTAGATAGTATGGTAAACCTCCATAAGCATGTCTATATAATGTGACGAAATGTTTGTGACGAAATGTTCTCATTGAACAGCATGACATTCATAGCTGCAGTTGAACACACCATTCTACATTAAATTGTTGAAGACTACTCCTGAGTATACTCTGGCAGATGTATGTTGCAGCAAGAAAAGTTTGTCCTCAATAGGTTAACAGGACAATTTAAGGTTTATTATGTCCAAAAAAAAGGTAGCCTTGTCTGTATGTCATGCAAACAACTGAAGTTATTTCTTTGAAGATGAATGCTTTTGCGCACTTGCATCACACACAACATTTTGCAATTGTACCAAACAAGTGCTTATAAAAGAATTTAATTGAGAAATAATAAACATGATCCAAGCACCCTCTCTCTCATTGTTTTAATCATCTCTCGCTGTTTACAACATCTTCCTGTCATCTCGTGATAAAGATGCAAGCTTTTATCATATGAATGCAAAATTGTGACCCCAAAGTTGATTATTTTCATTGTGTACTTGAGGTGAGTCATAAATTCATGCAGCAGACAGCCTGCCGGTAGTCTGAAGTGGACGTTTCATCTTTTTAAGAAGTGGGGGCTTCTTAATTCTTCTAAAACCCCCAACAATGAAGATTATCATAGAAACAGGGTTAATAGGACCGACCACAATGATGCCGACTGCCCGTCGCCATGGCGATGGCATTGTATGACGATGAAAGCAAGGAGGGGGTGGAGAGAGAGAGAGAGAGTGCGAGAGCTAGGAGCAGTGATGGCGGGCGTTTTTGACCCAAGGAACGTTTCCTCCATTGCTCCTGGGCATGGCGGAGAAAATGGTCTCATCTCGTCACCATGGCAACGTCCCACAATGATGCAGTCTCAGACTGGTGGTCTCCACACATCTCGGGGTTATTGTATGATGATGGTATTATGGCACCGCGGAGGCTGCACCTAAGCAGAGACATCCAGATGACTTGGGAATTCTTGTGACTAACAGAGAAATGTATGTTCAATATCGAATATTCTATCAACGAGTGAACTATTTTTTAATTTTCCTGCAGGGGTTGATTCTGATCACCATCAAAATGGCAAATGTTAAACGGATAGGTCAAAGTAAAGCAATATGAAGTACATATATGTATGTATCTGTCATCATCACCCGATTTTCCCTATTAGAGGCTTTTGAGCTTGATATGCAGCATCTTCAGAGCTTTCTTGTAACAGTAAGGAAAATTTCTTCTATGACATCACACCCTGACAACTGAACTGATACTTGCATTTTCATGACTGTTTCACATTCATGCCTTCATATTTCTTGTTGAACTTGGCCCCAAATATCAAAGCCATTTCACATTTGCCAAATTCATTAGGATGATATGAAACAACTAGCAAAAATATCCATTATCTCTAGACTAGACATCCAACAAAGAAACAAGCAAATAAATTACAAAGCATACTGATGTTTTTTCAATGCAATGATTCAGAAAACTGGGAAAAAGCATGCTGATATCAAACTAAAATGATTACACTTTACAATCAGCGATGATCGATGGAGAGATTTCCTGTTCACATATCAAGAAGAACATGCCAGTTGCTCCACAGCAATTAATGTAGAATTCTAATCCCGCTCAGATGTTGCAAAAATGAAACTGAATTTCTACCTCTATGCATGATCATTCATTACCTACACATTTATGATAAAAGACAACTCAGTGTCAAACATATGGTTTTCATTTCTTACTTGCAAAGGGAGTATTGAAGCTACAGGGGACTGATATACCTCATTACCTGAGCGGCAATTTGTTAAATACTTCATTCAATAGCTCACACAAAAGGAGAAACATACTTCTGCGTGGGTGTTAAGTAGAAAGCAGCTGCCTGGTGATTTAAAAAAAAAAAAAAGTAGAAAAAGAAGTCTAATTTGTGAGTTAAGTGGCCTTATGCAATGACCGTAGATTTTAACGGTCTGACATTTTCACCCGCTGCCTTGTCTGTTCACCCTTCACGGAGCCCGCTTTTCTTCCAACTCCCCCGCGATGTTCAGCAAGAAGGGGTTAGCAGTCAACCCATTTCTGGAGTTTGAGCACCTTTCCTGTTCCTCTTGGGTTCTGCTCATTTCTGACTTAATCCTTTGCATGCTTTGAGTGCTGATTGGCACAAAAAACTCCATAGCATTATACACACTGTCCAAAGTCTATGACACTGAAAGGTTTAGCCAATTACTCAGGCCTCACCATATTCCCATCAACAGGGAGTCAGGAGTGTAAACATCTATATATCTTATTGTGTATACACCTTAAATTGCCTGTACACTACAGTGTTTACACCCTTTGGCGTTAATACCCCAAAACGATTGACTGTACATTGCTTACACCTGTACATCCTCTGGTGTTTACATTCAACAGTGTTTACACTCTTCACTATTACACCCTGTGTTTACATCCTACAGTGTTACACTGTACACTGTTCACACCCTATGCGGTCTAAACTCTACAATGTTTAAACCCTAGTGTGTATACACCGAGTGTTTCTACCACTCAGTGTTTGCATCCAGCTTCACAAGTGGTCTGCAGTGTAACAGCCCATATTGTGTGCACAATTTGACACTTGTTGGTTTACACCCAGTGTTGCATGCGTCTCACATGGTGTACATCCTCCTGGCATCCAAACGTGATTTATGGAAATTTATGGAAAAAAAAACAGGTATTTTTGTTATATGACAAGATAACCTTTGAAGACTGTCTGGTAAGTATCAGCTTTTGTTTAAGAATTAAAATGACATTTAATCTTCTTTTCTTGTTATAAAGCAAGCCTTTGCTACATTCACATCTTAGGTAGATATCATATGTTGTTAACCCGTTGGGGATGGGATGATTTTGATACAACACGCATTTTCCATAGACACTTGCCCGAATATACTTGGGACTTGTCCTCAACATGTTAAGCTAGGATGCCTTACTTCCAAAAATCTGTAGCAATCATATTTATATACTACTCTTACACTTTTCTCTAGCATCTATATTTCTGTTAAGAATCTTTCCATACTTCTGTTGAGAATATTTAGAATAGAACATAAGAACAGTAATCAATGAATAAGATTTCCAACTCGTGCAGATAGGCTGAGATTTCACATTTACTGACCAATTATTTGTACCTTGTAATTCTATTTCACTTTACAACTGATAAAATGATCTGAAGAAGGCATTAGTAGCAGTCAGCACAGATTAATAAGAACATTGTGAGAATCCTAATGTGAACAAAGAAAAACAAACACAATTTGTGGAACCTCCTATGGTTTAAAGATTGATATTTTAAAAGAACCTGATGAGCTTTATAAACATTAATAATAGAAGACTTTCACCATGGCACAACTATCAAAGAACACATGAACACGACATACAAATAAGGAGGGGCAAATGAAGTTCCATCTTTTTTTCACAAAGAAAAGTCATCAAATAAGGAGTACATGAAATACTTTGCTAGGAAAGTATTGGGAGATTCATAGTCATACAAAAAAAAAAAACAAACTAACTGGAAAGAACTATTGATCATGTAAGCACATTACATTCTCAATTGACTGCAAAATTTAGTACAGCCACATGCACAGTTCACACTGCCGCTGATTAAAATAAAGGGCACTGATCTAGCATACCCCTGTGTGCTGTTCCTTTTTTTTCCACCTGTTTTCATTCGCAGAAACGCTGAAAGGTACTGGCAGCCAATTGACATTTCTGCCCGTTCATTCAAAAAGTCCTGGGATTTCTCTTCTTCATCTTCTTTGATTCTTGTTGTTTTTTTTCGTTTTCAGCCAGTCTGATCTCGTTGTACCTCGTGTTTTGTCTTCACTGGCAGCTTTTTTATTTTTCTTTGCTCTCTTCATGAGGCTTGTTGCGCCCTGCCAACTTTCTATTTCCCCTCCCCTGGATTTTGTGGTATGTCCCTCGGCCTACCGCGGCCTTTAGTCGGCACGATTTAGCAAAGGCTCTGCCCTGATCGATTGAGCAGCAAATGCACCAGAAGACGATGCGGCGTATGCTGCCCTCGGGGTTCAACTCCTGCTCATTGCGAGTACTTCATCCTCACCTTCATAGACTGCGTTTTTTTTTTTTTGTCTTTTCCTCCCCTTCCACCTTCCCTTTTCACGCAAAATTTTGTCGTCTTCGCTGAGGGAGAAGAGCCGCGCGTGAACTTTGTCTCTTTTGAACTTCGAGGTCGAAAACCGTCGTGTAATTTCCTCCCAAATTTCCTCAAATTCTAATTCCTTTATCACAGGTGGCGTACATAACATCTGAAACTTTCACGACCTGCTGAGGAAGTGAAAGATGCAGCGCTTCCCAAACATTTCAAAATCTTGAAGTCACTTGTCAACTTACTGAAACATATCGAGATAAAACAATAATAATCATAAACAGAATAAAACCTAAATTTGCTTACAAACTTGGAGGCAGCAGATTTTGTTTGAAAAAGGACAGCTACAAACACCCTAGTTCTGAGGTTGCAAAGAGGAATCATTTGAAACATCTAATTGTTCATTGTCAGCTAAGTGCACCTTGTTCTGGTTGGAGTGCCTGGTCCTGTGTGTGCATGTTTTTGTTTGTTTGTTTATTCTGGTCAGAGCACCTTAACCCATTGAGGATGGGCTGATTTTGCTACACACACATTTCCGATAGACACTTGCCCAAGTATTCTCAGGACTCATCCTTAATGGGTTAACATTCTTTGGTTGGTGCTCATGATTCTGGTCAAAGGTCATAGCCATAGAGGAAGCTTTTTTTTTCTCAATAGAGTTCCCCATTGTACTTGATACTATAGAGTTTAGTCAGAATTCCTTTTTAGTTTCTTTGATTATGTATTTGTTTGCATGTTTGTTTCTATATTGTTGTTGTTGTTTGTTTTTTTCATTACCTGGTTTCTAGTTCTTGTTCTACATCCTACAAACTCGTAGTTTACATCAAAGTTCTTAATTCTGGTCCAAGCTTCTGCTTCTGCTTAGACTCAAACTCTTTAGATCTGATTAGATCTCTTTTGTTTGGGTCCAAGCTCCTAATTCTCGGCAGAATTCCATGTTCTACTTGCGGCAAAGAAGCCATTATCCCAACATGAATGGACACAACACATTTGATATTGTTTTGCCCAGATCTTTGTTGCTGGATATAGTTCTCATTTCACTCTCTCTCAAACTGGCAATGTTTCAACACATTTCTCTCTGACTTTGTAAAGATTTGACGAGTTAAACCAGAGTCCATCTAATCCATCTCCGACATGAGATATGCACCGAAGTTCTGAGTTGCCATTTTGACAATGAGAAGATGACAATTTTCTCAGCAAAGAAATAGAACTTGATGGGTTTTGAAGAGAACTATGGGGGAGTGGATCTGATTCCTATGCAACAGGTGGTGGAACACATTCAATGTCATATTCACAGAATGTAGGATTCTAGGGGTTAATGTCATGGATGCTAATGGAGCCTCCTGCGTTGGAGACATCGTGAGAACCTGTTGCTTCGTGTCGATCTGATTCTATCGGTTGTTTTCCGTCCCTGCCCTTATTCCTCTTCCTCTCAACATTCCACTTTCGTCTCCTGGCTTTTTAGTTTCCTTCTTTTTTTCTGCTTTAACCTCTCTCTCGCTCTATCTTTCATTTCTATTTAGATCCGCGGCGGTCGTTGAGGGTGAGCAAGGGCCGCGCTCGCTTGTCTCACTTTTCAGTCGGAAATGGACAAACACTCGAGACCAGGAATGCGCATCGCTGCCCCTACATTAGCAGGGCTGGAGGAAAATTGATTTGCGGCGGTGGTTGTACCCATCCCCACCCCCCCCCCCACCACCATCCTCCCTCGCAAAAACTGACAAAAGTTGAAGGGAACCAACGGGATGCTGAATACAAGGACGGGTACAACATCTTGAGAAAGTGGTAGAGAGAGTGAGAGAGAAAGAAATGTGGACTGTGGGAGATGGGGGAGGTGGGAAGCATGCACGCTGCTCTTTTTTTTTTTCGCTGCCCCACTGGATCACGCGAGGGTCCGTCCGTGCTAATGACGTTTAAATGATATTCTGCGGCAGCCGCGGAGGCATGCCGGTGATTCGGCAATGGGGCGAGTTGAATTTTGTTGCTTTGGATCCATTTGTACCCTCCCCCCTAAAAAATGGGACGGTATTGATTTATGTCGCTCCTATTTTTTCTCATCCTTTTTCTTTTTTTTAACTTGAATGTGAGCACGTAGCCGGACACACACTTTCACGGCCTCTGTCAGTACCAGTTGGTGCAAACTAAATGCAAGAAAAAAGTGTGTGGAATAGCATTCTAAAAAAAAAATCATGCAGTAGAGCTACTTATTAAAAGGTCAAGAGATTTCTAATGCATTTCCACAAGGAAGAAAATGTGTCTAACAGGACTTTTTTTCTTTTTTTTAAATACATTTTTTAGAATAAAAAATACATTCATAGCTGGCAATCAGGATTTTCTAAGACATACACAAGCTGTACTATAATTTACATTTACATTGCTACACCTTTAGTGCTTTCCACAGTGTGAGACCTACAGTCCCAAAATATTCTAGCAAATCTTCAAGTGTTTGTGTTTATATCATTTAAGAGTCCCATACTCTTGAATTTCAGGCTACTATCAAAAACTTAAATGAAACTGAAGAGACCAAATATATGACCCAACATGATGATACTCATATGCACGTCACAGAAACATACAATGTGCATGTCGACCCTTCCCAGGCTTTGTTCGCTCATGTGAACGGATGTTGGGAGTGGATTCCTTGACGATTGGCAAGGATGTCTGGAAACTAACTGCCAATGAACAAAGATTACTTGAAGAGTTTGTTTGCAAAAACCGATAAGTCCATATTTGTCAAATGGAGATATTTGCGATTAAAGGTCAAGAAAAATAAAGAGAATAATAAGAAATTTTTTGCTTCTTTTGACCATAACTTCAAAAATATACCTTTATACGTAGTGACCAATATATCATTTGAAAAGTATCATTTTGTACTTTATGACAGAGACCGTACTTCAAAATCTTTAAAAATGGACTTATCGGTTTTTGCAAACAAACTCTTCACTTAATCCCCCCTATCCCTGTTATCTCACTCTGATCTTCCTGCTGTAGGGAAGAACATTGCTAGACCTGTGTGGGCTTTGCAAACTTTACAACTACAATGTAGGTCAGCTTGGATGCTGTTAAATACTTCCTAAATACTGATGGAAAACCTTGACAAGTTAAGCTAAATGCCAGAGCACATAAATGCTTAAAGAACATGCTTTGCAGTATACTAGTTTATCATGTCAGGAAAACAATTATTTATGCCTATACTAATTTCCATGATAATGATTTTGTTTAAATGCTCTCTTCTCAAACCTTTTTTTTTCCTTCGAGGTTGATCTGTCTGTTTCTTTGCTTGCATAGTACTTCGATGCTCTATTTGCAAAAGTTGAACTTTACCTTTTCAGCAAGTGCTGTATTTCTTCTACACAAGCGACATACCAGGAGTAGCATGTGTGGAGAGTAAATGTGTTTTGGATAGTGCTGCTGTGTGTGTGTGCGTGTGCTTGAATTGAGTGTGTGTATATATGGCAACATTTCATAAACTGATTTGTTCTAAACAAACGTACACAAACAGAAGAATATCAAAACATTTCTCTTACATCATGAGACGGATTGGGAATAAAAGCAAATTATGAATCTCATCACATTCGATTTCAATCAGATATCAATGTAATTAATAATAGTGTTATTATCATGTTTGTATATTTTTGTTTGTTTTGTATATTGCTGACAAGGTAGAAGATCTTGTGCTTTTATTTTTGATGTAATATTGATATATGAGAAGTATGAAATAAATTGAAAAAAAAAACCCAAAAACAAAATGAAATTGAACATAATCACAGGTGTCTTAAAAATGTCGGATGAAAAGAGATTCCACCATCTCTATCTCTATCCTCCAGAAAGATGACATTGATGATGACTAAACTGATGTCATCATCTCCTGGAGCAACTTCATCTCCCATCCCTTCCTCCTCCCGGGGAGGACCCCCCGGAGACCCTCCAATTTCCCATCCATCACCCCCGGCAACTTCCTTCCCCCCATGATGATGATGATGCGGGACTCTGTGTGTATGTGTATGTGTCCTCCCAAACACCACCTCTCTCTTGTCTCCATGGAAACGGAGAGGATTAAAAGAGTTTAAAGAGAGAGTATGAGAGATAAAGGATGAGAATTTCAACATCCTTCTCATTTTGTCTCACATAATTATTATATATTACTATCATATCATATATATGTGTAGCCAATATGTAAATATGCATATGATTAAATGAACATATATGTGCATATATTTGACTCTATCTCTTTGTCTATCTAATATATGTATTTATGATATGATTCTGATAGGATAGGATTCTGACTGATGATAAATGAGCAGAGAGAGACAAACAGAGGGTTCAATTTATGAATACCTTTTTTTCTTTTGTTATCTATCTTTCTCTCTGCAGAGTGAAAAGAGAAAAAAGATTGGTAGATAGATGTATAGATCTATAGATAGATTGATAGATAGATAAATAGATAGATAGATATATAGATAGATAGAGAGAGATAGAGATGTTGAGAGGATTCATCTGTCTACTCCAGGAGCTGAACCCTCTAGGGAAGAGAGGGCTTACTTATTCAACAGCCTTACTCCCAACTACCACCACCGAACAATCATCCTTGCCATACCGACTTCTCCTTGATGACATCATCGGACTTTTCCGACCGTGAAAACGAAATAAAGGGACACCACACCGCGAGGGAAGCCCATCCTTTCTGCCGGCCCATCAATGTTGCCATGTTTTCTTCATGAGGGTCATCAGCTACAGTCACTGTGGCGACGGGATGCGGCAGACAATGGACATCGCTTACGTTGTCCCTGGCCATGAAGATGTGTAAGGGAGGGGTACAACATCCCCCCCCCCCCCTTCCCACCATCTCCATTCCTCCGGGATCATGGTAGCAGACGGAAAGGGGATTTGGGGAGAGCACTGGTCGTAAATAGCTTAGCAGGAGACACAAAGGCAATGAATCTACCAGGAATGCACGATACAATCCATCTCTCCTATCAAGACTGCCCGAAGACGTATGTTCCAGCCCACAATGCACATTCCCGCCAACTACACAGCATCTCAAATTCATCCTTGTACCAAACGGCATATATAGTGGCAAATTCTGAAATCACAATACATGTAAAGTTCTTGGTTTCCTTTGCTCTTAATTGAGATCAACCAACGTCAGATAGAAAAGTAAAAAATATGTAACATCATTTTGCAAGTTGTACTAACATGCATCTATACATACTGATATTCATGCAATTGTAAGCAATAAGGCATATCTTTCTAAAAGGGAAGGGAATTGAATAAATGACTAAATGGGTCCACCAAGCCTTTGCCTCAACCACTGGAAACTCAGAATGCTGTCTTCTATCTCTCAATAAATCAAATTTGCAATCTTCTGGAATCTTTTTAACTCTGTTCCACAAGCCGTCCTTGGTTTGCTCAAAGTATCAAGTTCTCCTGATTTCTTGAAACCACTTAACCCTTACAGGAACACCATCATTAAATGCCATTGAGATTGTTTATTAACAGGTTGCAGATGGGAATGATAGGGGTAAGAACCAGAGGTATCCCACGGCAACCAATCTAGATGATGCAAACCTTTTTCACTATCATCTGTAGAGAGGGGCATCCTATCTTTGATGAACATTTCCAACCCTCCTTCCCTTCCTTTTCCCTTCTTCCACCATCCCCGCCCCTCTTTCCATCCCAGACTTCGCCCCTGCCCCGCCCCCGGTGTGTCACCTCTTCTCTCCTCATCCCGGGTTTCCTCCGGTGGTGTCCCCGACTCCTTTGCCAATCTTTTCAAGCACTTCCCGTGCAAATCCCAAAACAATTTAACGGAGGGGCGGAATTTGGGCGCAAATCCTCCACTCCTATTTACTCTGTGACTCCCTTGTCCTGTTGAATCATTCGGTAAACCCCGTCTTTCCCCGACTCATTTCTTTTTCTATCACGATTTCATATTTTTTGTTCTTCTCTTTCTATATTTTTTTTTCTATCTCTATCAGCCCAATTTTCCCATAATACTTTAGCTGAAGAAAAAAAGAGAAAAACCCTTTCTCTTGCTGATGCACTCTTGATCTCTTTCAGTGTCTCTCTCAAAACTTTTAGAGTCATATTGCAAGATCTTTTATCTTTTATTTTCTTGCACAGATCAAAGGAGAAGAATGGAGGGGGAGAGACTTTTACCTCGGTGAACTTTCGGCAAGGTTCACCACAACAAGTGAAAGTGCAATCTGCATTAGTAGGTGGTGAAGTTTAGGAGTACCTGGAACATTTTAGATCTTTTCTCTTCATTGTCATCTTCTTCTTCTTCTTCTTCTTCTGCTTCCCACTCTTTTTTTATTGAGGGGTTGGGGTAGGGTGGGAAGGCATCAATGAAGAGTAGAAGGTAGTAAAAGTTTTTTACATCCTGCACGTCAACCCGAGCTGTGCCTAAAAATATCATTTGATTGATATTTGCTTCCTCTCACAAAATTTCGAAGGAAACTCCTCGGATCTCTGATGCCAGGCATACGAGAAAACCCCCAAAATAGTCAGCACTTTTTTTGTCATATCATAGAATGAATCGCATCCACACGCAAATTATGGCTAACTTTTTTTTATTTTTTTAAGTAGCTTTGTAAAGTTACCTGAAAACACAATACACATTACCTCACAACGTATCTCTATCACTCTGGAAAGAGACAAAGAAAGTGAAGGGGGGGGGGAAGGGTAAGAGAAAGAGAAGGAGAAAAGAAGAAAAGGAGGAAAAGGGAGAGACCAAGAAGAATTTGAAATTATTTCATTCTCCCCCCCCCCTTTTCAAATAGTGGCATATCTTCTGGCAGATTTCCATCAAGTCCTTAATGAAACAAGATGTATTTCTACTGATAATGTGGAATCATATGTTACAAGAATATACATGTACCATCATTTTGATGTTTGTATTACCCATGTATATTTGTGTGGAAATGAAAATAAAACATGAATGAATGAATGAATGAATGAATGGAGCATTCTTCTGCTACATAATGCTGAAAAGTCAAATGCCGTATTCACATCATTCCAATGGGATGATAAACCCCATTGTTTGCCACCACACTGTTCTACCAGCCACTTTCTTTGTTGCTATGAAAATAAGAGCTATCGCCTACTTAATCAAAGTTCATTCAGCACGACTTCAAAGTACTTCAACATATTAAACAAATAATAAAACTAACAAAATACACAGAGTTAAAATCATGTGGGGTTTTTTTTTGTAGCTTATAAAACTTATATCAACATTGAGTGAAAAATCATATTATGTCCATCACTTGAGATTGAATGGGTTGCTTTATGGAATGACAAATTAAAAAAAAATGTTCTATGAGACTTGAATGAGATTAACTCTTTTAAGACTATCACAAAGATATTGGACAAAGTCTAAAAAACTGACCTACACTAGAGTTTTAAAGCTACCATAGGCCTGGTTGAAACAAAGAAGATACACAAGAGAATCCAATGCTCAACAGATTATAATTCGAGTCCATGCATGCACAGGTGCCGCGTCATCTTACGCACTGACAAGTTTTGAAGTGCGTGCAATAATTAGCTACTGCCGTGTTGACATAGTGCCATGTGAGACATACCCATGTACTAGAGAAGAAGAAGAAGAAGAGGAAGAAAAAAATGTAGCCGCTTCATCGAAATTTCAGCCGCGGGTAGTTAATACCTGCTGTGGAATGTGAGTCATCAGTGAAAACATTCTCAACGAGCAGGGACGTATCGTTGGTGGTATCAGAAGAAAATGCGCAGAGAGAGAGAGAGGGAGAGAGAGAGAAAACACGTCACTTTCGGATGTCATACTACAAAGACATCAATATTGGAACGCTCTAATAAATTCCACAGTTAGTCCGGCGTTAATTTTGCACGAAGCTTTCAGCACAACAACAACAGTTCAATCACTCCGGCCGGGATTTTGTCAGGCGATATCGGGAGCAGCCGGTGGACGGAGGACTCGCGGGACGCAAACCGCTGAAAATTCCTGCCAGCATGTCACGCATCCCAACCCATCATCCACAGTCCTGAGTTTCTTTCTCCCCCTTTTCTCCTTCTCTCTCCTCTCTCTCTCTCTCTCTCTTTTCCGCTCTCATCCATTCATTCCTCCGCTTGCCTGGCCGAATCATTGCGGTCTAGCATTTTTTTTTTTTTGGCGGCCACGCTCCGCCACGATTGCGAGAGGCCCCGCGCAACTTTGAGTGACGGCGGGCCCTCCTGGGTCCAATCACTCCCGATTCGTGGCGCGAAAATCATTTCACGGCCCTCCGTCACGACGAGCCGCAAGAAGACTAATATTGTTGGGGGTTTCAGGGGACCGGGGGAATAGGATTGGAGGGGAAAAAAATGCAGACACACACACGCACGACAGGAAAAAAAAGTACCAAGCAAACGAAGCCATAAAGGGATTTTGGAGATCAATGGAGAATGAAGCAATAGACGGTAATATTTTGTGGGACTTGTTGTCGAAGCAATGCCCAGTTGTTTTGGCTTTTCAAGAAATGCGTCACAAATTGACATGGTCCTTGATGAATGCGACTGAATGAGCACTCATCAGTCAAGGGACGTGTTAAAAATCAGCACAAAATGGCAAGAAAGAAGAATAAAACTGCAAAGAAAAAACTGCCAGCTGTTCTGAACAATGAGGAGCTACACAGTGATCTTCTGCTCAACTCAGATTCTATCAATACAACACTGTATGTCCCTTCCCAACCCCCCCCCACAAAAAAATGATGATACCACGAATAAAATGCTAGTCCTATATAAAGCCCAGGAATGGATGATAAAAAAAAAAACTAGCAGACTCATATTTCCATCAAATAAACTTGCCTCAGATCATTAACACTAATTTGCAGAGAAAGCCAACAGTTTGGTAATGATAAAAATGACAACAATAAGGTCTTATTCATCCAGGGTATCCTCTTCAGTGTTTCCACTGCTCTACCAAGGACCCTGCCATCATAATTACCCCAGCATTGCGAGGTACTCATTTATACACCCGGGTTGAGAGGGCCCTGGTGGGTGAAAACATCTTGTCCAAGGATGTAAGCACTGGGCGGGATTTGAACTCGGGTCCTAAGATCGGGAGTCGGGAGTCTAAATCCACTATGCCACAGCGCCCCCATTCTATGACAAAAGTAGCTGAAAAGGTGAACCCTTTCTGCGCTAGGGACTTTGGACAGTGCGTGAAAGGCTATGGGGTTTACTGAGCCATCAGCACTGGAAGAACACCAAGGGTTAATATGTAGACATCCACCATCCGTAATGTGAACCAGAGGAAAAGTGATTAAAAGAAAGAAAACCAAAACCAAAACTTGTACACCTTCCCACTTATCCTCTCCACCTAAAACTTCTCCCTAGCTTCATTTTTGTTTTCTTTTTGTGCCAACTTCCCAAATTAACCCCGTCATCCTTGATTTCGAGGCAGACTAATCACATGACTGGACCACAGACTCGACCACAGAGGGCAGGTTGAGTCAACACAATTTGGCAACGTGAAGCAACGGGCCGGAGAAGCCACCACTGCACGACACCGGAATCGACCGAGTTTCGTTTCCGTCTGGGAGGATCCCTGCATCACGAGTATCCTACTTGCCACATCTGGCATTTCCCCTTTCATTTTTGTCTTGTCCTCTTTTTTTTTTTTGTATTTGTATCTACTCAAGAATACAGAGAGTTAACTTTTGTAGATGAACATTATCCACACATAAAGAAAAGCTGTCAGGGTTGAAAACTTCCATGCTTTTCCCCTCCCTCTCTCCGTGTCTGTCTGTCTGTCTGTTTGTGTATGTGTGTGTCTGTCTGTCTGTTTCTGTCTCTCCCTGTGGCCTATGATGTAAACTTTACAACATCTTTAAGGTTCTGAATTTCTGTTAAGACCTTGTCAAGTTTGAAACTATTTTCCACTGATGTATTGCTATGCTGACTGATGAACTAAAATTATAATACCAAATACTCGTTTGGCTCACTGAAAAAAAAACAATAAACAAACACAAACACAAAACAATCAAGATATTGCATACATTACTCCAAATGTATCAACTCTGAAGCAACACAGTTTGACTGCTGTAATTTGAAAGCTTTGATGACTGCTGCTAGTCAAGCAAACATGATTTCAGGCGTAAATCAGCTTTAGGGTAGGCATGAAATAATTTTCGTCAAATCCAGAAAAAGGAGAAGAGCCCAAATTTGTCTCAATAAGACACAAAATTACAGTAAAAGAATAAAACTTGTGAATGATAGATTCCTTTCATCAATTCTTAATCCTGCGCATGCTTTGAGTTCCGATTAGTACAAAAAACACCATAACATTATACACACTGTCCAAATTCCCTGGTATAGGAAGAGTTAAGCCATCTTCCCACTTGAATTCTTAAAGATACATTCCGGTTATTAGACCATCAATACCTGTCTTTTAATAATGTGTTAGAGAGTTAGGAAAAAAGTAGAGGTACTTCCAAGACGACCTTCGAAGTTAAATGGAGTGCAAAGCCACGCTGACGCATCTTTTGCTGGGCTTGACCAAAAACCTAGCCATTGATTGGGAATTCTGGCGACCTGGAGTCTGAAGCCACGAAGGGACATTTTGTCCAGCAGGTATGTAGTGACCGACTCTGCGTGTCGGTATCTCCCATCCTTTGAGTCATCCGTCCGGGGGTTGACTCACGCGCTGCTCCGCAGACGCGGAACGGCGAACGGGGAGACCCGAATAATGTGTGTGCCCGTTCATCCAGCTTCCTAGCCCGAATGGTCAGCCATGCATACCAACAAGCGCTGTATTCCAGTTCTCGTAACAAGCGACTTAATTTCCTATCTTGGCCACAGGCACAATGGGGTGTTGACTCTGCCGTGGTTGTGCGGACTTGAGGTACAGTGGTTCAGACTCCAGTGCTTGGTTGTGAATAGATACCACTTTAAATACTGAATATCAAAGTGCAAACTGCTGAATAACATTTTCATCTCCATCTGGCATAAAAAGCAGTGTTTCTGATTCACTTTCTATTGGAAAAAAATGATAGTGTAAATGATGAAAATGCTAAAATATAAGAAAAACTCAGCAACCAAAAAACCTGACAGTCAATGTCTTACAATTGTTTTTGAAACCTTCTTGAGAATTGCTTTTTACATGAAAGCAAAGAGAAAAAAAAAAAACATTTTATGGCATAATATTACATACTTTCCCCTTTAAGAGCATGGATATCATCCAACAATTTTTCCTGGCACTATATTTCATCTCAGAAAGTTATTTGGAGTTAGTCCATTTTATTCATACAAACAGACATGTGCACATACGTTTGTTTCTATAGATGACGATAATCAATGCTGATGTAAACCTCTTGGGTCATATGCAAACTCTGGGGAAATGTTAGATTTTTGGAGGGAGTGGGTTAAAAATTACTATTTCATATATGAAAAGAAAACAAAGGAGTGACAAAGAGAAGATATCCTTTTCCGTTTTCTCCGTCTTGGAAAGTGCAGTCCACCATCTGGTGTATAGTCATACTATTTGGCAGGTCTGGTGTGGTGTATTTACAGTGACTTTGAAAACATTCCTCATTCGTACAATGTGCAGCTAAAAATGATGCTCCTCCATTAACGAGGCATGATGCTCTGCACCTCCCGCTTGAAGAGGTTTGCAGAGGTGGTGGTGACTAGTTTTTTTTTTTTTTTTTCTGGCAGGGTGTTCCATAACCTGATAGAATCTGAGATGAAAGATCTCTGATACACAATATATACAAAGAGGTGAATGAAATAAAGAAAAAGAAAGGTGTTCTTCTAATTTGTCTGGAATAGGCATCTGGGGAAAACGATGATGAACGTGATGAACATCTTCCTTCTTTTTTTTTTCTGCAAGAGGAAACTGGTCTCCAAGTGTCGACCCACTGAGGCGACAACAGGTGCTCCACCCTTTCCCCGCTTCCGTTTCCTCCTGATCGAGTTTTGAAGAATCATCTCGTTTGCCCTCCCATTAAATTTTTCGTCTCACGCCACTCTGAGGAGAGACAGCAGAAACGAATATGTGGACGCCGCGTCTCCGTCCGTCCGCCCCCACCGCGATCATCCCCGTCTCGGAGAGAAGGTGTGACTCACGTGCCCCGTTTCTTCCACCCCCATTCCTCAAAATCTTCCCCTATTTTTGTTGTCTTTCATCCAGATCACCTCACTGTCTCCTTCCCTGTCTCTCCTCTTTCCCTGCGATTAATGCTATGCATCCCACTGATCTACTATGCGTGCACCTTGGCGATAATTTGGGGGTGAAACGGTGCGAATTTGGGGCGCATTTGTCTTAATTGATTTTATCGAGTGGAATCTGGTGCCTGTGACTCATCTTAAATGACATGGATAAAAGAAAAAAATTGTAAGGAATTTGCCGAGAGTGCAAATGGACTGGTACTATAAGTGCTTCTTCAATGTTATGTATTTATTTCCCCTACTCAATTCATCACCATCTTTTTTTCTCCCTTTTTCTTTTGGTGGCCAGTCTCGCAACCACGCCGTGAAAGATGAACTTATGTAAATCATGATGACTCCATTAGTCGCGAATACCTTCAAGGCGTTCGGAACCATTTTTGACCCGCCAAAGCCAAAGAGCGCATCCCAGCCAAACTCGTCCATACTCCCCCCCATCTCTCTCACTCTTTTTCTCCTAATTTGCATAAATATGTCGGGCATTTTCTGGTTGTTGTTGGTAATCACTGGATGCCCCCACAGTTGGTGTAAATTGATCGTGAATTCCCTGCCATTGGATGGGGGAGCGGCGGAGGCGAAAACCTGTCAATTTGTAATCGAGGTGTGATGATTGTTGACAGGGGGCAGTTACAATCATCACGTCTAGTCTCAGTTCCATCCTTCTGGAGTAGTTTTTCCCTGTCCCAACATCAAGATCGGGATCCCTCCTCCCACATTTCAATAGTCCTATTTGCTGCATGCAAAATGCCACAAATGTCTTGATTAAAAACTGATATTCAGACCCTAGGCGTAAATATATCTTTTAGGCTGATTGGAAAATTCTTCTTGTTTTCTTTCAGGCTAGCCACAATATACTGTCATTTCATTGCTTTTTTACCCAAGGAATAAATATATGATATACATGATAAAAACAAGCAAATCTTTTTATGTCAGAGCATTTGACATTTCTGTTTACGTAGTGACAGGAAATTGTGATGAGTACTTTGATTACAGTAGCAGTAATTCCCTGTTGGCAAAAGCATTTCTGAAACCTGTTTTGAAGTAGGGAAAAAAAAAGAAAGATAAATAAATGGACAGAAAAATGATGAAAAGTTTATGACTTTACTTTATATATTTCTCTGTGAATTTTCTTACTGTAGGTTACTGTAGCAATCTGGGAGTCATGCTTATGTGCATACTGCAGCGGTGTAACAGACTTTACAGGATGTTATGATTCTAATTGCTATATAAACTTAATCTTTTAAAAGGGAAAATTCTAGACACTACAGGATGGAGCATAGCTTGTCTCATATGATCTGATTTTATCACCATGTTTAATCATCATGATTCACGGTCACCATCAACTCAACTGAGCGCTGAATGTTTGTACTCTAGAGCTGAGCAGAGCGAGGTGCTAGAAAGTGCATTCCTAGAAGGACGCTGCGCAGGGCAGCTTGGCTCACTGACCCTGTCAGTAAGTGCCCCCGGGGGACAACCACTGAGCCAACGGGGAGATGATTCAAAATACAAACATTTGAGGATTCATATTTTCCCCGCCGCTGGAAACTAAACACATCCACCGGATAGGGTTACGGCTCTGTAAAAGAAGGAAGCCTGGAAACTTAAGACTAACAATTAGCATAAGAAGCGTGGTCGGGTACGCGATATTCATTCATATTTTGAAAGGACAGGAGGGGGGAAAAAAAGTGGTTGTCAAGTTATTTTCAAGAGGTACGATAGAAGAGCAGGAGGAATTATGGAGAAGGGGATATCGAACTCTAGCCATGGGGCAAGTCATTACAAACAATCATATTTGTACATACGAGGAAGATGCCTGCATAATTTTACTCCGGAGGATTCTTTAGTAGTGGGGGTGGGGATGGGGGGGGGGGGAGATGGGTGGGGGGGTGGGAGATGGGGAAAGGAAGATGGGTTGGTGTTTTGGGATTGGGAGAAAGGGTGGGGATCGGTGGGGGTGGGGATGGGGGAGATTGATGTGGATGGAGATGGGGATGAGGATGGGGTTGGGTAAGGACCAGAAGTGGGATGGGGTTTGTAGGGATGCCGGTAGTGGTGGTGGTGGTGGTTGGGGGAGGGGGGTGGTGGATGCTGGGCTGACAGGCACCAATGAAAGTGGTATTGGAGACAAAAATGCCCTCCTCTCCATCTGACCAGGGGGGAGGCACTTGAGTCTATGACTAACAGGTATCCGTGAGAGTTAAAAAAAAACCTACCCTACTTTGGAATGCTAATGGGGGAGGGGGTAGTCTTCAAGAGACATTAGGAACAGGGTAGGGTAGGGTTGGGGAGGGGAGAGTAGGAAAAGAGTATAAGTATGAATAAGATTAATAATTCAACCTGATAAATGCTCACCTGTTCAAGAGTAGAAGATGTCCGGGCAGGTCGGTCCAGTTACAAATTTCATGCAAGAAAAGGACAAGGGAGATAACAAAATGAGTCAGTTATAGAACTACTCTAAAATCATTACACCTGTAACAGCACAGTCATATTCTAACTCTAATTGATGTGGGGCCTATACAATGATAGTGATGTACATTCATTGACATTCAGATGGACAATGAAAAGTCATTCATGATGCCTTTCTGGATTTTTCTTTTTCTTAAAAAAAGAAGCTTTTCTGCTTTTAAACTGATAATATATTATACAGAACAATATAATGCCACTTTATGCATTGTGGGGTGTTGGCACAACACTGCATCACACATTTCTATTTTCTATACTGAAAAAGGAAAGTGCACGCATTTACATTTCTTTACATTGTACCTTCCTCTCTTCCAGTTCTACAAAGACAGACAGACAGACAGACAGACAGACAGACAGACAGTCAGTCAGACAGACAGACAGACAGACAGACGGACAGACATATATTCACACACAGATGTTCATACACATTCTTCCTACAAAAATCGGCACAGGCATTTTATTATCATTATTATTTTTATCATTCTTTGATTATGTCTTATCAATCATCAAAGACCTTCAGAAGAAATCCATTGAGTTGTATATATTTTGCTCACTTAAAGACCGGCAAGATCTACTTGTTAATGGTTTTACTCAGTTCAGTACAGTTGACATCTTATTTCCATTCGTCCACAAAAACCATGACAAAATACAAACCAGGCCTCTAGTGAGTTGATATACATAAAACAATTATCTTATCATTTTGTACTCATTTTTAGAAATGCATCGTTGTCTGTTAATCATTAGATGCTATGTTTTACACATCAACGATTCTTCTTATGCAATGCCTATAATTATATGGAAGAATACATACACACGTACATGTGACTTGAGTTGATGGTTAACAGGTTGTACCAGTAGTTTGTTCACATCTTCAGAAGATTGCACTTCACATGTTAATTTTTATTCATCAGTTTTCATTGTATCAACATTTACCATTTTATCTACATTTACTTAAATCTGACATACACCAGCATGAAACAGCTTTAACATTGCCATAAAGTCTCATGTATTTCACATTTGTTTACATTGTTTATCTTTCAGTGAGTGTCTGCTTTCCATTCTCTTAATGGCAAAGTGCTTTTTATACATATCCTTAATCCTTTGAATGTCTCCTTTTTACAGTTGCCATTTTTTTGTGTTCTCGCTAATGTTTGATGCAATTCATTTGCTTTTATTCCCAGTATTAGAAAAAAAAAATCAAGTTTTTTTCTTTATTTGTATGAAACAGATATCATAAATTTATATTTTTGCCTATTTTATGTACATTCTTATTTATATTGTTGTACAATTTCACAATGAAAGGTGAAATTCTTCTCTATGTTTCATTTTCCATTTTATATTCGAGTAATTTTCATTGGAATATTTCACCATTTTTGAGATAGCAAGTGTTTGAATCTTCCAAAGAAAGTTAATGTAAAAAAAAAATACATTTTGTTATCATGCTGTGCCTTATACAATGTTAGAATATATCTAAACTCTATAGATAGGGATTTATACAAGTCACAAGCACATTGGAACATGTTCTGGAGCATGAAGGTGATGAGAGGACACACAGGTTGGTGTCTTAACGCAGGCTTCTGAGATAAGCCTCCCTCACTCCACGGAGAGCCACGGCAGCGGCGCTTTGGAAGCGTAAAACTCGGCCTCAAAATCCCGCGCTATATCCTCAATCCAGTCACTGAATGGGGAGTTTGCGAAGTGGATTTATGAATTGGATTATGCAAAAATTCACAGAAAAGAGATTATTCAAATCCATACACACACATTCAAACACAATATCATAGTGTTGTAGAGAGATATCTAATTGCTTATGACAAGACAAATGAATGGAAATGTACACAGAAATGCTAATGAAAGCTTAGACCAGCCAAAAAAAGTGCACCGCATGGGACAACTCGCACACGGTGCCACGACTTGCTCGACTTAGCAGCAGACAAACTTTAATCCACGCGTGGAGGAAAAGAAGAAGAAAAAAAAAAAGGTTGCCGCTTCAGGCCTGACTGGAGCCGACGCCTAATGAAGCAGGTGGGACTATTAGCAATAAAGTCGGGGGAGAGGGAACCGTGACACTCACTTCGCTCCTCGTGCAGAGCTTTCCACACTTCAAGAATTTCCTCCCTACTTCCTCTGTGATCTTCCCCTTTTCTGTCTTTTCATTTTCTTTTCTTTTTTTCTTTCCTCTGGCACCCATCACATGATGAATTATCCCTTCAAATTACGGAGATGGGCGAGGATGGACAAGCGCAAGGTGGTGGGAAAATATTTAGCTGCAAAAACACAGGTGTTGGAAATTAGCGGGTAGAAATGTAGCTCCAGTAAAAGGTGGGACGGGGAAAGATGCATGGTTGGAAAAGAAGAAAATTGTCATCATCCAGCCTGGCGCTTGGGAGAAAAGACAGATTGAAAAGTGGAAGCAGGCATCCTGTTTTCATGAGAAGATAAACAACTTTAATTCTTAGAGTTGCTGCATACGTTTCTGATGTTCTTGTAATCTGAATGTCCCAATTGGGGATGGCCAGATTGTCTGGGATGGTTGGACAGAAGAAAGGAGGGCCATGAAAGGTGAATATGATTGGGTACATTTTGCTGTCAATGTTGATATTCCAAACTTCTCTGCATATACTTCAGAAAGGAGCTATGCAGCAGGGAAAAAATATACATATTATGATATATTCATATTCCTTGGTCAGCATATTGAGCGACTAAAGACAGGTTAATCTACAGCCAGTGCTCTTCATCTCAAACATGACCCATCACCACTTTACCCCAATGAAGAAACAGACATCTAGGCTGAGAAAACCCCTGAAATGCAAGGTGACTTTGCAAAAAAAAAGGGAAAAAAATATATACATGGCACATTTGGTTAAAAGCTTAATGACTTAAACAACCTCTGGTCCCAAGTGTAGACATGCTTTGAACTTTGAAACTTTTCAGATGTTATGAGGTATGTCCCTCAGGCATTTTGAATTGACCTATTGTGTGTAAGTATTTGCATCTTCTATATGCTTGAGTGAATCATTACTGAAAAGCCATTTTTTTTTATATAACTGTATCTGTCTGGTCACTTGTAATCTCCCTATTTCTTTGGTGGAGTTTTACTGCAAATGAAGTGATTATATATCACTGAAAAACTTGAAGTCTGGACAATTTAGAAATACCAGAAAATTGAAATTCTGTTGGGGTTTTCTGTGATGATAGGTCACATGCACTAAACGATAATCCGCTGATGAATGAATTGAAATGGTAATGGAGGATGTCGTAGATGAAAGGAAGAGGAGAAGGAGGAGGAGGAGGAGGAGGAGGAGGAGGAGAAGGAGGAACATCTCATCATCAGTGTGGCATGTGGTCCACTAGGAGGAAAATGAGTGATGCCAGCCGAGATTGGTAGAAGTGGCGGACATCTCGCTGATGCTGTGTGAGCGTGGCAGGGAAATAGATGGTAGCGATGGCTGTGAGAAAGGAGTGGTTGCTATGAAGAGAATAGATGGAGGAGAGGGGAGATAGATATTTACTGTAAAGCATGATGTATTTTCCCAGCATTACATTTTTTTTTTCGAATCGGAGCCGACGGCCTTTTTCGCGGCATTAAATTTTTTTGTGAATTGCCACTGACATTCGAAGCATAAAGTGCAGACAAGAACTTTCATATGCATTTTAATTTCACGAATCTTCGCTCTTGCAAAACTTGTGAAATCAAAATGCACGGAAACATTTCTGGTTTTACAATATATTCAAAGAGGAGGTGAGACATAGAGAGATGGAGAGAAATATGAAGGAGAGTGATAGATAAAAAGAGTAGATAAACTACTGCATGCAGACTGGATTCCAAATATTGACAAGCTTTGAGCATGCTCAGCTTCAGACAATAGCTAGGATGCTACTTCCTACAACAACTAAATCTCTTAACTTGGACATATTATTAAATCTCTAAACTTTGATATGAATTGTACTTCAGAGTGAATCTGCTTTTGTCTTTAGCTCCAGTCTGTCCATCCATCATTAGCGAAGAGAATCAGAGCTTGACACCTATCCGTCTTTTGCCGGGATGCCTTCAGGGCAAAACTTTAGAATAGTAGCAGGACGATGTTAACCCGCTGAGGACGAGTCCCGAGTATACTCGGGCAAGTGTCTACGGGAAATGTGTGTTGTAGCAAAATCAAACAGTCCTCAACGGGTTAAAGATAATAAAAAGTTTTGGTACCTCAAAAGTTTCCCTGAATTTCCTTGTCTTGGTTTGTGTTTCACGTTAAAGTACGTTGTCTGTGAGAATTACTCGCCCCAAAGTGCTCTCATGTCTTAGTAATCATGCAATAATGGTTTCGTACCAGAGCCGTCGCCGTACAGCGTCGATAAATATTGTACGAAACCACTGACTGCGACCAGCAGCGTGCAGCCCATTGTACGCAAAGCTAACTGCAACCAGCAGCCCCATACGCATAGCGTAATGGGGCTTTGCATTGTAACATTCAGGATCATGACAGACTTAGTATCGTGGGTAAATGTCAATTTAAAATCCAAAAATTTCTTCGATTTGAAGACTTACCAATTAAGTTGAAGTATTGAAAACGGGCTTCGAACAACGTTTGGTTCTGCCAATAGTCCCTTTCTTTTCGAATTGATGACTGAATGTGACTCGGTCGAGAGGACCTTGGGAAAGCTACATACACCATGGACCGATGCATACACTGACTACTACGGCCAGCGCATGCGCACACAAACATCTTATCTGTTGATATAGGATTTGAAATTTGTGCGCATGTGATGTGTTCGCATGCACTGGCTGTAGTATTCAGTGTACATGGTGTATGTACATTGTAGCTCTCCCAAGGTCCACTCGGCCGAGTCACATTCAGTCATCAATTCGAACAGAAAGGGACTATAGGCAGAACCAAACGTTGCCCGAAGCCTGTTTTCAATACTTCACCTTAATTGGTAAGTCTTCAAATTGAAGAATTTTTGGGATTTTAAGTTAACATTTATCCCGCGATACTAAATCTGTCATGATCCTGAATGCTACAATGCGAAGCCCGATTACGCTATGCGTATGGGACTGCTGGTCGCTACTGTATGTGTATGGGGCTGCTGGTCGCAGTTAATTGCATGATTACTAAGACATGAGAGCACTTTGGGGCGAGTAAGTCTCACAGTGTTAGTTATATGAAAGGTGCTTTAACCTGAAACACAAACTAAGACAAGGAAATTTTTGAGGTACCAAAACTTTTTATTATCTTTAAAGTCTTCAAGGCCTTGTGATATCAGCACCATGCTTTTCGATAAAGTAATACTATACTTGAAATCATCACGCCTGGTATCTAATTAAATTTTACCCGCAGAGTCAAACGAGGGAAACTCTCTCACACTGTGAGTTCAGTGGCTAAATCTTTGCAAAGACAAAGAGGGACAAACATTCTCTTGTTTTTCCCTTTCTATGCCTGGAACTTTGGACCTTGTGCACAATGCTATTGGGTTTTCATCCCAAACACCAGTCAAAGCATACAAAGAGTTAACATTGATCTTTTGTTGCTATTTATTCTCACAAAACGGGGAAAAAAAACACCAAACAAACAAAAACAAACTTCAGATTCAGTGGCACTTTATTAAGATGGTCCTGTCAAAAACATTTTGATCCTTTAGTAATTATCTGTTCATTACCCCCTCCCACGACTTTTTTCAACTTTTGTTATATTTGGTGTACCCTCGTGCAAAAGGCAGCATCTGTAGCATTCCTGATGCAGTGCCCTATCAAAAATACAACATAGTTGTATGTGTAACCATGGTAACATATGGAGGATGAAGCAATAATATTTAGAATATTTTATCGCATGCTGATATAGTGTCTCATTGGACTGATTGTGAAGAAGATAACACTTTTTCCAAATTACTAAAATGCTAGATAATTTGCTATTTTCTACCATAAACAAAAAAACAACAACACCCAAAACAAAACAAAACCCACATATGAACTTTTCACAAACTGGCAATGAGTTCATTTAAACTTGTGATAGTTTGACCGAGTGAGGTTATGGAAGATTTTGTGGAGCACTTCCCTTATCAAAGTTGTATGGAGAAGAATAAAAGATGCGTGAGATATGACACTAATGTTGATTCAAAACGCTAAGCACCCTTTTCAAAGTCGACACGTCACGCGTGAGGACTTCTCGTTCGGCGTCCACGCAAGATGCATCCAGGTGAGTCTTAATGCCATTAACCCAAACGAAGAGCAACCCCTCCTCCCGATCCGCCCTCATCCCGTCGTCTTAGCACGCTTTATTCAATTAGCACCTGTCACCCACGATAAGACCGACCCGGCACCTTGCGCATCACGGCCCGCAGCGGACAGAGCGAGAACATGCTGGGCAAGACCGTTAAGGAAAAAACACAAATAAACAAAATAAGGATGGGGGGGGATTGGTAGGTATCAATGCTTTAAAAGAACAGGACACTATGAAGGAAAAAAAAAATAAGAGGGAGCCCGGTCAATTGGATTGACCACTTGAGTGTCGAGTGTACCTCCCCCTTTAGGACGCTTCGCTGATCACCACTTTCATCTCGGTCATGAACATCTATTGGCCGTGAATACTGATTACTGGCATCTTTAAGAGATAAGTAATGTGAACACCACTTCTCAGTCATTGTAAAAAAAAAGAGGCTGAAAACAAAGACATATGCATATCTTTAAGAATTTCTAATTCAGTTCAGTTCAATCTAGTGATGATGATGTTGTCATGGTAACATATGATGGAGCAATACTCTGAAACATTAGGAAACTGAAAACTTCCTATAATCACTCTAACAACATGCACATTTAAAAAAAAAAAAAAATCCGCCTGCAATGTCCTCAGTATCATCTTCCCTTTGTATGAACATGTATAAAAACAAGCTCTCACAATTTGGTAGACATCATTTGTAATGTCCTCAATAAATGCGTTTTGTATGCAAATACATAATACTGTAAAACACGATATATTCGCAGCATGAAAATTTCACAAATTGGAGCCAACGGCCTTTCTCGCAGCATGAAATTTTCACGACTTGTCACTGGCATCCCAATGTGCATTGTGTAGGGAAGAACTTTCGCGTGCATTTGAATTTCGCGAATGTTGCCACTCCCGAAATTTGCGTAATTAAAATGCATGTGAACATTCCTCGTTTTACAGTCCTCATCTATGGTAGAAACTCATTTAAAATCTTTATCATACCATCCTAAGTGCTTGCAACTCCAAATCCTACTTTCTGAGCAAATTACCTCAGAAATGGATCAAGATAAAACTTGCTTTTGAGAGAACTGTCAAAAAATTCACACTAGTATATTAATGAGTGTGGTAAAAAAAAGCAAAATGTTTGTGCCTTAAACTTGTGAATATTTAAGTCTGGTCGTCAGTAAGCCATCCGTTTTCCTCAACGCAGACAGAAACCTGAACTATTATAACAATGCTTTGACAAGCCCTCATCATATATTTATGTGAGTAGTGAACAGGGCACTTTCTCAAATGCATTGTTTCTTTTTTTGTGACGTCCCAGAACAAAGCATAATTTGACATCTTAAAGAATGAGCCAGCAAAAAGAAAAGAGAGAGAGAGAAAAAAAAAAAAGGGCTGCCGACGTACAAAACAAAAAGTGAAAGTGAGTATGTAGGACTAGGGGAAGTTTCTGTCTTTTTTCTTAAATGCAAGATAAAGAACTAAGTCATTTTGTCAGCAGTGTTCTTTATTGCAGCTTTTTCATTTGAATATCACCTGTGTTTATGTATCCCAATGTCTTCTCACAAACACTTTGGAAACTTAACTGTCTGAGAAAACATCATTGTCCAAACACAAACACACACACACAGACAGACAGACAGACACTCAAACACACGCGACATGATTTTTTCAAATCAGGTGCAGCGCCGGTGCAAAAATGGGGGGTGTTCGGATGAACTCCCCAGCTAAATGGCCCAGCGCCTGATTTGAATATTGCATTGGGGCTGTCGTCTGGCGCCGCCGTGTCTGCCGAGCTTTTTTTTTCTTTCTTCTAGAGATGAGATCTTTATCGAGTCAGATGCGTTGAGGGGTTCGTGAGCGATTACAACGCTCGATGCTGTGATTAACACTTGCTGAAGAGAGTATTAAGGTGGACTCTTTTCTCCCTTTTTTTTTGCGTCTTCTATCTCTCTCTTCTTTCTCATTTGGTCGCAGAAACTTGGGAGTAGAGTGACATGGGCAGCCCTCGAAAGAGGCGTCGGAAAAATCGAAAAAGAGAGTGTTCCATTATAAATGGCTGGGTGTTTGGGTTGAGATGTGTGCAGGCATTCATCGGTAGACCCCATAAGTAGGTCTGCCGTATAAGAGGCGCGGTAACCCAGGACCCAAAACCGTATAATGATGCTGTTTGGTTTGCGAGTGTCCATCTCCAAATTTGAAAAGGAAAAAAAAAAAGAGGACAGAAAAAAAGAGAAAGCTATAGAGGGAAAGAGATAAAGAGAGGAAAAAGTGAGAGAAAAGAGTGAATTCTGTCAAATATTTCCACAAGAAATCTGACGTAACCTCCTGTCAAATTATACAGTAGTCATTCTGTCTTGTATAAAGTAGTTCATTTTGATTTGGAGTCAAAGTTTTTTGAATAGAGGATGAAAAAGAGGAATGAAGTAATATAGCACTTAACCACTAAAAAGTTCATTCATGGACTTGATGGCGGAAGACAGCTCGGCACAAACATCTTTTCCTGAAATTATGATCTAAGCTATTCTCCTTCGTATTGAGTGCAGTCCCAACAAATGAATTGTATCACTTCCAGATATGAAGTTGTAGTACCAGTTTTACACACGGCATAAATTTACTTTGCTTTGCACAATGTAGACATTCTGATCTTCAAAGCAGGTGGATGCAGCCTGCATTTACGCGCATTATCAGTCCTTCTACACTTAGGTATCACAAAACAACAAAAACAACAACACCAACAACAGAACCACCACCACCACCACCACCAACACCAACAATACCAACACTAAAACCACCACCACCACCAACACCACCACCACCAACAACAACAGCAACAGCAACAAAATTGATGTGCTGAGGCATTCCTTTATACAACAAGACAAGTAAAGTCTTTGGTTGATTCACTGTTATCATAATTTAGAAAAACAGCAAGCTGATGTAAAGGATATTGTTGCATTGATATGTCAAAGAAAGGCAAATTCAACTTTCAAATCCCCAAAAGACGACTGAAACAAAATACCAAATTTAGGACTCGATCGCAAAAACATGAAACATGGGAATATATCACAAGCATAATTCCCCCACAGACCTCTTCGATGAGATGGTTTTGGAAAAAAAAAAAGGAGACGATCTTGATGAAACAGAAACGGCAGACCCTCAGACAAGGGCCTCCTAACCAAACCAGGCAGGCGGAGCTCTATTGGGCAATTCTCACCGCCTCAGAAAACCGATATTGGTTATTCAATACCGCCAGCGATGGCTGGGGCGTGAAAAATTTACATTCAAACATTATAAGGTTTCTTTTACCTTCCCCCAACCAACTAATTCCTCATTTGAACTTTCTTCTTATTCTTTTACACCATTTTTTTTTCTGTGTGTGTTTGCTTGCTTTATTGTCTAATTTTGTGTATTTTTAGCAAATCTCATTCAAAATGCACACTTTTTTGTTGTTTCTATGTTTGCGTTTGTTCATTTGTATCTAATCTTCAGTTCCTTGAAGAGCAAAGCAATTCTGTTCTTCATTTAAGTTGACAGCACCGCTCGACAACCCTACAGGAAGACGGCCTCATTTGCATGGCATTCTGGGAAGATGTATACAAAAGCATGCCTGCCGTCAGAAGTGTTCAGTGATTTATTATTTTGGTTTGCAAGAAATATCACCTTATTCAAATTGGAATTGATGGCGCTGTTTGATTAACGGGACAAGGTCTGCCCTTCGATTAACCCGTTGAGGACGGACTGATTTTGCTACAACATGCATTTCCCATAGACACCTGCCCGAGTATACTCGGGACTCATCCTCGATGGGTTAAGATAATTATAATAACGTCAAGGATGACAATGAATGTAGTAAGAATAATCATGATGACATAATAGAAACAACAAAAAAATCATGACTGCTAATGTTATCACTTTTGTGATCATTATGATTATAATAACAAATAGTCTTTTTAGTGGTTCCCTCCATTTTTTTTTTTTGTATGATAAAATGTGTGTTTTGTTATAGAATGTTTTGGTAGTGTTGGATACACTCTGGTCATATCACAATGTATTGTTTACATCATTCCTTTATTACAACAACAAAACAAAGAATAAAGTGTATGGTATATCTTGTTGAAAAATTAAAGTAAAATCTAAAGGTGATTTTGAATTTGGTCAGCACTTTATTCCTCTGAAGAGCATTCAGCACAAAGTGGCTTTACAGCTTTAACCAATAAAGCAAATCAAAATGATGATTAATTAAGTTCGGAAATATGTATATCTTAACTCACTGAAGACTAGTCCCATGTATACCTGGGCAGGTGTCTATGGGAAATGTGTATTATAGCAAAATCGGCTCATCTTCAACAGGTTAAAAATTCTAGTGAGGGTACAGTGTGAATTATAGGGATAAAGTTTACCCATATCTCAAGATTAGAGATTTTCTGATCGAAAGTAAGCAGTCAAGAGGATGAACAGAAAAAGAGAAGAACTCCAGTCATGGTTTACTGCATTTGAATTTAGCCTGAGCAGAAATTCTACTCACTTAACTTCATCATCTATCAATTTGCCAGCAAAGGAAAACTTCGAGGGCAAACAGGAATAAATCCAATAGAGAGAGAGATACTGAATTTAAATGGAAGAGTCATTCCTTCCTTCAATCCTTTTTTCCTTCCTTCCTCTTCCCTCCTATCTTCTCCTCACATTGTCTCTTGTTGTTTGTACTACAGTATGTCCTTGTTTTCCTGAGCATCTTCTCTGCGTTGGTCTGTCGCGCATCTTTCTATTGTAAGTTTGATTTTCTGAGTGGCCCACACTGTTACAAGCTTGTCTTTAAAGGTAGGGAATCCCATTTGCATGCCTTAAATGAAGAGTTGTATAAACACAGTGGTATGTTGAAGAGAGTATCATTTTTGAAACTCCCATAAAGTATTGAAAGTGGAAGGTAACATTTAGTACATTTTTATTGACCGTTAGATTTTGAATTAATTCTTTTCGGGGCTCACCGTAAATTCCAGTACATTACTAGGCTACCTTTGCAGACCCATGCACTGCATGTGTGTCCATCATGTATATTTTGTGAATAAAGTTCATCAAAACTTACAAACATTTCTATATACATTCTTGCCACACACTCTATATGTTATTACATCAGCTCTTATACTTTTAGATTTGTGTTTATAGATAAAAAATACAAAAGACTGCAACAAAAAGGCTTAAGTGTGGCTGACACACAGAACTACTGAGTAGTTGAGTTTTGTGCATTATTCAAATTGTAGATAACTGTTGACTTCCAAATTTCTAAGCAGTGGCCTAAACAAGTCCTCTGAGGTTCATATTTAATGTTTTGATGCATTTTGGGAGTTCTGTAAAAGGTATCCCCTACCTATATGGGGGCCTCTCTTTTGCAATAAGACATTTATTTTGAACAAATAGATTCATATGTATATGTTTACACATTCTAGTAGTACATTGTATCTTTTGTATTCCTTAAACTTGAATAAAAAAAATGTAATATTGGAAATAAGATATGATTTGAATTGATTTGAACTGAACTGAATTGGCATATCCACTCAAAGTAACTTACAGAAATATATTCTCTATCTTTTCCTCCTCATTCTCTGCTTGTGCATGCTCTCTCTCTTCCCCTCCTTCCTTCTGATTCTTCTTCTTTAATCTCTTCTTCTACTCTCTATCTTTTATTTTCTCCTCTGTTCTTTTGCTGTTTTTATCTTTTTCTTTAAACAATCTCATACATCTCTTTTCTTCTCTTCCACTTCTTTCTCTCTCTCCTTCTCTCTCTCTTATTACATCTCTCTCGCTTCCGATGTTTGACGATGATAATGCAGCAATTACAGATTCCAATGAATGCGACAATCGTCGACAAATGGCAACCGCAGAATCCGTTGTTGCCGGCAATCGGCGCAATATTCCGTCTTGAGTTCGAGGAGAGCTGGAAAACGCTCTTCATCGGATGCGGAAGCCGGGAAGAGGTGGCGGATGAGGGCTGAAGAGCCGGGAGAGGTGAGCAAAAAAATGTGATGGTGGCCAAATCTTGATGGTTCTATAGCTCTGGAAGTGGGTTTTTATCTCTGGTTTTCTCTGTGAAGTCCTTTTCATTCCCAACATCATTAAGTTGCCATGGCAACGGAATATGACCACAACTATTTCTAATGCTCCACCTTCAGCATCGAATTTAAACAGACAAGACATACACTGGACTAAACTTAAATCAGAAGTCAGATATGAAAGCATTCCTGAGCAAAGTACGTCTACTACGCTAAGCATGAACTATCTTCACAACAATACCACATCAGAACAACAACTTTTTATGAAGTTATAGGAGACCATACACCTTGAATTTTCACGAATACTGTGACACAACTCAGAACTGATCCTTGGCTTTATGGTTTAAACTTGCAGTTCATGGGAACCGGGTTGGTCATGTACTGACCCTCTGGGCAACTGCAATATCTTACAGAGCAACAGATTAAATACTGCAACAGATACTGTAACTTAAACCTCCCTCAATCATTCCCAGATATTCACAGGGCTGGTGATTTGCTGAAGATATTCATAATTCAGATATTCATGTGGGCTTCTGTGAGGAAAGGTTTCAAAAGGTTACAGTAGGCACTGGTCAATTCAATATACTTTTTAATCTGCTCTGTTGTACCTATGGATATTTTCAATACATTAAAGAAGGATAACAACAACAACAACAACATCAAAGAGACATGTAGACAAACATGTATCATTGCAAAAAAAAAAAGAAAAAAAAAAGAAAAAAAGAAATGTATGATTTGGTCGGGTGCTGTTCGTTATTCCGAAGGTTCGCTATTCCGAAGTTCGTTATTCCGAAGGGTCGTTAATCCGAAACACACAAATTCCCTATACCTAGAGGTTCGTTAATCCAAACATTTATGGCGTTATTCCGAAGGTTCGTTATTCCGAAGTTTCGTTAATCCGAAAATGAAATTCGGAACAATGAACCTTCGGACTAAAGAGCCTTCGGAATAACGAACCTTCGGAATAACGAGCTGTAACCGCTTTGGTCTATGGCCTAGCATGCCAGGATCATGGAGTGTTTGAACTATTTTGTTTCTCTGATATTTTTTTTTTTTTTTAAGAAGGTAGCAAAGCACATGTTTATGAGGGAAAAAAACACAACAAAATGAAATATTGGATTCTGTTACCATGTAGAGCCAACGGTAAACAATAGATTTAAAAAACAACAACAAAACAAAACAAAACTTGTCGAATTTTCCTGGAATGGAAGGGTACCTGAGCTAACACGATGAGATCAGATGATGAAGAGATTGCGGTACACTAAGCTTTGATTTTAATCGTGAAAGTATATAGCGTTCAGGATGGAGAAACAAAGAAGAGATATACGTGATCTATAAACTATACGGGGAGAAATATACACTCTTAAAGTGCCATCCTGATGGTATCGCTGTCTAAATTGTCCAATCATCCACTTTTGCCTTTTCTCAGCCCCAGGATCTTATCAGATGATATGACATTGTTGGATGATGTGAGGTAACTAAGACCGTGCAATCTCAAGGCTGTGACATAGGGATAATATTACAGCCCTTGCTCTTCACCCTCCTTTGCTGTTCTTTATTTGCCCACGCACTTAAACTATCACAGCTACCGTAGAGTTATCAGAGAGCTTTTATGTTTATCCCACCTTTGATTATATAAGGTTCACACACACATACACACAACCACACACAAAAACAAAACAAAACAACAACAACAACAAAGAGAGAGACGGAAAACATAAAAAAAAAAAATGATTTAACAATATTCCCTGGTAAAGGCTGTACATGTGACAGGTGATAACCTCCAAACAATCAAACAAACAAACAAACAGACAAAACATGGCTGGCTGGCTGTGCTTTCAGACACACTGAGTTATCGCATATTTGTATAACATATGGATATACAATGTGTATGATGTATTGATATTAGGCCTTTCCACTGCTTTGTATATTTTTTATTTTAACATTGTGTTAGATTCATTTGGCAGTTTGCAAACAAAAGCTCCACCTACCTATACAATGTATGAATATGAAAGCATTCAGGCATGAACGATTCGTCAGATGAACGATGGGTCAGATGAAAGATACGTCATATATCAAAACGATGCTTTTACCAGTACTGCACAGGAGGAACACAGGCGGGAACAGTATTGGCGGATGACATCAACTTGTTGAACATGGACTGATTTTCCCATAACACGCATTTCCCATTTACCCTAGCTCGAGAACACTCGGGACTAGTGTTCAACAGGTTAACAAAGCATCTTCTGCCCACTTTGATAGTAAACAAATTTGGTATGTTTCCCCCACAGGAATCCGTTCACTGAGTTTGGTTGAGGGCAACATTTTGGTTTGTTCTTCAGAGGTAAACTTCTGCCCCCCTGGGTCCATGGATGCCTGCGACTTTTCTCTTCCCACATCATGATGCAGGGATACCGAGGGGGCGTAATCTGCAAATTTGCATCAAGATTGTGCCCCTTCGTCTCGGTAAATCGTGTTTATGCTTCAAAGGTCACTTCCATGCCATGGGGGTGATGTGTCTCCTTTTTTTCTGTAGCTTTTCACAGCTTTCAGGGGAGTGCTTCAGTGCAAGAAGGTCTTCCACCTCAATTGAGAAGAGTTTCATTTGTCTGCTGGTCTTGACAGCATGTTCACTTTATTTCTCCTTTCGGTTAACACATTGGAACTTTTACTGAAGTGTAAAATCAAATGCTGATAAAGATTGCATGTACCAAGAATGCAATCTGCATCCACATTAGGAACTTTTTATGATCCTGCTATCACTATCAATGAAGACAACTTGAACAAACTTAAATGTATGAGAAAGCTTGTCAGAAGAAACAAAACAACACCAAACAGATAAGGAGAGAAAGAACACTCTAAAACCCTAACATTTTTTAATACATGAACTTTCGCAAAGTTCATGAGGAGGCAAAATTTGCACAAGTAAAATGCACGTTAAAGTTCTTGTCTACCCATTGCACTGAATGCCAGTGGCAATTAAAGAAAGTTTCAGCCATGAAAAAGGTCATCAACTCCACTGAATTTGCGGCAGTTTTATGTCGCAAATGATTCTGGTTTCTACAGTATGTCATCATAACAGGAAGCTCTTGAAATTCCCAGGTTTCCAGTTTTTCAGAAAAGAACATTCGGAGGTTTAACATCAATGCTCAAATGATAACCCCAGTAGGGGTACAATTAACCCACTGAACCCCAAGGGGGACATAAACACACACAGGGGGTTAGGGAATCCTCATGGGTGATTACACAGGGGTGAAGGGAAGGGGTAATAATGCGATCTGTCTCCCCTCATACTCCGTGTTCTCCCTCTTAGGTCTGGTTTGACCCCTGTCGGCCAGGCCCGAGGCCGGTCAGCCAGGCGAGTGACAGGGGCCCCTACATCAAATGAATTGCTGGATATTAGGCTGGCTTGCGGTAGCCTCACCGCAAGACACCTGTACCTCCCTCCTCCTCCTCTCCTCCCCCTCCCCCGTTACTCCATGTAGGAATTACGGGTAAAACATACTGTTTCACAACTTCCAGAATGTCTACTACAGTCTACTACAGTGCAGATATCTTAATACTAAAAGTGCAGCATTCGGAATTCTTGCCTTACATACAATCTCCTCTTTTAACCCCCCTTCCCTCCTTCTCTTTTGCTATCTTCTTTCAGTCCTCCCTTCCCTGAACGTAGCTTTCCCCTTCTTTCCTTCTCACGTTCTCTCTCTCCTCATCTTCATTTCTTCACCAAACAGCAAGGATCAATGTCAATTACACCGGTAATCTGTTAAGTGACCTCGGTCAATTAGAGATCATCTGAGTCCTAAAGCCTCCTTTTGTACAGTCTCAAACGAGCGGGGTTAATCGTCCGCTTGTTTGACCGCCTCCGACCAGTCGTATCAAAATCAACCCATCCAAAAAGGCAGATGAAAGAAGGTTGGTGGGGGGGGGGGGGGTTGGTTTACATTGGCAATGAAATGACTGTTTGTAGCATTATGCATATTTTTTAATACACCCCCTTTTCAAATTCCTTTGGGGGTGGTGTACGGCTGCTGAAACCTATAATGGGACAGAGTATCATGTGTCATACTAATACAAATACCACAAATGTGGAGTCTGCCTGGATTAGCATCATCCAATCGAATGAACGCAGAGACGATGACAACTACACACAATCAAACAACCAAATCATACAATACAAACAAATTCCTGGAGCTAAAACGCTGTAGCTCTAGTTTTGTCTCAAATGACAAATAGGTCACTTTTTTTTTACTTGACCAATGGAATCATGTATAATTTTGATCAATCTTATTTAAACTCATGTCTGAGATATTACTTGCATCTACATGACTTTATTATTTCATTTGATTTGATTTGTTAATTTCAGTATCATCAGCATAAGTATGTAGATCAGAATATCAACTTTCATGCCTTCACAGAGTTGACATTTTCTTTTTTTTTATAATGAAAGTTCACACAAGTTCATGACCACGAATATAGAAGGGAAAAGGATTGAAATTAAATATTGACAATCAGCCGAAGAACACATGATTGACATGTTGTATCTCTTGAGATCTAGCAGGGTGAAATATTGGGAAAGAGAAAAAAACATTAAACTACCCCCTCCGGTTAAACCTGTATATGACCTGCCACGATTACATGAAGGAAAATGTCTTGCAATATGTCATCTGCCAGAGATACCTCGCAGCTTATTAATCATCACATACATGTAGTCCCGCTCATTCCCAAATTTCCTTAAACGCTTTACTAGCTTCAAATTGATTCCACCCTTTGGGGTATTGCGGAGGATGGAAAAGAAAAAAGAAAATGAGAAAAAGAAAAGGGAACAGGAAACAACGATAAAAGTAAGCCGATGGTTGAAATGGTTGCATCATCAATATATCATCCACTTCATTTTCCGTCTTGTCCCGCTGATCGAGTGCATATCGTTCGATGCGAGGAGCAACCGTTTAATAAGGAAGCTGTTGCATTTACCCCCCAGCCATTGTTACTCACTCAGCACCAACCCGCGGGCTCGCAGCAGCTCTCCAAATTGTCCGGTAGCTGGTCTTTCTCCTGCGCCGCACAGATAAAAAACATAGCGAGTTCTTTTACAACCGTTTTGCTACGAAACCAGTTATCAATCCTCATCAAATTAATGGACTCCTTTTATATATCCCCACCTTCCCGTGATGTCGCAGAGTGATTTATTTCAGAGAGAAAAAGAAAGCGATCCCAAATTTTGCCGCCAAACTCTTCCACGGACTTTACCTCCCTCCATGTCGTGAGGAAAAAAGGCCACGGCATGTGAGACTATCACGGCGTAGATTTCACGGCGATCAATATTCGGCGACTAAGTTGCACCCCGTGGCAGAAATGTTGGAAATCTTGCATTGATTACTGCCGGAAACATAACGCTTCTTTCTTTATCCTGTTTCGCTTTCCTTTTTTTAAACCTCTTTTTTTCCCCCTCTTCTTTTTTTTTTAATCTTCTTCATCAGGGAAAAAATAGTAAATTCCCTTTTTTTTTCCGACAGTGCCACGCTGATTGCTCAGTTTGTATCGTCTAAACATAATCTGGCATTTTATTGATCCTCTGCGCCGAGATCGCAGAAGAGGTATTTGGTGATGTAATCCAGAGCGTTGATCTAACTTACTCCGGTTCACAGATTTTTTTTTTTTTAGGTCGTTGCCGCTTGCTGTGGACATTCTGGCTACACTGGCCAGTGCCAGTATTCGGTCGCAAAAAAATGGTGTGGTGTTTTCCTGCAAAATACAGACATTTTGTGAAGCATGCGTGGATATCTTTCCCCTCTCTAAGAATTGGGGAGTCAAAAGGGTGAGAGATAATATCTGGTGGAAAAAAATGCAACTAAAATGGACTTCAATTCAAATGAGGTCTGTGTTAAATCTTAAAAACAGGTAAGGGTTTGGTGAATAAAAATGCAACGTGCCTAGAGCACATGAACACCCAGATTATTTTAATTCAACTCTTTGCAGAAAGTGACTTGATAATAGTTTGAATGTGTTGCAAATGGAAAAATGGTGAAACCAGAATGAGGCAGTGATTTTAGAAGAAACACACATACAGAATATTGGAACAGATTGAAGATACAAGGAGGAGAGGAAGAGAAAGAGAAAAGAAAAAGAGAGAAAGAGAGATGATGAAAGCAGTATTGGGAGATCATGACAAACATATAAGGCACACATAAAAATAAATATATCATTTTTATCCTCCTGTCTTGGATCACTAATGCACTCACAAAACAAATTTCTTCCAAGTAACTGCCCTTGACGAAAATTCAAAGGGAGATTCCCCGTTTGCGCCACTCTTGGCAAGAGGGGTGAGGGCATATTATATGATTTCTGTCGGCACGCAATTTCTCGAGTTGTAAATAAGGCAGAAATTGAAACAAACAATATGGCAAGAGTTACCAAGAGAAAGCATTTAAAACTCGGCGTGGGGACGTTGTGTTCTTTCTCTTCATTCATCGGCTCTTAAAAATGGAAGAGGCGAAGTACAAATCTTGGGAGGACGAACTCGCATAAAATCTCAGCCTCCTATGTTACCCATATATCTTTCACTCATATTCTGTCATTACTCCATATCTCTCCTTCTCCCTCTCTCTCTCTCTTTTCCTTCTATCTTGCAAATATGCACGGATTCCTCAACAAACACCCTATTCACACTTACAAAAGAAGACTACTACTGTTTTTATGGAATTTTCTTGTTCTCATCATGCTGTTTGATATTCATTGTAAATAAGATTGTGTGCTCGATTTCTATTCTTTGAACACTATTGAAAAAGAAGAAACTAACCTGGAATTTGGACCTCCACTTTAACCCACTGAGCTGATTCTGCTTTAACACACATTTTCCACAGACACCTGCCCAAGTACACTCGGGATAACGGGTGAAGACTATTCTTATCGAGAACAATCGGTGACTAAGAAGAAGACTGATTGAAATGGTGGTTGAAATCTAAATCTTTTTTGAGAACAAACTATTTGATTTGCCATGTCACAATACATCTTCCTTATAAAAGTAAAATTTGTCACAATCAAATCAACAAGATAACAACTACCAGGGAAATGTTAACCTGTTTAGGACAGACTGATTTTGCTACAGCACATATTTCCCATAGACACTTGCCCGAGTATACTCGGGACTCGTCCTCAACAGGTTAAACAAATGTTAGCAATGATGGAAACGTTATGTCCATGTGAATGTGATATCATCTACTTTAAACTTTTCATCTGCAATTCATTCACCAGTAAAAAGGAAACTATACACTGAGCACACACAGATATAAACACTGGTCTTGTCTTAGTGGGTAAAGTGGAACACTTTTTTTATGTTAACTGCATTTTTACCAAGAGTTGTAATGTGAGTTTTCGGCAGCAAAGTTGGGACAGAAGTTCATGTAACTGACAAACATGAATAAAATACAAACTGTGTCATTTCAATAACCAAGTGACAAGGTCAGCTTAAAATTAATCAACCAGGGAATAGTTTAAGCTTTTAAACCCTTATCTTACTCCTCAACCCCCCTACCCACACACACCATCAAGGAAGTTACTCTTGTATTATGTCTTTATTCTTGTTTTGTTAATTCTTCATTAATCTCATTATGGAGTAACCACACTGCAATCATGTATCCCATATTCATGATAATCTTTTAAGTGTAAACGGGTCTATATATTCCTGTCAGATTTAATTCTTTCTTCTCTCTCTCTCTCTCTCTCTCTCTCTCTCTCCATCTCTTTCTTGCTCGTAACTTCAGTCAGGTCATTACACTGCCCCCTCGTCAAATTTCTCACACCACTTCCTTCGCCTAGAGTGTCAACTCATTTGACCCATAACGCTACGGTTGACCGCGCATAAATGCCCGGTATGCCAAGAGAAGGACAATCGGATTAGATGGAAACAATAACAACAAGGTGCTGTCAACTCGTCGTATTACCTGTCTGCTTGCACAACGATAAAAGTCAACTGTAGCAAACAGCCACTGATCACAAAAATTGAAGTCGTCTTGGTCTTAAAGGGATGGGATAGTATTAGTTGGGGTGAAGATTCAGCTTTGAACTTTTTTTTTTGTCAGATACTTAGAAACCATTTTATGAAATGTTAAAGAGTAGGACCTACATGATTCTAAGAGGAATTTAAAGTTATATGATGAAAATCAGTTTTGAAATGGCTAAGATATCCCAAAACAAAGTAAAACAAAGTGTGAAGGGCAAAATGAAGGAAAAAAGAAAAGAAAAATGATGAGGAAGAAAAAGACAGAAATAGGAAGCAGCAAAGTAGGAACAAAAATGAAAAAGGAACAGAAAGTTGAACTGGAAAACGATTTACCCTATTAAAGAATGAAATGAAGGGGAGAATTTTAACACACAACATGATGATTGATAAGCCCAAGATATAACAGGGAAAGAAATCTTATTGAAATAAGGAGAAAGTAGAAGATGAGGAAAAGGAAAAATATGGGGAAGATAAGCAGAATCAGAAGAAGAGGAGGAAGAGAAAGAAACAGACAGAAAAGGAGATGAAGAAGATGGTTGAAAGAGGCAGAAGTGGAAGACTCTCCCCTCTTCTCAAAAGAAGAAGAAGAAGAAGAAGAGGACATAATTATGCAAAGTCAAAGGAGAAAGAAGAAGTAAGGAAAGAAATGTCACAACGATGCCCTCCTTACTTCTGAGAAGAATTGATGAGGTGTTTGGAAACAACCTCTGGAGGGATGAAGGATTTGTTGTCATGGAATGTGTGTGCAGAGAGAGGAGGGGTGCGACCGGGGAGCAATCAAGCACCCCTTGGAGGAATCCACAGGTGAATCCCTCTTCACCGGCACCAGACCCTGACCTTGTCGCCACGACGACCGCCTCACCACCAGAACCTAGATGCCCGGGAGGCTTCGGACATGCCTTCCCCAGACAGACCTAGAAGATGTGCGCTGAAGGCTGGCATGGCATAATGAGATAGCAAATACTCAGTAAGAAGCCCCCTCCCCCCCCCCCCCACAATGACCTTCACATTTCCACTAAGTTCTGTTTGAGTTGACAATTAAATACCAACATTAGAAATATATCTTTAGGATGATGTTTTCTGATATTTAAACACTTTTTCATCATTATGTTTGATAACTTGGCTTTACCGATACATTCAACTAATCAAATTTGCTGCACCAAAATTTGAGGCACATGGAATTTGATATGGCACCTGGCAGATATATTCTGGAAGGGGGAGAGTTTTATCATAGAATTTACCTCTATCATGTAAATGAACATTAAGACTGACTTACAATGTAAAGTGTTGCTGACTTTTGCCTGTCCAAACTCATTCTCTATCAACTTCACTCATGTGTAATTTCTACAGAATTCTATATGCATTCATGGGCGGTATATACTGCCCTCTATTTCCCATCTCTGCCAAGCCTTTCTGCAGTATGAAGGAGGGATAAGATTTGTGTGTTTTGATTTGGGTGTAGCATGCCCCATTAAGATCTGAGAATGCAGACTAGGTCTAGTATTTATCACTTCTGGGGTTTTTATTCAAACATATTATTAAGTTTTTGGTTATGCCTCCCCCTTCCCCCTATTATTTTTTTTTGTTGTTGTTGTTTAACATACATTTTTATATTTCATTGCTATCATGACATTTATGCATAATATACTTGTGAAAAGACAAAATTCAAGCACAGATTGTGAGATTTTTTTTTTATGTCTTCAGAGTATTTAAGACATTCAATCCCATTCCTGAATACTAACTTTGTCTAACTTTGGTTTGACAGAGAACGAGTTAAGCGAGCTTGCCCACGTGCTGCTATGTAAAGCAGAGATTAACCTCCAGAGAGGCATTCTATTACAATCCACAGAGATCGATCCAAGGTGCTACACCCAGGATCAAAATCTAGCAAAGAAGACTACCAAAATCAGTACAGATGCACTTCAAAATTTCAAGGCAAGCCTCCCCATGTGTAGAACTTTTTTGGTCAACATCAAAAGTTTTTAATGCCTGCTATGTATCTAGCGAATAGGACTGAGGGGGGCTATTGATGTCATTTTCCTTTTTAGCCACAGATGTGAATGAAACAACCCCCCAAAAAAGAAAGAGGTTAAACATTAAACAGAGATGTAAATCAAACAAAGATACAATGCGCAAAAAAAAGTTGAACATCGATTTCCAAGAGGGCGTAGAGTGTCGACCCACACGCACGACGCTCGTACGAGGGTCATACACTTTTCTTCCTTGACAGATGATAAGGGTAAGAGACAGTCATCGCCAACCCAGGAGTCTCATTTTCGGGGATAAAATTGACTGAAATGACTCCTCCGCCGCCCCCTAAACACCTGTAGGTGCACTGTGTCAACCGAATGCCACCTACCGGTAGGATATGTGTTGACAGAAATTCCTACGTTTGCAATAGCTCGTCTCGCCATGTGGCAAATTTTTCACCAGCTACATGACAAATGACTCTGGATACCATAGTCTCACTTCCAGCTTCAAGGTTGGTGGCTTCCCTCCTCTGTTACTCATGTGCCTTAACTAGTGTAGTTGGTGTTATGCAATGCAGGCTTGAGGCAAGGCTAGTTCCCAGTGTGCATGCAGTCCAATGGAAATGTGTCACTGCGAAAGTATAACAACTCATTTTATCAGCTGAATATGAATGTTTCTGAAACATCAGATTAAGCAAGAACGAAAAATATTCTCAGAAGTGGAAAAGTTTGAACACTCCTAGTTTATCAAACTTGAAGTTCATCAAACCAAGGAAAGTGAAATGTCTATGTTCTTTTCGAAAACTGAAATAAGATTTGAACTGAACTGAAGTTGGTAACAAAGACACATCCAACACTTCTTGTTACTTTGTAAGAAACACTTTTTTTTTCCTTACATCCATGTAGTCTTTCTCATATCCACTCAAACAGAAAGTGTTGAAAACTTAAATTCAAATCCCCAAATAAATTTCTTGAAAAACAAGTCCCTACTTTCTTTCAAGGCTAAACTTGGCACATGTACTGCTTTTGAACCCCCCCCCAAAAAAAAAAAGTTGGACTTGCCTTTTAATAATTAAGGGGGAAACTTCTATAGGAGTAATGATTTCATAGACAGGACATTATAGGTTATGTTGCATTGCTGTGGGAGGGAAATAGCCAAAAAGTCTGGAAGTGAGGCTAAATTTCAGGTCATCCAGTTTGGGGGTGAAAGTGGCCAAGGGTCATTGGTGAGGACAAGTAAAAGACCCTTTTCTTCTTTTTTTTTTTTGGTTGGCGTGTTGGACTTTCTCTTTCCTTCCTTGGCATCACTGTTTACCATGCAGAATCTCGAACAGATGGTGTGAGGAGAGATTTAATGAAGAAATTCACGAAAAACAATCCAGTCGGAGCAGGAAAAAAAGAAATATGAAAACATCAACAAGGGACTATTTCAGCACTTTAAAACTTAAAACCTCATACGGCTCCATTCTCATTGCAAAATTAATACAGCGACATGGAATATCAATTCAATGTTTTGCATTTCCATTTAAATTGTACAGGAAAAAAATGGGAGGTTATGACACTAAAAAAATTGTGTTTCTGTGATGCATGTAATGATGTAAGGAGCCTGACAGTCTCATACATACAAGTATGGCTTGGTAAGATAGCTTGCTACACATTTCATGTGTAGCAGTGGGGAAAAATCCGAACATGTGATGTCATGGAAGTCATGTGACATCTAAAATAAAACACACAAACAAACGACCAAAAATAACTTTTTTTTTCCAGCACTAAGTGCTTGCATGTCAAATTGTCGCAGCAAGCTTTGCACAACGTTTCATAGCAGAATCACACTTTGATCCATGATTTTCCTGGTACTGTGTCAGATGGGTTTTGACGAAGCTGCTCAGCAACTTTCAACAGAATGTCATGTTTACTTTAAAGTCATGATTTTTTAACTATTAATATGAATCCATGAACCCTATGATATTCTAGACAGGGCAAGCAGAATACATAGGAAATTAAAACAAACAAGCAAACAAACAAACAAACAAACAAACAATCAAACAATCAAACAAACAATCAAACAACATAAACACCAGGACAAGGTGAGAATTTTGTAATCGGCGAGGCAGCAAAGAAACATCAAATCACCGTCTCTCATTCGCTGCAACATCGGACACAATTTCACCGATCATCTTTCTCGCTCCTTGGGAGCAATATCGGCACCATCGGAGGAGATGTCGGGGGGACTAGACACATAATATGGAGGCCGGAGTTCAAGTGCTCAAAGTCATCATCAATATTTCAGGTGGGATGTTTCTCTCGACTTTTGTCCCACACATTCAGGATAAATCATGGAGAAAGCACTTGCAAACATATCGACTGGACTTGTTCCTGCACTTTCTGGCAGTTCAACTGGGGACACATTTGGTGGACCCTGCAAGCAGTGAGCCCTTCCCTCATTGGTCAAAAGTTTACTGGCAGCTGTTGCCATGCCAACGGGTCCTGCTAACAGTCTCTGTGACCTTGGCAGTTAATTTGTGAAGGAGGAAGGCAGATTTCTCCAAAGGAGGCGATCAAGGGGGCATTTCATGAAGCATTCTGTCCAATACATTTCTCGGACAATTATGTTCTCAGCTAATCAGATGCAAGGATTTCAGTAGCTTATAACAGTTTGCCTCAAAAAAATATCTGACAAAATGCCATCCCCCCCATCCTCAAATGAAGCGCTTTGCTGCGATAGAACCAAATTAAAATCTGCTTGCTTCACACACTGTTGGTACAACTGAAACAATCAAAACCACTATGCCATGCCTAATGGGTACATAATCATACTTCTGAGTTGGCTGGTAAAAGACTTTTATACTGTCGATCTCAATTCCAAAGCGTTCTGTCTTTATCATGATGAATAAAAGGCAATATTGTTTGACTTAATACTATTCAACCCATTGAGGATGAGTCCGTAGTATACTCTAGCAAGTGTCTATGGGAAATGCGTGTTGTAGCAAAATCAAACCATCCTCAATGGGTTAAGAGATTGGGTGTTTTTCAACTAGACAAATCAAATTAATTGTTTGAGCTCTTATTATCCACATCTGTGCTGTTCTGTTAGTGTAATATGATCTTCAACAAATGTAGGACATATTTTCATCAATAGCAATCATCTGAAAACAGGAGCATATATGAACAATCACATCAGTCATTCACAGTCACTCTTCATCCTACTGTTACAAAGTATATCTCTGTGTTCTGGAAAACAATGTTTTGACTTTAAAGGGTGCAGGTGAATTTGTGGTGGTGGATGCTGCTCGGTTGTAGCCCAAAAGGTCCATGAACTTGGAAGAGCCTTTTTTCCCAGGCAAACTCCTCCAGCAACTCGAGAGGGCATACCGATTCACCTGCCCCTGAGGGGTGCGACTCTGGCCACCTCTGGGTGTCGATGGATATGTATGCACCCCTGACAAAAGTGGCGGTGGATTCATTCTTCCTTCTAGATTATTACTAGTCTTGTGGGGATCCTTTTCATTTCAGTTTTTTCCCCCCTCTTTGGTCAGAAATCAGGACAAAAAAAAAAAACCCTCACAAATTTAGCAAATTGATAGGCTTCTGAACATTGTACAACAGAAACAAAACATTATATATGACCAGCAAATGGTCCATATGTTTTATTTTATCGATTCATCATTGTTTTTTGGTCAGTGTACCTTATGAAATGATAACAATAAATAATCAAAATTTATGTCAAAAAGATACACAATAAAACATAGAAATTTGGTTTATGAAACAATATGAATTGTTTTAGGGCAGTGTTGAAACATGCATGGTACCGTATATATATCAGCTCTCTAATTTATGGCTAGGACCTATTCACATCATCTTTGTTTGATCTCAGATTTTACGGTGTGAATGGATGACATGTGAACAAAATCGAAAAGGAAATCACAAAAGGTTTAAAAAATTAATGTCTACAGAGCTAGGCAGACATTACTTATGAGCTCACAACATTCTATACTTCACCCTCTACAGTTAAGCCCAAGTGTCTGATGTCCGAGCACAAAGAGGGAATTAGAGGGATTAGTTAATCTCTATTTTCTGACAATTTGTAATTTGCAGACATCTGTCCGAATCGGCAGCAAAGAGAACACTCTAGCATGCATGCCAATTGGCAGACACAGCACTGTGAGGGCTAATTGCGTGATTTATCCACGAACACATGTGAAAGGAAGGGGTAGATTTTGTAGATTTCAAACTTGCAGTGCAAAGTGATTGAAAAGATTCATCTGTTTCCACAGCATGGAATCTCCGATCACGTCGTTCTGAGACAATCAGAGGCTCAGATTCGATCGACACTCCTCGTGCGTCCTTTGGTAAATAACGTCACTCCTTCCCGCCGAAAATAAATACACAGGAGGGGGAACGGTGCGGAATTCCGAACATTCGGGGCGGGCTGTATGAAAACGTCAATCAGTGGCTCACCAAATGGCCGGGAATGATAGGTTGCAGAAGTTGCTGAGAAAACAAATCCCACGGTTTTGACTGTCCCGAGCAGTCTGTCAATGATTCAGACTGTATAAAGAGAAGGACTGTTTTCGCGGGGTATTTTTCTTCCCCTATTTTCGTTTCTGCCGGTACCCCCTCCCCCCCCCCCCCCCCATTCCTCTTTCTTCTGCCCTGTTGATGGTCCAATTATGCTAAAGACATACAGGTGGAAAAAGTTGGCCCAGAATCATGCAGACATACGATGGGAAAGAGAGATGAAAAACAGACAGGTGACTAATATAGACATAAAGACAGACATAAATATATATACCTACATACATACATACATCATAAATTTGGGGAACATTCAAATATGTGTGTATAACTGTATACATACATATACATCTATCAATTCATCTATACATCTCTGTCTATTCATCTACAAGTTACCTTTGTATCAGTCATCTTTCTATCTATTTATATATCTATCTATTAATCTATTCATCTATTTATCTATCTATCTATCTATCTATCTATCTATCTATCTATCTATCTATCCTTCTATCTACCCATGCATCAATGTATCTACAAATCTAACTATATATCTACCTTTCTATTTACAATTGTGTGTATACAAACATGTATTATATTAACCCGTTGAAGGCAAGTCCTGAGTATACTCAGGCAAACGTCTATGGGAAATGCGTGCTCTTACAAAATCAAACTGTCCTCAACGGGTTAATATTCTTGCAAATCTGGTATAACTTTGTAATGCCTTGTACTCTCAAAGCTTAGATGCAGAAAGTTGTTATCTCTATACATCCCAGCACAGCTCTATGTATTGGTCAAGTGAGGTTCAATCTCTGGAAGTGAAACATGCGTTAGTGCCCTTGTGCCACTGAAGCAAAAGGTTTCTTCTTATGCCTGAGAGATGCTTTGATTCAGAGGACACTCAAGACAAGTACCTCTCCTGGCCCAAATATGCTCGCCATTACGCACTTCCCATGCAAACAGAGGCAATTGAAACAGAAGTGTTTTTTGCGTGCATAATCATTTCTTCGAAATAGCACAAATAAACACAAAAAAGTCGCAAAATGGAGAAGAAAATTCACACTTTACTAGGCAGGGAATAATTCACTGCAATCTCCCTTTAACACCTCAAAAGGAAACACAGGTTGATAAAAAAAAAAAAAAAAAACAAAGCTGAAGAATTAGGGTAGACTACAAAGGCGTATCTTCTTGAATGCCAACATCATTGCACAATATTAACATGAATGTCCACAAATCTGCATACTGGTGGTTTGGGTAGCATGGTTAATGCGTGACGCAGCACATCAAAACCTACAAAATCAAGGATAAAAAGCATAAGCTACAAAAACAACTGTGTTTGATGACTCCCCATTCCCAACCCTTCATAAATAATTAGAACATGTGCTAAATGGGTTAAACATTTAGCAGTTATTAAATGAGATGATTACTGGACATGTCACACATTTTGCGAACACAGCTGGCATTAAACTGTGCCACTTTTCATGTAAGTTCAGAAAATAATACAATCATTTTTATGGTAAAGTAGTGAGTAATTGCAAAATATTTTAACATTTGCCTTGTGCCTTTCTTTAAACACATACCAAACATTAAAGTATTACATGATTCCATTCTGTAAATCACGACATGCTCTACACATTTCTTGGTTCATGCTTTTAGGCCATTCAGCGATGCTTGTTGTTTTGTTGTTGTGAGTTAGAGGGCCCCCTGCGATTGACTGCTCCAGTAATGACAAATGCTAACATATTGATGAAAACTTGTCAGGCAGGCAGTTACCAGTTTTCTGCTCTGTTGCTCAACTTTCTTACCCCCTTTCTCGTCTCTTTCTCTCCCTTTCTCTTTCTCTCACTCTATATATTTCTCTTCCTCATCTCTCTTCTTCTACATATGTCTCTCTCTTTCCCTTTTTATATGTCTCTCTCTTATATATATATTATATATATACTTTATTTCTCTCCTATCTCTCCCACTTCATGTCTCTCTCTCTCTTATATATTATTTCTTTCCTATCTCTCCTTCTTCATATGTTCCTCTCTTTTACATATTATATATATTTCTCTCCTATTTCTCCCTCTTTGTTTATCTCTCTCTTACACATATTATATATTTCTCTCCTATCTCTCAATCTTTCTATGTCTCTCTCTTATACATGTATATGTTTCTCTCTTATCTCTCCCCTCTCTATCTTTCTCTCCCATGTCCCCTGAAATGCTGAAAACCATTTTAACCTTGTCCTTCTTCTCTCCTTGGGAGCTGCCAAAACTTTTGCCACAAATACATATTGATTTCTTCCTTGAAAATCATGTGAAAATTCTCTCTCTCTCCTCCACTTTCCATGGCACATATAAAATATTTCTTTCAGTCGCACGAAGACTGAAAGGAAACGATGTTCTTTTTTTTTCCATTTCCTTCCTAAAATAGCTTGTCCCCCAACAAAAATGGGGAGATCAATTTTGTTGCCTAGATTGAAGTTGACTTCTTGTTTTTATTTTTATATTTCATACATTTTCTCATTCAATTCATTTACCTTTTCTTTACACAGCAAACCTTGAGGGAAGTCAATAATTGTGCACGAGGCCAAAAAGTCAGAGAAAAAGGGGGAAAGGAAAGTCGATTTTCGGAACAGGAATGTAGTCACCGAAAAAATTATCGCCATGCCAACAAATGTAGTAGCTGTTTGCTCAATGCAGTGCACGTTTTAGTAACTTGCTACCAACTTTGGCCAGCCCCCCCCCCCAAAAAAAAAAAAAATAACAAAAATACAGAAAACTCAAACTATAAAAGCTGACACTACCCAGGATGATAATGTTTCTGATCCATTCTGAAAAAAAAAGAAGAAAGATTACCATAAACAAAACAATAGTGCATTTGTTTTTTTCGAATTTTGTTAGAGGACTGGTGCCTTCACTCCTCACTTTGCTATTTTGCCTTTTTTTTAACAAAAATGAAGCTCATGTTAATGCATAAAATCTTAGTTAACATTACTGTGCTTGGGGTGTGTTCTACTTGAACGCTACATTTTTAGCAGAAACCCTCGTGCTACCAAGAGTGGTCTAACTGAAGACGTCACACCACTATATTATAATCAGTATGAATGACAGATATAATTAGTCAACTTAAATAAAAATCACAATTTGTATCTACTCCATGACTGAATTTCTTTTTTTCTAATTGTTTCTTTGAGACACTCAGCACTTAGAAACATTGTAATAAGCGCTTTATAAATGATATTTATTATTATTATTATCTTTGTTGCTCACTCCTTTTTGAAGAAGGAGGGTTGTTTGGTTACAAGGTGTTTCTGATTTATTTATTGATAGCATTTACATGCTCTTTGTGAGAAAGATACTAAATATTTACTATGACTTGAAAACAAAGAGCTTGTTGAGAAAATGAATGAAATATTCAGACAATGTACTTGTATAGTTATGTTGAAAGGTTGGACTAAAGTTTTTGGATATCCTGGGTATACAGGTGGTACAATAAATCATCAAACCAGTTATAATTCATGGTCTATATGGTCAGTTTTCATGATTTTGTACTATGCAAAAAGTGCTTTTAAGTGTGCAATAATCTTAAAATTCATTGCAAGTACTACTACACCATCATTCATTATGAATGTAAAGTCATCTATCACACAAGATTTTAAAGATGATCTAAAGACTGCTGTGCGCTACAGCGCAATCACTTTATGCAAAGTGAACACCAGAAACAATAAAATGATGAAAAAGACTATGACAAAGGCTAGGTGTTCATGCCTGTATAGCTTCAGAGACATCTCAACCATCTGTACATAGATACATGTCAAAAAAAAAAAGATTAAAAAAGGCTACTTTATAAACTCCCCTTGAACGAAGGCTGAGACTCTACCATCGGGATACGAGGGTCATGAATTATCGCTTCACTTTCGTCCTGCGTTCATCACCTGGTGATTTGACCATCTGCTACGTAAGTGGCCTGTTCTTTCGTCCACCACTATCGGCAGAGAAAGAAGAGAGGATTAGGAGTAGGAACCGCAGTGAAAGAAACCAAACGCACACACACATACACCATCGACCTCAAAATTTTGTCTCTCTGTAATTCCTCATTTTCTCCCAATTAGGGTTGCCACGGATACGATAAAGGGACAGTGTAGTGACGGGCACAAAAAAAAAAGAAAAGAAAAGGAGAATGTGGATACCATTTCCAATAACCATCTGGATGAGTTTAGCCCTCGCCATTTTAAAGATGCTTCAGCCGTGGGGAGAGTACTTGTTTGAGCTTTAACTTAAATCACAGGGTTGTTTACATCTGCACCAAAGCATTAGAACCCTCAACCTGAATTTGTTTTCAAATATTCATTTTGTCAGGTGTCTTCTGTTCTATCATCTAGTTTGTTTTATCATATTTTGATGAGAGAGAACGGAGCAAAGAAATGTCCACAATTTTATTCAATATGAAAGTTAAGTCAGTAAATTACAAAAATCCCCATTGAGTAAGACTGGGGTAAGTTGGATAGGCTAAAAATGAACAAACTACACAAATCACGAATATTCATGCACTTATACTCCACTTATATTACTGAAAGGCTGATGCATCACAGTTGACTTTTTTGTTTATGTTTTTGTTTTTTCAGCGGTTATGATAATCATAATCATGATAATATAGAATTGTTTAGTCAAACGACCAAAAAAAAAAAGAAAAAAAGAAGAAGCTGTATGACCCTCAGATGGTAATTTTTATGAAGTCATTCTTATTACACTTGCATAAATAAACAAGCACACAAGTAAACACAATTTGAGGGCAGGGATGAGAACCAGATTTTTGCATGGATGTGAACTCAACTACCATTAAAACATGAGGTGGAAATATATTGCTGGATTAAACCAAACGGACTATGGTGGTTCCAACGAACCAGCCGCATAAATCTAATGTGTCCAGGATTCTACTTTGGGCAGGGACAATTTATTCTGCCGACGTTTTTCTATCCATCCGTTCTTTGTTCTCAAAGACTGAATCTCCTTAAATAATCACACCAATATCATACCATGCAACATTTGTCATGGTTCAACTCTAACTTCTTCTTTTTTTTTTTGTCTACTGAACAAAAAAGCCAAACAACAACTGCATACACAGACACCTTCCAAAGTACCACTTCTATTTTCTTTATCTATTCATACTCCTAAAAATCATGCATGTTCTTTTCAAGCTGCATTTTCATACTAACATTCCAACAATATCAAAATGGCAAGCAATGTTATTGAAAGTTCAGCTGTCTTTTTGTTTACCTGCAAAGATAAACATATAATGTGTGAAATACATGTGTATATATATTTTGTTGTTGTTGTTCCATGATAGTGAAAATCTAAGTCCTTTTTATATGACAGAAATATAAAGCAGGCTTAGTTCAGATGAACAGATGCCACAAACAAACAAACAAAGAAACAAAAACAAACAAACAAGCAAAAGTAGGATGCCATTTCTACAGCTACTCAGAAGATATCCACACCTTGAAAAGAGCATTTCACGGAATGTACGGGCTTCGTCGAGTGAACATGCCTCGTAGTAAGCATTTATCGAGAAACGGAGGCTATAGGGCATTGACAAGGAGCCCAAAGAAATTGGATTACAAGCCACAAAGCTGCTTAAACTTTATAGGGGAGGGATCGGGGGGAGGGGAGCACGCAATTTAATGCAGGCTTGCTCACAACGAAATGGGATTACGTGATGTCAGGCATTTTCTTCGCTTCATGCTCTCGTGGGCCACGAAACACGGTCGGGTATTTGTCAAATTTTGTTCCATAGCTGATATTTTTCATCAGCAGCTTGTAGGCATGTGTTTGTTGGAATCCCTTTAACCTCTACCATACCGAGAAAAGTCGTGACACCAGTACATGGGTTATTCTTTGTGCAGTGTCAGCTTTTATTTGGGTGCCATTTTCAATATACAGTTAAAGAAATTGATGTATCTTCCATGTTGTTTGGCATATTCCCTATAAATGAGCATGGTGTTCCGATCCGAACACATCTGGGGTAACTGATTTTCAATATTTAGGACTTGTGTAACCCCTTTAATCATGTATCATGTGTTTGGGTTTTGGTTTTTGTCTTTATCACACAAAAGTTCTGCAGTATTAAATATTTTCTCACATGGTTTGCACTCGGGCTTGAGTTGCCAAACCTGCCGAGAATTGGGGTGAATTTGCGGAATTCAAATGGAACAATGTTGGAAAGTTTGAGGAAAGAGTAAGTGCAATGATAACCAGGTCCATCTCTCATAACAAGATGCCCTCTTGAAAATTGATCCCTAACCACGACCCTCCAAAAAAGTAGTACTACTAGTATTTCATATGACATGACCGATATGTACTCTGATGTCCCTAAACTTCAATGTGCAATCAGGTGGCCAAGAATGGCATGCAAGTGTGAACGCGGCCGATATGTACTCTGATGTCCCTAAACTTCAATGTGCAATCAAACAGTTGGCCAAGAATGGCATCCGAGTGTGAACGTGGCAGTCTGGCATAAGCACGCAGACATACACTGACATAACATCACACTCCTTTACATGCGTACTGTGAAAATGACTTGTTGAAGGTTATTCCATCTCCAACTATATGTTGTTAGCACATACCATTCATTGCCATGGTAACATAAATGGATTCGTCTCTGCATCACGCTCAGTCCTTTCCTTGCAAAAGTAAAAGAGGTATTGTGAAACAACTTGGACAGACTTACCTGTTGTTTCGAAGAACAGGCCATGTTCGATCATGGTGATATGAAATGAAACAGAGAGAAGAAATATATATTTATATAAGTATATATTGAGAATTATATCCAATATATTGAGAATATCATACGACGATCCACTCACAGTAAGCATTGAACATATAAATCATTATTACACATAAACATAAGATATATTTATAGCAATAATAATGTGTCACAATAACAATGATAATCATAATAATAATGATAATAATAATAATAGTAATAGTAATAATAGTAATAATAATAATAATAATAATAATAATAATAATAATAATAATAATAATGATAATAATAATAATAATAATAATAATAATAATAATAACAATAATAATAATAATAATAATGATAATGATAATAATAATAATAATGATAATAATAATAATAATAATAATAATAATAATAATAATAATAATAATAATAATATTAATAATATATATTTATATATACATATATATACCTACATTTTCACATATGCATTGTGTGAATAAATGAAATAGAATCATATGTTAAGACTTCAAAGAGGTTACATGGAATCAAGGAAATTTCACTTGCTAAAATGATAATCATTTATTTGTCTTTGTTTCACTAAATATCTGACTAGCTTTCATTTGAGGAGTGGATCTGTTATAGACCTGACTTCCCATATGTTCTTGGGCAGGGAGCAAAAATGATGCGTTTGAAAAATGAGACACAACTTTTAGTCTCATGAATAGCTTTGATTATTCCTACACTATGATTTCTTTCATATGAGAATAAGACACGTTAGGAATACGCTGTTGCTTTTGATGCAACTCAAACAGAAAATTTCAGACATGGCGTTCAAAAAATGAACAATGCAAAATCAGAGAGAAAAATAAGTACTGCAAAAGAGATGAAACCGTAGAAGGGACGTATAAGAACTGATTAATTCTCCCTGACATTTCGAAATGCCAGCATTTTAAAAATCAGATTCGCATCTTGTGCCACCAGAAGGCAAAAATATCATCTGTCAGAGCAGAGCGAGGGGCGCACGTCGTCGCGACCTGGGCTACTTTCTGCGTCAGAATTCCACCTCCAACTTTCGACGTCGACGCTGAAAATGGGTCCAGTGTCGAGTCAAATGCTGACAGAGACACACATACAGGCACACACACACACACATACATACATACACACACAGAATTGAGAACAACCAAAATAAATTAGACCAAGATTAAATTCAGAACAACCCTCAGTGTTAGAAAATCAGACAGGAGACGGTGAGGGGAAAAAAAAAATCATATTTGAGCAACATATCAAATTTCCTTTTTGTGTGAACCAATCTTGCTACTACAAGGCAATTTTTTCTACCCTGATAGCTGGGACTGTATCAGAAGAGTATGGTGATGTAGTAATACATATATATACCAAAACATATATACACATACATATATCATATACAAATGCAAAACCTGATCAGGAAAAAACAGCCCTATATTGTGCTATTTTTTGACATTAATGCACATAGTAGCATTTTGGGGGTTAAACAAATGCAAAAACTGATCAGGAAAAACTGAGCCCTATATTGTGCTATTTTTGATGTTAATGCACACAGGAGCATTTTGGGGGTTAAACTGTGCAGTGGTGCACAGAATGCGTACGAATATCCCATTCAATGAAACGCGATGCATCAAATACCACAAGACGGATGGCTGGCCTCGGCGCTAAGCCACGCGACAAACTGGTCGACAAATCAGACATGAGACGGTTAACTTGACATTCTAGATTTCTGACGACATCTCTACCTACCAGGTGCATTCTGATTTAGATCTGCAATCCACTTCTTTTCTCATTCTCTCTCTCTTTTTTTCTAGGAAAAGAGCAAAAAATGATAAACTACCTCAATTGAAGTTGGCGCTGATATCTTCATACATTTTTCTCTCATATCTATCTTTCTTTCTTAAGATTATTCTCTTTTGACATCTTTTTTTTCCAGTGTCACTTTTTATCTTCAGGAAGGGGGGGGGGAGCATTGGAGAGATGTATTTTTTCTTTCTTTCTTAGAGATGAAATATTGATTCTCCCAAATGGAGAATTCCGTTTATTAATCTTGAACGTAATGAAAACCGAAGACAAAGCAGGTTTGACGCAGCCGGTTATAGCAGGGAGGGAGCGCTGCAGGCCCATCGTGCAGTGTCTGCCGGCGGTTATTACGCTAAAGGGCAAAGTTGACTCCACTACTGGCAAACAGGCATCCGAAGAGACGACTGTAGCCAGTGTCTGCTCCCGATTCATATTCAGATATTGGTATTCGCTGCATTTTGAATATCTCCCACCGATTGCACATCTAGTCATGTTTCAAAATGAGTTACATGAGAGTGTTCTCTCTGTATTCTATCATTTTTAACTGGAAAAGATAAAACAAAATCTCACAACGAGCAACTTTTATGAAGAGTTTTCACACAGTGGGCATGATACTTTTTAGTTCTCTTTCAAAAGCAAAGGAAAACATTATCATTCATCTTTCATTTGACTGTCAAATATTGGTAGACCTATACTATTAGATAATTTGGATAAGATGTTCACAATGAGTAAGTCATTGCTCAAAACTGAAATATTATCAAGGTACAATTTCACTTTAGAAAATATCCACAGAAATGAAAGGGGGAATATGTATGTGGAAAAAGTATGTGAATATTTTACACAAATATGTGAGGGTCATACATTGAAAAAAAAATGCTTTCATTGCATGTGAATAAATGTAAGAATGAACGAGGAACAAAAACGAAAATCAACAGACTCCCCAAACAAGCACAAAAGTGAAAAGAGGGCAAATGTGTGCACAAATTTCCTCCCAAATGAAAAAAAAAAAAAAAAAGAAGAAGAAGAATAAAACCTCTGAAAAGAGTGAGGGGGGAAAAGTTGCCTGAGAGGAGTCGATAATTTGATATAAAATGTGGCGAATGTGAGATAACCGAATTTGAGAACAGGTGTAAAGGAGGAGAAGGGAAAATGAGCAATTACCCCTAAAGTGTGTCACATTGCTGTCTAGGCTTTTGAATTGATATGAGCAAAACAAAACCAAAAAAGCAAAAAGAAAGAAATAAAGACAGAAACAGCAACAACGTGCAAAGATGAAATAGAGTGAGAGAGAAAGAAATAGAGACAGAAAAGGAACATATCAAGAAGAGAGAGATATATAGAAAAGACATATCAAGAAGACAGAGATATATAAAAAAAGACATATCAAGAAGAGAGAGAGATAGATAGAAAAGGAACATATCAAAAAGAGAGAGATTGATAGAAAAGGAACATATCAAGAAGAAGAGATAGATAGAAAAGGTACATATCAAGGAGAGAGAGAGATAGATATAAAAGGCACATAATATCAAATACAGTGAGACAGATCATAGAAAAGGTGTATATCAAACAGAGAGAGATAGAAAGAAAAGGAACATATCAAAGAGAGAGAGATTGATAGAAAAGGAACATATCAAGAAGAAGAGATAGATAGAAAAGGAACATATCAAGGAGAGAGAGATAGATATAAAAGGCACATATCAAATACAGTGAGACAGATCATAGAAACGGTGTATATCAAACAGAGAGAGATAGAAAGAAAAGGAACATATCAAAAAGAGAGAGATTGATAGAAAAGGAACATATCAAGAAGAAAGAGATAGATAGAAAAGGAACATATCAAGGAGAGAGACAGACAGGGCACATATCAAGAAGAGTGAGGTAGATAGAAGAGGAACATAGACTATCAAGAAGAGAGAAAGAGAGAGAGAGAGAGAGTGTGAGAGATAGATAGAGAAGGTGTATATTTTATTATCAACAAGAATGAGAAGAAAAAACTTTCAACCGAATTACAGTTATTTCTTCAAACCTAAAATAGAAAATACAGGATTTACCTTCATAGGTTGAAATCATATTCATTGTTACTTTTGGAGAGTGTGTCAGATAGTGTTATGGTTATAGATAACAGATGGCCCTTGGCATGAAATGGACTATCACTGCCATAACAATAGCTATTTATGCAGAAGGAACCCATAAACTCTTACCAAAATGACACTTCCTTCTCTGTGCATATCACACAAGATGGAGATGGTGTCACTTAGCTATATCTACACTAAAAGATAGTCGCTACTTGGAGTATGGTTCTCCATGTTTGGCACTGAGTCTATGTGCAGTGCTCAAAACAAGCATAAATACATGTACACTTGAAGCATAGAAGACATCTGATGTCAACACACTTTTCCATTGCAGAATGCCAAATACCCTCAGTACAACAGGATGTCTAATCATGTTGTCAACAATGTCTCATCGCGTTATCAAGATGACTTTGTATTAAAACTGATATGAAATGCGATTGAACTTTCATATCAGATGGAAAAAAATATAGAGAAAGCAATAAAAAATAATCTCATGGTAAATCTATGGTTGTACAAACTCATTCATTTTCATACAAGAGATGAATCATTCCCAAAAGGACTCTTCATTTTGCACCACTTATGCAAAAGCAAAAGCAAAAGCAAAAGCAAAAGGGATATCTGGGTGTTTACTGCAGTTGTAATCCAAATAGTATGGACAATGCCCCATGCACACAAAGAGTCGTCGTATGGAAGCTATAATGGCAAGTTGATGCTCATACTGTTTTGGTATTAACTATACAAAATCTGACTTCTGATAGGATGACTGTGTATCAATTGGTGTGCACCGTACATACATTCGCTATCATGAATCCTTTCTACCAGCACTGATACACTGCCTTGAGTAGCACGATCTGCTTTTTTAAATCTCAAGACAGCCTACAACACTAATGAATAACAAAAATGAAATCAAGTTTATACTCCTATTCTGATGTATGTATGACATAATAATATTCACTTACAAATTTTGATTGCAAGCATTCCGCATCCTTTTTCATGTATTTTCTCGTAAAGATCTGTTCCCATCTCTGATGAAAGTGCCCTATACTTTGGGAAGATCATCTGATAAACATGATGGCATAAATTTCCCCGGTGTCATGAAGTTTTTAGACATTGTGCTGGGTAATGTTCTTCGCTCGGCTAGATAATCTGATAAACATTACGGCTTACGGCTACCAGTGTTACTGCGAAAACAGAAAGGAGGAGTTAAGTTTTGAAACATTACGCAGAGGTGATGTTTCCGTGCTCTTCCCTTCTTGCAAGTTTTCATCTCAAGATATATCTCTCCCCCCATCCTCCTCTCTTCCCTTTATACCGGTATCTCCGCATCTTCCATCTTATCCTATCCATCAACGCATAAAAAACCTCCTAGGGATCCCGCGATGAAAAAACTCCCAGCGATATGATTTCAGCTACGCCTCTCATCCGCTTGAATTTTTATCTTCCTGGCTGGCGCTTCTTGTCTCCCGGATGATTTCTAACCGACAAGGATGGCCTGTGGGCACCGTTTTGTCTGCCTTTGTTCTCGTCTTTTGTTTTTGTTTTGTTTTAGAGGTTGGGTTAGATACCGCTTAAGTTGGGCGAATGTAGAGGAATGACGAGATATCACTTCTGGCAGTTCACTGTCCTCCAGACTTTTGTTGGTGGGTTCGGTGTTTGTTTAGAATGAAAGCTTTTATAGAATGAGTTCAAGAATGTAGCCGATCAGAAAATAATGCTAAAATGAGTCACGTGTGCACTCTTTATTTTCTTAATAAAACATGCACTGGCGTGCATAACTATGCAACAAAAAAGCATAACAGCACGGTTTGTTATCCTATGGCACACTGCTGAAAAGGCACAACTGCATGCCTCACTGATGTCGTAAGGCATACTTAAGCAGTGCACACTCCATTCAGTAGCTGTTACAAGCGCATTACGCTCTCAATCACCGATTACTGCAAACAACTTCTAGTTTGTGTATGTAGTCCGTGAATCAAGTGTTTGGAATGAACATCTTCAGACATCCTGGCTTTAGAGCATGCTCCACATGTACCTGACTGTGGTATTCACCAATAAAGGTACACACACAAAAAAAAATGTTCATTTTCGATCCAACTTATAAAACATATAAAGCACAGGTTTAAGTTGGTGAAGTTAGTGGAAATGCGCTAACTCTAGGGAATTCATAGTGTCACTCAACATGTACTTGGCAGGTCGACAATAGATTGAATTGATGTCCCCCTTCATCAAATGACATGAAATACCATCAATGAAATTAGGTGTCTTCTGGTCGGACACACACACACACACACACACACATATGCCTTCCCATTACCGCTCGACCGATACATTATTGCCATGGATACAAGACAGGTGATGGCATGGGGGGGGGGGGGCGGGTGGGGGGGGGGGGGAGTTCACATCTCCTTGGATTGAGATTCATAGTATTGGAGTTTATATTTACCGGTAAGCCAATGCAGCAGAGTCTCCGGTAAAGGCATACATAATTAATATATCTATGTTGCTCAATTTTAGATGATTGTCATCATCATTTTGAAAAATTTGAGTTTTCAACTTTTTTAAACTTTCACAGACTCTGGCAAGATTCGACAAACACCAAGCAATATTTTTTGCCCTTTTCCTTAACTGCACCATCTAAGACGCAGTTTTTTCTGTCGCTGTTTTTCTGAAATTGACTCCACGAGGGGAGAATGGATGATGAATGCGAAAGTCAGAGCGCAAGAAGGGAATAGTTCCGCCAAGCGAAGAGGCTTGTTATCTAATGGCTTCATCTCCACCTGCCAGATGGACCGGACTCTATATCCCCTCATCTGTACGGCGACTCCTCGATGCGGTCGACGGTCAGACATTCCGGATATTGGAAATATGATGATCGGATGACGATCAGCAAAAGGTTAAGGCTGAAAAATTCTTTTTTCCCCTTTTTTTTTTGATCTTCTATGAATTTTATATATCGTCGCCACACACGGCGGATGAAAAGGGATACCGGAAGTCCGCAGGAAGCAAGGGGGTCGCAAAGGGGTGACGGATTATCACCCCTCCTGAAGCCAAAAGTGGGAAGAAGGGAGAAGGTTCGTCTGGAGCTAGGAATTGGATAGGGGTAAGGCACGTACCCCTGGAAAGGATGCTTTAGAAATGAGGAGATGGAATAAAAGAAAGAAAGATAGGGAAAGAGGAGAGGAATTAGTGTGTGGTAGATTTCAGAGGGAGAATTAATTGGTACGTCTGAAACTGAACCGCCAATAGAAAAAAAAAAAGCGGGTGAGATGCACACAATAGATAGCATGTGATAGCGATATCTGCGATTTGTGACGCGGGCTGGATGAATGGAAACGGGGGCAGGGAAACCAATGTCTTGGGGTGGTGGGGGGATGGATGGAGGCTCCCTTCCCCCTATAGAGAACATAGGCCAAGAAGTCAGGTGTTTTTAGAGATACAAAATTGGAATTTGAAACATATTCTGTAAATGGAGAAGGGCTCTGACGGAGAGATTGAGGAGAGGTGGAGATGGTGTTTTCGAGTATGACATTTTAAAGATCTGGTAAAGTGGGGATACATTGTTGGCCCGATTCATTCGCTGCCCACCAGGGTACATTCACGCAAACCACAAATAGCAATGGTCAACGAATATGTGCATCGAAGCATACGCTCATCGGTAATTGTCGACTATGGTAAAGATTTTTCGGCTGCTTGTCACTTTACATTAGGTGGGTCTTCATCAGCTCGAGCTTGAAGAATAGCGCGCTTATGGGGGATTGGAGAAATAAGCCCAAAGTCAGCTGAAATGTGCAATCGCGTCTTCACTAGTTCGAGCTTCAAGCATGGTCGGGTTCATAAGCCCGATGCTGGCGAATGCGCACTTTAGACGAACGGTACCTGCACCAACACACTCCGACCCGACTGCCTACATGGTGTACGTTCCTGCGTGGTGCACAGCGCATGCAGTGCCGATGTTTAAGCTCGAGCTGATGAAGACACATTAAGATTAGCATGCTATTTTGCAAATTAGCTGGCTATTCTGCAAATAAGTCCAAGATTTCGGTGGTTTATTTTCCGATCGGAATAGCGCGCTATTTCGGTTTTTATTGCAAAATTAGTGGGCTATTTTCTGATCGGGCTAATTATTTGGATCAGAAATAGCGAGCTATTCTTCAAGCTCGAGCTGATGAAGACCTACCTACAGAGATCAGGGATATAAAGCTGTAATTGGTTTACGGAGATTCTCAAACATATCTGAGCCGGGCCAGCTTGCCCGACGCATGGTACCCCCATGCTACAGAGTCTTTAAGTGGGCTTGGGGGGGGGGATATTAAGAAAATAGGGATGCAAGAAAAACTCAAATGGAAGACATGGACACTCTGAAGGTTTGTAGGATAACCTGACAGAACCAGTATGAAAAACATTGTGAATACAGACTGTATCATTACAAGCATCAAAAGAAAGGAGAAAGGATATCTGATGAAGCATACGGGACTAATTGTATCCCACGTGCTAAAATTGGGTCACATGATCATACGATACAACACAGCTGACACTGTTCAAACAGCCGCAACCGAAAAAAAAGAGTCCCAAACTCCTTTCTGACCATCTCGAATGCCGCAATGCGCAGGGTGGATACTGTTTAGCCGACTGTTGCTGGTTAACCCGGGCATCGACACGAAGCTGCCTCGTACTCCCTTCATTCAGTTTTTCCGATCTCGATCCGGCCTTTCTTTTGGCAACAAGTGTGAAAGTTATCCTTTCTTACTAAACACATCGCAGAGTACCTGTTTGGATACATTTTCATCCTCTGCCAAGGATGCAGAGGAGAAAAAGAGGAGGAAAAAAAAAAGGAAAAAGAAAGGAAAGTCTTTTCTGCTCAGGAAACGTGATCAAGGCACCTGTATCTCTGTACAAATGTCAATTTTTTCTCACTTCGCTGGTATCACTGGACTGGTATCGCTGAATCCCCTCGTGCTCCCAAATTGTCAGTCAAAAGTGAATTTTGTGAAAACCGTCTTGTTGCGGTCGGTTCCTCCATCCTCGAACTAATTACAACGACAGCAACAAGAAAGATGCGGGGAATGGATATATCATCCCCGTCCGCCCCAGCTGCACCCGATTCCAGGACAATATTCCTCATTTCTTTCCATTTTTTGAAAATCCTCTCACAGCTCTCTCTCCCTCTTGGCAAGATTTTGTTTTCATCATGGGTTCGGGACCCGATTTTCTCGGTTTCAGCGAGGTCACACTTTCGTTACCAACAATGAGGGCAGGGGGAATTTCGAGATCATGCATTTTTTTGTTACCAACACAATGTGCTTCAAACTTCATGGCCTATTTTAAGACGAAAAAGAAACCGAGAAAAATAAATGCAAGTAATTAAATTAAAGAAAGCACACATTTAATTCCTTTTCCATCTATAGGTGTCAGTTACTCCTGCTTGGAAACATTTGTTAGAGAGTATTTTGTTAGAGGGTATGTTATGCACTTGAAAGATAAAATACATCAGTACTTACTCTTATTACTTCCGTCTTGATTTCTTATCTGAAATGTCAATTTGTATAAATGTGGCACATAAATTCAATAACTCCTAGAATGCTTTTAAACTTGCTTTTGAATCTTTGACCGATTTGATCATTTCTATGGATGAATGAACTCCTGGCATGATTTTTTTTTCTTTTTTTTTCTCCCAATAGATATATGGTACATGCAAATATATATATATATATATATATATGTATCTCTTTCTCTCCATCTTTCTATTTATCTCTCTATATATCTACATATCTATCTATATATCTATCTTTTTATCTATCTATATATGAAGAGTTTGTTTACAAAAACCGATAAGTCCATTTTTGAAGATTGTGAAGAACGGTCTCTGTCATTAAGAACAAAATAATACCTTTTAAATGATATATTGGTCACTACATATAAAAGTACATTTTTGAAGTTATGGTCAAAAGAAGCACAAATTTTCTTATTATTCTCTTTATTTTTCTTGACCTTTAATTGCAAATATCTCCGTTTGGCAAATATGGACTTATCGGTTTTTGCAAACAAACTCTTCATGTCTTTTTATCTATCTTTCTATCTACCTATATTTCTATCTATCTTTATATCCATCTATCTATCTATCTTTTTATCTATCTTTCTATCTACCTATATTTCTATCTATCTATCTATCTATCTATCTATCTATCTAAATAACATATTTGGTAGCTTTCTGATAGAAGAATTCAAACGGTAGCAGCTGTCATGACCATCTCCATCCACCCATGACACCTTTATTTGACCACTTAATGTCCCCTTGTCTCCACGGAGACACAGGATCAGGACCGATCGATGCCCGGGGCAGTTGCATGGGAGAAGAAGAATCGGCAGGAGGTCGCTGACCTCACAGCTTGACCCTTGTTGACCCTTTGACCCCCAGGAGCGAGGGGGCGGGGCATTGGTGAGCATACTGTTCGTTGTTATTGTTATCAATACACGAAACACCGAGGGAAGATGATTTTCAACCAGTAGACAGCTGCAGTTTTCTCAGAATATAAACAATAAATGTAGAATACAAACTCCTGTATCATGGATGAAAAGTAACCGCAGTAGAAATAGTGGTGCTTGTAGTAGTAGTTGTAGTGACATTAGTACTAGTAGTAGTACTAACAGGAGCAGAAGAAATTGTAGTTGTAATAACTTAGTAATAGAACCAGTAGGAGTAGTAGAACTTCTTCTTCCGATAAAGTACAGACTACCTTGTGGTGTATCAGCATACTGGTAGCAGCAAATTGAGTAGTAATGACTCTAGTATATATATTCATGTCAATGTAGAGCAACTGATATCAAATCTAACAGTAAGGAATTTGCATGATTAAAGGGATGGTACAATTTCAACTGAGATGGGGTTTGAGGTTTCCAACTTTTTTTTATGGTGATTTTTGAGATAATGAGAAACCTCTTATGAAATATGAAAGAGCGTATGATTCTAAGAGGAATTCAAAGTTAATTTGAATAGAATTGGCTTTGAAATGGTTGAAATATCCAAAATAAAGCAATCCAATAAAAGGTGGGACCCACCTTTTATGACGATCGCTTTGTTTCACTTTGTTTTTGGATATCTCAGCCATTTCAAAACCAATTTCATTAAATAGAATTTGAATTCCTCTCAAAATTGTAGGCTTCTTAACATTTCACAAAGTCATCTCTAAATAACTCGCAAAAAGTTAAAGGCTGAATTCCCATCTCAGCCAATACTGTACCATCCCTTTAACCCTTGAAATCTAACTAAAGACTCTGAAAGTTCTTGCTGACTATCAAATCTGTTTCATCGCCAAATCTTCGTCTTTGATACCAGACACAGCAAATGTTCTTCTCGTTTTGAACTGTGAGTGCCAACTCTTTTCCAAAAACAAGAAGAAGAAAAAAACAAAGATTGAAGCAGTAGGATTGCAAAGACTCACTCTTCCAGTGAAGGTGCTTCTCTCCTTCTCTCTTAAAAAAAAAAAAGAATCAACAAAATAACCTGTAAATTGGATATCTGGATCCCCTGGAATTCTATAGCAGTCCTTTCTCGTGAACTTATTGAGAAAAAAAAAATAGAGAAGAAGATGAAAATAAGAGACCTGCAAGTAGAATGGAAGAAGAGAAGAGATAGAAAAACAACCAACAACAGGAAAAGGGGGAGAAAAAAGAAGTTGCCCCTTTGGCTCTTCATACAACACCATAACTGTCAATCCTGATCCATCGCGTCCAATTCCGCAGCCAAAGGGAACTTGATTTTCCGAATTAATTACAGCAATACGCTCAATTCGCGCAGAGTAATAGGAAAGGTAGCGCTACATACATGTCACTATCCTCTAAGTAATGAAATCTATTAGCGTTTCCCCGGCTGAGACTTTAGCTCATTTTATTTTCCTCCTCTATATTTTTTTCCCCTCCCTTTCGTTCTCTTTCGTCGTTCTTCCGCCCCCTTCCCTTGTTTTGCAGAGCTGGGGGTGAGTGAGTATGGTGGCCTTAAAGCATCCAGTGCAAATGTCAGCAGACATGATTAGTTCCAAATTTTGGATACACGGATGGTGGCGGTCTACAGATTTGGTGGTAGCGCAGCAGAGCAGGGCAAAGGTATAGGAAGACTGAGTCTTGCCAAGACTGAGAGATGGGTATACCTTCATTAGGGTCTAAACACAATCACATTCACTCTTCCGTCCCGAGTTCGTTTGCAAAATTCGGCGCGCGCATTTCGGCGCGACGTACAGACACGTCGCATTCTTCACGTCAATGATCGTAAATTGAGAAAGAAAAATGAATTTCCGGAGAGTAGCATATTGACATTTTCGGCAGCTCAGGTCACGCTGCGCTACTAATTACGTAGGACTCACGAAAAATTATCCTCTGCATTCATGACGAAGCACCACAATCACTGCATGGAGAGTACTGTACTCAATGCATATCAGCTGTAACATTGAAGATAAATTGGATAGGAATTTCAATAAGAGCTCCATCCCGCGACTTCCCTTCAGCAAAATCCCTATGTGGATCATGAAATATTCCTAGCTATGGGCCTCATGTCTCAAGGAGGCGATACAGAATATTGACATAACAGCACTATTAAAGAGGATGAGGTTAACGTCTATTCACTGGCAACAGGTTCCACATGTCCTTGCCAATTGACGAAATAAGCACTCCAGTTCGGGTGCCTGTCAGCAAATGAAGCACGTAATGCGAGGTAAGGGTCAATAAAGTTGAATTTTCGTTCTACGTATTATCATGACTGGGCTTTCCGTGCAAACATTCAGGTTTACAAAGCAACAAAACGTTTGACGCATTCTATCAAAGAATTAAATGCACAACCTTTATTTTATTCCGTTTTATTTTCACAGGGTAGCCCTTTCAGTTAAAAAACTGATTTACAAAGGGGCCCTGCATCAAAACAATACAAAAATACAATACATACAATGTTCAATACAGTAATACAGTAAATCCAAAAATAACTAGACCCGGAATTTGTCAAGACTGACAAATTAGGTGATCCGATCTTTTGAAAATCAATGGTTTGAGTTTTGATCCCAATATGGGCATGACTATACAGGTTTCATCTGTGTTTAGGGATATTGGCTGTGTGATGTTTGGATACTGATTTTGAAAAGGGAGTCAGGTCTGCCATCTATGGTACCATATGCCGTTCACACTATAACGAAGATACAGAATGAAGTATATTTGAGCATTGAGCCCACTTTGCACAACCAAGATGGCATCTGAACAAAAAGTGATTACTTTGTGAAATGATCGATGTGACATGGTCCGTGCGTGTGCAAAATATGGGAGAGATAGGACATGTATTTACTAAAATACAGGATGAAACATTTATGATCTTTGACCCTTATTTACATATCAAGACGGTGTCTGATCAAGTAGTTGTTATTTTATGAAACAATGTACGTACCATGAACTAAACATGTGCAAAATATGGGGGTGATAGGGGCTATTCTTCTTGAGTTATTGCAAAGAAAGTTGGAGAAAGAAAAAAATATGAAAAATACATCGAAGATAACCTTAATTTTAACCACGTTTTTGGACGTGATCCCGACATTGTATGAAAAACAAAGGGGACACGTACGATAGCTCAAAGTCTCAGCTACAACATATTAAAATCTGGGAGAAATCCACAGAAGGGTAAGTGAGCTAGTGCACTTTCGAAAATCAATGATTTGAGTCCTGATCCCAATAGGCATGACCGTAAAGGTTTCATCTGTGGTTATGGACATTGGCCATGTCATATTTGGATTCTCATTTAGAAAAGAGAGTCAGTTCTGCCATCTTTGATACCAAAGTCGGTATATACTATAACGAAGATACATAATGAAGTATATTTGACCATTGACCCCACTCTGTACAGCCAAAATGGCATCTGAGAAAAAAATGGTTATTTTGTGAAATGATCTTGGTAGCGTGGTCTTTGTGTGTGCGAAATATTGGAAAGATAGGACATGTATTCCCCAAGATACAGGATGATACATTTATGACCTTTGACCCTAATTTATCTACCCAAGATGGTGTTCGATCAAGTAGTTGTGATCTTATGAAATAATGTAGGGCCTACGTCACATGAACTAAACATGTTCAAAATATGGGGGTACTAGGGAATGTCTTTCATGTGTTATTCCAAAGAAATTTGCAAAAAGAAAGAAATATGAAAATACATCGAAGCTAAGCTTTAATTTAAGCGAAGTTTTTCGACGTGATTTCGACGTCGTATGAAAAAAAAAAAACGGAGGACACATTACCGACAGCGCAAAGTCTAAGCAAACACATTAAAATCTGGGAGAAATTCACCGTAGGATAAGTTAGATAGTGCTCGAAAAAGACAGTCATGTTAATTTTCATTTCAAGAAAAACTGCACTCCTATAGAGATAACTCGCAAATGGATCAAATTTGACGAGGTTACCTTCAATCTATTTTTACGAGGTGAAGACTTCATCCAGCGAAATTTTGGATTGATCAAAACTGATAGAGCATTAAATTAGCTACAGCATACTGAAATCTGGGTGAAAATTGGCCAAGGATAAGTGAGATACGCTCGAGTAAACTTGAAATTTGATGACGTCATTTTGAAATTTTACTCTTTTTGATTTATTAAGAAATTTGATACCTTTTCATCTTTTTTTCAGCATTGCCAACACATGAAATGACATGTTCAACTCATCAGCTTTCAGAATATGTAAAGAAAATGGGGGGTCACCGTCCATCCTGACGAGTAAAATCGGATTTAAAATTGGCGGTTTTTTGGCATAGTTGCACTGTATATCGCCATTGACGCGCGCGCGGAATTTCAGCTTTGACGGGCCTGTATGACGTCATATTGAGTCGGATTGACTTAAAAATTGGCAGAAATATTCCTTGACATTTCAGACATCCGATCAGAGTGAAAAAACGGGAAATTTCTATTGTATATGAGCTGTGCGTGCGTATATGTGCGCGCGCGTACGCGTCCGTCCGATTTTTTCAATTTTTCAAAAAATGCTCCAAATGGTCTGAAACGTATGCAAAAAAAATTTGAGCGCGATTGGAGCATACAAATATTTCAACGCGCGCGTACGCGCACGTTTTAACGATGCGATGAATTTTGAAAACATGAGTAGAATTCCCTTGAATTGAAATTTACGTGACGTAAATTTCATTGAAAAATTCCATTCCATTAATGAGATATGATTGAGAATGTGTTTTCATATAATGACGTCATAGTGACGTCACGGTCGACTGATCACTACGATTTTACTTGACCCGTCGTCTTTGGGACATGATACATATATGGTATAAGTTTGACATTCATAGGCAATGCACTTTCTGAGCTAATCTCTACACAAATTTTGTCCAGAAATAAAGAAGGAAAAAGAATCCGTACAGATACAGAAGGTGATCCGAGAGGATACTCGGATCACCTAAAAAAGTACACCACACATGACTTACAAACTCAATACAAAATAAAAAAAAAAAAAATGTATGCATATATGCATTTGCAACCCACATAATACATTGAAAGAGGCGTAAAGAGCCTATTATACCCGCCCGGCTGACACATAAGCTGCCGAAATGAATTGCCCGTGCGAGCATCTCAGGAGCTACAAATGGTATGTACACGCCCCCCCCCCCCCCCCCCCCTTCTGAAGCGCCCTCCCCGTCCAAAAGTGGGCAGGCAGAAAACCCACGTGATAACCAATAAAGCCCTAAACAACCTTTGCTGTCATTATACGTGTATATTCACTTCAACTAACTTTAAACATAATAATATCTCTGTCACTTACGAATGTATACAAAATATCATAAACGGTCAATAATAGAGAGGATTTTACATTGCTTTTTAAACAAAGATAGTGATACTGCATTTCTAACATGAGGGATATTATTCCATAAGATTGAACCATGATACTGAAAAGATTTTTTCATATATTCTGTTCTGGGTTTGGGGACATATAATGGACAAGTTACAGCATATCTGGTTAATACCTCAGATGTTCAAATATACAAATAGTTCTTTCAAATAATATGGGGTAAGACCATTTAGAACTTTGTACATATACAATGCAAACTGATATCTTACTCTTTGGGACACAGACTGCCAATTCAATTCTCGTAATAACAGTGTATGGGGTGTGTAAAAATCCGCATCCAGTGCCAGCCTCGCGTACTTGTTTTGAAGACGTTGTAGTTTAACAATGAGGTACTGAGAAGATAATCCCCATATTACCAGACCGTAGTCAATGTGTGGGAGTATAAGACTATTATACAACATAATCAGTACCTTTCTTGGTAGGTACTGTTTTAACTGCCTTATGTAACCAATAATTCTTGAAATTTTACCACAACTCTTTTCAATGTGTTTATCAAATCTAAGAAAATTGTCAAAAATAACACCAAGATATTTAAACTGATAAACTTGTTCAATTCTATAACCTTCATACTGTATTAATAATGGTTTTGCGTAAACTCTCTTACGAGTTCCAAACAATATTGTTTTACACTTATCTATATTCAGTTGCAATTCATTCATACGTACCCATTGCATTATCTGATTAAATTCATACTGTAAACTCATCTGCACAGATATATTATTTCTCCCTTTACAAAATAATGCCACATCATCAGCATACAGACACAGTTTGGTATCTTCTTGATAATTCAAATCACATATGTCATTTATAAAAATGACAAAAAGCAACGGGCCAAGTATTGACCCCTGGGGTATTCCAACCACTACCTTACGAAATACCGACAACTTTCCATTATAAGATACACATTGTGCACGATCCAATAAATAATTTTTAAACCATGTTAACTCAGAACCACTGACACCATATTTTTCCAGTTTATCAAGAAGAATACTGTGTTTGACCGAGTCAAATGCCCTTTTAAAATCAAGAAACAAAGTGCCAATAACATTCCCATGATCAATATTCTTATAAAGATAATCATTTACATCAATAAGGGCAGTGGCGGTTGAAAATAATGGTCGAAAACCAGACTGACAGTTACTTAATATACCATTAGATACAAAATACTCATAAAGTTGTTTATGTATAGCCTTTTCAAATATTTTCATGACATGACACAACACTGATATAGGTCTATAATTGCTAGCAAGGTCTTTGTCACAAGCTTTGTGTATTGGGGTAACTTTTGCTTTTTTCCAGTCTTCTACTGTAACCCCTGTTACAATTGATGCATTAAATAAATGTGTTAAAGGTTTACTTACAAATGATGCTGCTTCCTTCAATAGACGAGGGTGAATACTATCGAGACCACTCGACATATTAACAGACAGAGTCATTAACTCTTTGAAAACAAATTCCTCAGTTATCTCCTTAAAATGAAACTGACTTCTTACAACAGGGGTAACTTTAACGCCCCTTTCCGAACTTATATCATTGTCTCGTGCAAAATACTCATTAAACGCATTGGCAACATCAATATCATCCGTTAATATACCAGACTCAGTGCGTAAGCCTGTACAATTAGAGGCCTTAGTCTGTCCTGACAAACTTTTTAAAGTTTTCCATGTTCGCTTTGAATCACTTATATTCGCCCCAAATTGTGTAATATAATATTCTTTCTTAAGACGCTTACTCATATGCCTTTCTTCACCTTATATCAATACTAATAAAAAAAAACCAACAATAAGATAAAAGGAGTCTGGCAAAATATCAAAAGACTGATATCAAGGCATAGAAAGATCAGGACCACCCTTATTTGGGTCACAACAGATTTCAGAGGAAATAAAATTAACGATTTCGGCAAAATATGGTAGGAGGTTCACTGTGTTGCAGCTAAAGATGCAAACAGGTACTAGAGCGAGACAGAGAAGAACAGAGAAAGAGAGATAGAGAAAAAAAATGGAGTGAATTATTGAGTGAAAACGACACTTGTTGATATCCGCGATCTCAAGATGAATGCTACACCTGTTTAAGCCCCACCTGGGTACATTTTGCATCGCCATGGCAACCATTAACTTCCAATTTTCCTCCCATCCCGACCGAACTCACTGTGATGGTAATGCTCCCGTTGTGCCAGCTCCTTAGAAGCTCCATCTCTCTCTCTCTCTCCATCTGTCTTGTGCCCCTACAAACAAATTTTTCACGCTGAGCAGGGGCCCCGTCGCTTCTACCTTTCGGAACGAGAGAGATGGGAGCGCCAAATTACAGAAAATTGCCTATTCGGAAAGAAAAACAGTCGTGGAGAATATTGTTGTTTCCTTGTCAAATTTGCACATAATTGCGAGCATCGGGGATTCTCAATGGGGGCGAACGGGGGTACGGGCGTAGATTCGCTGGATGCCATCGAATACAGAGTTCAATGCAAGACTGTAATCCTGGGAAAATGTCACCGTGTGTATGCATGGTATGCAACATTAAGCTAGGACTAAAGAATATATTGGCCAAGTTGGGATGGTCGTCTTCCCTAAGTACGTGCACAGAATTCGGTTTTGAATCCCCCTGAGAAGCTAAAGCCCTTGTTTCGTGAGCACTTTTAATTTTTTGCTATAATTTAGTCTGAAGTTGTGAGTTTTATCTAGGATACAAACCAAAGCAATCAGAATATGTAAGCATGTACACTAATTGCCAATGGACATCGGTCTTCCTTTACACGACTATGAATGTTTCAACCCATGAAAACAAACACAATGATCAATCCTTAATTTCACTGATATGATATAATTTCAACAATATCATATGCAATACACAACGCGAAGTCACCTGTTGAATATCATTCTCCTAAAGGAAAACGAAACATTATGACACTGATCAATCCCTCAATTTAATTAATGTATCATCTCAATATTATGTACACGATATGACTGAAAGTCACCTGTTAAATGGCATTTTTTAATAGGAAAAAAAATATATTGTTAGAAATTTGTCACACAAAAGCAAGAAGCTGGTTATTGCTCTTAAAAAAAATGAATACAATCTGGTTAAGATTGACCCAACTATCTTCTATCTATCAAAACTGCTTATAAAAAAAACCCTCAAAGAAATAGGTGGTACAGAGTGTAGGAAAATAATAAATTGCTACACATGATGTTGTGAATACTAGAGATAAAGATTAGAATCAATGATACAGATAAAGATGATGATGTTGATGACAATGTGGTTGATATGGTGATGATGATGATGATGGTGATGATGAAGATGATGAAGATGATGATGATGATGATGATGATGCTATGATGGTGGTGGTGATAAGGATGATGAAGTTGATGTGGTGATGTTGGTGATCATGGATGATGGTGATGATGACATGATGATAGCAGTGAAAATGATATCATGATACTGATGATAATACCATGGAGAATATCACAAATGATAATAATGCTATGAGCAATATTGGAAATGATGACAAAAATAATGATGAAACGAATAATGTTGCCAACGAGATGATAATGAAAACGATGATGAAACTAGCATCTTTCCGATGGACTGCTCAGAAAATTGAGAGACCAGTCCTCATCGGATGCTGAGGGACCGGTCCTCGAACAGGTCCTCCATTGAGGGAGTGATGAAAAATCCGAACCACGTCTGAAAAATGATGAAAAGTTTTGAGAAAAAAGTGATGCTCGATTTGCTCACAAGAGCAAGACACCATTCCCCTGAATAAGATGGTCATCAACCATACCGTCGTGCTCTTTGCATTAATGTCCAACAAACATACTTTTTTTTTCTAATGTGCATATGATAATAACCATGGAAGAGAATTTGAGTTCATGCAAACAGTACGCATGTCCACCGGAACGGAGCGCTGGAAATCCGATGCGGTAAATGATTAGGATAGTGTACTGATACCCATCAATGTAAACACATGTCTATTCACTTATGGAGGAGGAAACTGTTGCTTTGTGTTTGATCTTTTTTTCTTCTCTCTTTTCGGAAACCATATACACCTCTTTATAAATGGCCATGATTATGGACATGGGAGGGTAATGTGACACCCCTTTCATGGCCAGTGACTACCTCCGAAAAATGCCGGGACATGACGGTGGCGGCAATAGCTGCATTTAAGTGCTGCCTTCCGTGGAGACGAGCAAATAGCTCCGAGCCTGTAATTTGTCACGCACCCACACAGCGCCCCCGATTTCAAACAGATCAACGCCACCATCAACGACACGCAGAAGGAGAAGAAAAAGGAAAGAAAGGAAAAGAAAAGAGAGGGAGGGAGGAGAAAAAAAACCTCCAAAAACATGAGCACACTTGAGAAATCAAGGGCCGTCACTTCGCCCGTGAAAAGCGATACCTGTACCTCAATGATTACGCCTGGATTCTGAACACAACCTTCCGGCTAAACTTAATCACAATTTTCAGTCCTCCCCTCTGCCATTTTCTTCCCTCCTTCTTCTTCTCTCTTTTCTTGTTGGTATGTGCAACCTCCGTATCATCTTCGCTAAACGGCTCATACGCAAACGGTGATGCATCGTGATGCATCGCGATAACAGGCGTATCAATTTTCAGCTTAAACAATCGTAATGTTCCTCCATCCTGTTTTTTACGACCATTCCCATCATCTGCCCCCTTCTCTCTAATGCTTCTTTTTTTTCCTCTTTCCTTCATCTTCTGCTTCTTTTCATCCGCAAAACTCCTCTCATTTTTCACCACCTGATTGCGCCGCATGCCAGCACACTGTCGTTGACGGAAAGCGAAAACGGCGGAGCCCGAGCAAGTTTCGCAGATGCATCTCTCCTTTTTCGCGAGCTCCCCCCTCGTTTTGACAGGACAAGCGGAGACCCGGCGGGCAACTGCCAAATTCTTTCTCCTTTCTTTTGTGCCCCCTCTCTCCTTTTCTCTTTCTTTACGAAGCATGCACACTTTCTGCATCTACCCACAAAAAGGGGTGTTTACGAACGAGGAGACAGGGTTGGAGGGGGGAAAATTGTGTGTGACACGAAGAAAGAAAGTAAGAGAGTGACGGATACAAAAAAAAAAAAGATTAAAAAAAAGTTTCCCGGGAGTACAAGGAGAATGTGAGGTGACTCGCAGACAAGATAGGGTCTGGCAGGACATTAACGACGCTAAGTCAACTATTCACGATCAATTGGGCGGGAAATTTCGTGGAAAAGAAAGAGCGGGGCAGAAAGGGCTGAAAAGAGCAGGCTCAGTATAGCAATGTGCTTTGGAAAATATCTTGGGATAACAATGCTGATAAGTGGCAGCAACAGGACATATAAATTTACAGATTACAGAGAGATGGTAAAAGTTGTACAGAAAGAATCGGACATATTTTTCATGTTCACGGACATATAAATCTCATAGATGATGAGATTTGCAGGAGTTCTGTCCAATAAAGTTGCTCCAAACGAAAGCTACAATGTTATCGTCACAGAAGGATGAAGAAACCATGACCAAAATCAAACATTCAAGATATTCTTCTCTCGGACGACTTATCCTTGAATCACTTCCACAAGTGAATTCCTCCACGACAGTTTTAGTAAATGATTTGATATAAGGTAAGTTTCCGTTTCAAATCGATGGTGAGGGAAAAAGAGTGAGAGAGAGAGAGATGAAGAGAGGGGAAAAACAGGGAAAGAGAGGGCCAATGCCTTGAGAGAATAAAGTTTTGTTATCTCCTTTAACAAGAAAACTTTCAGTCAAGTCTCCGTTTGAGATGTTGGAGTAAACTTGGGGATGCTACTGCTGCAGACACAAAGTGAGAGAGGGGGAGAGAAAAAGTGAGAGAGATGACAGAGAGAGAGAGAGATGGATGAGAGAGGGAGAGATAGCGATGAAATTAGATGAAGGAGGTGTTGCCATCTTCCCCATCAAGGAGATGCGGAGTCAAATCTCCTCGTTGGCACGGCAACCCCAGTCAGTGACCCGGAGGACGATGGATCGGAAATCGTCCGGCAATCGGGCACTGGTTTGCTGGTGCCAAAAGTCCTCACTCCATCGCCTACCTTGTTTCTAAAACCTTTGCTTTCTTCTCCCCTCTTTCTTTCTCCCTCTTTTTATTTGCGTCATCTGGGAGAGACGCTCGTGCCGTCTCCACCACGGGATATCGAGGAGGAAGAGGAGGAGGAGGAGGAGGAGGAGGAGGAGGATGGCAGAGACGCCGAGGTTGGGTTGCGAACATGAGATGGCTCAGCAGTTGAGATGGAGATGGGAACTGAGATAGAAAACATAACAAAGTCGGTGGCTGGTGGTACTAGAATGAAACTGCCAGAGAGATGGGGAGAGAGAGAGAGAGAGAGATGGAGAGGGAGGGAGGGTTGGGGAGGAGATACTGCTAAAAAACTCAAGAAAGTATGCATGATTAGTAAGGAAACATAGGGATGGTTAAATGAGAAACGGAAAGAGAGGGAGTGACAGAAATGTCTGGAGAGAAAAGGACTTTGGAAATAATAGCATGTGGGTAATAATGAAGGAAAGTTATTTAACAGCGAACAGAAGGCAATATTATTTTTTTTTTAATATTTTGAAAGAGAAAGAAAGCAAGTCTCTGACAGACTCTGTGACAACATCGATTCTGGATGTAATCTGTTGAAAGGAACTGTACGGACACTTAATTTTCAAAGAAAGGCACAAAAAAGGGTGAAACTGTTGATCAAGGCCCAGACAAGAATTGCAAACACATACCTGCCAACATTTCAAGATGAAATATCTTATTCGTGGATTGCAAAAATCATATTTTATATGCAAACTGAAGTTAAAAATCTTACTTTCGGACAAATCTTCAGAAAATACACATGAATGGTATATCTAAATATTATTCAAAAATCTGATTTCTCTGACAGAAAATCTGATTTCGCTATTTTTAACGTAAAAAATCTTACTGAATCTGATAAAATCTTAGTAGATGGCAAGTATGCAAACAAGGGCAGCAAAAGGAATAGATAGAAGAACTGATGAATGATGAAACTAACTAGAGGCGGATCCTGGATGAAAAGAAGAACTGAAAGAAGAGGGTGGAAAAGAAATAAAGGATGAAGGTAAGAGCAGTAACTGTTGGAAGAATCACATCAGCTAACCTTGAAATAGGCCGCTAATTTTGCAGCCACAAACTTTGCTAATTCAAACTCTTTTATTGATTCTAATGGAGAAACTCAAGACATCAAAGGTGCAACTCTCTTGCTCCATTTTCGCAAGACTCTTGCGAGACCAAAATAGCTTATTCAAGATTATTGACTTTCTGTAGCAAGCGTCGGATGTTCCATCAAATATTTGAGCAAACGACCGACCCACGAAAAAACATGATGACATGAGACCAACGTGACAGAAGTTGTAAGATTCCGACCATACCACATGGCAAACATTGCACTGCAAGTGTTAAAGGGAAAGTTCATTTTGTATCCCTTAAGTTTCCTTCCCTTTCGTCACTTTTCATGTCAAGTCTCACACCATGGGTAGGCAGATAAGTATAGAAGCCAAGGGGAATTTTTAAGGCCGCATGTACAACAGGGCACCGGCAGCTGTTTTGGCGTGCAGCCGTTACTCCCTGCCCCCCGCTAACGGGTAACGTAACGCAACGCCGGTGGGGCCTCCCTACGAAAAAAACATGCGCAAGTGTAATCCTGCCAGGCGCCTTCTCTCACCAATTGTGCAGGCCCCGGAAACGTACCCTCGGGCTAGAGCAAGGAGATAGGTGATGTGACGTTGTCTGCAGAATTTTTTTTCTTCTCTCTCTCTCTCACTTATTCTCTTCCTCAGGTTTTTCTCCTCTGCTTCTTCCAAGTTTTTCTCACTCATCCACGGTCAAAAGTAATTTTCCTACCCTACCTTATTTTCTTTTTTAATTGTTTAATAAAGCTGTGGAGAAAAAGAGATGGAAACAGAGAGAGAGAGAAAGAAGATTATAAGAAATAGAAAGAAAGACAGAAAAAGAAAAGGAGGGAGGATGGGTAAATGGAAGAGAGAAGGGGATAGATAGACGGTTGAGGAAAAAAGTGTGAGAGAGAGCATTTAGGTTTCAAGAAAGTTTGGGATGAGAGACCGTGCTGGATGCGGTAGGAACTTTAGGAGGGGTTTCCGTGGCGACGCATTGTGGAGATGACTAACTAAAACTGATGGAGACAGTGACAAAGATGCCCCTGAAAGAGGTCATAGGTCGACCCATGAATGTTTAACGAACTGCAATCAAAAGTCGTGCTCAATGACTGATATTGATGGATGCAGTGCATGAAGTGATAATGCAGTCATAGTGATGGTTAAAAAAAAAAAGAGAAAATAACAAACAAGAAAAATTCCCAAGGGAGCTGGTTTGCTAATTTTTCTAAAGTACCATCAACTATGGGAAGGGGGGGGGGGGGGGGGACTGCTCTTTTGCACATGCTGGATCATATCTTTGGAATGGACTACCTGCATTGGTATATCCAATCAAATTTTCTAACTTTAGAAACTTCCAAATCCACTATGAAATCATATTTCTTAAATCATCCTTTAATTAGATAGCTTGTTTCTTTTTAAATTTGTTCTATCTTTAGGTATTAGTTTGTTTTAATATATGTTACAGACATCAAAGACGTTAGTTTGCACTCGCATTCTACCTATGCTCTGTGAGGAACTTTGCTTTGCTTTGCTATGCAATACATCTGTCATAATTTTATCATTATCATCATCATCATTGTCATCATTCTTATCATTTATCATCATCATTATTACCACTATGATTATTGTCAGGACTAGAGACAATGAATTGTAACAGCTGTAAACTCTACCACCAAAAATGGCAGCTCCACCACAATCATCACCATTGCCATTGTCCTTCAAATGTTGTCTAGAGCATTGCAGCCTGAGGACTTGAACCGGGGATCTCATGATTGCCTAGTCCATCATACTGGTCATTGGAAAGAAAAACAATCACAGACCCGTCACACAATTTACATCAAAGCAAAGCTTGTCATTTTCTCCACAACTTTGCTTATTAAATGTCCAGGGTGACAAAATATCTATAAAAGTTACATTGATTTGAAAAAAAAAAACCAGAAGGTTATCCCAAAGCATGACTATGTTGCTGTCTCGGAATAATGTGGCACACAGGGGGTTTACACCATGGCACATAAAGAGTTAAAGGGTTACATCGTGGGCCGTACACAGATTATGTCTGCTCCACGGGTAAGACTCCTTTCCTTCTTCCAGGCTGCGTACGGGCCTTGCATCTTGCATCACTGATGTGGCGGGGTAGGCAGGCCTGTCTTTGATGGATGGGGAATAATTTATTCATATCCCGCTGACATTGAAACTACAATGCTTGCACACGAGTCAGTTTTAATATCGGATGAAGTTGAATCATCGTCCCGCCAAAGACAATGCTTCATTAACATCTTTTCCTCCCGAGATAATCGGAGGAGATGAATTTAAAAAGAAAAGAAAGAGGAGGGTAATTATGTAACCATGAAGACAAAATGATGAGACAGACAGACAAAGAGACAGACAGAAAGATGGATAGAAAGACAAAAATGGGGGAACAGTGAGGAGACATGGGGAGAAGAAGACTAAGAAAGAGAGAAAGAGAAGGAGAGAGAGAGAGAGAGGAAGAGATTAAGTCTTTAGCCACTGAAGATTCTGTACATAACGGCCTATGGTTCACTGGTAGGTATAGCAATATTGCTCTCATTGTGACAACTTTCTAAATGATGTGAAATAGCTCACTGCATGTCTGACTCTCCATGTTCCCGATACCCGCCTAAAAATGTATGGGGATAGAGCCTTCTCTTCTGTTGCACCACGTCTGTGGAACTCTCTACCAGTCCATCTTCGGAATTGCAACAGCCTCAATACCTTCAAGTCTGAACTGAAGACTTATCTTTTCCAGCAACTTTGTGGATGATGTGTGACACTTTGTGGGAGCTGGGCGCCTTTGAATGTTTCAACAGATAAATGGCGCTATATAAATGCTGTTTCATCATCATCATCATCATCATCTATTTTTTTCTATTATAAGTTATGTTTATGTTTGTCTATTATAAATTATATCTATTTGAAAGCCAAAGACTTTTTTTTTAATTATAAGAGAATGGTACATCACAGAGGTAATTCTGACATGCATTTGTTGACCTTTTAACCTTTTTCAAATTACAAAGTTATATATTATATATGAAAACAACAAACATGGTAAAGCATAAAATGGATGGGTGGTTTCAGGTATTTTAGGGATTAATAACACGGGAGGTTTGGGGCGCTTCAGTGACTAATGAGTTAAGACGGAGAGAAGGAGAAAATGAGAATGGAGAGAAATGCGGCAAACTACCTGTCCTGAGCTTTGTTTGTTGACTGGGACAGGAGCTGCAGTGGTTTCATCACTGATTAGCGAAGATGTCTGGAAACTAATTGTCAATAAATAGAGATTACCCAATAGTTCCATTCCCTTCCATGTCACCATGGCCTTCCTGTTGAAACTGAGGTACACTGCTACACCTGAATCGGCTTGCTAACTAAACAGCTGAGTCAAGTTTGGATGGATAACTGAATACTGATAAAAAGCTTGACAAGTCAACCCGCTGAAGACAGTCTGATTTTGCTACAACAGGTATGTCCCATAGACATTTGTCCGAGTATACTCGGGACTCGTCCTAAACGGGTTAGAGCTAAGTGCTTGAGCACATCAACGGTAAAAGAGGAAGTGACATTGGTATAGATTCTTAAGAAATTAAGGAAACTATGAGATCAGTGATGGAGATGACAAAAAAAATCAAATGTTCTTTCATTTCAAATGCTACAAGAAGATGAAAGAATTAGGTGGGAAAACAGAAAATTTGAAATAAAAACTTATGAAAAATAATTGAAAAAAAAAATCTGCAAGTTTTTAATGCATTAGAGAACTTAAAAACCAAGATAGAGAAAGGGATGAGGGGAGAACTTTGGTGGACACAAAGACACACAAATTCAATGCAAAGGTCCCTGTGTAGAAATGCTCACAAGAGGGCAGCATTGCACTCTAGCTGATAGTCTGAGACCATCTTACACACCCTTCACAAGACATGTGATGCGTGTCTTGCTCCCGTTGATCTTCACACGTAACATTCGGGAGGTTCCAACTTTCAATCCTGGTAATGCTGCCGAAGATAAACAAAATCTTCTATTCATCTATGCTCTGAATGTGATTAAGTTAAAATTTGCGTAATATTTGCTAAAATATAATTACAATGAATGGTGCCACTCCAAGGATTGCAACATTAACCCATTGAAGACAAGTCCCAATATTCTTGGGCTGGGCTTAATGGGAAATGTGTGTTACGGGAAAAATCAGTCTATCTTCAATGGGTTGAAAATAGAATTAGAAAAAAAACCAAACATGAACTTTGGTCGAAACAGGTCTGCGTTTCTTCATTCACTTAGCAAAGGTTTCTGCGACACCCTCTTGTTTGGCGGTTCATGCACTTTTTGCATGCATCGTATCGTCAGAATACACCGGCATTGCTTCGGGGGCAGGTGAACTTGGTGGGATCGTTTAGGCTTAGAAGAGAGAGAGAGAGAGGTAAGAATGATCAATGTGGAATAGATGGGGGCAGGGTGGGTAGATTAAGGCCCAACCTTCTGAGAAATTGGCCTAAAGGAAAGGAATTAAAGGGAAACAAAAAATAAATGAAGAAGGGAGAGGGGGAAGGTGCAACCAAAGGTAGCTCTTTGGTGCGACAAAGGTATTTTCTTCTGCAGCTATTACGAGTTGTGTAAAAAGAAGTGATGCCTATTGTAGAGGCTGAAGAAAACAATAGTGCTCTTGATCAGTTCCTGTGGTAGGCAATATATAATCCAGGGTAGTAAATTTACATGTATTCAAATTATAACGCACAAACCAAGCAAAAGACTTTAAGAAAAGGTTATCACGAAAAAAAAATAGAAAGTATAAAGATGAGGCGATCATGAACTGAACTTGAACATGACTGGAATCAGATAAAAAGACTCACAAGGTGTGGAGGTGAGTGGAAAATAGATGGGATCCTGGAAAGTATAAGCACATGGAAGATGAAAGAAATTAGATTGCATGGAAAGCTAAGTGTGGCTAATTAAACCGTTGAAGATGAGTCCCGCGTACACTCGGGCAAGTGTCTATGGGAAATGTGTGTTGTAGCAAAATCAGCCCATCTTCCATGGGTTAATCTGAATCAGAAGCATGTATGGGAATACGTACTCTGATACATAAAGATCAGTGGTATGGAAAGTGAAAGGAAACTAAAACTAAGAAAACAACAACAACAACAAAACCCCAAACAAACAAACAAACAAACAACAACAACAACAAAATAAACATCCCCAAACCTGAATTTACGTTTTACTTAGCATTTGTGTAAAATATTTCCAAGTCAAATAAACAGTCACACACTTTCACAGCCATGGGATAGATGGCTTCAAGTTCCCTCCAAATGACAAAGTAATAAGTATAATGTGCCTAGCATAGGGGACACAACTGCTGCAGCATCCAGGTGGCTTGAAGATGCTTGGTTTTAACTCAGGAGGCCAACAACATGATGATGCTAATGTTCCTCATGCCAATAATAGCAATGACCAAGCATCCAGCCCCCTGCCACTAGGTGGCGCTCTTCCACTCCTCTTGGCAAAAAGCTGTTATTGATACAATAATGGAGGTTTGCCTCAGTGCAATCATGGACAGATACAATGTGGCATCAAGACACAAATGTGAAATGTTGATGTAATGCATGTCACTAGTTAACCTGAGGTTTGGAGCTATAGAATTTAGCATTATTTTCAATATTTATTTTTAGTGTTTCATGAGGTACAAAAAAAAAATGTTCTTTCATTGGAACCCCTTTGTTGTTCATATGTTTTGTTGGACTGAAGGATTTTCCAAAGCCTACTTGAAAGACCATTAGTTCTTCAACTGCATCCTGAATTGACAACACATTATTAAATGTCAAAGTTCCTGTTTTCTCTAAATATGGAAATTTTTGTTTGTAGAGTTCTTTCTGATTTGGGGTTATGGTGTATATTACAGAAACAAACAAGAACAGAAAAAATCCCATAAAACTAAATGAACAGACAAAAATGGGCTTCATTTAGAAATAAACATTTTCTGTATGACTATACTTCTTGTTGTAAAAGTCTGTGTAATACTTGTGTTCCAATGTATGCTTGGTTTCTTTTACTATACATGTTGAATTGATGTAAAAAAATCAATAAGAAAAAAAAATCCATACAAACAGGTAAAGTGCAAATATACAGTACAGCCTAAAACACACAGGTTCCAAAACATACACACTCATAATTTTGCATGAGTATATCCCCATGGTAGACGTGAATTCCCCTATACATTTTCCATATGCTGTGTTTGATCAGTGGTGCAGATCACTGGAGATCACACTCTACAGCCTCTTGTCACAAGGTGGCGCTAGACTCCTTCAAACATCACAGATCTCACAGTCACTCCTGTTTCCCTGGCCATCAATTGTTACTGCTAAGGCAGAATTCTCGTCACACCAATATTTTGATACTTTCTCATGCCAGCTCTTTGCAATGGGGTGAAAGGAATAGTTATGCATGTTAAAGGGATAGTATAGTTTTGGTTTAGACCTAACTTCAGGTTTCTACCATATTTTGGTATTATAATGAAATTTCTTTGATGAAAATTGGTTTTGAAATGGCTGAAATATCCAAAAACAGAGCAATCCTAATAAAAGGTGGGACCCACCTTACCACCTTTTATCGCGATTGATTTGTTTTACTTTGTTTTTAGATGTTGCAGCCATTTCAAAACCGATTTTCATAAAATAAACTTTGAATTCCTCTAAGAATAGTATGCTCTGCACTATTTCACAAGTGGTTTCTTGGTATCTTACAAAAAGTTAAAAGCCCACTCCTCATCTCTACCAATACTATACCATCCCTTTAACACCCATGAAGAATCGAAGAATCCTCCGTAACAAGATAAAACTTTAACAGTATTAGTATTGTTCACTCACCTGTTGATGATTATGTTGAGTAGTGAATGAGGAGCCACAAGATAAGGTGGATTATGAAAGAGAGGAAGAAAAAAATAAAACAAACAAATTTGATTAGTGGATCATGCCTAAAATATAAAAGAAACATATGATAATTCAACCAATATAAAACAAGCACATTACTTTCTTAATCCAAAAGAAGTTAATATTTACAGAAATTATCTTCCCTCTATATTCATCAATATTGATTTAACAATGTCATCATGATCCAAATGATAAAGACTGCATTCATGACTTGCATTAAATAATTATGTAACATATCGTGAATACTGGTTCTATTAACATCACAATCAAAAACAATCATTACATCTTTTATCCATATAATCCTTCAATCAAAGTTTAAATCATCTTGACATATATCATAATCATCATCATTACCATTACAAACACTACCAACACCAACATACTTCATCGTCACCACCATCACCAACATACATCATCATTATCATCATCATCATCATCTCCATCACCATCATCATCCTCATTACCACCACCATCACCACCATGATCATCATCATCATCACCATCTCACTAACACCACCAACATCATCATCTTCATCATCATCAAAATTATCACCATCTTCATCATCATCATCATCCTTATCATCATCATCATTATCTTGTAATTCATCATCATCATCATCATCACTGATGTTCTCCCATTGATCAAACCATCCTCCCCATCTCACGAGTCCCTCTCAACATCCTCCAGGCCTTTCATCCAAACACTCCACACTCACGCAGGCAGGATGCGAACAGCGCCATCCTGTGTTCCCCATGAGACAGCCAGCAAATGCTCTGCCAAAAGCGAGAAGTGCATTGGACAGCTGCTCTTACAACCATGTGTCGAAAACATCACAAGTGTTGTGGTCATTGACATACGAGTATACTGTACTACGCATTCTCTTCATTGATGTATGCTGCTGCCATGGCAGTTGCCACACTAACAAGGAAACTTTGTTTGTTTGTTTGTTTGTTTTTTGCAATGTAGCATCATTATTCTGTTTTACTTTCCTTCTTTACTCCAAATCATTGTGTCTCCAAAAGTTGCAATGAAAATCAAGTAGAAAATGTTCACCGAGTTCCACTGAAAAGAAAAGTTTTATGACAAAAAAAAACACACTTTCTTTGAGCACAACATCCATGAATAAAGTGATCACTAATGGATTATATTACTATGTTTATCCCTTGTTTGATTTTTGTGACATCATAAATACATGTAATTTTGTGTACAATACGCAAAAGTAGATTTTAGTTCCATTTAATTAAACAGCTAGACAGAGAACAGAGAATGCTCTTCAATTTCCACACACCACTAAAAAGAAATCACAGCTTCTTCATTTTCTTATAACAGGCCTGATATAATATTTCTAGTGGCACTTAAATAGCTTGATAATTTGCCAAAGCTTTTCATTAGCGTTCCATAATCTCACTAATATTTACCAAGTTGTAGATTAGGAAACCCACTCAGGTGTAGCAATGTACCTCAGTCCAAGGCCAAGGTAATACAGTATGGATAAGGGGGATTAAGTAATCTCTTTTCATTGGCAATTGACATCTGTACAACCTGGCAAATAAAACACAGTAAGAGTTAACAATTATAAAATGTCAAAACCAATGACAACTTGTCAGTCTGAACTTAGATGATGATTTAGCTGTTGCTTTATTGGGCACATAAATCACTACTCTGTATGTCACACACAAAATGGGAAAAATGATTATCCTTGCACCCCTACAGAAAAGTAGATGAGTCCACCTTTGAATGAATAGCAACATTATACACTGACATGACAAACACATAGAAATGCACATAAGACAAAGTGCTGGTTTCTGCATTGCTTTACACACAATCTTCCACACAGTGAGTTATCCACTATCCTTTGTAAAATGCTGCCCTCTGCTGATAAATCTGAACAAGTTTCTTTTCCTTTTTTTTTTTTCAACCACCTTCCCCATTTCATTTGCAGTGTGAATGTCTGTGTATTCAGGCTTTTAACACACACACATGCATACACCACTACAGAATTACACAATCTTTTCTTTACTTGACAGTAAAGCAGATTTTTGAATGAGTCAAATTGAATCCTTACAAGTATATGTATGTGTACATAACAATTTATTTCAACTGGAATATGAACCCTTTTTTTGGCCATTTTCATGCTTTAAACCAAACAAACGGGGGAGGATACTGTATGTAAGGTTTATTATGCTCTAAAACAATCAACAGTGTAGAATGCAACAGTAATGCAATTATAGCTGCAATGTGACATGTGGTACCTAGCCCTTGTGTTGCTATAGTAACAACCGACTTATGAATGGCGCTGTGATTTTGATTGACGCTTTCACACCGATTACTTTGATTTGTGGGGCAGTGTGTGACCTCACAGTTTGCATCATGTTGTCTGTTACTACTCAGTAAAGAATAAATTCAATAAAAGGCATGATCAAAACAAAATGTTTGTCTCTAATTGACAGGTGCATCATTTTCAAATGGAAGCATACAGACTTCAAAGAAATTTCCTTGGCTATATAATGACTGACAAAACCGCAGCCTCTTGAACACAACATGAATTTACCTACAAAATTTTTGTACTCACTCATCGCCTGGTAGAAAACATTGACAACGAGCCAGCAAAAAATATGTGTGTCAAAATGAACATTAATTCCTGACTGTAGGACATCCAAGAATTGTGCATTCAAGAGGCTCATAATGATCAAATATACCACAGCACATTACATGGAAGTGATTGAGTTTGGGGAAGTTATCCATGGAGACTGAAAAAAAAAAAATCAAAATCGAATGTGCTATACCTTTCTCTAAGAATGGCACCTACATTCTCTGTATCTCTAATAATTTTTTTTTTCATCATTTTCATTTTTTCTCTTTATCTATCTCATAACCCGCAAAACATGTTTCCCTCTTTCTTCCCTCACACTCTGCAAGCTGCGTCAAAGTGGTCTCGTCTTAAAGGGAATTATCGAGGGGCCCCCGCTGCCGATTGTCCCCTTCTTACATCCGACATGGCATTTTTTTTTTCTTTTACCAGTACGGCCGTACATTAACGCCGGCACGCGCCGAAACTGTCTCCGAAAACGGTGCTCACAGTCCAGGTGTTCCTTTTGAATGGGGTCCCTGCGGAGAAGGCCGTGGAATCCTTTGTGGATGTTTAGCAGCGATGTAGAGTAGATGCCGAACTCTAGATCATCGGCATTGTTCGCTGTTGCTACCTCGACTGAATATCGCCCACCTTGGATGGGGGGGGGGGGGGGGGGTATACAATGTTCCTCACATGATAACATGTACATCAGTTTGCACTGGCTTCTGCTGTAAGTCGCAATAGAATCAAACTTTGGGATTTGTGGTACAGCTAGAACATACATATGCTATCTCTAAAATAATGTGGTTTCTAATTGCATAGAATTGTCTGGAGAGGAAGTTTGTGTCTGATGGTTTAAAGTGGGGTTCAGATAAAAGTTGCACAGAGTAATAGATGATGTTGAAACACGAAATTAACACTTTTCTTACACATAAATGGGATATGTAGAAGAGGACAGTATCGTGCATGCACAGAGCCATTTAAAGTAATTTGTAGTATTAATGTATCATAGTTAGGTAAAATGCAACCAACCTAGTGGGGGAAATAAAACCAACAAATCAGTAATGTAGAATGTATGATTCTTATTGTGTTTACACTTTTTTTTTCAGCAAACCCTTCTGGGGGCTTTACCCGCAATCTTTAGAAAATTATGCAAAGAAAGATATCTAATCCATCTCTATCTTACTATCTTTCTCTCTATCTCTCCCTCTCCCTCTAAGAATATATATGAAGAGTTTGTTTGCAAAAACCGATAAGTCCATATTTGCTAAATGGAGATATTTGCGATTAAAGGTCAAGAAAAATAAAGAGAATAATAAGAAAATTTTTGCTTTTTTTGACCATAACTTCAAAAATATACCTTTACATGTAGTGACCAATATATTATTTAAAAGGTATTATTTTGTACTTTAAGACAGAGATCGTACTTCAAAAACTTCAAAAATGGACTTATCAGTTTTTGCAAACAAACCCTTCATATATACATACTTATCTATTTCCTTCTCTTTATATCTTTCTATCTTTATATATCTATCTCTACACACAATCTCTCCCACCTTATCTATCTATCTATCTATCTATCTATCTATCCATCTATCTGTCTATCTATCTACTATATCACCATTTAATTTCATCACTTAATACATTCAATTCAGGTTATTTTCAATTTTTTCCCAACAAACATCTATCTATCTATATTTCAGAGAGAGAGAAAGTTAAACATACAAGCACATAATCAACTGACAATCTTCAGTGGATATGAAGTGACATTCATGGTTACTCCAAATAAACACACTGTCTATTTTTGTCCCCCATGGAATTGGAAGTGCATTTTGGTAGTAAATGTTTTCACAACTGTTTGACTAAGTCATATATGAAATGTTATCAAAACCGCTCCATGTAATTCTTTGGGACATTAATTGACACTTTCATATATCTGTCTTCTCCCTTGTTTTTCTTATATTTTGATTTATTTTTCTTTTCCCTCCAAATCACGACTCTCCAAAGACCCCTCCCCATCTCTCACATTCTTCATCTATATCCTATACCTCTATATACCAAATGAAATGGAATATATGGAAGAGTACTTTCAAATACATGTATTTTCATAATTCTCTTTAAAAGTATACATTTGATCATGTATTGGCACATATCTTTAACACACTCTCTGCAAATAAAATGTAATTTATGGGAGAAGGTTATTTTAGATATATTCATCTTCTTCTCTCTTTATTCTCTCTCTATACATGCATATGTATATTATATCTGCTAGATTATAAAAACACATATCTTGAATGCCCTCCATGTAAATAGAACGCAAATTATGGAGGATGAGTATTTTAGATATATTCATCTTCTTTTTCTTCCTCTCTCTATGTATATATTTGATTAAACATACACATATCTCAAATACTCTCTCTGCAAATATGTTCACATCTATCTCTATATCTTTATCTGTCTATCTCTCACTGTATATGTTTATATGTTCACACATACATGATACAGAGACTAAAGGAAGAGAGAGAGAGAGATGGAGAGAGAGAGAGAAGGAGAGAGAGAAGTGCATAGTGTCTATATATTCTCCAACCTCGTAATGATATGACTAATATTGACCTGACGGTAATGATTGAACGGACAGTGTCTGTAGCCGTAACTCATAATCATACTGGTATTTACTGTCCGATTAGGCCTCGCCATTAAGACCGCTCATAACGTGGCACCCTTTTTCCCCGTGCCGTAAATTCTTCTGTCGAGAAACCCAACACCACCAAGCCTCGCAGACCGCATTTGGACAAACCGTTGCTGTGAATAGATAGCGAAAATCTCTTCATCCCGTATGTTTTACTGCCCAGTCTCTCTCTCCTCATCTCTTTTTCTCTCTCTCTCTCTCTCTTTATATCTCTCTCTACTTCTCCCCCTACCCTCGTTCAATCTTTCTTCCATCTTGTTCGGCAAATCCTCGTAGCCCCTCGACATCCCTCTACTCCCATTCAAATGCCGTCACAATTCCACATAATGCGTGATCAACACGCTGCAAATTCGGCGCGGGGAGCGCGGGAGCACGGCACCCGCCGCAAGTCCGTGGGAAGAAACCCGACACCGCCGAGATTACTGACTGCATCAATCGCATTTTACTTCGCATCAATCCGAGTCAACGCTAGATACCTAATACATTAAAGGGGCCCATCAGCTGTCGAGGCAGCCCCTCCATGGGGCGAAAAATTCATTGAATGCGGAACAAATACGGACACGTATTGATGAATCAAAACTCGGCCTCTGCTAACGGCAAACCTTCATAATGTAAAGTCAATAAAATGTTCGATTGTCAGTTTGCAAATGACAAGGAAATCTAGAATGTCACAAAAAATACAAGAGAAGTAGAAAGAATCCTTTTTTTTTGTAGCTAGATTTACATGATTCAAAATGTATTCATGAGATCTGTTTGCTGAAATAAAACAGGGAAAAGTAAACAAAAAGACAAAAGATGGCTATTTTGTCACAAAGAAAAGAAAATGCAGCAAAATACATCAAGACATAAAAGCACCATTTTGTACAATGGTATCTTGAAAATAAAATTGAATTCAAGTTATTGCTAAAGAGCTGAGGTTGGTAGCCATACATATCATCCATGCACACACACACACACACACAAAAGAAAAACAAAACACAGAAACACATCATAATATATAATTTCATACCTGAAAAAGGTAAAGAGGAATCATATTCTTTAACATTTAGGTTAAGAGTTCTTGCCTGTATATTACCAGACTTTCTAGAATAAGTGACTTGCTGTTTGTAATCTGTGTAAAAAGGAATGCTCCACATTTCTACTCCTAAATTTGGTTGAGTCTGAGTTCACTGAAAAAAAGCAACAACAAACAACTGTCTACATCTAAATTCCAAAGTTGAAAAGTCAACTCAAATTAGAATAATCAATAAAAAAATCCACATACACAAAGAGGGTTAGAATACCTACATCTACATAGCAAAGTTAAAAGTCAACAAAAATTTGAATTCATTAAACAACAACAAAAACAAAACAAAGCAAAACACAAAGGGTTAAAATTCCAGACAAACAGGTGTTGATGGTAAATTACTGTCTGCCAGTAAGTATGTGAAATCTACCAAAAATCAATGGTTCACCTGTTTACACCATCTTACTGTAATGGTTATGCAAATTCCAATTGATTGATACCTGTCAATCAATTATGTTGACAGCAGCAGCAAAATGCATGTTCATGGTACATCAACACTTTGAATCAAGTCCAAGAACAATAGAGCATAATTATAGGCATATGGTATATCAAGAGTACAATTTTGACTTTGAAATTTATCAATGGGGAATGGTCAAAGAAAATGTGTGAAATATCAATAGTCCACCTGGTAAGGACCACAGGCATGGACATGGCTTTGATTGAGGTCTGTCACTCAAACCTGCTGGCAACGAGAACACACATTTAATTATGTGAGGACATGTAATTCCGTGTTGTATCTAAAGATTCTAACGTTCAGTTATTCACCGGATGAAACATTTGAGAAGGCTAAAGCTTAAATATATGTCAAGAGTGCTGACAATGATATAAGAGAACCATACAATTACCGACAAACATGCTTATGGTGTATTAACAAGAGAATATCTGATAAATATGAACACATACATTCACACTCAAATACACATACAAGGAAATATTCAACTTTGCATCGATTTTCTCTCTCCAATTTTATTGCTGCTTCACTAAATCTTTATATTTGTTAATCCAATTTAAAGAGAAACACAGGTAGCTCTTTTTAAAAACACCACATAAAGAAAGGTTCTTAAACTTATCACAGGTCAAAACGACGACTCAAGTGAAAGATGTACCCCTGCATTGAATGCGGAATCCACGAGGCAACATTAACGCGAAAGCCGGTAGATGGCTTAGGCAATGTATAGAAAGGAAATAAACAGTGACAGGAACAACTTGGAACATCCATTTCTTATCATTTAACCTTGTCTCAAGCTATAGTATAATGGCAATGAGCCATACTAGCTTGAAGCGCATTCTTCCAATTAAATTTTGTGGAAATTTGAAATGAACACAACAAGATAGGGATTTTGTCTCAGATGTTATTGATAACATTTCAGTAACAGCACGGTGAAATCTTGAAAGGGAAATATACATGAAGAGTTCAATTGCAAAACAAGTTTGCTCCATTCTTGTTAATGTGGCATATTTGCAACTGAAGGATTAAAAACTAGTGGAACTACGAGAAAATTTTTGATGTTTTAATGCATAACTTTATGAATATTCCCTGTTATGTAGCAAGTGAAGTATTACTGAAATTTTGGGTGTGTGTGTGTGTGTGTTATTTAATGATGCCGACTTACTTAAAAATATAAAAACATGGTGCTTACCCCCATTTTAATATAAAACTCTTCACATATCTTTTAGCCTTACTAAATGACATTCATATAATTTTATAATTTATCTATATAAATGCATCATTTTACGGAAAAAAACAAGTATTTAGAAAATGATATTTATGCAACTCAAATTTGATACCATGATTTTGACTGCTATGTAGAAAGAAAGATGATAGAAAAGTTGCATGTTGGATTAATCTAGACATCATGAAGACATTTTAATAGACATCATCACATCTGCTTGTAAGAACTATGCACCATCAGCTACTGCGGAAAGTAGCATGCAATAAAGATTATAGATATCTTTATCCTCCCCCCCCCCCCCCAACAGGTGAATCCTGAATAGTATCTGGGGCTTATACTTATTTGTGTGATTCTTTCACGCACCTCGCGCTGCTTACAGGCAAAGTATAGCCATACATCGTGACTGACGAACAAAACCTATACTCACTAACTGCAATTGATTTGATCCACGCATGTTCCATACCAATGAAGTACTAAAACATGAAATCTTTCCACACTGTACTTTCAAGGCTGTGTTTGAGCCTATGAACACCATGGAAAATTAGCATAAATATTGTATCATACAAATGTAAAGACTTTTTTTCTCTAATTTTTTAATTTTTTCTCTATCTTTCTCCCTTTCCTTCCCTCTCTTTTAATCTTCAACTATGGTTCCGCAATTTTGTTTCTTCGTTAGTTACGGGTAAGGAGTGCGCGGTATCAAAGAAATTGACACTAATATTCATAACTGGATGAGAACGGAGCCCCCACGGTAAACTGCATTCTCCTGTTTTTATCACCTCTACCGGTAGTTATTTGCTGAGCAAACAGCACTCTGGGGTATCCAATTGCCTACCGATGGCTTGGCGTAATTACAGAACAAACAGGAGAATTAGTCAATGGTCCTGGTAGTTTATTTGCTTGTCACTTCTTAAGGATCGTTAATGACCAATAAATTGGGTCTGAACTCGACCTAAAGAGGCATTTATCTTGTTCACAGGTTATTGTGGACTGGGTCACTTCTAATGACGACCGATGTCTACATTTGACAGCACATTACAGAACCCACATTCAACATCACGTTGACGATGGGGGAAAAAAAATGTGAACGCAACTACACAGCAAAAATACCATGATATTCTGGGAGGCAATTCAAACCTCACGTGAAATACGCATGTGAGATTTGAGCGTGAATCGCATCATGAAATACCACTGATTGTACAGCCCTGTATTTTTCACATGACCTGACATAGTTTGTGTCTTTTTCCATTAGAGATATGTGCATGCACATTGCTTGTAAACCAGACATACCATGGTATTTTGTGAATGAGAACGGTACCAAGTAAATGACCCCAGTGTCTATTACCGTGGTATTTTGCCAATGAAAATGACACCAACAGATTACCGCAATATCTAACACTATGGTAATTTCCATGTAAATGCACCCTACTGACTGATACTCTGGCTGGCCAATTTTCTGATTGGCCTGAAAATTGCTTTGCCGATTCCTGATGTGTAATGCGATATCGTTTAAACACTCTGCGCAATTTATTTTGATATCCCTTTCCTTTTCCTTAAAGCCTTTTGCTAGGTTTCTGCATAATTCTTATTTCATTTTCTCGTTTTTCAATACGGCGCAGATATTAAATCATCTTTGAGCGATGAAGCATGCAGCTGTAACGAAATCAACAGAGGGACATAACTTCCGACTTCCCCTTCATTTGTGATGAATTTAACACCGCAGAGTAGTCTCTCGCAGTTCAGACATCATTGCTTTATACCACTAAAATGTAGTCTTGTAACTCTTTTATGCAACTAGGTTTAGGTGAATAGACTATAAACTTTGGTGTATGTGTAACAGATAGAATACCACAAAAGAACTTGTCCATTATGCATAGAGACAATACTTTGGAAGTTCTTCATAACAAGAACGATCAAACTTCAGTGCAAAGTGGTAGGTGTGCCTCATGTATACCTAGACTACTCGTTAGCTGATTTTGGTAGTTTATTCACGGAAGAGAGGTGGGTTGGGTTGGAATGCGTGTGGGAAAGATCATCGATATCGCCGACTGGCTGAGGAATTATGAATGGGAAATGTAATGGTGACTCCTTGAAAATGCTGAGGAGATAGCTCTTGCGGCAGAAGATTAAAGGGTGTAAAATGCCTGGGACGTGTTGGAATTTGAGCAAGCAGTAAAGAAGATGTTCTTCTTTAAGTCGGCATAGAGTATAACTGCAGGGTTTTTCTTCGTGTCAGCAGACATGTGTTTTTACTCGCTGATCATTCACTAAATTTGAAGAGGTTATACACAAATATTTGATCTCTGACAAAGAAAAAAACCCCAAAACCTTCCTTGTTGAATCAAATGTTTTGTCTTTTATGATTGTATATGAAACTATAAATATTCCATGATTGTACTGTAGTATTACATGGGGTTCTGCTTTCTTTTGCTCCTTTGTAATTACATATTTTTATCAACTTGTTATAATTTAACTATATTTTGTTTTGACTTGAAAAGCAGAATAAATGCAAGCAAAAGAAAAGAAAAAAAAATGCCATTAACTCTGTGTGATGTTAATCTGTTTACCAAACCTTATTTGAATGTTGTTTGGGATTGCAAATGAATGAATGAAAAAACAAACAAACACACAATCAAAAAAATGCAAAACAAGAAAATGACATGCCCTACATTCCAGCATAATAAGAACAATGCATATTGTGATTTTTTTAAAGCTGTCCTGCACATAAATCAAGAACAGAAAAAAAATGTCAATGTAACAATTGGAAAAGGAGTAGGGGTTTAAGGAAATATCACAATTCTCTACAGGATGATTTCATTTGGAAGTCTAAAACAGAGATTGATTATTTCCACTGTCTATTCTATCCCCGCAAAATCTCTTTTTTAGTCTATCTATTCCATGACAAAAAAAAAATGCCAACTACACTCTAGGGAAATCCACTGATGGGTGGAAGTGGTGATTTTATTAGCATGTCTGTCTACACTGAAGGGCCTGTTCACACCAAAAAAACAAAGCAAACTTATCCCTTGGATGAGCATTGTCCTATCCTATTAAAAAAATACACAAAAAATGTGGTTTTTGTTAGTTCGACAAAACAAACTAAGCAAAACATATTTGTAATTATCACAATTACAAACACATACACACACACACACTAACCTCTCCTTCAAAACACAAATAGCAACAACTACACACAAACACACACACATACATACACAAGAAACAAACAAACATGTGTGGAAGGTTAATCCTAAACCCAAAAAACAAACAAACAAACGAACAAACAGACAAACAAACAAACAAACAAACAAAAAACAAGTGAAAGGATCACTTTGGATACGTCTTTGAGAAAGTTGTATGACATATTTCAAAGAAAACCCAAAACTTACTTCTGGTGCAAATATCCCGAGGATTCCATTTGTTGTCAAACTTTTGAAAAAGTTTTAAAAAAGTGGTGGTGGTCGGGGGGTCAAATACAGGACAAAAACAATTTCAGCGCTGCTGCGCAAGAAACTGTTTTCTGTCCCACAAATGGAACGATAACTTGTTTATGGAAGTAGAGGCGCCAGAAGGGGTGAAAGAAAATCGATGGAAACAGCTTCGAATGTTGCCATGTCCAGGGTATACTCTACCTAACTTGCATTTACTTGATCAAACTTCGCCACTCTTGCCAGCCTATTTTCATTTGGCAGGCTTGAGTTAAGTACAATTGGGAAATGACAATCATTTCAAAAAAACCACACGCGATGGGGGGGGGGGCAAATAGGTGAGAGAAAAAAAAATGCGGACACAGAATAAGAGACGGAGAAAGAAGAAAGAAAACAAGTTTGCCTCCCTAATCACATTTCAAACAGCCTTACAATGTGAAACCAGAGAATTATTTTGGACTCTATCGTTGCGGTGCCAGCGAACGAGCGCAGGCTTCCAGCATCACCGCCTGTACCGCTTCCTTTCTTCTTTTCTTCTTTTTTTTTTTTCTCCTCCTACCTTTTCCTACTTTCCTCATCGGTTTAAATCTAATCAGGCACCGTCATCAATATCGTATGAAGCCACGCCGATTGAATTAAGTCGTCCACACGTGCAACCGTTCAACACGTGTTAGTACGGTGGCATCGATGCTAACAAAATTTGGGTATCCTTTCTTCCCCCCTCTTTACTTTGGGTGCGGGGGGGTTGGGAGCACATCGTTTTTCTCTCTCGCATCACTTTCGAGGGGTGTCTCAAATTCCCGCACACAAAAAAAACCCAAGATGTTGTTCCTGCAAGCCGATGAAGAAAATGATATACTCTGCTGTTGTTGTGGGATATTGATTCTTATCTGCATCAACTTTTGCATGATTCTTTTCCTTCTTCTTGTTTAACAAGTGCTTGCTGATTTCAGATTCATCAAATTTCTAACGATTACACACTCTCCACAATCCAATAGGAACATGTCTGCTCTTATTTCTGATATATTCAACCTGTTTCACTTGAAACACATATATTTGCTGAAATGGAAGAACATATTAGGTGCATTATATTGTGAACTGCTTATGGGCTCTGATCTATTTCTTCTCTTTTTTTTCCACTTTTGCTAATCAATATTGTTTACAGGTAATTTATACTGGAGTTGCAGTATTACAATGCAGTTTCTCTGACAGCAACCACAATGGATTTGCTTCTATTACAAACACATGTACACACACATGCATGTATTTGGGTACCTGTAAACTTGTAAAATAGATATATCTTGCAAAAAAAAAATTCTTTTTTGACTTATTGTAGAATAGTTCACATGCTTGTAATCTTTTTCTTAAACAATATCTCTTTAGTATTTTAAATTCTTTAAACTGTGCACTTAAGTTCATGCTATAAAGATTGTACTTCTACATGTATAACCCGTTGGGCAAGTCAACTGTAATATAAATCTTTAAAAAAAGGCTTGATTTCCTTGGTCCCGTCTATTCACTTCTGCGTATTCAGTCATATATTATGTCTGTACGAGCAGTGCCTATACAGCAAGGAATATTTGCGACCTCTATCTGCACCTGCCCTTACACTCAAATTCGCAAACTGAGTTTTCCAGACTAATCAACAACGGCATGATGAAAGGCATATGACACAATACCCCTTTCCCCGGATCAAGAAAGCAAGAATCCTGGTTTTTATTCTTGTCTGTGTGAATATGAGGGGGGGGGGGGGGAGGGAGGAGGGGTTTGGAACAGTGCAGGAAAATTCACCTTGTAAAAGGGGGGGGGGGGGGAGTCTTTGATTTTGAAACAGTTTGAAGCAGTAGGGTAAACTGAGGTTATGTAAAAGGATATTCCTGTCGTTATCAGTATCAATGTCTACAAAACAATGATATTAAGGGTAGGACCCTACTGTTTACCACTGAGAGCAGTGACTGTAAAAATGTTTGAGTTATGACATTTGATGCATATGTGTAGGACAGTTGCATCACAAAACTAATACAAATTTTGCAATAAATCCTAAAATATGAGAAGATATCACTATTTTTCTCAATAAACCATAACTGTAGACAGTTTATTCTAGAAACAGGTTTATTATTAACTACTGTTCACATTTTGTATATGTAACAATACTTAACATTTGTTATGCTGCTTACAAATTTTACATTGGTTGTTTCTATCCCTAACTTACATTCCAGAACTATTCTGAAACACCAAAGCTGGGTTTTCTTGTTGTACTACCACAACCAAAACCACTACTGCTGCTGCTACTACTATACCACTACTACTACTACAACTATTTCTACTTCTACCGCTACAACCACTACTACTATAACTACTACTACTACTACTACTACTACTACTACTACTACTACTACTACTATCTTAATAAAGATAATAACAAAATTTATCATTATCATTGTCATCATTAACACCAGTCATTCTTACAGTAATATTTAATGGTAAATTTCATATCTGAGGAAACTATTCTTGTACTTTACTGACAGAATGAAACGCTCAACAGTTTGTAATTTCATCTATAGTCCCATTAACTGCAATTGATGTCGATGGATACCACACTCCCTTGTTTTTCTCTAACCCAGATATGAGCTATGCACCCATTTTAGGGTGTGTGTGGATTCTACCAGGCACGCATGTTAAATCTTTTTCCCTCTTTCCTCTTCCTCTCCTTCAACCTTTGCTTTTAGCATGTCACGTCTACATTGTTTTTACGACCTCAATTTTAAAAGGAGAAATGAGAGAGGCAAAGACAGAAAAAAAATAAAATAAAATAAAAAAACGGAACAGAAAGGAGAGTTATATTGTCAATACTGCTCACCCAGCTCACTTTCCAAGATAATGGGCATATCAATTGTAATCTAATTGCACTCTCTTCTTCCGAATTTGGCCTGCATTACTGGACCACTCCTCCTCGTTACTGGCCAATTCCGATTCGATCTTCCTTGAAAAAAAAAAAAAACAAGAAAAGAAAAAAGAAAGAAAGAAGAGAAAATAAAAATTAAACAGATTTCCATTGATTGCGAAGCTGGATGTTCGAGAGTGGAGAATGGAAAACAACATTTTCCCCTTCCATTCTGCATCGACATCATCGTCAAGCACAGAGGAGAAACAGGATGTGGAGGTGAGGAAAGGTCGTCGCGGGCAACTGCTCATTAGCAACATCTCGTCCTTGATGCATATAAATATATATATATTCGATGCCACCATCGACTGTTGCCGTGGCAACCATGTTTTTTGATGACGGCGATGGATTCACGTAGGTCACACCTCCCATAAGTCCTCCATCTTGAGACACTGTCTGTTCATCATGGATTAGTTAGCTTCAACCAGGAGAAGGTTCGTCTAAAAACAGAATCACGCTCTATCATTATCACAATCACAATCACATGTCTTATTTTGTGGTGCATCAGCCAGTGCCTCATTGTCATGGTGATTTGTAGATGATGGTAAGCATTCAGAGACAAAGATTAATAGAGATCACCACTGCTCCAATTGCCAAACTAAAAAGCTGGATGGAATCGTGCTATAGAGACTTTCTCAACCCCTTGAAGACCAGTCCCAAGAATACTCGCGAAGATGTCAATGGCAATTACAAATGTACGCATTATAGCAAGATCAGCTCGTCCTCAACGGGTTAACACACCCAATCTTGAAATAATGTCTCTTAAGCTTTGGAAAGGTCATCATCATTAATCTATTGACAATACTAACAAGCAAAAACAACAACAACAACAACAACAACAACAACAACAACAACAACAACAACACCAACAACAAACACACATATTAACTGCATGGCACTGTGCAACATTTGTGTGCCCATATGGTGTCGAAGATAACTCATATCCATTTTTTTCTCCTTCAAAATATTGAACATTAATCAAGATATATCACTATCAGAGAATCAAATCAAGTTTTCCTTAGAATATTATTCTCGAATAAGCACATATATCTTTCCAAAAGGTGCTTATACCAGGATTTGGGATGAAATTTGATTTTGGTTTGATCAAATCTTTTAAGTGGAGCACAGTGGTACAGTGGTTGAGGTTCTGGATCTGTAAACATAAGGTCTGAGGATCAAATCCTGTATGATGCATTCATCCTCAGACAGATTTTTTTTCCATTTATTTATTTATTTATTTGTTTTTTAAACAACAATGTCCCTCTCAACCCAGGTGTATAAATAGGTAAATGAAAATGGGGGGGGGGGGGTAGAAACAATATGGCGCGGCCCTTCAAATAAATGTAAGTTGAACTGAAAACTAAACAGAAGAGCAGTGGTAATACTGACAAAGCCACTTCGGTGACATTGGTTAGATGAGACCAGCTATCACCATCCTTTGTTGGCACATTATTTGTGTCGTATTTCGAATAATGCAAAACGAGGAATGTTCGCGTGCATTCAAATTTCGCGGACGCCAAGATTCTTGTCTACACTACATGTATATGCATTGAACTCCAGTGGCAATTTGCAAAAACTTCCTGCCATGAATGTATCATGTTGTACAGTAGCAGGTACATGTTTGCCAGGTGGAAAATATGACATATCTTAGGACAAGGAAAATTCTCTTTTGTGATGTTAGGCATACTAGTCATAAAATTGGAAAACAACCCATGGAATTTTGCCAATGTCTCTCACAAAAAAGAAGTAGTAGAGAAAAAGAGTTCCTCAAATTGAGTAGATACCGCAGAAGGCAACACACCATAGACAGACACTCCAGCTCAACATTAATCAAGCCATCACTTCTCTACCTTCCTTGATGCGACAATGTTCATGACGGCAACGAGGCAATTAAGTGCCCTGAGAGATCGGATGACTAAATTCCTCCATTTTTTTTTTTTATGGCTAGGCAGCATAAAATGAGATCTTGTGGGAGTTAAGTAAGATCTTCTTTCTTTCCTTTATATATTGATTTTGCTAGTCGCAACAAGAACAACAACAAAATCAAGTGGATGAACGCCTCATTTCCAAGCTTCCGTAAGTCAAGCCGTTTGCTCATGTAACAATTGTTTAATCGAGGCTTTCACAATGTGACGCATGTGGGTTGATCAACATACCTAAACTTGACTCTCACTCGACTTTGCGTGCTCCAAACGGGTTGTGACGGTAAAATTCTGCCAGAAATGCAATAAGCGACTCCTAAAATGGGGGCTGGGAAGAGTAATTATTTGACGCCCCTACCACCATAGCTGGGCTGCACGGATCGATGCCCATGTCCAATGTTTGTGCAGCTTCCGGATCCGTGTAATCTGCGATCACGTAAGTTCCCACAGTGTACCCTACAGATATTTCTGTCATATCAAAATTAATTTAATTTGCTTTTCTTCTATGGCTAAGGGAAAAGGCTGAAGATAGCAGTCAAGTCTACCGGTGGCATGTATCATGAAATTCAATGTAGCATGTCAAATATAATATTGGCTCTCGTGCATACATTAACATTGACTGACTGAATGACTTAAATCTATTGTCACTTTGTGTTCACAAAAGCAAGAAACAAACATAACTGAGCTGAGTTACATAAAACCAAACATTGGATACACTGTTTTTCTTGATGACTAATATACACACGTATATTCTGACATTTGCATAGTACCTTTTTCCAAAGGTTACAAAAGGCTTTATACATAAATAACAATATATCAGATGTGATAATTTCACTTTGTTAGTCAAGAATAGCAAGGTGAAATAAAAAAAAGAGGCATACATCAAAGTAAAAACATGTTCCTTTCAAAACTGTTATATCTCAAAAGTTCGTCACTACTCAATATACATGTGTACATGTACCTCCCTTCTGGGCACTGCAGGTGACCTTCACAGCATGCTTAGCTCGCCTAATCGCAGATTCATGCGATGCCAAAGACCCCCCTTCTTCTTTCCTTTTTTTTTTCTTTCCTTTTTCTTTTCTCTCTTGCCTGCAGCAAAGACACAGAGGTGCAGGTGGTGGGGGCATCCTGCATCCGTCAATTTTAAACAGCACCGTCTTCCGCCGCCGTCACCCCCCGATCGTTCGATCGCGCCTCCTCACACAGCCAAGAGTTCACAAAAAAAAGATGCACTGGTTTGTAAGAATGAATGCATTGATAGAGTCCCCTTCCTGTCCTTTAATGAATAGTTTCCACAATGTAAGTAACTCTGGGGATGAAAATAGCAATAAAAGGGAAAATTCCGTAAAGCAATATTTGCCCACTCCATCAATATATTAATGATAAGACAGAAATTGATATAAAATTTGCTTTTTTTAGCTTTTCAATTTCCAGCATTTTTGTATATCAAAAAAATGCTTTAGAAATTTGCCGATTTAATTCATTGCATATTGCAAAGTTAATACAATAAATGAAGAGATTGTTCGCAAAAACCGATAAGTCCATATTTGCCAAATGGAGATATTTGCGATTAAAGGTCAAGAAAAATGAAGAGAATAATAAGAAATTTTTTGCTTCTTTTGACCATAACTTCAAAAATGTACCTTTATATGTAGTGAGAAATATATCATTTAAAAGGTATTATTTTGTACTTTATGACAGAGACCGTACTTCAAAATCTCCAAAAATGGACTTATCGGTTTTTGCGAACAAACTCTTCAAATATACTTATTAAGTGTAAAAATTCATATTGATATGTTTCTGTTGGGAGTGGACAAATAACTGAATAAATGAGTGAATGAAAATGTTGATGTGTTGTACATGACAAGCAGAAATACAAAACAAATAAATGAGATCTCACTGTCATTGCACTTGTAGTGATAGCATTAATCCTCAACTTGACATTACAGAGAGCAACAGACTGGCAACATATATGTCAGCACTGAAAAAAAAAATACTGAGACTGAGTTCACATCTTTGGTAGATAGCAACCGTTCCAGTCGGGGTGGCAACCTCATAGAGTTGTGTTTGGCTACCTGTCTGGCATACCATGCACTTCAAGAAGACCAGGGTTAATGCCATGGAGTTTTTCCCTCACGCCCCTCCTGATGTGCACTGACAGATGTACAAGTTCATAAGTCCCAAAGGAATCCAGTGGGCTGCATAAATCATTATTTTTTTCTTTCTCATTAAATTGGCAACTCTAAATTCTATGGTATAACATATATCATCGACTGAGAACCAGGAGGGCATTATCACAATTTGGGGGATTATTGAGTAATTGGTTTAACATTGTAAAGTTTGATCTCCTCTACATCATGGTGTCACTATCAATCATTTTAATTTTCAGCAAAATGAAAAAAACAAACAAACACATACACAAACAAACATACACACACAAGTGCACTACTTTACTTGGATATTTGGAACAATAAACTCTTGACTTCATGATAATTGATTGCTTCATCTTGTATATGTGCTGAAATCTTAGAATGCCACAGCACCATTCTGGTTTGTCACGTGACGATGGTGAAGAAAGAGGATAGAAGGAGGTAGTCATATCTATAAAATCTGCATGAAGTCACAAAGAAATTTACAAACAAACAAAAAATCAAATTTTGAGACAGAAACAAAGACTTCAATCTTCTAAAAAATGTGGGAAATTTAATAATCTGTTACAAATTTTGCAATTATGAGAGTATGAAAAACTGCAAACGATATGAACAAGAAACAGCTCAAATAAAATATAATTTGTTACGTTAGCAGAGGAGACCTTTAACGAGACTGACAATAAGAGTGGGAGGGGGCAGGGGACTTCCCAAAACAGCAAAACATGTGGAAAAAAAAAGGGGGGGAAAAAAGGACAAAAGAAAATTATTATAAATCATTTATAAGCCAGAAGGAACTTCCTTCCAAATTCATCTTCCTAGAGCTTACTACATGGAAATGCTGCCTGAAGGACTTTCTTTAACTGTAATTCATGATAATTGCAATTTCCATAGCAACAAAAACCTGAGCTTTCTGAATTCTCCTCCATGTTGCTATGGAAGCTTTATAATGAGGTACCACATTCCTCTGGTAAGATATATGCTTATAGGAGAGGTACGGGAATAAAATATGCAGTTCTTGAGTAATTGGAAGAGACATATATGAGGCATAGAAAGTCGCAGAGGGGAGCTATAACTCTTGAGGAATGATTTCATTCCAAGGTTTATATCAAGCACTTTATTACCATCATACTCAGTGGGAAAGTCTCTTTGCCAATGATATATAAAGGTGGACCGATATCTGGAACGAGTTCGTAGTGGAGACGAATGAAGCCGAATGCATGGGTCATTCTGGAAGTCAAAATTGCCTTGATAAAGAATATTGAAAGGGGGAAGGGGAGGGGAGGGGGGTGCATGCATGCAGACATGGAGAGAAAACGGGGACGCACGGAGCCAGGGACCAGCGGAGAAAATTTGGGATGAGGAATGGGGTGGTGTCATCCTGGAGACAGCCGGGGAGCAGAGTGATGGTAGAACGAGGAAATATGGCCTGATATCACAGGAGGAGGATTGGGGATGAAAATTAATATGAGCCCTTTGAAAGAGATGGGAAGGTTTTTAAGGACAGATTTTGCCAGGCATCCACAATAGATCTATTCATGTGAAAAAAAAAACACACAAATAAATGTATAAGTGCAGCAAAATTGGACCGAGAGAAAATGGTATTAGTCTCACTTTCAAACAATATGTTGAAGTCAAACATCACAAGACGACAAGCAATCTTATTTGAGATTACAGATTTTAAGTCTACCGTTTGGTTCATTCAATTATAGTCAAGGGAGGAAAAAAAAGGCAATATATGAAGAGTTTGTTTGCAAAAACCGATAAGTCCATTTTTGAAGATTTTGAGTTACGGTCTTTGTCATAAAGTACAAAATAACACCTTTTAAATGATATATTGGTCACTACATATTAAGGTATATTTTTGAAGTTATGGTCAAAAGAAGAACAAATTTTCTTATTATTCTCTTTATTTTTCTTGACCTTTAATCGCAAATATCTCCATTTGGCAAATATGGACTTATCGATTTTTGCAAACAAACTCTTCATATGTTTAAAACCAGTCAACCATAAACAGAGTCCAATCTTGTGACATATTGCCAACAGTGAATAAATAGTGAATAACAGTGCCCCCCCTTTTTTTTTACACACCAGAAATTCAAAATGATGAAAGAATTAATGACTGTATGTATAATATTTGCTTTTCAACTTCATGTATTATGCATTTTCTTTTATTGATGAAAATAAATTGAATTGAATTGTTCTTGTTATAAAATCATTCGTGCATATAATTCATATTATGTTTGATGAACTGTCCTTGTCAGATGAATGAAAGTTAAATTGACAACTTGTACTGCATTGAATCATGTTTTTTTTTTTCTTTGATGGCAATACAATAAACTATGGAATTGGGAGAATGCAAGAGTGATTTGTGACATGATCAGGGCTAAATGTACTTTATTTTGATTTCCTTTTCCCTATGCCATCATTCCCAGATGTTCTTTGATGTTCAGTGCTTGGCCCTATTATGTTTTCACCCAGTTCCACTCCGATCAGACAGACGGATGTCATCTGGCATTGGTAAATCTTTCCTCCCCCCTTTTTTTCTATGGATGGAAATCAACAGTGGCATATACGGGACAGATCATTGGGGCGCTAACTCGCAAATTACGAGGAAACAAGTGTGCGCAAAACAAACTGGTGTATCTCCCTGTTCACTCCGCCTAAGATCTGGAATGGTTAATTTAACAAGACTCGAGCGGACTGGCAGACTCGATTCACATGAATTATCCTCTTTAGGGGGAGCAGAAATGTTAACCAGCCTAATTTTTTTTTCTTTCTCCTGGAAATGATAAATAAACATCCCAACATCATTTGGATGCAAGGTTTTTGATCTAACAGCTTTATTAGAGGATGCTGAGCTTGTAAAGAAGGGGGGGGGGGGGGGGGGGAGGGAAACGAGTGGAAAAAGGCCTCCCTCACAAGAGGCACTGTACCAGAATGAAATGTGTTTGCTATGTGAGCTGTATGAGCTTGTTTTACATGTTGACTCCATTAAGGAAAAGAGTGCCAATTTGACACATTCTGCTGACCCATTAAAAGATTTCCCCCCGGAGGGGGAAAAGCAACGAATGATTGGCAGCGATGCGCAGGAGGGGATGCAATTTACACAATGTTTTGGATCCTATTCCGAGAAACTCTGCCTATCCATCAAACACAGGGGGCGCGACTCGCGACTCGCTGTGAGCTGGCGGAAGAATCGGCGCTGCAAACTTTTTATCATTTGAGTTTTTTTTTAATCCTTGAGTAGTTTCACAGGAGATACGGTAGACTCTTGAGTCAAGCAAAATATCATTTGTAAAACTCTTCATTCTCAAGTCAAATGGTGAGAAAGAGAGCTTAACCTCATCCTCAAGGGTTTAAAAAGTCACAATTTAGAGATTCCAGTATTATGCCTCTGTTCATCTATCGAGGAAAACACCAAAGGCACATTAGCAATTGCTGTTGCCGTTTTACAAGATGCAATGAGAGGAATGTATGAGAGCAGCAGCTAAGTTTGCCACACAGGGTAAATGTGCACAACTTCATCTATAGGATGTTAGGTGCTAAAATTTTCATAAGTTGTTGCTTCCCTTTAAGCATAAATATATGACATACATGTAAGGTTTGCCTGTTCAGTGTACATTCTTTTTTTTTTTTCTTTGTCAAAACATTAGTCTTGTGTCTATTTAGTTACTTTTTGATCTTATCTCAGGGCTGTAAATTAAGCATGCTCTTCTTTTCTTATTGAAATTTGTAATTATAACAATTGCTTGCTCACTTTCTTTGTTTACGGGAATGTAACACAAGTAGACGTCTGCTTGTTCTTTAAGAAACTGTGTCCATATTTGTCCCAGCAAAGGGAATATATGAAGAGTTTGTTCGCAAAAAACGATAAGTCCATATTTGCCAAACGGAGATATTTGCGATTAAAGGTCAAGAAAAATAAAGAGAATAATAAGACAATTTTTGCTTCTTTTGACCATAACTTCAAAAATGTACCTTTATATGTAGTGACCAATATATCATTTAAAATGTATTATTTTGTACTTTATGACAGAGACCGTACTTCAAAATCTTCAAAAATGGACTTATCGGTTTTTGCGAACAAACTCTTCATATGAAAACATAACAGAAATAGAACATCAATATGGGAAAATAAAGGAAATGCTCATGTTGCCGAGGACTACATTGTAGCATTCTGAGGATCAACACAAGAACAAGGACATTCCATTAGAGAAGGGAAAAAAATATCCTATATCTATGTCACTTTTTCGTAAGACCATCAATAGTGTCATATCATATTCAATTTAACTGCTCTTATTTCAGAGTATTAATAAAATATAATATTGCTTTCAAGACTTTCCTTTATAAAAAAAAAAGAAATAGAAAGAATAAAAGATTGGAACAAAAAAATTCAAATAACAGACAGCCTTCCTTGTGCTAAGAGGTGTGGTTACCATGACAACTTCATCCTAAGTGCATGGTAATTACCCTGAATTTCCTCGCCCTTAATTTGCTATCCGCCACGCGCCAACAATTTACTGGTATGGGGTCTCACGGCTGCATGGCTCGCAGACTTCTGTCAAAAGACTAATCATTGCATTATTTTTGTTGTTGTTGTTGTTTCTGGGAGCGTCGTCGTTGCTTTCAGCTCAAAAAAGAAAAAGAAAAAAAAATGGCTTGAAAAGAGACTTGGGAACACTGTGAAAGGGAAAGCGCAGTCCCATGAAATGACTTTCACGTTTCTAGATCGCCGTAACTAGACAAAAGAGGAAGAAGACAAACAAACACACACACATACACACACACACACAAACAAGCAAATAAGAGACAAAAACTTGTTATCCATCCGTAATCACACAGCAAACTCTATTCACTTTACTGTACGTGTCTCAGTGCATTTGGATGCTTTGATGAAAGCAATGGCACAGGCGTTGAATACTTTCAACAAAAATGTCTGTTCTCTTCCAAGGAGTAGTCACGTACTGCATGCGATAGTGTGCATTCAAAAGCTGTCTGTGCAATATTTTTCAGTGTATGCATGGAAGGTGGGGTGCAGTCAATATTACTACACCTGCATTTTCTCATCATGTGGTTCATAGAAGACAGGAAAAGAAGATTTAAGCCTTCACGTGCTTTGAGTGCCGGCTGACACAGAAACCACACATCACTGTACACACATTCCAAAGTCCCTGCTACAGAACGAGTTAAAGATACGTTCTCGATTTGCCAATATAGCTTGTACTCCAATAACACCAGCATGTTTGCATGTGTGGGTAAGGAAGGGATAAGGGTACAGGGTGTGCATTCAATTAACCCTTTGGCCCAATTTAACGAAGGTGGTACAAGTGAAACCATGGTTTAAACCATGGACAAAAACCATGGAGTGCCAAGTGTCGCATAGAATATTTCGTTATGAAATTGGTCATTTCGTCGACAAAATGACCGTTTTGTTAACAAAATTATCATTTTGTGGACGAAATGTTCATTTCAGGTTTTTGAGTTTCTTCAATTTGTCTCCCTCTACAATTGCGATCTTAACAAATTTTCATTTGTAGAGGGAGACAAACTGAAGAAACTCAAAAACCTGAGCTTTCACCCCTCTGAATAATATCTTTCTTTCGAAATGTTCATTTAGTTACAAAATGTCATTTCGTTACAAAATAATCATTTCATCGATGAAATGACTGATTTCATAACGAAATATTCCATGCCACACTTGGCACTCCATGGTTTTTGTCCATGGTTTAAACCATGGTTTCATTTGTACCACCTTCGTGAATTCGGGCCTTTGTGTGCATTGAGTGTTGGTTGGCACAGAAAACCCCCATAGCATACTGTCCAAAGTCCCCTGGTATAGAAAGGATTAAGCCTATGATTAATTAAAACAATCTTGGATGCAAAGGGTTAAGATCATGTTCATCTCACTGTAAAAGGGTAATAATGCCATACTACACCATACATGATACACACAAAGCATATCTTAAACATAGATTTTCTTTTCATTGCATGAATTTTGGAGACTTTTGCAAAGATAAACATGGCTGTGCATTTTGTTTTCTTTTGATCCAGATCTGGCACGCTCCCTTAAAATATGAAGGTCATCACCATGGTAACCAGAAGAACGGCAGAGCTGTGGTCCTCCACCAAAAACACAGTAGAACATTCCCTTGGCTTGCTGTAAAAGTCACTAAAAAAAAAGAAAAAAGAAGAAAAAATGGAGCAGATGCAATTATGGGGCGGGCAACGCTGGCCGCTTTCTGGAAAGCGTGTGAAAATCACGCACCCTGCGTGGATGTTTGCTCGGCGTAGCTACATGCACATGACTGTGTACGCCTCGCTGCTGATTAGTTCTGACATTAACCCTCAGCAAGCTGCATTCCCCGTGAACGCTTATATCAGAGTGGAACGCTGATGTGGTATAATCCCTGTTGGCACACGCTTATTAGTGAAGATACTGTACTGTTCAATGTTTGTGTTAGTTGGTGAAATTGATTTAATACGATTCAACTTATTGTGTTTATGTGGCGAAATAAAGACAACACTTTCATACATGAATCCTAATGGTACATTAAAAAAAAAGATAAACCAGCATTATTTTCTGAAAAAGAAGAAAGATATCATCAAAAACCTGGTAGAGATAATTCCACGTAAAGCTTCACATCTAGGACCTCCAATGCACTAATAAAAAATAATACATAAAGACAAAAACACAAGCTGAAAACAGAACAAATTTCTCCTATTTTCTCACAGCTCTGAAGCAAGGCACGGTTGCTGACCAATGTCATTGATCCCAGTGGGAACTTTGTGCCCTGTAGCTCTGACCATTACTGGTTCCTTAGGAGCAAGCATCGACATAGCCATGATTTGGCAAATTCAAGACTTACTCTGAGCGTAAAGTGAGCAGGGGCAACTTTGGAAAAGGTCATTTGTGTCCATTGAGACAAAAACAACAGTCAACATGGCTGCGTGGAGGTTTGCACTGATTGTGAAATAAGGGTTGTGTGCTGCATTAAACAGTAATATACTCTTTCAGCTGTCAGAGTGAATTGGAGAAATATTATCCTCCCTCAAAAGAAATAATGAATAAAAGGGCTGAATAGATATCTTACAGTAATATTGTAATCTATAGACATATGGTAGAGGCAATAGCAGTAAGTGTATTATGTGCTATAAACACATTTTACTGTTATTTTTATGATTATATTCCAAATGTGCTTTGAAACATTGTGTTAAATGCTACATGAATTTAATTATCACCATTACTATTAAATGTGCTGATAATGCATTTAAATCCAATATATCTCTGTATATATCTGTGTGTGTGTTTGTTTGTGTGCATGTATATTGCTCTGACTTCTTTTCTTTCTTACTTTTTTCTTTTGACATGGGCCCGTCAGGGTCGCTTCAATTAACCCGTACTCTACAAGCTTAACCTCATAGGCTTCACACAGGAACCAACAGGATCTGGTACGCAGTGAGTTTACGTTGCATGCATTATGAAACCCGGCACTGCAACGTGTTTACTCTGGAACTACGTTACACAACTTGCGCAACCTTGTTTGTCAGTAAGGCGTAAACATGCCGTTACGTAAAAACAAAACAGACAAAGCGAGTTAGGAGCTAAACTCGACCATGATTTCCACATCAGGGAGGGTGAAGACAAAGAGCTAAAAAGGAGGGAATGTAGAGAAAAAAACAAGAAGAGACAGAGAGACTATGAAGCAACTAAGAAAGATTTGATGAAATGTGTAGTAATGAAAAAGAGACAGGGCAGTCTGACACCTTAATGCTTCAGTGAAAAAGGAAGCCTTGGTAGAAATACTCTCTTCTTTAAAATATGTTTCCCCTTTTTTTTTCTTTTGATAGTTACACAATAAGATGGAGATACATGGAAACAGGAGAACTAGCTAGAATAAAAAGAATGAGAGATAGAAAGAGAAATAGATAGATAGAGAGAGAGAGAGAAATAGATAGGTAGATAGAGAAAGAGAGAGAGAGAGAGCACGCAAAAGAGAGAATGGCAAAGAAAAAGAGATAAGAAAGAGAGAAAAAAGAGAGACATCTCACTCTTTTCTTCCTCCTAACCTCTGAGGATCTCTACTCTGTCCTTCATCGACTCAAGTATCCATTAATGAGAGCCCTGGAGGGGTTGCCATGGCAACCAACAAGATGTGACACTCCGTGCCCTCGATCGGCAATGAAGGGGGCTGGAAAGGAAGGTGGTTGGAGGGGGGGGGGGTGGGAGGAAGGGATGATACAGAGAAAGAAAGAGAGGGAGAGCCCCGGCTAAGCCGATTCTCATCGCTTTCCTTAACAACACGACCCGCGTCTTCATCAGATACGAAAACATGCCCGCGGGGTGAGAAAATGAATAACAAAATAAATAAATGAATAGAATCAACCCTTGCCCCAAACGACTGACAACATCTCTCTACCGTCATGTGAACGACTCCCGTCAAAAAGCAGCGACTTCTGGTAAACACCAATTTCACTGAAAACAAAATCGCTGGAACTTGCCATATTTCAGGTTCTTGGTTCAAACTGTAGCTGTGATGCGAAAAATTGCATCCAAAACTTGATCATTATTGATATATTGAATTGGCTAATAGAGTCAATATTTGAATCAATCTAAAGAAAACATCTCTGTCATCACCTATAGGACTGAAACATATTTGCAATAATCTAATGCAAAAATCAATTGCAACCAAAATAATCTAGTCTCGTTTTTGCTACCTTATAGAATATATCACAACTTTGATGGGAAGTGGCAAAACACATTTTGACTCTTTCGGCTTCCTTATCCGACACAAGTATGAATGACAACTTAATTTTCTGAATTTCCAAAAATATGAAATAAAACTATGTTGGGTACAAGCCATATCATCAAGAGCTGGCATTAAAAAAAAATGTTGTCGGTCTTTTTTTTTTCTCAAATGCAAAAATCCTCCTCCATTTACAAAGACTAATCACTATTTGTTTTATAAATTCTTATTTTCTTGAGCATTATCATGATTAAACTACTAGGCGTGCACTTAATAAAAGACAGTTCTTGTGTACCATCAGACTAAATTAGAGATAAGAATAAGTGATAGATGCCTATTGCAGTTATTTTTTTTTCTCAAAGGCAAAATCTTGTTCCATTGTACAGAGACTGACCACTATCTGTTTTATGAATTTTTACTTTCATGAGCATTATCAAGACATAACAACTAGCTGTGCAGTTAAAAAAGAGAATATCATGAGAGTAATTCAGAGATAGGAATAATCAATAGCTGCTGGTGCAATTTCAAATTTCCATTATCATTCATAGATAAAACAAATTCATGTGAAATGTTTATCCATTCTTTCTCTTTTTTTTTCCACAAGTGCCACTGATATCATGAATATTATTTTACTATAAATTTGATTATATTTGTTATCATCGCCATTATGACTTTTGATCATTGTGAGGAGAAGCAGCAGCGAACATATTCATAGGTAGATTGCATGAAAGAAGACAAGGAGTTACATGGAAATTTATAATTGCCTTGAGGCCCATCGGAGTGAAAAACAACATTGAATGAAATGGGTGTGTCAAAAGAGACAAGCTGTTTCCCGGAAGATTCGTTATTCGCCCACCGAGCGAACACGCCCTCTTATGTCATCTCGCAGAAAATAAAGAGTTTCATGTCAAGCGATGCAGTTTTTACAAGGTCTGAAGAAGAAGAAGAGGAGAATGTTAACCTTCTATTGTCCAAAGTTAGTTTTTATTCTGTCATACTCTTGTACATTCCAACCTCTACTTTGTCCATCTTTCTTTCTAAATATTTCTCTTCGTATTTTGACGTTCTACAGGAAAAGTAGTCAACAGAAGCTACATTTAAAATGTCATCGGCAACAGCGTAAGAAATCCAATATTACTGTCTTTGTGTGTGTGTTGTTGTTGTTTAAGTTTTTGTTTTTCCCCCTCTCTCTCGTCTGTATATGGCATTCCTTGATGCTGCGCCTCGGGGACATATTCCCGTCTTTCATTCACCCCTGCCTCTCCCGGTTCTCTCACTCAGCCTTCATCACGGCTGATCAGAAAATGGCAATCAAATACAAGCATCTGCCGAGAATAGAAACGACTGTCTCGCGGTCTTCCTGTCTTGTGCGCCCGATCCCTCGCCGTTATTCGAAGGTTTTTGCAACAGCACCCGGTGGTGTTTTTTAAATTTTTTTTTATATTGTACTTACAGGAGGGGGTGTGATGTGCGTCCTTCTTGCATGAGGCGACAATTTGTTTACTTACAAGGCCGTACGAGAGACAACATGTGTTCACAAAGCTGAGAGTGGAACAAATGGATGATAAGCAACATGAAGCAAGTGCATGCTCTTCTCAACAAGACAGCCAGCATTCTTGCCATGTTCCTCAAAAAAACAACAACAATTGTTCCAACATACACTCATCACCATTACTGATAAAGTGTGCAGAGACACAATGGCAGGGTGACAAATTAAAATGAATCACATGTATCAAACACTGATTCCCAGTGTTAAAGAAGGATCTAGCAATCACTCACGATCTCAGTCCCATCCACTGCAATTCATGTCGGCACACATTTTCCCAATATCCCCCCATCCATCCCACATTCCCCATCATCAGAGAGAGAGAGAGAAAGAGAGAATGAATGAGAGAGAGAGAAGGAGATGGAAAGATAGATTGATATAGAGAGATGGGCAGAGGGATATATGGAGAGATATATAGAGGAAGAGATTTTGTGAGAGATGGAGAGGTGTATATAGAGAGATATATAGAGGGAGAGATTGTGGGAGAGATAGAGAGACTGAGAAAGGTATATAGAGAGATATATAGAGGAAGAGAGGGGGAGAAATACAGAGATGGAGAGAGGTATATAGAGAAATATATAGAGGGAGAGAGAGGGGGAGAGATGGGGAGATGGAGAGATAGAGCGAGGGAAATATAAATAAATAGATAGGGAGAGGGATATACACAGAGATATATAGAGGGAGAGAGAGGAGGAGAGAGATAGGGAGAGAGAGAGAGGAAGAGATAGTATAGATAGAGAGAGAGAGAGAGTGCAGTTGAAGGGGGGTAAGCCATCTGATCCTGTGCTTTTCTGCGGGATGCGGAAGGTGGATGAAGTGGCGGATTCCCTGGATCTTCTCCGAGGCTGTTAATGACAAATTAAAGTGGCTGGCTTTCGTGATGGCAGACTTGGTCCACGTCAATCAAGGGATCATCGCTCCCCCTTCTGCCTCGGTGTGTGTGTGTGTGTGTGTGTGTGTGTGTGTGAGGTGTGTCTACATGCAACATTTCCGTTAAGTCCGTTACCAATCCCTTTTATACGTTTCCAACACAAAAAGGTGAGTCATAGACTTACATTTAAAAACACAGACTTTATGAACGAGAACCGGAAACTTTACATTATCACATGTAATATTGCTTGGGACAGAAAAAAAGATACCAGCAACATGATTCTACACAGGAAACTATCATTACCAGTCAAAATGATGACCATTTTGACCAAAAGAATGACAATAACATGATTCTTGTGTCAGCAATGTTTGATTTAATAGAAAATATGCTTTCTGCACCTACTGGAACAGTACACATTCTCTTATCTTAAAGCCACTATCTACCATTTGCAGATGAAAAAAACAAACAAAACAAAACAGATGTAGTACAATGTACTTCAAAATAGTTCCAACATGAAAGAAACAACCACTGTTAAAATGTTAATCAGTATAATCAATGTTAAGTATTATTGACTATACAAAATGTGAATAATAGTTTTATTAAAATAATTTCTGGAATAAATCAGCAACAGTAATGGTTTATTGAGAAAATTACAGATATCTCCTTATATTTGTGGCTTTATTGCAACATTTCTGTATGGTAGGATGTTTTGTGATACAACTGAACTATGCATATGCATCAAATGTGATAATTTGAACATTCTTTTTTGTTTAATCACTGTTCCCAATGGTAGACAGTGGCTTTAATCTGAAGTTTAGAAGCATGGTCAGGGAGCCATGTATCTGAGCATGTATTCCATGTTAAAAGCTACAGAACATGATACGGCTTGGTATGATCAGCACTTATTCCTCTCGGCGGCTATCTTCTCGACAGTGAAATATTCATCTCTTGCCCGTGGAAAATTTGCGAGTAGAAAGTGAGATCCGAATAACCCTTCTCGTTAGCGCACAACTTTTAAAGTCACATTACATGCCACTAGCAATGAGCAAGAGTGTGTTGTTGGTGGATTCGTCAGACAATCTTGTATAATATTCCTTTATGTGAGGAAGATGTTCAACTTTTGCAATGTTTGTTGAAGAAGAGGATGAACAGGATCGAAGCAACCTACTAAATTTCATCGAGTTCACCCAAGAAAAAAGTCCTGACATGAAAACAGTTTGATAAAACGGTCATCCTATCCTGTGTATAACACACTGTGCTGGTCGAAGTGATGTACTCCAAAGCCCAAAAGCCTGAAGAGCAGATTAATTCTCAATGTTGTTGATCAATGTAACAACATCTTGTAACAACATCTTCAGTAACGAGTTAAAACTTCCGAGAGACACTGCAGTGGGTCTATGCCCTCCATGATAGGCAAGCTGTATTACATATTACAGCTTAGAGTTTACCTCTATTGAACCCTGTTGCAAAACAAGATACTCAATCGATACCAACTTATCAGCCATTTTGTTGCACGAAGTTGCATGATGCCTATACTTCCCTTTCAATGCACAACAAGAAAGAATTTAAACCACGGGCGATATCCGAGACATTTGAGAGCGGAGTTTAATTCTCGTAATTTCCGCTCCCCAGAAAAAAAGTTTTTTCCTCCTCAATCTTCTCCTTGGTGCACCGTGTTTGCCGAAGCTCGAATCCTCCCGCAAAGGGGGCTCGGTGCCGGCGTGGCGACAAAAACGTGAAGTCCCAAAGCCCACCGCGATCAATCACGGAAAGCCTCTGCACCGATTGTGTGGTCGATTCGTTTCACCGGGGTCTGCCCCGGCATTACGAGAAAAGAACACGTCTCGCCGGACAGGGGAGCAAGGTTTTCCGTCGCGAGTGCCGCCAAAGCAGAAATCAAGATTTGTTCTTTCGTCATTTGTCACTGTCCACGACTTCCTTCTTTCGCCGATCAGTGGCCACCAAAGAGATGGATACACGGGTATACTATTCTTCACGTTAGAAGCTTAATGAATATTCAGCAATTGCTCCATGTATCTACAAAAGGATTGGAATACCCCGGGACGGAAGCATTTTGTCGGTTCAGTCCAGTGGTGGCATTATTAGATTTTCTGCTATCCATCAAGACATTACACACACATTTCCGCAGAATCTCGGGGGGAGGGGGGGGGGGGGCGAAGGAGTGAGAAAGTGATATACCTAACGATCAATTTCGTTTTGCTCAGTTCTCCCTTGCTGTAGTTGGCTGTTGTTTGTGGAGAAAGGGGGGGGGGGGGAAGGAATACAATTCCTGAGAATTAAGCCTTTTTTTTTTTCATGTGGCATCATTATGATATTGATGCCAAAGAAGCATCAAGTTATCAGACATGTTAAAAATCATGTGTGATTTCCAAAGCTACAGCTCTGCACATTAAAAAAAAATAATTTGTATGCCTGCAAAAAAGCATCAAGAAACATAACACTGTTCAAAATATGAGAACAATAGAGGGGAATAGAGCTGAATTTCCTCATGACAAAGATGACTACGGGACGAAAACAATCCGGTCCATCAATAATTCCGATACAAATATCATGAATGGTTGAAACATATAAAATGAAATCAATGCCTTTGGAAATGCATGGTTACATTCACTGGTGCATGAAAACAAGCAGTTTCTGTTACAGCGGCTTTCAAAAAATGATACAAAATATTCAACACATCTGAAAAAATATATATTTAGCCCCTGTGCTGAAAAGGAGGTTAAAATGATGAAAAGTGAGAAAGAAAAGGGAAGAAAGTGACAGTTGAGATAAGAGAGAGAGAGAGAGAGAGAGAGAGAGAGCATGGGAAAAAAAAATGTCTGCTCCTATAAAAACAAGTAATTCTGTTGACTTTCTCAGAGCAACAAAATCAAATCAACCTATCGGGGAATCGATATATTTCCCCAGCGAGCCCGCCGCAGCCGCGCAAAAATTTGATTTCTCACAAATTTAGAGTGGAACGCGATATCCGACGGGAGACTCGCCTCCAAGTTGCGAGTTGCCGTGGCAACGCAGTCTCCAAAGCCACCTGTGAGGCTGGACCCATGGTAGATTCACCCCCTTGCAGTCGGGGCAGGATGCTTGCCCTGGAGTGAGTACCACAACGGGGAAAGGGAGTCTGCAGCAATACTAGGAATTCTCAGCTTGTCAAGACAAAAGAAGCTGTTAATTCAACCCCTTTTTCAACTTCACTTTAACCTACTGAAGATTAGTCAAGAGTATACTGCAGCAGGAGTCTATGGGAAACGTGTGTTATAGCAAAGTCAGCTCATCCTTAGCAGGTTAACTTGCCAACCTTTTTCGTCAGTATTCAGTAACCCATCCAAACTTGACCTGGTCGTTAACCCGTTGAATACGAGTCCTGAGTATACACGGGCAGTTGTCTATGGGAAATGCGCGTTGCGGCAAAATCTGTTCGTCTTCAATTGGTTTAGGTAGGACCCCCACTAAGGTGTAGCAATGTGCCTCAGGTCAACAGGAAGGCCATGGTGACACAATAGGGGATTAGGGGAGATTAAGTAATCTCTATTCATTGACAATCAGTTTCCAGATACCTGAGCCAATCAGCGCAGAAAGCATTCCCAGATATCTGTGCTGATGGATAAACTAGGCACAGTAAGGTTTTAATTAAACAAGCATATCTTCACTCATTTTTAGTAGTTATTTCCAGCTAACTGAAAAACAGTGTAATCCATTACCTGTGTAAAATAGGTTATGTGGAGCATGGAAAAATCAGATACACAGAATGATAGAAGTTTCACTACACTTACATACAAGTGATATGATATATTCTATACCATAAGCAATATGCAATTGTATTTCACTTTTAAAATAAACTAGCTTAAATGACATGCTATGTTTAAAAGCTACTGTAGTTTCATAGCTGTGAATGTTTTCATGAAACAGTCATTTTGATGATATGGATGGCTACCCCAGATAATTAAATTTGATGGTTTGCGTTATTTTGCAAACACATTGAATAATTCACTTAGCATTTATAATAGACAATGACTGGGAATACACATGATATTCTAGGCTCACTGTTTGGAATGCTATTTTGGGGAGGTCATAAGTCGAGAAATTGAAGCAAACGGATCCAAAATCTCCCTCACTAGGACTTTAGCCCATGAATGGATGATTAATTCTCCATGTTCCCCCTATCTATGCAATGTACCACCACTTGGCATAGCATTCAGCTACTTGCCAAGATTTCTTATTGATACACCCAGGCAGGCCTGCACTACACCTCACAACTAATACAAGACAAAAATAACAACCCGCATTTAAAAGTACTTAAAACACACAAAATCTACTAAAAAAAGAATGACTGCAATCTTACCAAGATATGAAACTATTCACACAGGGATAAAAGAGGGGGAAAAACAATCAGGCAAATATACAAAGAATGCATTCCCTCCTCAAACTACACTGTCATGCACACACACACATATACAGACCTCAGCTCAGCTCAAACGAGCGTTTGAAATGCCAGGTTGCCGTCGGCGACACGCCGGGCATCACTGCCCAAATGAGGTAGGTCAGACTGATCGTACACACGCGTCTCGTAATGAGCGTTTGATACGATGCATTCAGCCATCCTTCTCCATGTGTTTCAACATTTTACTATCAACTTGCACATCATCCTCTGTGCTTGTCATCCATCACCTCCCCCCCCCCCCCACCCCCACTCAATTTTTCTAGTATTTTACTAATAAACAACTACGACTTCACTGCTTGGATGTAGACATTCTGCACTTCCGGCCCAATAATCTATAGCACTATCAGATTTGATTTGATTTCATTTGATTTATTCACAAAATACCTGTGTATGCACACTATACACATACATACATACAGTGTACATACATACAGTGTGTACATGGGATACTGGAAAAATGGACATTTTTGCATCAGTAATTTTTCCCGCTCGGCCGAGTAAGACAAGTTTTGTATATTTTTGATATCGCAGAATCAGACATCAACTACTCAAACACATGGTAAGCAAAAATATTTGCGTGATTTTATTTTCACGCTAGTTACTGGTTATGCACAAATGTGACAAAATTCAAACACTGCATGAATTTCCAATTTTACAGTAGTCATTTGAGTTTCTGAATATAAGAACGACCCAAGTCCATGGAAGACCATTTCGAATAAACTTAAAAAAACTTCATATCTTTTTTATTTGTCCAATAATATTCTATTTAACTGTGATGGGAAGGCAACATTGTATATAGAAATTAGAACATATATTATTACGACAATTAACATTTACATTAATTGTGGAGAGGCCATTTTGTGTGATGGACTTGGGTCGTTCTTTGAATCATATACATGATATTCTGCCATAGAGATGAGAGAAGGATGAGAGAGGGCGCTATAATATGAATGTAAGAATGACCCAAGTCCTTCATTCTTTCATTCATATAAGATTTAACTCATTCATCTCAGGCACTTCCGGGGGTAATTAGGATTTATCATTTATACACAAGATGAGTCCATGCATAAGCTACAATTTCCCATGTCAAGCTGAATTTGGCCAAAAATTGGACTTGGGACGTTCTTATATTCAGGTCTTCATTTATATGTCTATACATTTATGAGTGGATTGTCATAAGCTATTTGTTCTGTCTGTATGTAAATGTGTATACAACAAAATGTACTATCACATGATCTCATTTCACTTGCCTGATTTTTTTCTCTCGAGTTAGTCTCCACATCTACATACGCAAAACTATTCAAAGGAATATCCTGACGAAAGAAAAGTATTGGTGATATTGAGTTCAAATAATAATTATGTGTCATTTAGTCACCATGGAAGGTAGTTACCCTGGTGTCTCCATAGGTTAAGAGTTGTTATGTGTATGATTATCCCAAATGTTTCTCTTGTCTTTTTTCAAATTGTTGCCAATTGTGTATAAAAAATGTGATTTTGATTTGATTTAATAAAACATATGAATAGAAAACAAAATATTGCTGATGTAGAAATTGCATCAAAGAACAACATATGGGGTCAGAAAAAATCTCAATCCTACAGGAAACTACATACTGCATTATCACTGTGATTAATTACAGCTTTTCAAAGTGCTGAACAATTATTCATAATACAGTCAAACCTGCCTTAGCGGCCACCTGTATATAGCGGCCACTGAAAAATCCCCCCGAGAGAAAAGCCCTGTTGAAGACCCTGTGTATAGCGGCCACCTGTCTAACGCGGCCAGCGGCCACAAATTTTGTTTCCTGCGGTAGATTTTAACCTGTCTATAGCGGCCACAGAGCCGGTAATTTGGCGTGTTTTTCTGATTTGTGGCCGTGCCAGACATTCATGGGCAACGTTCAGTGATCGCCACCGCTGCATTCATCACTTATTCAGTCATAATAATGCACTAGTGTAAAGCTTTCTTCACGACTGTACACATGCAATCGTGCAACAATTTCATAAACACCAGCATTGTTCAATGCATGAAATACACGTGTGTATACTTACGCATAGTAATTATGTACATTAAATACTTATCGATGTATTAAACGATTATGTACATGTATAGGCAATGCACATTAAGTTGGATTACCTGTCTATAGCGGCCACCTGTCTATAACGGCCACTTTTTTCGTTTCCCTTGGGTGGCCGCTATAGACAGGTTTGACTGTATATTATAGGTTGTTCAAGGAAAAATGAATATATTATGTTCTTTTCCCTGGTATAACCTAGCCTATGCTATCACTTCTCTCCAAGCGAGGGCGCTGTAACTTTTTTATTTTATTATCTCGGCTGGGAAAGGTAACCTTTTCCAAACCCCTGGTCAGAACAACATGCATCTTCAGTTATTTGTAATGATCAATTTATCGAAGACTGGTCTACAGTATACTCAGGCAGGCGTTTATGGGAAGTACATGTTATAGCAAAATCAGTTTATCCTCAATGGGTTGAAAATCTCTCTAACCTTTGTGTAAGATTTAAAAAAAAAAATGTATATGAGGGACAAACTCTTCATAACGATACCGCACTATTTTTATCAAAACCCGTTGAGGACGAGTCACGAGGAAACTCTGGCAGGTGTCTATGGGAAATGCATGTTGTAGCAAAATCAAACCATCCTCAATGGGTCAGCACAATTTTTATTCGAGATTTAGAGGGAACGATTTGCGTGCTTTTTGCTCAGAATGCACTGCAGAGAAATATGTATAATAGATACAACAGAGATTCCGGGTCAGTGATAGGAAATTCTGATTGAGTTGAACCCATTTGATGACGCAGGTAGAAGTCACATGAGACAGCAAGAAGGCTCGGAAGGGGGCAGACATACTAATCTTCGGGAAAAAGAGAAAGGAAAAAAAAAGACAACAACTGCAAGCCAGCACTCCGGCCATATGAAGACGACGTCAATCGCGCCGAGGTTCCACATTTCACGCAAAATAGATGTGCCCACGTAGTTGCTCGTAACCCTCTTAAACAGACGTTAACTTTTTTTTTTGTCATTGTTTTTTTCTCCCCCATCCCTTCAATAAAGTCTCATGAGAATTTCTTGTTCCTTCTCACTTTTTTTTGTGCGTTCACTTATTGCATCCTTCACCTGTTGACCCCCTTTCGCTCCCGTTTCGATAACCGGCCATCTTCCGCGCAATAAGTTATTGACGATGTTCTTTTTCCGTCCCCAAACCGCTGCTCCGGTAAAGATTTCCTTCACCCTTGCACACTTGTGATAATGTCATGTCTTATTCTTTTCTTCATCTTCTTCTTTTCTGTCTCTTAATTCCCCCTCCCATCTCCCCCCCCCCAAAAAAAAAAAAAAAAAAAAAAAAAATCTGTTTTAACTCTAGGTCCAGGGGTGAGGGGATACAAAAGAGGAACCCTGAGAAAATATGGTCTCCGAGCTGAAAGGGGACAGAGTATTTGCCCGCGTGATCGCACGCCGCTCACCGCCACTCCCCCGGGAGACTTCGGTCCACAAGACGCGGAATCTTCCAGGTAGCAGGTCTCGTCTCCACACCTAGAAATCTTTCTCCACCGAATCCTTGAAAAGAAAAAGTCAGACTGAAGAAACTTTTCTTCACAAAGCACCGCATTCAGATGTTCAAAATGGTCCCGCCTCACGAACCACTTTAGATTATTTCCCGGCAAGCATACCTGTCACCACTGGTACAGTTTTAGCTGCAGCAACAGCAAAAATTGACATCTATGAGAGATGATATTATGGTACTCCACCAACTGAACCACATCTTTTGAGTATTTCTTTTGGTTTTATATAATCATAAAAATCATCTCTCTTTAGTATGAATTTATGACTAATCTGATTGTAATCTGCAAAAAAAGAAGAAGATGTATATTGACAGGCAAAAAATAATGTAATGTAAACTCCAACTCTTACATTGTTTTTTTTTTTTCAATCAATGCAACATTCATTAGACCAAACAAACCAGTGTTTAAAGGGCTGGTACAGTATTGGTGGAGATGAGAATTGGGCTTTTAACTTTTTGCGAGATACTAAGAAAACACTTATGAAATAGTACAAAACATACCATTTTAAGAGGAATTCAAAGTTTACTTGATGAAAATCGGGTTTGGAATGACTGAAACATCCAAAAACAAAGGAAAACAAAGCGATTGCAATAAAGTGTGGGTCCCACACTTATTAGAATCGCTCTGTTTTGGATATCTCAGCCATTTCAAAACCAATTTTCATCAAATAAACATTGAATTCCTCATGGAATTACATGCTCTTTCACATTTCATAAGAGGTTTCGCATTATCTCACCAAAAAATGTTAGAAACCTGAAATTAGGTCTCAACCAAAACTATACTATCCCTTTAATGCATTCAGTGTTTTATCACTTCTGATGAACCTGAAACAGGACAATTTATCACACACTGCTTGACATTCCATCAAGTTTAACTTAGACATTGTACACATGACACCACAGCACACTAAGATATCCCATCCCCACAGAAATCTGATACAATATAATCAAACATTTTCCTGCCCATATTAAAAATTCCTTCAGAGATTCTCTCATGACTGGCTACCACTTATTTCTTTTCCTGTTTATGACTGATAGTGAAGCTTTCAAAATAGTATTCTTTATTTATCTATTCATTTATTCACTTACTTATCATTCATATATTTCTTTCATCTTCTAGGGCAAAGGGCAGGTGAGGCAAGCACTGATTTTGAGGAAAGGTGACTGTATTATAATGAAAGTTTCTTGGCCCTGCTAGAGATGCATGAATGACCAAGACGGGCTGAGCCCCTGAAGTGAAAAACACTCCACTGGAAGGAGGAAGGGGGAGGAGGAAGAGGAAGAGGAGGAGGAGGAGGAAGAGGGGGAGAACTGATGGAAGAGAAGAAGAGAAAAAAATAGATGAATAATGAATTGAGGGTTCACCTCTTCGGCACGGTTTGCGTTTCACCTCCATCCCACAAAACCGATCAATGGAGACCGGGTCGCCAAAAGCTGCCAGGCTCATCTCTCCCACTCCATCCCCACCCCTCCCCCAACCCCTCCCCCAACCCTTCCCCATCTCATCATCCTACCAACAAACAACACTAATCCAGCCGACAGGACTATGGACCGCCTTATCGCTTGGAGAAACACTCATGGCATACTTGAAGACAAGTGGACAGCAGTGCTCAAAAAAATTAATTCCAAGTACTGCTGTCGTCCATAGATCATCAACTTCTGTCCATAAATCCTTGTAAATATGTATTCATATACAATAAGCCCTTGTTTGTCGGAAAGCTAAACAGATAGCTATTTTAAAGAAGAGGGTGAAACTTGAGTGTCACTTGAAATTTCTTCTGCAGAGGTGGAAAACAGCTAATATGATGATATTCTTGTGAATGTTTCACAAATACTTTGTTTTTTGGTGGCAATATAATGCTTTGATGCATCTGACAAAGCATGTGTGGACAGTCATTTCAAATACTCGCTTTACGACAAACTTACAATAACTGAGACTGATGCTCAAATAGTAACTGCTAGGAAGGTCAAAGGGCAATTTGCTGACTTGCTATACATTATCAAGAAAATTTAAAACCAACAAGAACACGCAACTAAACAATACAAGTGACAGTATAAGGCGAACTAATCAAAGAACTTCGAAAAGGCTTATTAAATGTTTTAATTCTTATATTTTTTGTTTTAAGAAAGTAAGAAAAAGAACACTTCAAATCCTTTTTGATTTACGAGACTTTTTAATCAACCAACCAGAGAGCAATGTTTCCAATAAGAAGTACGTGGCACAGCAATGGTGAATTAATGATATTTAGTCTACGGCCATGGCTGATTTGATTAGGCAATGTTATTACAATTGAGTATATTATTTTTTCTTACCTTTTATTTTTCATTGTTGTACGACTAAGAACATAAACTTCATGCCAAAGCTGCCGACAACGGCTGAAAATGTGCGTTGATCGGTGGGGAAAAACGGGGATTATTGGAAAGAAGATTACATCGGCGGTAGAAATGAGCCCCTGACGACTCTTGGAGAACCGGAATCAAGGAGGAGGAGGAAGAGAGATGAATCGTCCGTGATGAATTTGAGGGTGGTGATGAGAGGAATGTGTGAAAGACAAGGTTTTGACAATCGCTTCCGATCACGGGGCTGGAGTTCGGATCATGTCTTAGCTGAGGGCACGGAGTTCCTTTGAGTGCTGGGATCATAAGTGCGCCGAAGAAAAAAAAAAGAAGAAGAAGAAGAAGCAAGAGGTAAAGGGGAAGGGGGCATGAGAAGCAGGGAGGGGAATGGGATGAGTTTGGTGATGGTGGAAGTAATTGGATGGGGTTGGAGGGGGGCTGGGATAGGGGGCTTTAAGTTGGCCACTCAAACTTCAATTATCGCGGCTACGGTGAATGACAGGTCGTCGAGTGAACGCGCGCCCTGGCGTTTTTCGGGGGGCTCCGCTGAACGAGTTGTGCTCGATACCTACGGGTCGTTAACAGGCAACGCCTACAGTACATGCCGCATACAGGTGTGCATTTCATTAGCGATCGGACTAGCGTTACCCCATCCCCTCAACAAACATCTCTCTTGGCAAATGAGAGTTAGGGGATCCAAGGATAAACTGTGTGAGTCTTTCAGTGTTGAAACTGAATTTAGAACCTAGGAAACAGCAAGGATTACACTATGTGAATGCCCATGCATGATTTGTATCATATTTGGTAACAAAAACAGGAAACATTTTCAAAAAGGAGTTACAGTGCAAAATGAGGTCTATATTTGTATGATCTCTGCAGTCAATTTTACCACAGAATGTTGTAAATGACTAGAGAAATCACTAACTTTGTTTATGACCTTCAGCCTCATATGTGATTGTATATCCTTTTAATGAATTAAAGCTTTTATTTTTCATCACCAAGAACAACTATGAAACCCTTCCAAGGGTGGGGTCCACTTCTAAAACAAACCAGAACCATCAAGATAAAAAAAGAAAGAAAATAAAACAAATATTAATAAAGTGGACTAAACTGTAACACAACAAAAGTGGTAGAGAGAGGAAAACAAAACATAACAAAACACCAACAGACAAGAAATGCTCAAATTGCTAGTCTCATAAAAAAAGAGATACAGGAACATTAAGAGAAATATTGTGGAATCCTAACATGCCACGTTTTGTCCGTGTGACACTATCACAAAACTAACCCACGGTCGGCAAATAATCATGGTATATTGACTGAGCACTAGATGGGAGTCATTATACATGTTTAAGGGCCACTTGACAATCCATTATCAGATCTGATCATAGCACGCAGCAAACCTGTCGCCCTCCACCCCATCTCTCTCTCTCTTCGTGACCGAAGGAAGAACAAACAATATCCAACACAACAGAGAGAACAAGAAAACAACAACAGCAACCTTCCAAAAAGTTTCTATTTTCCACTCCTCACCCCTATCGCCTCCTACTCCGCTCCTCTCTTCCGTTTGCCGAACCCTCGCCGGTAACATTAATCGGTGCTTAATCAAATATCATCCAAACTTTGCTGCCATCAAGCAATGCATCCCCCCCCCCATTCACATCCACCCCATAGTATTTGCTCACACAGGCCCAGATCCTGTTTATTTGGAGGACTGTTAACCGTAACCCCCCCCCCCCTCCATCCCATCTCTCTCCTTTTCTATTTCTATGTCTATAATTCATCTCTCTCTCTCTCCCTTTCTATTGCCATGTCCATACTTTTATATATATCTCTCTCCTTCTTTTTTCTCTTCATACCTATCTCTCACTGTTGAGATCTCTCTCTCTCTCTCTCCCTTTCTATTGCCATGTCCATACTTTTATATATATCTCTCTCCTTCTTTTTTCTCTTCATACCTATCTCTCACTGTTGAGATCTCTCTCTCTCTCTCTCCCTTTCTATTGCTATGTCTATACTTTTATATATATCTCTCTCCTTTTTTCTCTTCATACCTATCTCTCACTGTTGAGATCTCTCTCTCTCTCTCTCCCTTTCTATTGCCATGTCCATACTTTTATATATATCTCTCTCCTTTTTTCTCTTCATACCTATCTCTCACTGTTGAGATCTCTCTCTCTCTCTCTCCCTTTCTATTGCTATGTCCATACTTTTATATATATCTCTCTCCTTCTTTTTTCTCTTCATACCTATCTCTCACTGTTGAGATCTCTCTCTCTCTCTCTCCCTTTCTATTGCTATGTCTATACTTTTATATATATCTCTCTCCTTCTTTTTTCTCTTCATACCTATCTCTCACTGTTGAGATCTCTCTCTCTCTCTCTCCCTTTCTATTGCCATGTCCATACTTTTATATATATCTCTCTCCTTCTTTTTTCTCTTCATACCTATCTCTCACTGTTGAGATCTCTCTCTCTCTCTCTCCCTTTCTATTGCTATGTCTATACTTTTATATATATCTCTCTCCTTCTTTTTTCTCTTCATACCTATCTCTCACTGTTGAGATCTCTCTCTCTCTCTCTCCCTTTCTATTGCTATGTCTATACTTTTATATATATCTCTCTCCTTCTTTTTTCTCTTCATACCTATCTCTCACTGTTGAGATCTCTCTCTCTCTCTCTCCCTTTCTATTGCTATGTCTATACTTTTATATATATCTCTCTCCTTCTTTTTTCTCTTCATACCTATCTCTCACTGTTGAGATCTCTCTCTCTCTCTCTCCCTTTCTATTGCCATGTCCATACTTTTATATATATCTCTCTCCTTCTTTTTTCTCTTCATACCTATCTCTCACTGTTGAGATCTCTCTCTCTCTCTCTCCCTTTCTATTGCTATGTCTATACTTTTATATATATCTCTCTCCTTCTTTTTTCTCTTCATACCTATCTCTCACTGTTGAGATCTCTCTCTCTCTCTCTCCCTTTCTATTGCTATGTCTATACTTTTATATATATCTCTCTCCTTCTTTTTTCTCTTCATACCTATCTCTCACTGTTGAGATCTCTCTCTCTCTCTCTCCCTTTCTATTGCTATGTCTATACTTTTATATATATCTCTCTCCTTCTTTTTTCTCTTCATACCTATCTCTCACTGTTGAGATCTCTCTCTCTCTCTCTCCCTTTCTATTGCCATGTCCATACTTTTATATATATCTCTCTCCTTCTTTTTTCTCTTCATACCTATCTCTCACTGTTGAGATCTCTCTCTCTCTCTCTCCCTTTCTATTGCTATGTCTATATTTCTATTTCTCTTCCTCTGCCTTTTCTCTTCTTTTTTTCTATACCTATCTCTCACAGCTACACTCTCTGTTCTCTTTCTCTCTCAGCCGGGCACTCGAAGTTCGCTCCTCGCGGATGGCTTTTGAATCGCTAAAAGCATGCGTGTTGCACCGTTTGGCAAATACTTCACACGACAAGAAACTGTGCTCTCGCAGGGTCCACAGAGACAACGTCGCCCTACTGTTGCCCCCAAACCAAAAAAAGCAATATGAATTGAAAAAAAAAAGACCACAGAAAAAAAACAAACTAAAATGTAAAACAGAAGAGAACCCCACAAACACACACACACACACACACACAAAAATGCCAGATGTGCTACTAACAAGAATTTAGGTTAGGGGGTTACTGCTTTGCGCTGAGCAATGTTTGGTTAAGTGAATTTGGCTGTCCGTTTTGTTCTTTTGTTTTTATTTTTTCATGTCTTTTTTCTTCCCCACTTCTTTGCCTTATGTTCTTATCTCGAGTTCACCACAATTCCCAAGAGAACGGTGCGAAAAGAACTCGAAGACTTCAACTATCGGAATTCAGATGAGCAGTTGCCCAATATTAGTTCTCCTCTCAGATGTATATTTCCTTTATTTGTGTGTGTGCGTGGTGTGTTTAATTTCGGAAAAATAGCAAGTCAATAACAAAACACTGAAGAGTAGAGTGCCTTAAGCACTTCAAAATTCCCACTCAGAAAAGTGCTTAAAAAGAAAGATAAAACTGAGACAAAGAATATTCGCGTGATTGCTGAAGTGCACGTCAAACGGATCTACAAAGAAAGAAAAACAGACTACTCGAGACTAAGGTGGAGGTGATTTTGTTGCTTCGAAACGAAGGATAAAGTCTGACCAGGGGTGACTGATCAGTGTGACTGGAAAAAGAGAAAGGAAAATAAAAGTATTTGCAAAGAAAACCTTAGGACAAAATGGGAGATAGATGGCCCTTTCCCCCGAGATTGATTGATTCAGATGTTGTATAACTTTTTCTTTTTCATTAGCAGGTAGGGAGAAAACAATAACTGAAAAAAATGTTCTGTTGCATTCATAAGTTACATGTTTCACGTTTATTTCTTTGTTTTTCCTCGCATGATGTCATGCTGTTTTAGGGTACATCATGTCATATATTTGTCACGAAATGCTCCAACTGTAAGTAAAAAGTTCAGATATATAACATGATTTTGGCATTATGTCTTTTGAGTGATCTACATTTTACAAGCTCCTCTTTTCAGTAGAACACCCTTTCCCTTCGATATATTTACTTTTGGTTGCCATTGCAAAGTATACAATGTTTCTATTCATTCAGTCACATATATAGTGTATAAAAAAACTTTATAATCTCCACTGCTTATGAATTATTAACAGCATATTATTCATTAATGTATACTTAGTATTTGGATTACCTGTCTGTTGCATGGAAATAAAAGCACAAATGAATTGAATTGAACTGAATTGAATTGAATTGAATTGAATCGAATTGAAATTGAAATTGAAATTGAATGTTACACTGAGTTATGTTATGTACCATACTCTGTTATCAAACTCACATATCTTGTGTTGTCATACTGTCATTTTGGTGCATGTTCACACAGGACCCTCCAGGAAAATAGAGCTTGAGCAGCATTTATGGTGCATGTACTTTGCATACAATAAATTCCATAGATTAAATCAAGAGACTCTGGTTATTGAGCAACTTATTGTTTCAAGGCAATCTAGTCATCTTATCATAATAATAATAATAATAATAATAATAGCTGTTTTTTATAATTATAGTGCATTTCACACTTGTTAAGTATCTCAATGCGCTTTGTAGACTATTATTACCCTGGTCACTGGATACATTATTTCCATCTTGTCATCTTAACTTTGGTTGCACTTTAGCACATGACTGTTTTTCTTTTCTAAAAAGGTCAAATTAAGCATTACTACATCTGCAACGGTACCAAATGTTTTGCTCTCCCTTTCTAACAAGCATTTTGCTAGACATAACCAACTTTCTATCAAATGCCCCGAGACTATTTCGCATGAATTTAACTCAAAATGTCACTGTAACCATCATAACACTCCTCCATTATTCTGGAAACAAAAATAATTCCAAAAAGATGCTTAGCATTTTTAGCTGCGATGAGGTACATGAATTTCAGACAGCCTAGGCAAACAAAAAAGTGTACTACTTGCGAATGAACTGCAGGTTTTGTTTTTTCCTGCCCCGTCCAGAGAGCATGGCTCGCTATTCAAGGAAATAAAATCGACTTTGCGCCTGTTCAAGTCTCACGAGTGCCAATCCATGCCTTATAAAACATTGGGGGGAAAGAAATTACTCATGCGTACATCCACAGCAAAAGACAAAGCATTATTCGGAGGCCCAGGTCAAAGGGTTTAGGGTCTCGGCTGCAAAGTTTCCTGGCGAAGCATCATGGGTATTTATATCGAGGGAGATCGAGAGAGAGTGTGTGCGGCTGAGGAGATGGTTGGGGGGGGGGGGAGGAGGAGGGGGTTTAGGGAATACGGAGAGGGCTGGGTTGAGGGCGTTCAGCACTTCTCCGGTTCACGGATCGTTGAGCCGCGATGACAGACTGGCCGATCGCTCGCCACCCCATCCGTGACGCTGTTTTGGTTATTTGCACTCTTGACGACTTCATACACAATCTATCAAAGCAAAATGGAAACAGAAGGTTCACTGGTGAGAAGTGCACACGCCAGCAAACCTTAGAATGTGTTTCCCCAAATTCTTTTTTTAAGTTTAAATTTAGTTCACGATACATCAAATATTAAGCAGTTTTGAGTAATTTTAGATCGTCATTACTATTAATTCATTGCTACTTGTTAATTTATGCCAGTCACAATTTCTCCCCACCCTAGTAATTCTTAGCTCTGTTTAACTTAAAAAAAAATCTTTAATGACTGCTGCCATCTATAATGAGAGGTGAAAGTGCTTTTATGACCTTGAGTAACAACCAAATATGCAGCAACCATCATCCAATAACACCAGCACAACCATCTCCATGACAGCAAAATGCAACCACACCCATCTCCTTTGCAGCCCATCTAATACCAAAATAAAAATTCACTATCTCAACAACTAACAACATCAGCAACATCCAGAAATTATACATCTATGGAAATGTTCTGCTCTGTGACCTCAGTCTTCACTCTCCTACTCCAAAATGACTGGTCCTTTGGTATTTGGTTTCTTTTTCCTTTTTGTTTTGTATTTTCTTTTTCACCAATCTTTCGCTACATTATGTTAATCTATGCAAACACTTTGTATGCAAAAAATGTTATCTACTTCAACAACAGTTGTAGTTATAAACAATCTGCATTATAAAGAAGGAAGTATACAAAGAAAAAAGAGAGGCGACACTGAGTAAAACGTGAAAAAGATGAAACTGGGGAAAGGAAAGGAATAAAATGCATGCGACAACAATGTCCCGGCACCAATTCGTACCAGAGCGCCCCCGGTAGTTCTACGAGGAGGATCGGATGACCGTTCCCATTTCCCTCCTGATGTTCTGGTGGGATGCGAGACAAGATGCAGGTGTTCTTTCAATTATTGCCATGGCAACGGCGGTAAATGAAACCGTAATATTGCATTACACATTTTCTAGGGTTTTTCTTCTTTTTTTCTGTTCTTCTTTGTTAATTCAATGCATTTTGTTGTACTTTGACTACGAAGAAGAAGAAGATAAAAGCACAGCCGGAACCTGAAGAGAGTGTCTCATTAAGGTTTTACGAGCCCGAAACGGCACATTGTTTGTTGTAGTTTTCGCAAAATACTCGGGGCATAAAATCAGCTAATGCGTTCGTCAGGTTTGTAGAGGATTTTGTTTCATCTGCCCGATGCATGCGTACCTTTTTGGAAAGGAGACTTCACCATTTTTCTCTCTCAAAAACCTCATAAATACATTATCAGGTTTATATACACAAACCAAAGCTCAGTGTTTTATTCAAGGCCACGGACTGTCAGTTGATGGCATTTTATATTTGGAAGTTTCTCTCAACGGGTTGCCGATGAGAATTTTTCCAGTGCTGCATAAACTCTACGAGGATTCTAGAGGCGGGTAAGATATAAACACAAAGAACAATTCTGGACCAGATAAAAGTTAGTCTGAAAATAACAATGAATTTTAAAAGGGCAAATTTGATCAAAGTGACACAAAGATGAGGAAAGTCATGCAATTTTGATTTTCGTTTTAATCAAAATATTTTGGGATCTGAATTGTCCTTTAGAGGAAGGAGAGGACATAGTAAGTGTTACAAAAGGTGAAGTAATTGCTCTGGCAAAGCAATCTTTTACGGTCTATCTTGTTGTTTAAGTATCTCGCGGCCGAGTAAATATTCATTTTGGTCCCAGTTTGTCACTGTGAACTTGCAGCAGTATCGTGTTACATGAAAAAGAGCTTTAAATGTGGAATTTTATTATCTAATCCATACTTTAACGTATTGGGAAAATTTTGTTCCAAATCAGATCAAGAGAAGGAAGTTACACTATTGACAACAAGAAGCAAGAATCTTTATCAGAAATCCTTCTCTACCTATCTTTGCCATTTGTGCTAGATATATCATATATGTTTCATTTTCTTTTCTTTTCTTTTCAGTAATTATTTTCTTTATTCACAATATTTGGGCATTTCTCCCTGCCAAGTGGAAGAGAAATGAAAAAAGAGAAAAACAAACAAACAAATATTCTATACTGACTTAAAGGTCACACCGACCAAATGAAACATCCGCATGGAAACACATTGTCGGGATAAAAACGTAAACTCACATTCAAATATATCGTCAGGCATTCATGTGCCGGACACACCCTGTAATTTTCGAGACAGTCGATATCTGCGCAACTTGAGCAGGAAAAAATGGCATTCAGACAGTAGGTAGTTTAGAATCCCTGTAAGTAGGGGCGCCCCACACGAGGCTCAGTAAAATTAATGGTTAATGCCTCCAACATGACATGAGTATGGGTGGGGAAAAAAAAATCATCAAAGCATCCATACCATATGCCTACATGAACACGGGACATAAACAGCAATTTCGACTGCGATCACCAATGTAGTTAACCTTTATATACCTCCCAGCCGGCGCAGAAATCTTTCTAGAAAATGGAGAGGAATGCATTATTATCATTATTATTACCAATATTACTACCATTATTATCGTTATAGTTGCTTTTATAATTTTTGTTTGTTTGTTTTTTTTTTTTTTGCGGGGGGGGGGGGGGGGGTTTCCTCTCCTTTTTTTGAAGGAAGATTTTGACATTGGAAGACAAAAATGACTGACTGGGGGGGGGGGGGGGGGTTAAAGAGCCCCCTAAAGGAGTAGGGACCCCTGAGGATGCGAGGTAGCTAGGTGACGGGAATCGCAGAGCGCTGGCATGTTCATGGAATGCAGGATACATCCTTAATGAGATGCCGATCGAGGCGAGGGGGAGGTGGGGCAATTAACGGAAACGTGGCAAATCGTACTTAATCATTAAAGACGACCTTCAAACACCCTTCTGTGCTATATTTCCACAGCATTATACAGAAAACAAGCACACGAAGATGTAAAATGCAAAAACCAATACATCCATTTCTAACAACGGAAGATACTTGAGATTGAAGCTGCTCAAAGATAAAGAAAATAATATTGTTTGTAATAAGTGCAGTGCAACTGAAAATATTAAAATATTTCTATTCGATGATGACCTTACTTAAAAAAACTTGAAAATGACATTTATCTGTCTATGTATTCACAGCCTTCATAGTACAAATAGATGCATGTACAATGTATGTGTGTGTGTGTGTGTGTGTGGGTGTGTGGATAGTTTTGTATACATACAAGAGTAGATACCATCAAATTATACAAAACAAAGATACATAGATGTAGAGTTCTATGCTTGTATATAATCCTATCATTTTGATACCTAAAGTAGCTGCCTACTGAGACACAGTAACAAGCAAAGTTGTCCGGATTGCTGTAGCAGAGCAATGCAGACACGGCAGGAAATTAAATGCCTCAGTCCCGCAACCACACTGCCATGACGACATTCCGTGCACGCAAGGTCTCAATCATTCATCTTTGCAACCCACAAAATTTGACTCTTTTTCCCTGATAACGACACCATTCTGACGGACGAACAAACAAACAAACCAAGTGTGCGTACGTACCTATCCTACACACATACTACAAGTTAAGCGATGCTAAATGAGTGAATAAATGAAATATACTCACTTAACATATTCAGCTTTTATGGCACTCTTCAAAATAAATCTAACGTACAAGACAGACATGTAAAAACGTGAACACTTGAAGTTGTTGGAAGATTGAAATATTTGATTTTTAACAGAAAAATGATACCTATCTATCAAGTTCCTCTAACAATTTAAGGATTTTGATTTGAATCGACTATGATAATCAGGATTTTGCATATGCCAATACACTACGCTCCCCGTCCGAGTCAACCATTTTGGGAAAAAAAAATGGGAATGACAAATGACTGAGTTCCTGAAATGTAAATTACACTAGAGAGGGGAACAGGAATACTGATAGATGGCTGAATGACAAAGGGGCTTCGTCCATGCCGAAATTTATCCCCTACCCTGCTTTGGTCACTGATAGGCACGCGTAGTCATGTGTATGAGTATTCAAATGCAATAAGGCCACTAAAGTACTCAGGTAATAATGATTAGTTGCAGTTTAAAAACTACCTCAGATCATAAGATTTTGATTGGAGGTCTTCATCTTGTTTTTTTAGTTATCATTTTTATTATCATTTTTATCATCATTATGGAACCCTAATTAGCATTTATATGATATATATAGTTTAGAAGAAAAAGTATGTAATTAATATTTCCAAAAACATGAGCAAAACTTTTCTGTAATCACTTGACTAGCCACAACACACGGTCGCAGAAATGTCCAATTCAAATACAAAAATGAGAGGAAAAGGAAAAAAAAGAGGGGAAAAAATCACTGCAAGAATGCCATATTCATAAGCCTTTGCACGACTGCACTGTAAGAAGATTCTAAGAGGCCTGGCACTCAAAAAAAAACAAAAAAAAAAAAATCTTCACAGTTCGACATTCCGCACCACCTGTCATTGAGCTGTGCGCATGGTCGGGTCACAAGTACTCCCGCAGAAGGTGAGATGATCGGGAATTTATGCCCTTCTGCCTTCCAGATGCCGTACAGTGCAGCTACACAATCTAACCTTGCCATTGCCACAGACTTTCACAACGCACAAATTTCAAATCCCGTCCAACCCCCTCCCATCCTCGAAGAAAAAAGAAAAAGAAAACAAAAATTATGTTTGCTCTTCAGAACAAGAATTCTCTTGACAGATGATGTCAAATGTTAATTCTAAAGATTTCTACAGAAATACTACAGATATGAAATTGTCTACAAAAATCATTTATTCATTTAATCATTTATTCATTATTTGATCTGTCCATCCATTCATCCATTTATCCAAGAATCATCCCAACCGTCCTTTAATACATCTATTCACTCATCTACCACTCCATCCAGCTATCCATCAATCTGCCAATATATTTTATCCATTTATTCATTCATCCATCCATTCATCCATCTATTCATTCATCCATTCATCCATTCATCCATCTATCCATTCATTCATTCATCCATCCACTCATCCAACCATTCATTCATCCATCCATCCATCTATCCATTCATCTATTTACAGTATCCATTCATCTATCCATCCATCTATCCATCTATCAATCCATTCATCCATTCATCTATCCATCCATATATCCATCCATCCATCTATCCATCCATCTATCCATCAATATATCCATCCATCCATCCATCCATCCATCTGTCTATCCATCCATCCATCTGTCTATCCATCTATCCATCAATCTATCCATCTAACCATCCATCCATCAATCCATACAACCATCTACTTTAATCTATTAACTCCAACACATATTTTCTGCTCCTAAATGTATGTCTGGGACACAAGTTGAATGCGCCCTGGTCAAATTGCTTATAACCTGTTGAGGACGAGTCCCGAATATACTCAGGCAGGTGTCTATGGGAAATGCGTGTTGTAGCAAAATCAAACCATCCTCAACGAGTTAAGGCGGATTATCATTATCATTAGCAATAATTCCATCTTCCACCAGGAAACGTTGGAATCCAAATTAATTCAACCTGTTGATGACGAGCCGATTTGCTACAACACACGTTTCCAACAGACACATGTGTGAGTGTACTTGAGATTGGTCTTCAACTGTTAATAACTGTGCCCTAAATTAGAGTGATTGATACACTCTGTTGAGGCTTACAATACAGGCACGTTTGATGGAAAACATTGTCGGACGTATTTAACACACGCTGATTTTCAATCAGGTATTACACATGCAAGCACATGTACAAAACACTCCATCACACACCCACCCACCCACACACACACACACACACAAGAAACACATACACAAACACATACATATACATTCACAAACATACAAACATACACATGATGCATGCGTTCAGTTTTCAATAGCATCATTTATTGCTTCACACTTCCTCTGCCATGGACATTGAACAGTGTGTACAAGTGTATGGAAATTTTGTGTGACAAGCAGCACCCAAAAACACACAAAGAATTAGTTTGGCCAAAGATTATTTCATTACAAATCTTGAAAAATATAAAAAGAAAATGAAATCACCACAGGAAGGATGTAAAGAAAAAAAAAAAAGAGAGAGACAAATCACTACGATGTAAAGATAAGAAATGGTAAAAAAGATGAAAAAAACAGTTTCACAGAGTTGATACAGAAAAGCACAAAAACCACTGAAATCAGTCTGAATTATACATGAAAAGTGACCTAGCAGTAGATTTTTTTGTAAGCACCTCACGAAATGTGATTAAAAATCAAACGACTAGAACGAAAGCGACGTAGATGTCATTCTGGAGCCCAAGTGACCATCATCAATTATGCAAATAGTGGCGCACTTGACCCTTCGACGGAGAGCAAATTAGCACACAGGAGAATGGCCAGTCCTTGGCACAGGTACCTAGTAATATTGAAAAAATATATTCACGATCAGTCGCCTAGTCTTACATTCACAGCCCCAGAAATAATCGTAATTGGTTCATCCTCAAGAAAGAGAACAATCCCCCAAATATGTACAGGATCCATTCACGGTTCAAGTGATCTCTTTCTGAAATACTGTCCAAAATCTTTGTAACATTTTTGGCAAAAATATATGAAAAGAAAACCTTTAACACCACATGACAGGGATGAATTGGCACTGGGATTGTGACTGATGATTGCTAAACTTTGACTGTCATGACAGCAGTGTGTGACTGTACATCTTTAGAACATGAGATGGCGCTAAATGACACCGTAATGTGTCTGTTTGATGGTAACTTGGCTTACGGTATGCTGAACATCATATCTGACATATGTCGCTTGGTCCTAGACGAGCAAGACATTTTAACCCGTTGAGGACGGACTGATTTTGCTGCAACACACACTTCCCATAGACACTTGCCCAAGTATACTCGGGACTAGCCTCAATGGATTAAAGACTGATAAATATAATCCTCTTTTGTACTAGTTTCTTTCAGAGACACTGTAAGCATCAACTTCAATTGTTTGATGCACTTCTGTGAGCAGATGACACACCAAAGTTTGTTAACCTGGAAATCACACCTGGCTAAAAGCGCCCCACACTTCATTTCTCACAGACTGGTATCTTTGCTCGGGCATGAACTATCTGTTGCTCTCGTGAATGGTTCTTGGTTTTAAAATCAGGACATGATGAATTCCCTGTACATTGATGCAAAGAGGGGGTTGTATGTATCATCATCCAACGAGTTACACACATCACCAATGACAGAGATTCTAATGCTGCCATGTCGACCGCAGCACGATGCGGGGATTACTGAAGGACCCCCACCGAGATGAAATTAGTGGTGGTCGTCTGAGCACGGGGGAAAGAGCTGTGGTTTGCGACCTTGGCATCCGTGATTCAGCCGCCATCGATTCAACAAGTGGCCGACAAGCACGGTCTGCTGGGTTTTCGGCCGGACCGCCTCAAATCAATACGCAAACCTTGCCGCCGGAGAGGGACGACAAACCCGTCCACATCTGAGACGTACTGCTCTGCGAGAATATTATATACAGACCTTATCTTTTGCCTTCCCGGCGCACTTGAGCTACGAGGAAGCAAAATTAATGAAGAATTGTGCAAGAAGGTCTTCCATAGGTACCCTTCCTGAAGTGCAGTGCACATGTGTACAGTAGGATGTACGTGTATGCATATAATTTTTTCTCATGTAACAGCAATGACGCAAAAGAAAATCCCTCTGTCTCCAAGGTTATCTGCTGTAATACATAATCTGACCTTTGACCTTCATGAGAAAAAGCGCAATGAATAAAGGATGGGTACAAGGGAGACAAAATATCTTTGAGCAACCAAAAATATGAAATATAAATTATGAAAAAAAAAAGAAAATGCAACATAAGATAATATCCAACATAAAAATGGGCAGAATAAAAAAAAAAAGTAAGAAAGAATTGAATAATAACAATAAACATTGTTTGAGAGTAAATCTAACAAAAATATTTGATTTTAGAGACAAAAAGCATGAAGGAGAGAGAGGGCAGCATTCAGAAAATTATTTCTGTCCTTTAACAGACAATATATGAAATCATTACATGCTACTTCCCATCATCACTGATCCCGCAATACCAGTGTCTGGATATGATTAGGGCATATTTCATCAAAATGAGGTTGTAACGAAGTTAATTATATCTCCCCAGCACATCAAATTCGAGACCCGATTTTCACTGACGCGAATAACATTAACCTCCATATGCTTGGCTATGACACAGGCCAGTCCCTCAACCTACATGTACTACAGTGATGGGTAGATAATACACATGAATTGCAAAATGAGTTAACTCCATTCTTATGAATTTAAGACATTTGTTATGATCAACAATAACTAGATGTACCCCTTAAGAAAGATAGAACAAAATCCAAATGGTTAAAGCCTAGAGAGCACCACTCATTTGCTTAACCCGCTGAGGACGAGTTGATTTTGATGTAACACGCATTTCCCATAGACACCTGCCCGAGCATAGTCGGGACTACATTGTAGTCTTCAATGGGATAAGATGCAGGAAGAACCAACCACCAGCTACCAAGGGGGCGGGGGGGGGGGGGGGGGGGGAGGGGAGAAAACAGCAACTTGTTGCATCAGAAAAAAATGTCCTGGGCAAAAACACAAACACAAACACACACGTGCCCAAAGAATGCATACAGCCATGTATAACATACAGTGCCGACCGCGGGAAACGTCACGAAAACCCCTAGGGCAAATGCGGGAAGCCCTTTCGTCCGGGCGTACTAGGTAATACGCGGGCGTTTGGACGCGTACAGACGAGGGAAGTCGCCCGCACTTTCACGCTCGTCTAAACACCCGCATTTGCCCGAGCGCTCCAGCGCGGAATTAATGATATGAAAATCAAACTCTCCCGTCAACCATCGGCTACACGAAGGAAATTAGCTGAAATCGATCCGCGAAAATCTTTTGAAAAGTATCAGTAATTTGCCGGATGTTTGCTTTTACGTTCGAAAGTAAAATAATAACCATAACATTCTGCTCCCGAATATGCTAAAGCAAATGTCGAATGATCCCTTTGACGTTTGGAAATGAATAACAATAATACTCCGTACGATGATTAAATAAATGTCGGATGTTTGCTTTTACTTTCGGAAGTAAATAGCAATAACATTCATCTCCGGAAGATGCTAAAATAAATGTCGGATCTTTGCTTTGACGTTCGGAAATGAATAACAATAATATTCAACTCTGTACGATGATAAAAATAAATGCCGGATGTTTGCTTTTACGTTCAAAAGTAAATAACAATAACATTCAGCTCCGGAAGATGCTAAAATAAATGTCGAATGATCCCTGTGATATTCGGAAATTAATAACACTAATATTCAACTCCGTATGATGATTAAACAGATGTCGGGTGTTTGCTTTTACTTTCGAAAGTAAATAGCAATAACATTTGGCTCCGGAAGATGCCCAGAAAATGGCAGATGATTGCTTTTTACGTTTGGAGGTGAATAGCAGTAACAGTCTGCTCCATATAATAAAATAAATGTCGGATATTTGCTATTACATTTCGAAATGAAGAACAGTAACATTCAGCTGCGTTTGATGGTAAAGTAAATGTCTGATGTCTGCCTTGACGTTCAAAATGAAAACACAGTAACATTCGCCTCCGTACGATGCTAAAATGATTGTCGGATGTTTGCTTTTAAATTTGGAAATGAATAACGGTAATGTTCTGCTCCGAACGATGCTAAAATAAATAACAGATTGTTGCTTTTACATTTGGAAATGATTAACGGTATCAATCGGCTCAGTTAAATGCTAAAATAAATAGCGGATGTTTGCTTTCACGTTTGGAAATGAAAAAGGATAACATTCAGCTCCGTAAGATGCTAAAATGAATGTCGGTTGTTTGCTTTAACATTTGAAAATGATTAACGGTAACATTCGGCTCCGTAAGGTGTCAAAATACTAGTAAATGTTGGATGATTGCTTTTGCGATCAGAAATGAATAACGGTAACTTTAGCCTCTTTACAATGCTAAAACAAATGTCGGATAAATCAGATAATTTTGCTTAACATTCGACGTCGTGCGATACCAAGTTGATTGCATAAACCTTCGACACTTCGTTGCTGCTCAATTTTATTTGATCTCGACATTATGGACGCTATACCTATTTGATTTAATTGTCCTTATTTTATCAACCTTCGACATCAGCCGCTACTTTATAGTTTTCTCGATCACTAACGTCGGACGGTATGACCTAATCAACTTTGGACATTGGTCGCTATTTAATAATTTCATCAACCTTACACATCGGTAGCTATTATTCCGATGTTCGTTATTCCGAAGGCTCTCTAGTCCGAAGATTCGTTATTCAGAAGGTATATTGTTCCGTTAATTTCATTTTCGGATTCATGAATCTTCAGAATAACGAACCTTCGGAATAACGCCACAAACGTTCGAATTAACGAACCTGTAGGTTTAGGGAATTTGTGTGTTTCGAATTTGACGACCCTTCGGAATTACGAACCTTCGGAATATTACGAACAGCACCCATCCGATTATCAACCTTCGACATCGATCGCTGCTTACTGATTTTATCAACCTTCGACGTCGACCGTAAATAACGTATTTGATTGACACTTTCGACGTCGATCGCTGCACATTAGATTGGCAAACCGTCGAAGTGTCGATCGCTGCCTATTTATTTACTGGTTCCCCAATTTCTGACTTAGTTACTGATTTAATCTACCTTCAACATCGGTCGGTCATTATATTGTAAGTGGCCACTTATTGTCTCGAGCTTGATATTTCCCAATGGCGTCCACGTCTACACACACACACATAAAAAGAAAGAAAAAGATCTGAGTCTTAAAGGTCTAACGAGGCGTGAAAGTCCTTTTGTGATGCTTTTAATTGTGTCATTCACAATAGTGTCACGGTCCCTAAGATGGATGAAAGAGGCGCAGATCTTAAGAAGCCACTTGAGTTGAAGTTTAACACCGTCTGTCTATTCTTAAAGCACACGATTTGTAGGGGAAAAAGAAAAAGACAAAGAGAGGGAGAAAACAAAGAAAACGTAGGAGAGAGAGAAGGGTATGGCGAAACCACCAGAGTGGCATTATGTAATCAACAAAGCTGCGTTTAACTTCACTCGAGTCCCCAAGAAGTGGTACTACACGTGCATGCATAATGTTTATCTTGGATACATGTACTGTAGGTACCCTTCTCTCCTTTCATGATAAATTGTTTATACGTATCACATAACTATGTCAATGCATGTTTACGTCGCAATTTGTCCAATCGGGGTTTTCCCTCTTTAAGGAGTGCTTGCTTTCCAAGAAAAAAAAAAGAAGGATGAAATTAATGACTATGAGCAAAACTGAATGCATTTAAGCAGCGGAATCGCGCTACATCAATAGCACTCCAAAATCTTCGAGTGATCCCGGAGGTCACTCCGAGTGAAAATGAACATTTTCACTCAAAATTCACTCCAATTTCACTCTAAATTGACTCCGTTTTAAATGTATCCACCCCTTCAAGTGTGGATGTTTTCATTTTTTTTTTAGAGAGAGAGAGAGAGAGAGAGAGAGAGAGTAGGCCTACTGTGCATTGGAATACGAATCTCTGTTGTGCAGCGATATTATGATCGCTATAAAAACGATCAGTTCGATGAGCAAAGCATGCACGTGCTTGCCCTGCCAGCAGTGAGTGCGCCATGTGGTTCCAACATACTCATCTTGTGTGCCCAGCGTGTTTTTATCACAGAACTTTTGTGTGTAGAGTTCTGTCGTTTTTACGTTATGGTCAATTCATGACGTGTGAGTGCTTCGACTTGACGCCTGTGAGATTGACAGGTGCCGTTTACGAGGGTAAAAACTGTCAGTAGTGACTATCAATCCCAAAATCAGTTGCTATATAATAATCAGACTAATTACTTAAATGTGGAGTTGGTTAATACATGTAGTTACATGTATTTCGAATGACAATGCGCACATCCCCTTTATCATCACACTTTTGATACGGCGGACAGAAGGCCGTTAAATTTCATTGCTCTCAATGATTCGATACAATCATAGCTTTTAAAAGGTCCAATTAAACAAATTGGATATGAAATCACGGTTACAGCTCGTTATTCCGAAGGTTCGTTAGTAAGGTTCTTTAGTCCGAAGGTTTGTTAATCCGAAAATGAAATAAAGTTCGTTATTCCGAAGGTTCGTTAATCCGAAAATGAAACAACGTTCGACTTACTTCGAAGGTTCGTTACGGACCCTATATCATTTCGGATCCTATATCATTTCGGATCAACGAACCTTCCAGATAACGAACCCTATTTCATTTTCGGATTAACGAACCTTCGGAATGACGAACCCTATGTCATTTTTGGATTAACGAACCTTCGAAATAACGCCGCAAATGTTCGAATTAACGAACCTTTTTTCGTTTTCGGATTACTACGAACCTCTATGGTTTAGGGAATTTATGTGTTTCGGACAAACGAACCTTCGGAATAACGAACCTTCGGAATAACGAACAGCACCCGAAATCACAACGTCTTTATCTTGTTAAGATATAAGACAAAAAAAGGTCCCTCAGTTCATGAACTTGCGATGTTTCTTTATTGCGTGTGTTTCTAGCTTGTATTTGGCACTCACGGAATGAATGCGCGTGGCGGCTGCGCCGTGCTCCCATAAAAGATCTTCATGTTGAACAAACGGGTGCCTTTGCGGCGCTATATTTCCTTAATTTTTCAACAGAAACTACTAGGAATACTTACATGGGTCGATGGAACCTAAATGACTATCATCGGCGACTGTTTGATGCATTTCATTGCTTGTGATGCACAAAATTATGTCTTATAAGCAGCTCACCGATGTTCACAGAATTCACAATCACATGCACAAGCGCACAGAATACTTGAACTATAACATAAGCGAAACAGCGGGGAAGCCGCCAGGACCGCGCCTGGCGGCGCGGTCTTCGGGGCTAGTATATGGTAGGCTACATACTCGTGCCCTTGTTGTTGCTGAACATTTCCCCTTCACAGTGATTGTGTGGCATGATCGTTGAGTATGTTCAGATGGTGTTAGTGCGTTGATTAAAATGTTACCACAATAGATGCACGTGTGCTATAACAACGATCTGAGGTCTTTGCTACGCGCTGCTTTCTTGTTACAAACATTGAATCTTGGTGAACTTAATTCACTATCGTCCCCATGCTAACATGCAAAAGAAGAAAACGCTTTTGTTCTTGTTTATGTGTACCATGCAGTGAACAGAAGGTAGACCTGTAAACTGTGCCGCTAGGCCCTAGCTGTAGTTTGCACTTTGACGGATTGTCACTGCTCGTCTACTATTCGAAGCGAAATGAAAATCAAACTAGAGATCTCGTGCTGTATACTTTCTCGTACTGTGTACTATATACCATATTTAAAATGCAATTTGTGGTAGGACTTGTCAACGCTGTGTTTTTGGCTCAAACTTTTCTCTCTCAAACTTACTTGGTTACGCAGGGGCGGATCCAGGGAGGACCGCAACCGGCACCCGCCCCCCCTTTATTTATTTATTTATTTATTTTTTTTGTTGAAACAAAAGAAATGTAAAAAAAAAAAAAAAATGGGGGAGGGGTGCGTGCGCCCCCCTTTAATTTTGTAAACGCGCCCCCACTTTACGGAATTCCTGGATCCGCCCCTGTTACGGGATAATACCTATCAGAATCTTCATGTAGTATTTCTTGTGATTTTGGTGCAAGCTGCATGGCAGTATTGATTTTGAGACACTTCTATGGTCCGTCAGCACCTGATTCTCTTAATGTGACGATGTGCACGTGAAAAGCATTCAAACTTTCCCATGTGTTTGCTCTTGCATTAAAGGCGTATTAATTCACCACGTACATGAAACAAAACCCCCATAGTTCTGAAATGTGAGTTATAGGGATAGAAACAACCGCTGGAAAAAAAAAAATGAATCCGTATGATCGAAAATACAGTACACTATGTGAATGGTTACAGTTCGCTATTCCGAAGGTTCGTTAATCCGAAAATATGAGGTTTGTAACTTGTTATTCCAAAGGTTCATTTATCAAAAAATGAAATAAGGTTCGTTATGCCGAAGGTTCGTTAATCCGAAAATGAAACAAAGGTCCTAATTCCGAAGGTTCTTTACAATCTATAAGAGAAATACTGATATCTCCTTTAGGCTTTATTACACAAAATTATGTAGGATGCTTTGCACAACGGACCTATTATGCATCACATGTGATATCTAAAACATCTTTTAAATCACTGCTCCCAAAGGTAAACATATGACCTTTGTGTATCTACTCGTTTGTGTGTATGTGTGTGCGTGTGTGTGTGTGTGGGGGGGGGGGAATAGTTTCCTCCTTCTTCTTCTTTTTTGTTAGAGTTTATCTTAGTTGATCTTGATACAGTGTACCTCTTTCGGTGCGCCCTTTCTCTTGTTATGTCACTTCATCTGTTTCTACATTTTGAAGCAAAGTAATTTGTTCAAGCATTGTGTATGTCCTCGTAACCGTAATGTGTCATTTTGCTGCGATGAGTTGGTTCTAGTAGGCCCTATTATCGCTGTGAGATGTAATTTTTGTAGTAACGTGCTGAGAATAACAGATTTTTGTTTCTGAACGAAAGGAAAATGACGGAATTGTTTTGATAACCAATGTGGATGACGTGTTGAGAATTCTGATTCCTGTTTCTGAACGAAAGGAAAATGACGGAATTATTATTTTGATAACCAATGTGGATGACTACCTTCTATAAGTGATTTTGGTGTGAAAAGAGAGTTTGCTCAAAGAAACGCTTCTCATGAATGGTCAACGAAACAAAATACATCATACAATGCAACGTGACTCGCGTGCATTTAGCAAACGAAATGTCTAGACCTTTAAGTTCAAGTAAAATGCATAAAACACAGAATAAGAAAGCAGACAAACTAACAAATATGGAATTAATGACCGCAGACGTAACGTAGGAAAACCTGACACCTATGCTTGAAGAAATTCCCACAAAAGCAGAGCGCAAGATAAAAGAATGCATGTGCGTAGTCCATACAGGTCGTGATGCGCTCGGGCGAAATGCGTATGTCGCAGTAAACGAAATTTTAGGCATGTCTACACATGTATATATAAATACTTGAATTCTACATACATTGTATAGTTTTATCCTTACAATAATATATAAAACAACCCCTTTCCGCATCCCTAGAAGTCATAAAAGAAAAAAAAAAAAAGAAAATCGCCCTTAAAGTTCAGGTTATGTTCAAGCTCACAACCCGTTCCCCCCCCCCCCCCATGATGCAACAGTCCTGCTTAGCGACGGCGTTAACGCTTCATCGCACACACATAAATGGCGACAGCTTGGGTGTGTGAGAAAATTCATTCTTAAATGGATGCACCCCCATGGCACTCAGGATTATCACTGACCCTCCTATGCCTTTTGTCTATCCACCCTCCTGCTTTAATCCCCCTCCCTTCACCTGTTGGCCTCCTTGCCCATGACCTCCCATCCTCTCCTTTTGTTTTCTTTGTTCCGTGTCCCTAGCCTGTCCCTGACTGTTCGTGTTGTGTGAACTTCTTTATAATGTGATTGCTTTCCCTGCCTGATTATCATTTTGCCTCTGACGAAGATTCTTCTGGAATCAAAAGCTCAGGCCCCTTTAGAGTATAGACTCCATTTTACTCCTTTGGCACGCCACTGATATTCGATAAGCAGTTTTCAGCATTTTCGTGTTTGTTTGTTTTTGTTTTTGTTTTGTTTTGTTTTGTTTTGTTTTTGCTACAGATAATTAGGCAATCACAAGACAGATATAATTCGATTCTAACCAATACCAAAATACGGTTGCCTGAATGTAAACTTTGGTGTGTTTGTGTTGTGTGTCGGCTGCAGTGTAGTTTGAAACAACCGAAACAGAAAAAAGAAAGAGGCACGCAATGTGTGCTATAATATACGAAAAGCCTCATTTACCGAGAAAGTTGATCGCTTCCATTCTCCTCCCATGTTGTTGTCAATGGAAGCTAAAGAGAATGCTTTTAGCAAGTATACCAGTACCTAAAGAGGACCTGAGGAACCCGTTGTTTTGAATGCTGTGCTCGGTACGAGTTCAAAACGCAGTCGAAGTTATCAGAATGCCATTATAATAGAACTGATAGCTCTATAGAAAACTTGTTTAGGTCAGTAAAGGTTGCCGTAATGCAATCTTTGTGGAATTGACTCGTTACATTTGAGCATTTTGAAAAACGTGTAGAGTACTTTCGTTTTGCATATAGATGTTAAGAAATAGTTTGAACTATGAAAATAAAAAAGTATGGTTACTTCAACGATGTTGAATAGTTCGATTAGCCGTGATGCATAAAGTGAATTCATGAATTCATCTGACTAATCCTTACCGATTGATGATCACTTCTATAAGCCAACAGTTAAGCTGAACTGCTTTGGAGTGATAAGACAGGTAAACGATGAAAACTTGGTACATGTTGTATGCTATTATAATTATTATAAAATCCTGTAGCCAGAACTGATTTTACGATCATCTTTAACCTTTCAGAAAGTTCCAGTTTTCAACTTAAATAGTAGCGATAGCTTGTAAGAGTAAATTAGCATCCCTCTGACTATTTTTGGTCAATATGCATACTCTTAACCCTATTCTAACTGGGGGGTCAAATGGGTCATATTGACACCCCCCCCCCCCCCCCACGTTTCGCGTCACGATTCTGCAACGCGCAAAGATTTTGCCGCGTCGTTTCACAACTTTTTTCATTGAAGTCTTCCGCATATTTTGAGACCAAATTTGCGACGTCTGAGTACACCGTTCTGAAGTTACGTAATGTTATGCAAATGCATGTCAACCGGAAAACAGCTCAAATTCATGATATCGTGTGCAAATTGAATGTAAATTGTGTTTTGGGGGTTAAATTGATATAAATTATAGTATTTCATCTTTGAACCATTGAAATTAATCAATTCTATATAGTGTAGATAAGCCTGAAAAAGTGCCTGCAACAAATTTTGAAAAACAACAGAAAACACAAGGTCGAACAATCAATAAAATACATAAGAAATTAGCAAAACAATAAAAAACAAAAGAAATTGGTTTTGACTGTGCTTTATTTTTAAATGAAAATTGGTTTATATGTCTTGAGGAATTTTGACACAAAAATTTAGCAATACTTCAGTCTTTTTTATGGAGTTATAGGTGAAAATATGATTTCATGCACAACTTTGCATAATCAATTTATTAAAAATAGAAAGGCAATATTTTTCTATTGTATGACCATGTAATCTTGTAGTTGACATCCAGCTCTATCTTCAGGAAAAATTTCGCAGCGATCGCGCGATCGGTGGCCGAGATCTGAAGGGGGGGGGGGGGGGGTCACCCCCAGTAAAAACTCCTCCCAGTTAGAATAGGGTTAAGCCAGCTGGACAGAGCGATCAATGGGCGCGATTATCACCACGCGTGGTTAACCTAAACAATGCTCGGCCGGCTTGTTCGGTTTCAGTGTTGTTTTTTGTTTCTATTTCCCCCTTTTAAAAACGAAGGTTCCTTAGTCCAGCCATTGTTTTCGCTTCCTGCTCAAGACATTGAACAGTTCAGCAAAGCTGAAGTTTAGATCACTAAACGGCGACATGAACTCATGATAATAGGACTTAGATCACAGCCGAAAGTGCGCTCCTTCATTACTCTAGAATGAGAAAGAATACCCTGTCTGTGTTCAAAGTTTGGTTACGGACGATGAGGAAAAAAAGGTTTGAATCATGAGTTGTCGGATGACGTCGGCAGATTGATGATATAAATATTAGCGTATCATGGGAAAAATTAAGTAATGATGAGCCCAATGATATCGCAGGGCTCCAAACTAATTTTTACTTTTGACCATCAAAATCATTGATTTCTATTTTTTTTTTTTTTTTGGTGGCCAAAAAAATCAAGAAAAACGTAGGAAAAACTAAATCGGTCCTACTAAAAACAATTATTAAGCATTACTGACGTGACAGGTACCCATGTCTAAAATAAATGAATACAGAAGTAGATCATCTTATCACCATTATTCTGAATTCTAAGATTTAGCAAACAGGCTTATAGATAATTATAAAAGTTGATGCCTATGCTATTAGGTGGTCATAGCTTACTTTTGGGATGAGAAAGTGGGAGCATTTCCAGATTTTTTGTTTTAGCATTGTAAAGAGCCGAAAGTTACCGCTATTCATTTCTGATTGTAAAAGCAATCATCCAACATTTACTATAGTATGTTAGAACCTTACGGAGCCGAATATTACCGTTAATCATTTTCAAATACACTGTATAAAAGCAAACAACCGACATTCAATTTAGCATCTTATGGAGCTGAATGTTACCCTTATTGATTTCCGAATGTGAAGCAAACATCCTCTATTTATCTAAGCATCATACTGAGCCTATGTACCATTAATCATTTTCAAATGTGAAAGCAATAATCTGTTATTTATGTGAATAGCATTGTACCAGAGCTGCCAACCGTTCCGAAAAATTCGTATACGAAAAATCGAAGGGAATACGACAATATGAAAACGTCCTTAGAAAGTACGAATTCACAGTGGGGAAAAATAATGGGTAAAAATATAGCAAACGCACGTCGCATGTGCCATGTTCTGTATTCAGCTGGGATATCGATGCAACGCGTACGCACCGTATGTGGAAAGCGCTGAATAGAAAAATGTGCGCACACGCATATCGCTGCATGCGTACTGTGTACACCGAACAGAACTTCGCGCGCGTGAATCCCTGTCGCCTACGGACCCTGGATGTTTACATGGATCGCCGTGGTACCAGTATCCCAATGTGTGGCCGGCCGGCTGGGGAGTGTCTACACACTGTAGCCAGCTGCCACTACAGTACCGTATAGGGCTTTTTACACTTGTAAATTTTTGCTTAGCCCCGGACTATCGGTGGGGCTAAGGGGGGGGGGGGCCTTAGCCCCACCGTTGGTACGGGACTATCCTTAGCCCACTTTCTGTTTACACTCGTTTTTGCCAAAGTGGGCTAGCCCCACCGATAGTACGGTACTATCTGGCCCTGCAAAATAGCAGGGGTTAGCACCGCAATTGCGGTGCCAAGCAAGTGAGTGTAAACAGAACGAAAAAATAATCCTGGGCTAAGCAATGGAGACGAAGTCCGACCCTCACTGACCAATCAGAAACGAGGTAATCAAGTGCTGCCGGTGCGTGCGTGTACGTGTACAGTACACAGCGTAATCATGAATATTCATGTGGTTTGGAAAGTCCGGGGCTAAGAAATACGAGTGTAAAAAGGTCAGTTTTCTCCTTATCCCCGGACAAGAGATAGTACGGGACTAATTGGCGAGTGTAAAAAGCTGAAAAAATTGGTACGGGACTAACGATAGTCCTGGGTCAGAGAAAGTCCGGGGTTAAGAAACACAAGTGTAAAAAGCCCTTATGAGGCGGGGTGAAAGCGTCCCGTTGTGCAATGTCTGCTTCTTTTTCTCTTCTTTTCATCCTCTTGTCCCTTGCCTCCCAAGTACGAAATGATTTTTAGAGTGTTGTGTGTTTTTTTTTTATAACGCTATTACATCATTTTCTGCGAGGAAGTTGTAGAGGTGAGTTTCTGTTCGTGTATTGATGACTGATGTGCACTGCCCTCTGCAGTATATGTGCAGGTGAAAAGCGTTCGAACTTTCTTTCCAGAGTATCGTGGAAACTCGATTATTTCTAGGCCTATTAAAGGAGATCTCAAATAACAGAATACTTATAACAAACTATTTTCCCGTCAAAATGGATCAATTTCCTTTGTTTTGTATCGTTTATTGACTTGATCCCATAGGATCTCGTCGCAATACCGAGTTTTATATGTGTGTTTATTTTCGCGTAGCTTTCGGTGCTGCAAAACTTTTGCTAGGGCCTAAGCTTACTACTAAACTTCGTTTTATTTCCGTCGTTTCTCACACCTCGTTTAGTACGATTTCTTACATTTTATATCACTTTATCTGTTCCCTTTATACTTTGAAGTATTTAAACGTAATTCTCTTAGTGTCTCGCACTGTTATTTTCGTAACGGCGATTTCTCCGCTTCGCTGCAATCGAAGCGAAGTTTGATCCCAGCCGCTTCGATGTGCTATTTGTTGTCTTTTCTAAATGTTTGTGTTGTTGGGAGGTGTTGATACTTTGCATTTATTATTGAGTTTCCTAGGTATTTATCTCGAGGGATTATGCGTGTTTCTTAATGTTGATCATAGGAAAAGGCTAAAATGATCTTGAGTGATGTCTGATAGTGATGATAACTATGCTGGTGACTGGTGTAAAAAGACGGCTTCCTGTGAATGCTTAGCGTACGTGACGTTTGTTTTATTTCCCTTTCCCTCTAGTCTTCTTTCCCCCTTACTCTTCTTTCCCCTCTCAAGAATGATTAAAAAAAAAGAAATTACGTACACCTCACAACAAAACGAACCATGTGCTATAAGCAACTTTCGTAAAGTTAAATCTAAATGTTCAATATCAGCAAAGAATAAGGCGAAAACACGAATGACAATAAATAAAAGCGAAGAGATTGTGTAAGCAGTCTCTTCGGCTCGAAGAAACTTGGCACCCCACCCCTCTCCCTTGTGGAAATTTCCACAAAAGCAGGTGCCACACCCAGGTGCGTGCCAGACGAAAGAATGCGCGCATTGGAATAAACAGCGTGTAAGTATCCTGGAAATATCGATCGAAGAACCAGCTCATTAGTTGAATTAAAGGAATAATTCCAAAGATATCATGATTCTATATCTATAGCCTTTCTTTTGGCGCATAGTAGGGAACATCGAAGAGTCGATTATAGTGTACTTGATCGAATATCTAATGTTCCCTGAACAATAACAAAAGGATTGATTATTTAGTCAATTAAAAATGCAATCACAGAAATACATGAAAGGTCTCGTATGCCCAGACAAATTCACTACGAGAAGGTCCAATGAGATGCAGTCATCACCTGGTTAGACAGCAAAATACAACGTGTAATGACAATTAATTTCAGTTCACGCGCATCAAAACTGCTTATTACTTTTCAAAGTTTTGGCTATCAACATTCGTTCGTGGGTGTATTTTGTTTGTTTGTTTGTTTGTTTTGTGAGTTTTTCCCTCGTGAAAGACGTAATGATTTCTTCATATCGAACGTAAATTGCATGTTTACCGTAAACAAGCCATTCAGCTCAGCTCAGCTATAGCGCATTCGATCCATCGAACTTGCAGTAACCTCTTATAGGCAGGAGCACATGGCGCATTCATTTACACTTGAAAATGAAGCCACGTGTTTGCACCACATCGGCGCTTCCACACACAGCGCGGCATTTTGCGATCATCGTTATAGCAGACTTTCCGATTCCAGTCAGGGGAAAAGGAATTGGAATACTTCGAAAAATACTGATGTTTAAAATCCAATAAAATGAAAAAAGCCTGAAAACAACGCATGATTATGTTTTGATAGTACATAATTGGAAACACAGAACAGAGTTTTGCATCCGCTCACACAGAAGCTCTCTTGAGAAGATCAAGCATTCCCCGTCCCCTGCTAGAAAATGGAAGCTTCCATAATCAGCCCAGAAAGATTTTGGAGGTACAAACTTGCACTTGTACACATTGCGAGAAAGCAATCAATCAACGCTGAACATTGCGTAGTTTAGAATCTTTATCGTGCTGGTGACCAGCTGGATGCTTCGGCATGTGTCATAACGTTATGTTTAGAGCCTGTAGGCCTCATAGCAAAAAGAGGGAGATTGAAAAAAATACGAATTCTGGTGGAAAATACGAATTTTGGAGCTGCTGAGTACTAATTTGTGCTTCGAAAGGTTGGCAGCTCTGTCGTATACGGAGCAGAATTTAACAGTTCGTCATTTCCAAATATAAAAGCAAACATCCGACATCTATTTTATCATCGTACGGAGCCGAATGTCACTGTTGTCCACTTGCGAAAGTGAAATGAGTCATCTGACAATTATTTCATCATATCGTACGGGGCCGAATTTTGAACGTCAAGGCAGACATCAGACAGTTTTTTTTTTTGTGTGTGTGTTTTGTTTTGTTTTGTTTTTGTTTTGTTTTTTACCATCAAACGCAGCCGAATGTTACTATTCATTTCGAAATGTAATACACATGTAGCAAATATCCGACATCTATTTTAGCATAGTACGGAACAGAATGTAACTGCTATTCACTTCCAAACGTAAAAGCAATCAGGTGACATTAATCATTTTGGCATCTTCCGGAGTCGAATGTTATTGCTATTTATTTGCGAAAGTACATAGCAATATAAATTATAAGCAAGCATCCGACATTTATTTAAACATATTATTATCATTCATTTCCGAAAGTCGAAGGGAGCTGATTGTTATCGTTATATTTCGAACGTAAAACCGAATATCAGACATTTATTTTATCATCGTATATACGGAGTTATTTTGGTTATTCATTTCCGAACGTCACAACAAACATGCGTTATTTATTTTAGCATCTTCCGGAGCTGAATGTTATTGCTATTTACTCTTGAACATAAAAGCAAACATCAGACATTTATGTTATCATATACACGGAGTTGAATATTATTGTGTTCATTTCCGAACCATCGAACGCAGCTGAATGTATACTGTTATTCATTTCGAAATTTAAAAGCGAACATCCGACAGTTATTTTAGCATCGTATGGAGCAGAACATTACTGCTATTCACTTCCGAACGCAAAATCGTATATACGGAGTTGAATATTTTTGTTATCAATTTCCGAACGTCACAGCAAACATTCGACATTTATTTTAGCATCTTCCGGAGCTGAATGTTATTGCCATTTACTCTTGAACATAAAGGCAAACATCAGACATTTATGTTATCATCGTATACACGGAGTTGAATATTATTGTGTTCATTTCCGAACCATCGAACGCAGGTGAATGTTACTGTTATTCATTTCGAAATTTAAAAGCGAACATCCGACAGTTATTTTAGCATCGTATGGAGCAGAATATTACTGCTATTCACTTCCGAACGTAAAAGCAATCATCTGACATCTATTTTGTCATCTTCCGGAGCCGAATGCTATTGCTATTTACTTTCGAAAGTACAGGCAATCATCCGTCATTCATTTTATTATCGTAAGAAGTTGAATATTTTTGTTATTTATTTCCGAACGTCAAAGGGATCATTCGACATTTACTTTAGCATCTTCGGGAGCCGAATGTTATTGCTATTTACTTCCGAACGTAAAAGCAAACATCAGATATACATTGTATATTCTATAAACGTATACGGAGTTGAATGTCATTGTTATTCATTTCCGAACATCGAAGCAATCATTGAACATTAATTTTACCACCGAACGCACCTGAATGTTACTGTTATTCATTTCGAAATCTAAAAGCAAACATCCAACAGTTATTTTAGCATCGTATGGAGCAGAATATTACTGCTATTCACTTCCGAACGTAAAAGCAATCATCTGACATTTATGTTAGCGTTTTCCGAAGCCGAATGTTATTGCTATTTATTTTCGAAAGTAAAAGCAAATATCCGTCTTTTATTTTATCATCGTACGGAGTTGAATATTTTTGTTATTTATTTCCGAACGTCAAAGGGATCATTCGACATATAGCCTACTCAAGCATCTTCCGGAGCTGAATGTTATTGCTATTTACTTTCGAACGTAAGAGCAAACATCCGGCATTTATCTTATCGTCTTACGGAGTTGAATATTATCATTCACTTCCGAACGCCAAAGCAAACATTCGGTATTTATTCCAGTATCATACGGAGTCAAATGTCACCGTGATTCATTTCTAAAATCAAAAGTAAACATGCAACATTCATTTTTGCGTCTTACGGAGCCGACTGTTACCGCTGTTCATTTTCAAAAGTAAAGGCAAACATCCGACTTTTTTTGTAGCCCGATTGGGCCACCGAATTTTCAGCAATGAAATTTTGGTGGCGCAGGTCGTTAAAAGTCGTGAATAGCGAGATGATCGTAACCGATGTCGATATGTTCTAATAATTATTGATACTTGAGTGATGAACGCATGTGCACAACTTCCGCAGGTGTACTTCTGTAGAAAGTAGCGAACAATCAAGGCAGTGGACATCAGAGTGTGACTAAATCGTAAAGAAGCCCCTGAAATCGGAATTTGATGAAAATGGGCAAAGTCGGAACTCCATGAAATGTATTTTGATTGAGCGGTCAAAATAAAGCTTAACGGGAATGTGCCCTTGAATACCCTCGTCCACCCTCGTCCACCCTCGTCCAACCCGCGTCAATCGAGACGCAAATTCCCGAGGATGGATTATCCGTGCGGGCGGATGGACTCGTCCACTGAACGCGTATACCCGCGGGTACCCGCGGGGATACGCGTCAGTGGCCTCGTCCAGATCTCGGAAAAGTGTGACGTTTCCCGCGGTCGGCACCGTACGTGCATTCACAATTCAAACGTGCTTGACTACTTCGTCCCCACCCCCACCCTTTCCCTCTCCCCCCCCCCCCCACACACACACCAAGAGATCAATACATCTCTACACACTGTGAGCGGCTACCATTGATTTTCCTCTTTGGCGAAATGACGGGGACCGCATCCTCCTGGTATGTGCCCCACCTACGGTCGGAGGTTTTTAAAAGGAAACATGCAGGCACGTTCGCTCAGTCAAGAAGAGCTGCGCCTGCCAGCTCAAAGCTCAATCAAATATAATATTGATGTAGAACTTCTCTATCAACCCTACTTTTTTGGGAGAGGGGGATTTTTCTTTCCTTTTACACTCTTTAATTCCACTTTAATGGATAATAAATGACCGGGAGATGGCCATTAATCACAAGAGCATTTGATGCAACAGAGGACATGTTTGTTTGTTTTTTTCATCCTGACCATGACCCACTTCCTTTTTTGGAAGAGAGAGAGAGATGAAAAAAAAAAAACACTGCTTTTTAGACAAGGTTTTAAAACATTTGTAAGAATTCCCATGTTTATCTTACATGTAGAATTATATTGTTATTACATGATTTCTGCAATACTTCTTTAAAACTTTTTTTCCCATTTCTTCTTTATTTTGTTTTATTCTCCAACATCCATCCCAACCCTGTTCCTTTAAACATCTACTTTGCCAAACAAATGTCATCTTTCTTTTTCAAATCTGTTTGATTCTGTTTCACACACACACAGTCTCTCTCTCACTCACTCACTTTCTCCTAATATCTCTGGCTGTCTCAACTATGTATCTTTCATGGCATATACCTTGGACATATAATTCTTCTTCTTCTTCTTTCCTTTTTTTTTTTCTCTCCCCACGTCATATTTCAACGCACATGGCATCTGTTATTTATGACTCTACATGACTCCTGTGCGTCCATTTCTCATTACCTCCTTGTTTTCCCCACTCCAATTTCTTGACCGCTTTTACGACGGGACACTGCCATGATGCCCCAGTAGACATGTCAGAAAGAAGAATGTTCCATATAACTCATCTTAACCCTTCATACACTGGACATCTTGCACACTGCCTTGTGCAGTTGCAAAACTTCTGTTATGTTTCAGATTTTCGAGAAGCGCTTTAAACTATGCCATCACAATACGAGTCCCATTTGACACACAGGTCAAAACAGTTACCGTGGTAACAAAGAAAGAGGTTATTGTCCACTCACTACCACAAGAAACTGTAATTAGTAAATGCTGGAGCCTGGTGCAACAATTTGAGAAGATAAGCCAAGTTAAATCCTGTCATGGATGACTAAAAATGTGTAAAATACTTCTTTTTTTTTCTGAATGATGTGGTCAACAATTTTTTATCTGAAAACTTTGCAACAAGTAATTATATCCCATTGCATTTCCGTCTGTACATTTATCTGTCTGTCTGTCTGTCTGTCTGCAACACAAAATCAGGCTGCAATGTTCCATCTTTCATCAGTAAGAATCTTCTTCTTGAGCTTGTTAAAGCAGAATCATCCAGTGTGTGGCAATTTGTAAAGATGAGGCATTGCGCACACACTGTACTTCAACACAGTAATCCAAAGCATCTGCGGCTCGTACTTTCTTTACTGTCTTTTCTCTCGATCACATTCCATGTTCCTGGATTGCAATCTCTTCACATTTGTTTTTAGAGATCGAACTCAATCTCCTCTTGATGACATAAGGTTTCATCTCACACTTCCAACATCTAATCTCTTCCATGTACTTCCTTCCATTCACTCTTCCCAAACATCACCATCAAACAAGCGACATCATTATCAAACAAGCGACATCATTATCAAACAAGCAACATCACCATCAAATAAGCAACATCACCATCAAACAAGCACCATCACCATCGAACAAGCACCATCACCAACAAACAAGCAACATCACCATCAAACAAGCAACATCACCATCAAACAAGCAACATCACCATCAAACAAGCAACATCACCATCAAACAAGCAACATCACCATCAAACAAGCAACATCACCATCAAACAAGCAACATCACAATCAAACAAGCAACATCACCATCAAACAAGCAACATCACCATCAAACAAGCAACATCACCATCAAACAAGCAACATCACCATCAAACAAGCAACACCACCATCAAACAAGCAAAATCACCATCAAACAAGCAACATCACCATCAAACAAGCAAAATCACCATCAAACAAGCAAATTTACCATCAAACAAGCAACATCACCATCAAACAAGCAACATCACCATCAAACAAGCAACATTCGGCAAAGTTATTGGAAGCATGAGGACATCACGGACAGACAATAGTAGGAGCATTCTCTTCTTACCTGTTGCCCATGACGACGGTGATGCAGATGATGATGATGATGATGGTGGTGTTGGTGGTAAAGATGATGATGAAAGCATTGTTGTTGAAAGTACCAATTGAAGACCACAACATGAGGGAGGAGAAAGTGGAAGAGAAAAGGGAAAGAAACATGGATTAGCCTCCAATCGCATGACACCTGCTGTTGTTTGTTTAACCTCCTGCCTCTTAGATATTGCATTTTACTACAGAATTATTGCAAAATTCACATGATGACAGCACTTAACGGATAGTATTTGTTGTTCACATAGGTAAATGATACATAAAAAAATAACTGTGAATTCCGCTACTAGACTTCATCCCAGTGATATCAACCCATTGCAGACAAGCTTATTTTGCTTTAACACACATTTCCCATAGACACCTGCCTGATTATACGCAGGATTAGTCTTCAACGGGTTAAGAAGTTTGTAGGTGTGTGGCAAAGTGGTAGTACTTAACCCATCGAAGACTAGTCCCAATTATACCTGGACAGGTGTCTACGGGATATGCCCATTACAGAAATATCAACTCGTTTTCGACGGGTTAATCAAGTTCGGGAGAGGAATTTGAAGTGGAGCTTGTGTAGACTTGATGACATAAAACTGCTGGCTTGTGGTCAAATTTACACTCACAACACACGTTACTCTATATAGATTCTGCAACTTTAATAGCAACCTGTAACTTATCAACATGTCATCTTCATTGCAAAAACAGTCCCCCATAAACCAACAGCGCTGCACTGTATATTGTGAACATCTCTTGGTTAGGTATGGAGTAATGCAGTGCTTTTCCCTCTATATCTCTCTGTCCCCCTTTATCTTCTCAATCTCTGTTTCCATGGCGACCTTACTATCCCATCATGCATCAGTGTTCTCCCTCGATACTTTTTTCTTAAAGGAGCTGACGACGCGGGATTCGCAAGGTACTCTCAGTGACACTCGATAAGGGATGACCTCGCCGAACCGGGTTTGATTTCCCCGTGTACGGCGAAGCTCTCTCTCTCGCTTACGATGACTCTCCCTTTCGAAACAACTATTAGTACGTCTACGATTACGACATTGGCATCGCTCGTGCCTTGTCAATCACCATCCTCGTCGTAGGTGGTAATGCATCCTTGTCTCAATTACAAAGTGACTACTTTGTCATCTTCTTCTTATCGTTTTTCACTCCTGTTTCAACGATCATCATTCCAACTATTCAACAAGCAGATTGTTACGTGAAAAATCAATTGCAATCAAATTTGGTTCCTGTTTGTATCGAACGGCCACTGCTGCAATGTTCTCAAATCACCAGACATAATTTTCTTATACAAAGCAATACGTGATTAAGAGGGTAAGAAACTTTGGTAAGAATATGACTGTTACTGCTGCATAGCATTCCTCATCATAAACATGGTTGATGATCTATTCGCCAGTTCTGCCATTCCATCTTCCAACATCGACCCAAATGTGAGCAATTAGAAGACTTACGAGCAACTTTCATTAAAATGTTTTTCAGTTATTAGCGTGAATAGAGAGATAATATTCATATCAGAGTGAATTTCTCAGACATCACCGAAGGAATAAACAACACACGTGTCAACCCTTCTCATCAGGCACAGTGATAGATAAATTGTAACCCTATCTTCCCATTCATTTGTGCCATCCCGTATGGATACACCCGGAGAAACTTTTCCCTGTAATGCAAGGGTTGATACCAAACTTGTGTCTTCCACAATCTTCGTCTATGATATCACTCCGTATCACTAACACATCTTCCATTTTTTTTTTTTTTTTTTTTTTTTTGGGGGGGGGGGGGGGGGAGTCTTCTTTCCCTCCTTATTGTCTTCCCTTCTTTTCAAACCCATCTTCTTCTATTGATATGCTCAGTGATATCTTGACAGGCCTAGATGTGGACTTCTGCATTAACAGAGAGGAAACCCAACACCAGAAAAATCTCACCAACTCACATGAAAAGATGAAAGAAGATATTAAAAAAGAAAGAAGAAATGGATGAGACGGTCCGGGAGCATCTCCGGGTGCCAGATGCGAAGTGACTCAGAGATGACACAGAGAAGATATTGAAATAGAGCATCATCCGATCGCCCCGGTTACCGTCTCCGGTGGGTCAAAAATCTCAGCAGTACACCAATCCTCCCCCCCCCCCAACACCACTCCTCTTTTTTTGGGAGAAAGGCTGGTCATCCTAACATGACGCAAAGTCACACCATATCGCATCTCTTGTCAGTAACCCATTCTGTTGGCAAATTGCATATTTTTTAAAATGAAGATTTCATTTTTTCCGCATTTGCTGTTCTGCATTTGTATATTGCTGGAAGAGCTGCGCTAAAAATTGCAGATATTAACCGAGAGAGAGTCACCCCACACCACTCTCTTAAAAAAAGCTCCCTTGAACATTTCTCCCCTAAAATTCATCAGGGTTGATCAAATATCCATTCACTCTGAGAAAGACTGTGAAATTAAGAGAGTCATAGATATGTAGCATACGCTTTACACACACACACACACACAAACATACACATCACAAAACATCATAAAAATATCATGTTTCCTTTGATTATTCTGAAACCAGCATACCTTGATGATTTCCATTATACCACCAAAAAACTAGGAGACATTTTTGCTTATTGGTGTATAGAAACAGCCCTGAAATGACAAGTTCCAAAGACCTACACACATCAAGTGTTGTTATGTCATTTCTCACAGCATAATACCGAAATTCATGTTACTGAAGTTATATCTTCACCAGACATATGACGCAATGAAAAATAGTTCATATCAAATCAAGTTGGATTAAATCACAAGTAGACTAAGAAAACAAAAGTTATATACACATGTATTTTTCCACAATTAACAAGCTTCGGCGGGTACTGGAAACTATTGGTTCTGTGCTTCCTTTCTTGCAGGCGTTTCAAAGCTTCCTCAGCAACCGAGTTCACAATTAAGTTCAGTTAAAACTCCATAACTACTTAGGGATTATAGGAATGAAATTAAATGATTGAATAAGTGGAATAGAGTGGATCATAAAGGGATGAAGTTACTGACAGAGAATGTGATACTTTTTTTTTAATGGTGCGGTGTGACACAGAAAGACATGTACAAAATGTACAGGCAAACATCAACCTGTAAAAAGATTGACAAGACTAGGATAAATGGGAGGGCGGGGGGGGGGGGGGGGGGGAGGGGGTAGAAAGAGAGATAAAGATAGACAAAGCTATGGATAGATAGAGAGAATTATATGATTCCAATGATTGGTAGGAAATGGAATTAGTGAAAGTGTTATGGTCCAAAACAAGGAAAGATAGGCAGGTATATATATATATATATATATATATATATATATATATGGGTGAAAACGTTGAACGATGTACAATTGGCCATTTTCGAGCTTTTCGACATTCAAACCCTTGTAAAATTGTCACCTGGAGGTATTTTTCATGGTTTTAGGTATCATTTGGTAGGGGAGGGTTGTTCCTTTCAGAAAATATATACTTTGTAGTGTTCTTACTATATTTTCTTTAAAAAATAATGCCTTGAAGCTGAAAAAATTGACAAAAATGCATATTTTGGGACAAAATCCCAGAATCACACGTCTTAATTTTTGTTCTAATGCAATTCTACAGCTTTGTTTTTCGTTGTGAGTAAGCCCACACACTTCAACTATTTAATCAAGTACTTCTGCCATGAACGTGTGTATTATTTATCTTATCAGGAAACGTTGAATTCACTTATGTCTGAAAAAGAACGTCTCTGAATGAATTATCTTTTCCTTGACGCCAAAAATTCAGGATGACTATGAAAACATGTAAGGCCATATTTATTTAGCGTCTTATCCATACTACCATTCCATCAAAATTTGTGAGTGAACTGTGTGAAATAATCGTGTGGTGGCTCATTAAAGAAAATTATACTGAATAACCATCAGAGATGTTCAGTTGTTTAATGGTGTCCTTGATGAAAGTGGATTATGCTTGAGATAAAAAGTGGTTATCAGTATGTCAGTGCGAGCCAGGTGACTATGATGATTGGCAGCTTTAGTAGCATACTGTCCACAAAAATGAGTTCTGGTTGAAAACCCGAATTGGTGAATGTCTCTGATCAAAACGAATGTCCCTGATTGAAAGTCTCTAAAGGCATATTCCCTCATCTGACACTTTCGCACTGCATGATACTTTATTTGCGTGCTTATTTTACGCACTGATGAGCCATCCTGGAATCGAGTCAGCACAGTTCAACGACAGATACGACCACAAATCTTGAAAATGTGAGTAATAACAAAAACTTTCCTGGTGTTTGTGCCGATTTATTAGAATTATTATTCCGTAGATATGCCAATCAGTATCATTTGTGAAACTATGTATTTTAATCTTTGGATTAGAGGTAAATTAAAAAAGGATAGACAGTAAATATGTAAGAATCTGCACGAAGATCAAAGACCGCACGTCTCTGAGCAAAATGAAAAAACGTCTCTGAAAATTACTGTTTCATGAAATAAAGACATCCACTATACAAATTATAAGAACATTAAAGTAAATTTATGTCTGGATGGGCTAAGTTAGTATAATAGGAACAAGTAGAGCCAAGTTAACAAGAGCGTGTTATAATATTAAGAAAAATGAAGCTTCCTGAAAGATGTTGAAAATATGTAAAAGAGTTTCAAATTTAAGATTTTCTGTTGATTGAGAAAGTGTAAACACATTGCCAGGACAGAAACTATGTTTTATGACTAGTAATAGGTCAATAGTCTATGATTATTATGTTATAGTCACTTTAGTTTACGTATTTTTTGTGAGAGAGGCAGAAATGTAAGAAAAACAGGTTTAGGTCAGAGACGTTCTCTGAACAAATAGAATCTGCTCTCAAACCAATATCAATGACCCACATGGCGAATTGGTGCCTATGTTTGTAGCACATAGGTTCCTCCATCCAAATATAATGCCAATATCTTGTAAAAATCAAATCCATTAAGTACTGATAAGCAAAGATGTTTACGTCAGAGACGTTACACTGAACGTTTTGCACATTTTCGACTACTACGATAAGGAGTAGATCTTTCATTATTCCACAGTATATGGCCCTCGTATACATACATCGTTCTTGGTAATTTACGCAATCTAAAAACAATGTTGATTTTATAATTTTGATCAGAGACGTTCATTTGTGCGCACATTGTTCTTACAGTGCATTATAAATTTATTTTATTATCATTCTAACTCTATCTTTTTTTTCTTACAGCAAGATGGGAAGACCGGATGGATTTTAAATGCTTCGAATATTAGAATTTCGTCCTGCTCAGGATCTTTAGGCTCAGTCATGTTCATGGAGCCTACAAGTTCCAGACAACGGCCGCGGTACTGGACATCTTGGAGTTGCCATCTGTTTACAAAATAATGACTATCCCAACCCCTGTTTCAGGTATAGCAAGCGACGCAGTTGGTACCACGCACTGATTGAGGACATGGAATACCAAGTGGAGGGGAAATACAATTCAATGTTATAATGCGGACCCTGTTTTTAATGCACTCATCACTACGTTTGCTTTTGAGCCTGTAAAATCTGAGGCTTACACGCTAAGAAATAAATGTTCACATTTGCACCTTATTTGTAACAACAGCAGCTCACCTGCGGTGCATACTTGCACTTCTAATTGTGCTTAATTGCACCCTTAATTAACTGCCTTTTTGAAGATTTGCTAATTTCTGCAAACAAGTTCTCGTACAGTTGATAAGAATATGCAAATTAGTGAGCTAACCATGTCATAACCTCACAATTTTCCATTGATCGTGTAAAAAAAAAATAACGAAAATTCAATTTTTCTGTCTTTGAAATCTGAAGCATGATGCTATTCCTGGTTGATTACCTTCAGAATAGTGATCAGTTAGACATACCCGGATTTAAGCCTCGGGCATAATTATGTTTGAATAAAAAACTTCAAATTTCAAAATGTTTGTGTGCAAACATTATGGCAAGTTGTGAGGGAACGACAAGCTCAATTTGCCATTTACATATTCATTAGGACCGTTCAAAAAATGTTTCCTGAAAAATTAGCGAAACTTCAAAACGTCATAACTTCCTTATTTTTCTTGAGCCCGTAAGATTTTATTCTTTCTTATCGGCGACTACCTCATATTTGGGCTGAATTTCCCCTGTAATGACTCTTTTTCTCTTAGAAGTAAGGTGAGATATTCTAGTGGTGTTATTATTGAGGTTTGTAAGCCAAATACATGAGAAAAGGAAAAATACTAACATCTATGATGAAACAAGAAAACGTCTATTAAGAATGTCCCTTTACTTAGTTTCCTCTACAACACTACTTATAATGTATCGCCTTCGAGTAAAAAGAAGGATTGATAATCCCCTACCAATGTGACAGGTAAAATGTGATATTGTAATGTTATCATTGTCAACCTCTTGAAAGAGGTTTTCAATTCATTTTTGGTCAAACGTTTGCTGTACCACACCGTTGAAATTCTTTTGAGTTTGGCGTTTACAATTTATATCTGCCATAGTATACAAAAAAGCACAGCGGAATTTGATGCTTCTAGGATGAGTATAGGTTAATTACAGCTTTCTGAGACGACATCATATCAGTGGCCCAGGTACGGTCCCTAATAAAAATCCGAACTGGCCTGGCATACACATACAATCATATTTGAGGTATAGTGGTCAAATTAAAATAGTATTAGTAAATTCGTGTTTACCTTTGTTATAGATTTTGACTACATTTGAAAGAAAACATATACAATATTGATAGCATGTGGGCACACCTTCGTGTACATCGGAAGGTGAAATACAAAGTAGTGGTCATCATAAGCAAAAATAATTCTTGACATATATGCCTGGGTAAATGATTTCTCAATGAATGTGGAATGTTGAGTTACGAGCATCTTTTAAAATAGGGAGTTTGGTGTTAATTCTAGTGATAACTTACAGCCGAAACGTCCCTGATGGAAAAGCAAATGTCTCTGATATAAACAAACAATTTAGGTAAGGTAGTCAAAATTGCAAGTATTTCATGTAATTTTTATTTGTCTGTCATTCAAAAGTGTTGTAAGATATGAATAACATAACAAGGACAGGTTTGTTGTTGATTTCTGGAGTAGAAATCAAAATTCCTCTTACAATTTGGAGGTTTGTAGATACAATCGGTTATTATGAAAAATAATTGAAGTTGAAATTACCATTCTGAATTGTTGACAAAAGATAAACATGTGTAAATAAAAGAATAATGTTGTTTGTTCACAAACCTCGTAATTATGGATCAAAGGACATCGTTTTTATTGTCTATGTCTGAGGAACGTCTATGAGTGAAACCTGAACGTCTCTGATCAAAACACGGTTTACTTTCAGCATCTGTAAAGGGCTTTCATGGGGATTTGACCAAACGAAATGCACTAAATTCATTATTAGTATCTACTGAACATTAACATTTAAACAAATGAGACCCCTGCTATATGTTTTGTTCAAATGAGATGAAAGTGAAGATAAGAATATAAAAATCTCTGCTTAAATGACAAAAAATTCCACTTTTACTTTAACTTTCGTATGTATTAGCTTTTGTAAACTTCACAGGAGGTAAACAATATTTTAAGAACAAATTTACACAGTCTTCAAAAGTTTAAACAAGATGAAAATATATTCATTTGAATGTTTTTCTACCCTTCATTTGAATTTTCACTAAAACAATGTTTATTTTAGTCAGAGACGTTTGCCAATATGTCACAGTTCTATCTAACCTTGAATAAAAACAACACCCTTGGAGATATCCCAGTATAATCGGGTTGGCAAGAAAGCTGATATCAATGACATTTGACTGAGATATATTTATATCAGTGAGTCACGTTTTTTAATTTTGACCCCTGATTTGCCCAATTGTACATCGTTCAACGTTTTCACCCATATATATATATATATATATATATATATATATATATATATATATATATATATCAGGTATCCAGATAGTTGATTGGCAGTGACTACTAGGAATGAAGAAGTGGGGGGGGGGGGTGTAGGGGAGAGAAGAAAGCTCAGTGCAAGTCAAGGCTACTTGTAACTGAGAGATTACTCCAGTTGCTAGGCAACGCATCAACAGCTTCAGCCGCCATCGGGCTTTGGGACACATGGTTGGGGAGGCACTGGTAGAGGGCGATGAATGGCAGAGTAAATGAGTGGCAACCTCGTCCAATGCTAACGGCCTTGTTATGATTTAACCCCACTCGGGGACTGCAAGTATCTCTCAATACAGAGAGAGAAAGAGAGTGAGCAAATATGTAGAAATATGTAGAGAGATACATAGATAGATATATAGAGAGATAGGATAGATACATGTAGATGGCTACATGGAATGATAGATAGATTGATAGATCGATTGGTAAATAGATAGATGGATAAATAGATAGACAGATATGTAGATAGAGAGATAGAAAGGTTAAGTAGATAGGTAGATAGATAGATGGATGGATAGAATGATAGATAGGTAGATGGACAGATAGAGATAGATGAATAGATAGATAGATAGATAGATAGACAAATAGATAGATACTGTAGATAGATGGATTGATAGATAGAGAGATGGCTGGACAGATGGAAAGATAAACAAATGGATAGATATATAGATGGACAGATAGACAGATAGGTGGAGAGATAGACAGAAATGTAGATAGATAGACAGATGGATAGATAGATAGGTGGAAATATAAATATATTTGATAAACAGACAGATAGATAGACAGATACACAGACGGATAGATAGATGAAAAGATAGGTAAACACATAGATACAATAGATATATAGACAGATAGGAAGATAGGCAGATAGATACATAGATAGATATGGGGATACATAGATAGAGAGAGAGAAAAAGTCTGTGAAAGTGAGAGAAGGAGAGAGAGGGGGAGGGGCACAGTATGGGTAAACATCCAATTTGACAGTGAGAGTCAACTCGTCAAAATCTCATGCGCCAATGTCAAAGTCATTAGGTACGAAGCACATGATCGCAGTGAAGTGCTCCTAAAATGAATTAGCCTGCTCTCTACGAAATTCCCATCAACTTTTCACAAGAGCCCACATCCCTTCAATTGTCCATGTAGTAATTACATGTCTCACCACCATGTGTGGGGCAATAGCTATTATTGGAGCTGAATTTGAATAGAAAAGAAAAACATAATAAGATTGGCTCGCATGTCAACGGATCGTGAGTCAATTCATCTGAGCAGCCATAAGTCGGAAAGGGCGCAGGTGGCTTGTGCTGTCTGGTTTACATTGTTTCTTGGCTCACGCAGCCATGAAATGGCAAGCTGGAAGCTAGTATGTTCAGTCTATTGGGTGAAAAAAAGGCTGACATTTTAAAACAGGGTTAGACTCCAGGATTTTGGATTTTCATGTTCAAGCATGTACAATCTAGTCTTCCCCCCCCCCCAAAAAAAAAAAAAAAATGATAAAAATCTTGTAAGCAAACAACGGGGGGATATTACACTAAATTTAGATTCAATTAATTTTCATATCTCTTATAACAGGTTCATAATATCAAAAGCCCCAATTACAAACTTAACAACAACATAAAAACATAAAAAGTGTTAAAAATTGGTGTGTTAGCTTTTTTTCAGGCTACAGAGAGACATTATCAACAGTAGATATGAACTAATCAATTTAAACTTTGTCCCTGGTATGCTGTGAAAATTGATATCATGGGTGGGGGGGTGCTTGAGGGTAACTCCGAAATGGACATAAAACATTAATCTATGAAGTCACACCATGCTCAAACTGTTGTCAGAAAGATAAATCTTGCAAACTAAATTTAGCACATTTTGCCATGGCATACAAAAGATCATGACATGGTGCAATTCAAGACTCCTTGTCCCGTGGGGAATGACACAGAATGCACATTGGACAAAGACTTACATCACCTGACACTTTACTTACATCATCTGACACTTCCTTAGACTTTTCACCCAGCATTTTCCTTACAGATGTGTCGGCATGAGTGCCTACAGTAAACACTCAGTCTCTTTATGACAGATAGTTCCTGCTAGACCTAATACATAAATGTTATATTTTGTAAAGGTCAACCACGCTATCTAAAAGGCGAGTTCGGAATAACAGGATTCTGTGATGCAATTGGCATATTTACCCTATGTCTATTTTTAGGTTTGTTTATTTTGACAGAGGAAAACTATTTTTCTGCAAGTTTAATCAATCTCTTCAATTCCACATTATGTTATACCTTTAACCTTCAAACATTGCATGTCAACATACCATTTCAAGAACTAAAAAAAAACCAAACAAACAAACAAACCCAAAAGATATTAGGAGTGTGTACAGGGAGACAGAGATTTTATCACATGACGTAGGATTGCATTAGCACTTAGATGTTTGAGCACTCGACGTCAACATTTGCAAACCAATGCGATCGAAGGTAAATCATACTTAGCACAATCCTCTTTCTGCATTAAATGTTAAACATTGGTACAGTTGTGTGACTGATTTTATTGTTTCATACAATGTCACATTGACAAAATCATCAGATTAAACTTTATTTGCACTTTGCACATCATGCTATTCTATTCCATGTTCAATGTTTGTTTGGCAGATTATCTGTTCATGATATGTTTTGCTTGTCATACAATGTCGCAGTCCCCAATACTTACACACATAGACAACTCAAGAGTAAAACAAACTTTTGCATTTATAGGAACCACTGTTTCCATGTCTTTAAAACACACACATGAAAAAAAAAGAAAAGAAGGAAACTCACATTGGCATAGAATAGAGCAAATTCAGTGCACAAAACAGAAACAAATCTGGTAACGTCGGTTGCTTTTAAATCACCAAGTGGCTTGAACTTGACATAACATGGATTTATACAGCAATAAGCTCTTTCAAACACCATATCTGATTGTAAAGCTAACAAAAATCTAATGAAGTACTGCTCATGTTCCTCCGTTACCCACTGCCAATAAATGATACTCTGACCATTAGGCCTACACTTCTCTCTTAACCCGTTGAGGATGCACTGATTTTGCTACAACATCCATTTCCCATAGACACCTGCCCATGTATTCTAGGGACTCATCTTCAACGGGTTAATTAACATCCCCTTAATGACCACTCAAATCCATTAATAAACAAGCTGTAATTGGTTACATAACACCTCACCCCCAATGCACCGAGAAACATCATCAGCCATGGCTTACGGGGCTTCCTTCCGTACAGCCCAATTCTCATTGTTCCACTAATTACCAATCGATGGTTTTGACACCGCAAAACAGACAAGTCGGCTCCGAGGAACTCTTGAGCAAATTTTGCTGAATGATCAGCACTCTTTTTCATCTGTCTGTTGTTTCCTTTCCAATCAGGGATCTTAAAGGGATTGTGCAGTTTTGGTTGAGACCTAATTTCAGGTTTCTACCATTTTTTTTTTTTTTTGGTGAAAAAATGAGAAACCTCTTATGAAATATGAAAGAGCACGTAATTCTATGAGGAATTCAACGTTTATTTGATGAAAATTGGTTTTGAAATGGCTGAGATATCCAAAAAAGAACGATTCTAATAAAGTGTGGGACCCACACTTTATTGCAATCACTTTGTTTTACTCTGTTTTTGGATGTTTCAGTCATTCCAAACCCGATTTTCATCAAATAAACTTTGAATTCTTCTTAAAATGGTATTATGCTCTGTACTATATCATAAGTGCTTTCTTGGTATCTCGCAAAAAGTTAAAAGCCCAATTTTCATGTCCATCAATACTGTACCATCCCTTTAACTGACGCATCATGGAACTAACACCTTCCTACACCCCCTTTCCTATGGCGGTTGCATTTGGATGGTAAAGGGATCATACAGTATTGGTTGAGGTGGGGATTCAGCCTTAACTTTCTGCAAGATACTTCGAAACCACTTTATGAAATGTATATGAAGAGCATGCAATTCTAAGAGGAATTCAAAGTTTATTTGGTGAAAATCGGTTTTGAAATGGCTGAGATATCCAAAACAAAGTAAAATGTAGGCCCACACAGCGATCCTAATAAGAGGTAGGTCCCACGTTTTACTAGGATCTCTTTGTTTTAGATATCTTAGCCATCTTAAAACCAATTTTCATCAAATAAACCTTGAATTCCTCTTAGAATTATATGTTCTTCCATATTTCATGAGAGATTTTTCATTATCCCAAAGAAATAATCATCAAAAAGCATTGGAAACCTGAAGCCCCATCTCTACCAAAACTGACCCTTCCCTTTAACCCTTTGTCTGCATTGGATGCTCATTTGCACTTAAAAACCTCATAGTGTTGCACACACTCTCCACAGTCCCTGGCTTAGAAAGGGTTTAGGCTGCGGAGAAAGAGCATCGGTTAAAAAGTTTGAGTCAATCTAAGATTAGTAGTATTCATCATAGTCACAGTAGGTGAGATCTTTTTCCCGTAGCTTCGGGGTTTCCCCCCCCCCCCCTCTTTTTTTGTTCTTCATGAAAAAAAAAGCGTGGGCGAAATTGGACATTCTGGAGCTCACTTCTAGAGATACATGTTTCGTAAGGCTCTCCTGACATTTAATTGGTTCTGAGAACGGCTATTAGTAGATTGCTTTCAGGGATTAATGATGGACAGATTGTGACGAACCTCTTAACGGTGGATTGCTCATTAAAACAATGCAGACGAGGTGAATACCGATAAAAAGTTTACTTTCATCACGCTCGCAGCGACTGCATTACAATGGAATACACCCACGTCTCCGACTGTACGTTTGCTTTGGAGAATCAACGAAAAGTTAAAAAGAGACTAATCTTAGTTTAAATGTCATTGGCGACTTGAGCTGATAGTTTCTGCATTAAATTGTCACAGCTTTGTCCATCTTTACCCAAATTTCAAATGCAGCAGGCTCAGGCACCCTTTTGACTCAATTTTACCCAAATTTTGTAAGATTTTAATACTGATGGGGGATCTTTCTTACTGATGTACACGCACAAGCCTATATTCCTTCTCATATATATACATGTATACTACATTTTTTTTTATGACTTTATAAGTTTATATTGCACACGTCCCTACATTTGTGTGTATGTACAATGTACACACACACACACACACACACACATACATATAAATTATACATGTGATGATTCTTCTAGTCTGTATATCTGCATTAAATAGAGTATATATACAAGGTAAACAGAAATGCTTATTTGCATAAGCATGCACCACAACACACACACAAACAACCACGTCCACATGAAAAAGCTGTTTTCATTTCTGTCGCATGCTACAACACCCTGTGAAAAATGAGGCAGATCAATGAAATAAATCTGCAGCACCACTAACAATTAGCCACTTCTGACTCATGCTCTGTTCGGGGAAAAAAAGGGGGGAAAAAAAAAAACCTTCAAATTTTTCTCCCATTTTTATCTGCTACTGTAATATGATGCATGTTTCATTGTCATAACCTTGTGACGAGATCTTACCCTCTCCCTCCTCCTCCCCCCCCCCCCCACACACACACAAACACACACGTCAACAAGGTCCAGTGCAAAATGAAAACACACTCCAGGCAGCTACTGCTAACCAAAAGAAATTAGGCTCAATTTCGACCCTCATCGTAACGAGAGAAATGGAAATAAAAAGCATGAGACCCAGCCACGACCCCTCTCGTCAACATTACAGACCGCCGCACAACGCAACGATACTAATCCCACCTATGATTCATCATGTCATCTTTCGCGGGGCAAATGCAAAGAAATCAAACCGAAAATGGAGCAAAAAAAAAAAAAAAAAATGCAAGAAATCTCAGGACAACAGGCCGATGTTCAACAACGGTTTAAATCTCGGGACATGACTTATCGCTATGAACGATACGTCATGAGATTTAGACAAAACTAATGCAATGAGATACCCTTTCTTCATTTTTTTTTTTTGTCGGGGGGGGGGGGGGGTCTCTTTTGCTGATGTCATGTCTAACGCAATCCTAAGTCATCCTCGACAACCCCCTCCCCCCCCCCCCATGACGCAGGCACAACCCATCTCTGCCATAATTTACCTCACGTTCCTGTTGTCATTCTTTTGTGGGTAGCTACCTTGACCCCCTCGGGGCGGAAAACCTGTGAACATCCGTCCGTCCGTTCAAGATTGTTGTTGCCGAGTACTGAGCAGTCAATAAATTAGTATTGTTGAGAGGAACGGATTTTTAGCCAACATGACAAATAAGAATAAATAGTTATATCCATAACAATTTTTTTTTTTTTTTGGGGGGGGGGTATGGAATGCTGTTGCCATGGGAACTCTGTTTCTTTGAGTCGTTGGCTCGAGAGACACATGAGTTATCTTTGCGCGACTTCTGCAGTGCCCTCTTCTTCTGTTCACGGTGGTAGTAATATTCATGAATATACTCATATATGTGAGTCGAAACAAAAAGCTGAACTAGGCATAGTTTGGCAATAAATCCAGCTATGAGACAGGTGATCACACATCAAATGTCTGCCATCAGCGCTGGCTTTACTCCTTGCTGATTACACTGATAATGCTGATAATGATGACAAAAAATGATAACATTACCAAAAGAAATATATCAATGATATGATAATGATCAAAATGGAACACAGAGATAACAACAAAGGTTTTGAAATGCTGATTAAAGTGGTTACAATGATAATCTGAGGAAAACAAAAATAAACATGGGTGTATGCTGCAAGTTACTTTTACTCCAGCAAGGGGAACACTCTGCTCTTTCAAATCAGAAAAAAAAAATTCTGATTCTATTATGACTGTGTGCTGATCATAATGATCACCCTTTCTGTCAACAGAACTTAACTTGTGATGTTATTTATTGCTACCTGATAACCTGATATGGAGCAAACAATTCAAGCTGTCTCTTTTTTAATTCTCTCTTGGTCTTAATGATACCAACAGTAATGATGATAAGAATGATGACACTGCTACAGTAGTGATGACAACAACAAATTATAGTTAAGATAATATAAGAACAATGACGATGATGAAAATGATGACAAAAAAGAACAAATGTCAGCAGTGATGTGATAATAATGCTAGTAACAATCATCAATCCCTAACCAAAACAGAAAAAAAAAAACATAACTGTGAACAGAATCCAAATCATTTTTTTTTTCATTTTCATCTCATTTGTTACGTCCAGACAAAAACAGGAAAGTCTTTCTGAGAGTTGCACTCTTATAAAAAAAAAACTGAATTATGCTATGTCAAGTTCAAGTTTTATCTCTACATTGCTAGCTAAATTTACCATCTGGAGTGGCACAATATTTCCTTTTCCCCTCACCCACTGGCATGCAGCTGACCACAAAAGTGTGTGCATCACCCTTTGTCTGGGACAGAGTGATGGTGGCGAAACCCTTTAAGAGTGATTTCTCCCATTTTTCTTGAAAGGGCAAGCTATTCCTGTTTGTTGTGTTTGTCACTCCTGAACGTTAAAAAGAGACACACATGCACACACAAAACAACGAAAACACGACCCCCTGACTCCACGCATGACTAACCATCCCATGTAATTTTCCACGCCGGTGACTTTTGGGCCGCTCCTGGAATATTTCCCAACCCGATCTCTCACTCTCTCTCTCTCTCTCTCGCTCTGGCGACGACGCGGCTTTCTACATCCGGATTTCCATCCTGTATTTCCATCCCGTCATTCTGTGAGATGACGGAAGCGCCGTGGATGCTCAAAATCATGTCATGTTCATTGGGGGGGTTTTTTGATTTACTTTGCCAAAATAGGGCCAGAAGTGCCACTGCCGCATTACACAAACAGACTTTACAAAATGAAAAGACACGAATAGGTTTCACGAAGATGAATGGAATGGTACGACGTCATGCCCCGATGACAAAATGTGATGCTGGGGGGAAAAAATCTGATTTGATAAGATTCACTTCGCTGATTTATATGCAGCAATTCCCTAGAGTATGTCAAGTTATTAATTTATTCGCATTTTAATCCCTTTCTTCTCGGGACCACTTTCTTAATCTAACCCATGATCAACTGAAAGAAATATGCATTTACACTCCACATCTTTATCATAGTTGTTACTGTGATCATTCTCACTGCAATGATCGCTTTTATTGCCACTTTTGCATAAGCATAATCAGTAGCATCATTGAGGGCCAAAAAGATTTACTAACACACGCCAATATTAAAATCCGACTTGAAGGCAGGGTACAGGATGTTGCCCTTATGCATGGAGTGGTGTATGGTGCTCTTGTATACAGATTTTGGGAGAAACGCATTGATGATTACGGCAGTTCATTTTACATGCTGTAAAACCAGAAATATTCGCAGCATGAAATTCTGTGATTTGGAGCCAACAGCCTTTAACACATCATATAATTTTATTTGAATCGCTACCAGCATTCAATGCAGAGTGTAGACAAGAACTTTTGCATGCCATTTAATTTTGCAAATCTTGACTTCTTGCAAAATTCTTGAAAATTTCATGCACATGAAAATTTCTTTACAGTAATATTTGCACTTTTTCCCCCATCCTAAACATCTCTTGCCCCTTCAAAAGCAATTAGCCTTGATGTCGTACTTGAAAGGGAATCGGTAAACATACGCTGACATGAATATTAAACACCTGCCAATTAAAACGATATTTATTTGGGGGGAGGGGGATAGGAAGGTTCATTTTAATCCCATTCAGGAATTGGGGTTAGGAGTTGCACTTTCTGCCACGAAAATGGGTGGTGATTTGGCGAGATTGCTCGGAGGCCTGTAACAAAGGACATTCTTGTAACATCAGCCTCGCATCAGTCTAAAACCGCATTTTTCTCTTACTTCCCGCATCTTCTTCTCCTTATTTTCATCTTTTATTCAATCTTTGAGATATTTTGATGGAGAAAGAGGGAGGAAAGGATGGGGGAGGGGCAGAGACCGGGGTTTTTATGGCGGGCTTAATTGGCATCGTGCTGATGATACGGACAATTTCAAACAATCAACCTGCGCTGCATACTCACGGCTCCAGTTTTTTACCCCTTCTTCTTCTTCTTCTTCTTTCTTTCTTACTTTCCACGAGGTTTACCTCCTCAATAGATGCATCATATTTAGCCCAGGGGGATTTTTTTTTTTTACGGGGGAGGGAGGAAAAAAAAAAATAAAATGGGCTGCAATGGGATAGAAAACCTGACATGGTAATGAATTTATGAACAAAGGCTTTTGTTGAATAAACTCCAATTTAGTGGAGGGAAAAGTCCTCCGTAATTGCCAGTGTTCTTTTTTTCTCTCTCTTTTTTTTTTACTCCCCACGAACATCGCTGCTCAGTCTCATAAGTCTTAATGTCCGTGGCGTGTTCAGCTTGCGCAATGCGGTCGTGTCTAACGAAGGCTAATGCCAGCCGACAGCGCATCTTTCTCTTCCCTGTGCATCGCCTTTGAGGTTGCGACAACTACCCCCCCCCCAAAAAAAAAAGAAGAAAACCTACCTTTGTTCACCAATTTTCCTAAATTTGCTTCCTCATATGTACTCTGGTTAAACTTTTGTATTTTTTTTCCCTCTCAAATGCTACCCTCCAACCCCACCCCCCCCCCTTCATTGTATGACATCATGCAACGCATAACTCTCGTTAACTCAATATCCCGGCATGCTTTCTAACAATTACGGTAGTCTATAACATCTCCGCTACCTCCTTCTGATATTGTCCGGGTCCCAACTCGCTACAGTGCACGGTATCCCCATGGTCATACGCCATAACTTATGGCTGGGATTATGTCCAGTGCGTGGAGCGTATGCTTGCGATCGAAAAGAGCGTATATCAGAGAGATCCATCAAAAAGTTTTTATCTTGTCATTGTTGCTAGTTCATGTCCTATTGTGCCTCCCACTTCCACAAACCACAAGACCATTTGTTCTACTTAAGGTACGACTCATACTCGGCACACACACCCTGTCTGGCCCTTTCTACTCCTATCACGAAACATCAAGACTACGAGCGTGTCATTGGCGTGCAAGTGATCCCCATAAACGAACATGAATTACAGCAGCGCGTACCACGCACAGCGAGTCGATCTCGGGAATGCGTCTTCATTTGAAGTCATTTGACAGAATAGCATCAATATTAGAGATGCTACCTTACATTTTTTCTCTCTCTTCTTCGGGCTGCTCTGGTCGTAAAGACTCGGGTTCAAAAAGTCACTCCTCTTCTGACAAAGGGCCTTTGCTCGAATCGCTCCCCCTTCCCCCCACCCTCGTCCGAAAATCAAAGTCTGCGAATGCCGAAATTGAAATTAAAATTTCAATATCTACGACCCGTTGTCGGTCGGCCCATTGTTATGAAACAATTGGTCAGGTCTCCTTTGTCGTCTGGACGCATCCCTCGCACAACAAAATCTAATCTATATCGAATTTGCCCCGTCTTGCTCATCAAGAAAAACGCATGTCACCCATCTACGTTTATTGGTGCGCGCTTTATTGATTGAATGTTCCGAGTTTCCTTTTTAACACAAAACAATTTTCCATCTAATGAAAAGATTACACATAGGATTCCTCAATATCACAATTTCAGACACAAACACTTTTTTTTTCCTTTTATTGAAAAGGGAGGGAAAAAAAAATGTGATTTTTCAATATCGCATGCACTGAAAACTGTCTCATCTCATGGGCAGTAACAGAAAAACAACAACAACAAATGAGAGCTGTATGTACAAAAATGTCTCGAATTATTCACCTACATTTTTAGGATACAAGAACTGTAACTCGACTGATTTTTACCATATAGATCTCTGCCAGCAAAGATGAAATTAAGATTACTCTAGAGGACCAAACATGCTATGGATCAACAACTGCTTTCCAAATACATCCTATTTCCTTCCGTTTGATAACTGCCACATGACACGATACAAAAACCTGGGCATATAGAAAGGTCACATGCAGAAGAACGAGACAGACAAAATCTGTCAAAAATGATCGTCTGACATATATTTGAGTTATCAGCCCTTGTATGTGATGAAAAACAGTTTCATAAAGTTCAATTTTTTTTTCATTAGTTTAGCACGCATCAAACAAAAAAACACAAAGTGATACACATGCATCACTATTTCCCCTCTTTCTTTTTCTCTCTTTATCTATCTATCTATCTATCTATCTATCACGTTATCTACCTATCTATCACATTATCTATCTATCTATCTATCACATTATCTATCTATCTATCTATCACATTATCTATTTATCTATCTATCACATTATATATCTATCTATCTATAACATTATCTATCTATCTATCTATCTATCTATCACATTATCTATTTATCTATCACATTATCTATCTATCTATCTATCTATCACACTATCTATCTATCTATCTGTCTATCAGTTTATCTATCTATATATATATTCTGTGTTTCAAAGCCTGCTGGACTGCACTGTTTTCCTTAAAGGCATACTATATTTGTTATTCATCTGTTCAGTTGAGTATTGTTTTCAGTCTGAAATAAATACAACAACTTTGCTTGTGGTAAAAATTTCCTCTATAAATAAATAAAATAAAATTAGAGGGCCACGCAAGATGATAAACAAATGTTTCCAGAGAAGTCAGTGCCATAAAAGTATGATGTGAGCAGTAGCTTTTTCTTCAGAAATATATATATATATATTTTTTCCCCTTGCTATGTCTTCTTAACTGGGTGTGACTTAAACTTGAAAATGATAGACCATCAATCAGGGGTGGGGCCATTGATTCGATACTAAACACACAAGGCAATCCTTGACATTTAGATTAATAATAATGGAACATGCTGTGTCTCATACGATACGAAACATAATCCATTGTGCACTGGATTGCACGTGACATACGTGACGCGCAATGCAGTGACTATTTTCCCCCATCGGGCATATCAACAGAGGATTCTGGTGTTGTCATGGTAACCATCAATCAATGCAACCTGCTCTTTCGCCGAGAATATCGGAAAATCGTAGACTCCGTCCCTGATCAATATCTGCACAGCCAGACGGAGGTTGTCAATTTTTGTTTTCTTTTACAGTTGTGCAACATGTGTAACCCCGTTTAAGAAAAGAAGAAAAAAAATGAAATTGTAGAAGAAAACATCTAGAGCTATGCATCTTTCATGAGAAGAAAAATTCAATGAAAGCAACCGCAATTTACAGAGAAGAAAGAAAAAAAAATTGTGTGCAAAATGCTCACGTTTCAACAAGATCAACAAGGCAGAGACAAGTGTCCGTTTGGCATGTTTGTCGCGAGTTGGTATCAAAAGATCTTTTCGAACCAGCTTCAGCAAATACTACTGGCAAGACAGCCATATTTGTAGATTTTATTAAACAATTCATTTGATAATGATAATGATGATGAAGATAGGAATGACATTGAAAATGGTAACGATGATAATATAAACAAGGAGATACACAGCATGAATATAAGTAAAAAATACAAGTACTAATAATGAGAACAATATTGATGATAGTAATAGATAAAAGATGCTTACACATTGTTGACATGATTGGATTTTCACTGTCAAATATTATACATTGATACAGTTATACAATCATTTAGGCCTATCTATACCTACATACACTATAGATCTTTTGATTTAGATAGAATTATTAATAACACAAAGTTACATTCTCTGAATTCTTCCCCCTCTGGCATTGAATAAATATGAAAGGAGCTACACTGGTTCTGTACATCATGGTCAGGACCCTTCTCACATTCTACAGTGCATGTAAATTAAAATACATATGTAATATACATACATGTAGCCCAACATGAATATGAATGCATCGGACTATGTGCAGCTCACTGATTAGAAATACTTAGTGTGAGCAACAATGACAATGCGACACCAAAATCTTTACTCTAAGGATTCGAGAGAGGAAGACAGTCAAATTTTGCTTTGATGTGACTCCGAGGAAGACATGAATTCACACAAAGTTGCAAAAAAACAGGGCCTGGAATAAAGTTTGTGATTACTGATCGACTGGATGGAAAAACGAGAGAGAGAGAAAAAAAAATGCATGAATGTGTCACACATGATTTCAACAGACAAAGGGAAAGAGAGAAAACAGACTCGTAGGGAACCTTTCACCTAGGGCTATTTTCCTCCACGTCAATTATGAGAATCTTTTTCCCCCGTTCAATGAGCGAACTCCCCATTCCACATCTGCCCAAACATTTCTGTGTCAGCTCTGCATTCAAATCTTAGCTTTTTTTTTTCTTTTTTTTTTTCTCTCCCCCCAAAACCACACCGACCAAATTACAACCACTGTTTTTATTCACTTCGGCAGATTTTTTTTCTTTTAGTCCTTTTCTTTTTATTTTTTTCTTTCTCCCCGCAACCTTGGGTATGATCACAGTCCAGAGAACTTAATACCATCTCTTTTGGAATTAGCGTCGTCGTCAAGAAGGCTGTTTTCGCTATTGATTTCCCCGAGTCATGTTAGATTTCGGCCACCTTCTGGCAACGGCTTGAAATCACAGCCCGCCTGTAACTCGACCTTGTAAGTCGACTCATTAAAACCCATCCCGTCCGCAAAAAAAAAAAAAAAAAAAGGACTTAAAGGGGAGTGGCGGGCTGGGGTGAGAAACGAACAAACAGCCACATCCGCACAGGAGTCAAGAATAGATAAACAATGAGCTAGCTCCCTGGTTAAACATGAGATGGAGATGTCAAGCCTTTCTAACATTATCATCCTCTTTGCTTTGCCAGATTTGTTATTAAATTTTTTTTTTTTCAGTTGAGAAAGAAAGAGAAAGGGGCTAATAATCACTGCTATTAAAAAGAACATAAATAATATGCATGCACCTGCAGTTAAGATGACAAAACTGTTTAACCCTTTGTGAGCTTTGAGGGCCGATTGCACAGAAAATTCTGTAGTGCTGTACGCACTGTCCAAAGACCCTGGCACAGAAAGTGTTAATGATGAAACATCTTTGGCACCAGAATGCCGATATGTTACAAATCTTATGACTTAACAGAATTATTGCACCAGTTCTTCACATTTGTGCATGTCGGTGAAGTTACTGTATGATCTGCAGCTTTGGTTGTATTGTCGTAATCTTGCGCGTCCATGGCACCAAGAATGTAAAATGGGTCGGTTGTGGACTTCTTGACCAGGGCAGGAGACAACCGGGCATTCTTGAAATGATTTTTCTTCTCGTTTTTGTCTTTTTTTCATTACCAAAATTTTATTTAGAATTAAATTCCACTGCCTGTGATAACCTGTAAAGGTATTTGTAAAGTCTATGGAAACTTACAAACCATGTAGCCAGTGGGTTAATGAGGCTTTCAGAGGGCGACAAAGAAATGTCATCTACTAAAGATGTTAACACACTGCATGCTGCCAGCTGTGGGGTGATTTGAATAAAAGTGCAGTCTCCTTTTTAACTGAGCTTACATTTCTATACTGACATGTTTATAGCACTTGGCAAAATGGTCCTACACTTTTTCTTCTCCTAGAAATCACTGATGAGATGTTTTGGTTAGGGGAATGTTTAAAACAGACAGACAGACAGACACACACACACACAAAGAGAGACTTGTACCCCTTTGTCTGCTTCTAGTGTTGATTAACACACAGAAAACCCCATAGCATTCTACACACTGTACAAAGTCCCTGGCACAGGAAGGGTTAATGAGAATAGAGGAAGGATGAGAACAAAGCAGCGTAGGCTGTGAAATGTGAATACAGTGAGACAGATACAGACAGAGAGAGAGAGAGAGAGATAGATTTATATGAAGAAATACACCTATAGGATGGAACATATGAAGGGTTTGTTTGCAAAAACCGATAAGTCCATTTTTGAAGATTTTGAAGTACGATCTCTGTCATAAAGTACAAAATAATACCTTTTAAATGATATATTGGGCACTACATATAAAGGTATATTTTTGAAGTTATGGTCAAAAGAAGCAAAAAATTTCTTATTATTCTCTTTATTTTTCTTGACCTTTAATCGCAAATATCTCCATTTGGCAAATATGGACTTATCGGTTTTTGCAAACAAACTCTTCATATATGCATCTTCCTCTTTGCTATGTGAGAGATGAGAAAGACAGGTAGAGAGATAGATAGATAGAGAGAGAGAGAGAGAAAGAAAGAAAAAGAGGAGAGACATAGAGAAAAGTAGGAGATACACACATTAAGACATGCACAACACACCCACACATATGCACATACAAACAAACAAACAAACAAACAAACAAACAAACACATGGTAAATCAGACTGGAAGGAAGAGATGTATACGCAAGGATATGATCATACACAGATGGAAAGAAAGAAAGAAAGAGTGAGAGAGAGAGAGAAGAATATTGTATATTTATACACACACATATTATATAAAGATAGATAGAGAGATAGATAGATATAGAGAGTGAGAAAGAGAACATAGATAGATACTCCAGCTGTAAATATACAAGCAGACGACAACAGAATGAGCGGATGATAAAGGACACAAAGACGTTAAGGTATGCAGACAATCAAAACTTAAACAGATAGAACATATGAACACACACAAAAAAAATCAGACATGATGATCAGCAGAAGTGCATATGAAGAAGATACAGAACAAGACAAAAAGAAACAGATAGCATGAGAGAGAGAGAGAGAGAGAGAGACCGAGATATATTCTGTTTGTGTAGACGGAAAGTACGATGCCTGGACTCAAGGACAAACATACGATGATACGAGGAAGTGTCAAGGAGAGAGAGACATAAACAGACAAACATACAGACAGACAGACAGACAGACAGACAGAATCAAATGAGATAAAACTGGCAGATAGACAGATAGACAGAGATAACACACACACACACACACACATACACTCACAAACATACATACACATACACAGATGCATAAAAGAACAGAGATTAAGAGTGCTCGGGCAAAAATCATTTCCCGCCGAAATTACAGCCGAGTGTATCGCGTTACCTGTGTATTTTGGCTAATCGCCGGTATTGACGTCCCATTTATGGGGTGAAAATTATTGATTTGGGCAGCTCCACTGGCCCCTGGAATGACATGCCGGCAAATCTCTAATTATTCCCCTTCGGTTGTCAATCAAAACCAATTGGAATCCCGACACCGCGTAAATATTTGCGTGACACAACTTTTCCCTTTGTGTCGGCAGACGACACCACCAACAACACAGATATGGCAGTGGCTGCGGCGGGAGGAGGATTTGTAGTCGGCAAATTTATTGATGTTTTAATCGTACCTTAGCGAGCTCAGACAAGAATTGGAGGGGGAGGGGGTAGGGGAGGGTTGTGGAGGGGAGGATGATAATTTCGGTGTGCAAATTGTTGCAGCGTGCAGGTTCACTGCCCAGCAGGGAAAAACTGAAGATTAATTTAATTTGGGCCAACTGCAAAGTAATTGGGCATCAAAAAAAAAAAAAAATTGAGGGGGAAAGGGGAGAACTGAGACAGAAAAGGAGCGGTTGTACAGAAAGGCAAGGAAAAGACAAAATGGAAGACAGAGAAGAAACACGGAAGAAACGAGAAAGAAAAAATAATATGCATATAGAAAGCAGCACTGTTGTTGGAGAAAGAGAAAAAAAAAACAATAAAGATACAAAATGAAGAAGAAAGGGAAAAATAACGTGATCAAGACAGGATGCAACCAAAGGAGAAGATGCAAAAAGGCTAGGACTAGGAAGTGTAAATTGAGATGATAAGGAAGAAGAAAGACAGAAAAAAAAGGAAAAATAGTCATGAGAGGAAAATACGGATGTAAGACAATTTGGACATAGGGATTAAACAAAGGGGAAACTACATGGGAAATATGATGACTGCATTGGACAAAAGCAAGAGAATCAACAGACTTGTCAAAGGTTTGCTTGGACTGTTTAATTTGACTTCTTCTGGAACAAATCATGTCTCTTGCCGGAGATAATGATACTGTTCTCAACCAGAAAGTTACTTTTAGCTGTTCTTTGTCAAATCCATCCGTGTCTGTTTAACTCTTTCTGCGCCAGGTACCTTGGACAGTGTGTACAATGCTATGGGGTTTACAGTACTGATCAGAACTCCAAGCACATAATGCAAAGGAGACCTCACGATGATTTTCAGACTTTTACATTTGAACAACTATAAATTACATATACTAAGTACTGAGTTTCAGTATTTATAGTGATTGGGATGAGGAATAAGAATGTATTCAAAATCTATAACAAATCACAATGAACAAGGATGATGACATGGCAGCCTCACAACAAGAATGCATGAGTTGGGGCTCAAGGAAACAGAACAAAAGAAGAAGGTATGCATACATTCTACGCAGTTGAACTTGTCAAACAACCTGTATTGTAATGGAATTCCACTGCTACATTTCTGAAATATGTGAGGCTCCTATGTCATCAACACTGTTCAGAGAAATTTGTTTAAGATTTTTCAGAGTATTGGTTTCTCTGCTCAAAGACCACAATAAATTCCACAAATCTGTACACGGAGCTGTCGATTTATGTACAGCATGATGTGAAATTATGAAAATTGTCTGGAATGCCCCTTTAATATTGATGCCCTGCACAACAAGGTGGGTGGCTGGATACTTAGAAAGCTTTTAAGAGTATTATCCTGAAAAGTTTAACGAGATTTGTTTCTGTTTTTATCTTTATCTCAGATGACTCTACATCACGTCCAGAGAAAGGTGAAAGTTGTTAACTCAATGTTGCAAAGACCGGGGGTTCGGAAAGGTTACATGGTTTTACCGTGATTCCTATCGCTGTTAATAGGGCGGCCATCGGAATGCAAATTGTAACGCCATGCGCTTCTCACTTGTAACATCGATCAATGACGGCCAATTACACGATTGCTCTGATGGAAATTGACTGAATGTCTTTGCTCGGTGCATACCGCCCCCATCACTATGTTGTAGATAAACATTAAGTATACTGCCAACCCTGGGCATGGCATCGAGGCAAGCGCCACAGCCCACGCATCCAATGTGTTGTTATTTATCAAGTGATTTAGCCCACTCTACGAAACAGTCGTAACATATTGGTATCAATTTATGGCATTATCAAGGCCCCGTTGCAAGAAAGTTGCAATCAATTGCAAATAATTGCTAATTTTGAAACAACCATTCTGATTTGCTCAGGGTCTGCCCTATTAAGAAGACATGCATGCAACAATGATTTTGATTGGCCAGTGACAATCAGTTGCAAGTTGCATTTAAACGCAAAGTTTCTAGCAACGGGGCCCAAATCACTTAAACAGTTAATAATGCAGGTAATCCATGTGACTTTCTATCTTTTTTGCCGGGCCTAAAATAGTTCTAGTGATGTAGCTGGACAATGACAGAAATTCTCAAACTCAAAGAGAAGCAATAATATTGTTGCAGCGTAACTGATATTCATGAAAAGTTCATGATCAACATTCCCCTTGAATACAGTCCATCCACAGATAATTGAGTAGTCCCACATACTGATATTTGTGATGGTCTGAGCAGAAACCCAGCAGCTACCCACAGCACGAGAGGGGATGCAGGGCACTGTGTAACCTTATTGATGATGGCACGCTTGGCTGTCTCGGAACGGCCCAAGCAAGCATGTTGTGGGTGAGGTCAGTACATGTTTACAATCTGCAGCCCGCTTCTTTGCTCGAGGCAGATCCCTCTGAGTTATTTTTCTTTGCTCATTCCAACCTTTTCCTCTCCCCCTCTCTAGTTCTCATAATCTCGTCTGAATTCAACCCCTTACACAAACTCCTATCTCACATCTGTTTATCAGGCCTTTCCCCCCCTCTACATCCTCCTGCCTTTATTGCTCCAAGTTTCTCCAAGTTGAAGCCGCATTGCTATCACTTCATCTTCCCTGACACCTTTCTATATCATTAACCCCTTTTGTGCCATACACTTTGGACAGCATGTACAATGCCACAGAGTTTTCTGCACCAATTGGAACTAAAAACACACACAGGGTTGTTTCTATTTTATGTCGCTATATCCCTTACTTGTTATCAGCTATTTTATAGTCTTATTTATCCCATTTGCCCTTTTCTACTTCTCCTTCAAATTCATGGGGTTTCTATCTCATATGTCATTATAGCATCATTCAGCGGACATAAATATAAACCCTCCGTCCCCACTTTAACCTATTTCTTCATAAAGTCTCATTTCACTGACTGATGTTTCTCATTACAGAAAAGACAGGTCATTTCTTTGGTATGCTTGATACTTGTTTTGATTTCTATCACTTTCATCTCCTCACTCATTCTGTTTCTTTTTATCTTCTCTCACTCTCCCGTCCTTTACTTCAACACATCCCTTTCTTAACCTGTTGAGGACAGACTGATTTTGATACAACGCGCATTTGCCATAGACCCCTGCCTGAGTACACTCAGAACATGTCCTCAACGGGTTAATACTCTGGAAAAATAAAACGCTCTTTGAGTTTCATCGATGAATAGCTTCAAATTCTCTCATCGTTCGTTCATTATTCTTTGGGATCTCCTTCCCATCTTCTCCCCTTAATTGGAATCTCTTTCTTGTCTGTCTGTCTGTCTGTCTGTCTGTTTTCTGTATCCCCAGGGGACGGCATTCTATTCCCAGCTTGACAATATCAGACCGTGGCTGCGTTCTGTTCTAGCAAACTTGCATCCCCCCTCTCCCCCCCCCCCCCACCATCACCACCCTGCAGCACTGTGGCAAGCTATCTCACACGAGATCTCGTTCGGCTGCCGGGGGGGGGGGGGGGGGGGGGGGGGGAAGGTTCTGAAGGAAAATTGGGGGGGGGGGCAGAAAAACAACGAACAAGGAATGTGTTTGGAAGGAAAGGAGAAACGAACGTGTATTCCTCACATCAAATAGTTAAGGAAGAAAGAGTGAGAGGTTTCATCTTGTTTTCTGTCAGTTCTGTTAGTTTTGCTTGCAGCTAGAACATGTCGTCTCCATCGATCCAATGTGTTGATGAGTGGTGCGGTGTCTGTCTCTATCTCAAGCACTGGTTAGCTAAAGAAGTAACCCTACTCAAGATTTATCTGATTTTGTTTTGTCTCTACATACATCTCATCAAGACTCAATGCTATCATTACCGCTAGCAACCTGTGTGTGGACGATACCAATGATATACAATCAATGTAGTAACGTGGTAGACTAGAAAGGGTTAATGATAAAAGTGACATGATCAATTTCATTTTGTTTTGTTTTGTTCTGTTTTTTATTGTCATAAGTATGATAACTTGTCACCTGCCCAGCAAAAAGGGCCCTAGCAAGCTTTAGAGCATGCACGTCTTAGGGCCCTTCTGCCAGCCAGGCAATGAATTGTTAACAATGCAGTAACATGAGCACCATAGTTATGATATTCGGTGCTATCCTACATGAATGGAAACTACCAAAAACAGAAAAGAAAAGAAATTCCATAACATCGTGTATTCACCATGACAAAAACACTGATAAAAGTATGCACTACAATGATTTTGTTCTCCTTCAAACTGTCCCCTCTCATCCTCGAGGTCCTTTGCTTCTTATTCCCCCCTCCACAACAAACACCTTTCCTAGTTTCAATTAAATTTTGGGAAGTTTAACTCACTAGCTTCAGGGAGTGGATATGTTGTTTATGAAATCTATGGTAGGACCGTATCTTGGCAGCAGAGGGGTTCAGAATGAGATAGCAGTGGCCAGGACACCCCACCTCACACATCTCGGATCCTTTGATCGTGGATGCGCCATCGGATTCTTCTTCCGCCCGAAGTCTTGTGAGGATTGCATCAACACTCGAGGGCGCCTGTCAATATCGCAGACACGCTGCGACAATGGGATGGGACTGCCGCTACCGCGGACCGCCCTTGGGCGACCTCCGCGATGGGAATTCGTGGAGGGTAGAGAAACAAGCCGCGAGAGGGTAATATCCGAGGGAGGGGAGTGGTGAAGAAAATGAAGAACGAATGACTGGACATCACTTGGACAACAGGATATTTTGGTGGGTCAGTGATTGTGTTGTCAAAACATCCTGCGTCAATCCTAATCTAGGGCTGATATTCCCCTCCTAACACAGAACTAGATCATGACCAAAGCAGGCCTTCATAAGCTTTCATCACAAAAAGCCAATCTGTGGCGAGTCTGATCGAGAAAACTGTCACTCCCAAGCAATAATATAACGCAGAAAACGAAATAAGGGAGTCAACACAAGATGTAATCTTATTACATTTGCTCCTCTCTTTAAATCACTAACTGTCTTGATGTTCACTAAAACATGAAGCTGACTCCTTTTGATTCTGGTCTGAATCCAACATAATTTCTCAGCGCTTGCACAGATACGCATGCGACCATTTCTAAAGTGGCAAGGATATTTTCTTCTCCTTGCAAAAGATGCGTTGTAAGTATATACTATTTTTGTTTTGTTTTGTTGTGTTTAATGTTTCATACTCTGCCTTGTGCTTTCTTTGCCGATTGGCTCAAATGTCTAGAAACTAAATATCAATGATTTGAGATTACCTAATTCCCCAAACCCCTATTGAGAATACCATGGTCCTCCTATTGGACCGAGGAACATTGATTCAACAACTCAAATGTGGATGGGTTCCCAAGTGCTGATGAAAAGACTTGCCAAGTTCAGATAAGCACCTGAACACTTACAGGCATACACATGTATTATTCCTTATGTTTTGTAACTTCATAGGCATTTACGCTCATCTCTCCGACGTCTTCGTTTTCTGTGTGTAAGCTCTTCATTACGAGAAACTGTTTTCAAGTCTTTCTTTAGTGATGGCATCAAGAATGGCAAACGTGACGATACAAAAACTGTGTGTGCATTTATAAACTTCCTCATCAGTAAAAAATCTTTTGCTGATTCTAAGATCGGCGGAGCGTGGAATATGTATCCTTCTGCCTCTCGTAAGATTTGTCTTCATCACATGGTGGTAGAATGGGTGCTTGGTTCATCCTCTGGCAACTGAGAGAAAAAATTCAGAAATAAAAAAAAAGAGAAGAAAACTGCTTATACCCTTCCCCTTTCTTCCAGGCAAGCAGGATGTCCAGTTGATTGGGAAGATTCTTATTCGGCTGCGCCCGGGCCATGTTTGACATGAAGCAAGTTCAAACACCCATGGAAAACCCTTCCCCTTTTATTCTTCCCTTTCTCTCTTTATTTTTGCCGCACTCAAGAACAACAAACAAGAGTCTGGGGGAGAGAGAAAAAAAAAAACAGAGGGTAGAAAAAACATCTAGCAGTGTCACTCTTTCCTTGCTTTTTCAGGATAAAACTGCGCGAACAAATCAATCTGTTTTTGCAGACGGTCCAGTGGACATCAATTTTCCTTCCCCCTACTGTTTTAGTTAGATATCTCCTCCCCCCCCCCCCATCTCCTCTGCACCTCCTCCTTCATTCTCCTCCTCTTCTTCTTCATCTTCTCCAGCATCCTCTTTCCGATCTGCAAATTGCTAAGGCGAGCACACAAGTTTTGAAGACCAATAAAGTGGACACATCGGGATTGATTCTGGATGGGGAAAGCATCCACAAACATCGGGGGAAAGTCCACCCGTATCCCATGGCAACCGCTTCCAAAGGGTCAGGATCAAGCCCCCCCCCCTTTTATTTTCTGCATCTTCCCCGTTTTCTCAGAGGATGTCGCCCTTAAGGCAACATCTCACCTCCGAGGAACAGGGGATGCTGCTTTAGGGGGTTTTAGATTCGAGTCGGTTTAACCCGTTGAGGACGAGTCCCGAGTATACTCGTGCAAGTGTCTATGGGAAATGCATGTTGAAGCAAAATCAGCCCGTCCTCAATGGGTTAATATTTGAAATGTTTACATTGGTGCAAGAAAGTAAATAGATACATGCACTAAACAACATGCACATATATGCACATGAACACATATTGTATATAAATACACTGAAACATATCTTAGCCAATTATTTTTGTTTGAAGGTAAAACACTGTTCAAGGTTCAAGGGTCAACCATAGGGCAATAGCGTGATAAAATGATTCCTTAATCCTTTTTATATTTGACCAAGTGTGGTCTCTCAGCCTGCAAGAGAAAGACATACAAGTAGCAGGTAGGACAAAACATACTAAGAAATATATCAAGAAAGTGGCTGCCACGTACGATATCAGTATTTGCTTTTTACAAAGTTATTTGTGCACACCGAAACTTGAAATTATGGTATCAAATTTGTGTTGAAGCACTTCCTTAATAAGCCTCAAATTTACCAATGGCACATCATATTATATGCTGATATACTTGAAAGACTTTATATTGGAACAGCAAAGCAATAAGACTCTCAATATGAGCTCTTAAAGAAATATGACCACTGGAACGCAGATACTATATAGGGAAGCTTTATGATGTACTTGAGCAAATATAACTATGCTGGATGGGAACGTCATGGTAACTAAAGTCGTGTGGTTGCCGGGGCCGACGCATCCTCTCGCCCCCGACAGTCCGAGCCCCGCATGCATTTGACGTCAGGCCGGGGAGGAAATGGCTTATCTAATCAGCCTCGAATCGGCCGGGAATTTAGGGGCTTTATGAAGTCAGTCCTTGAGTAAAGACAATTCTCCCCACATCTTCGCTGCATTTCAACAGTCTTGATTTCTCGGTGATCTGCCCTAGCTGCGAGCTCGGCAGCGTGCACCTCCCTCCCCACAATCCCTGCATCTTCCTGTCTACTTCTTTCTCCGTGAGTTCCTTGAACCATGGCACTTTTCTCTTCCAGATTTGACTTTCTTTTCCCCCCTCTATTCTTATAATGTCCTTAGAATAAAAAGGAGAAAAAAAGGAAAGGAAATAAAGGTTCTGCAAAATGCATGTTTAAGCAATTCCTCTTTCGAATAGCATCACTTTCCCTAACGAACTATATTGATAATCTTCAATCAATGCAATTTATTTTCTTTTCCCCAGCTTGATATTTTCCCCAAGTGGATTATATCACTTTGTCACGGAGATCCCATTCCCCCTTCCTCCCTAATTGCTTTTCCTTTACAAGTCTTGCATCGATGTATCCAGCCGATTGCTTGAAACCAAACAAAGTTTGTCATCCTCCCTTTGACATTTATGTTTCCATAATAACCATAAACAGATAGAAATAATGAAACATTATGAAACATGAAGAAAAAAAATATATAAACAGCATGTATTAGTTCTTCTCGAAATGGCAAAGATGCAATGACATCAAGTCTTTTCAGCTGAGCTACTACCGGTGTATCTTGATTTGACTAACATAATTTTATCCATGGAATACAGAAATCATGTAGACTTTGAAAAGACAGGGACATTAAAAATCCACAAAAGTAAACTTGCAAAATCTCTACTCTGTATTTCCTGAATGTAAACAAGTCATATCTCATTCAACTGACCTGTTTTCCTTCACAAATAAATTGTCATTGCCCTGTCAGCCCACTGAATAGAATATTCTCTTACAAAGTCAGTTTGTGAACCAATCCAATCCATATATATCTCATTCAACTGACCTGTTTTCATTTCTTTAATAAATTTTCATTTCCTTGTCAGCCCGCTGAACAGAATGTATATTCTCTTCCAAATTCATTTTGTGAACCAATCCAATTTTTGTCTTGAGATGAGCCTAACTGGAATGGGCCATCTTTCTTCACTTGGTCTCTGAAATCTCAACAGCATCTATGAATGCCATCTATCGAATGCCATTCTTCTTCACTACGAGTTCTTCCAGTCATATGTTTCTGTTTTCTTTGCCCGTTATCGCCGACTCACGCCATTCTTTCATCCATTTTCATCAACATCCATTCTATCATCTCATGAAACGGATAACTTTAGAGTTAGACTCTACAGCCAGAATGAATATCGGCTCAGGCAGTCTTGTTTTACCATTACATGTCTTCCTCTTTCTACGCCTCTCCGTATGCATATTCAGTCACAGTTTGTTATTCTGAAGGTCCATTGATCAGAAGATGAAATAAGGTTCCTTAATCCTGAAGGTTCTTCACTCCAAAAATGAAATAAGGTCTGTTATTCAGATGGTTCCTTAGCAAGCACCATATTCACACCTTTGTTAACAAACTCTACTTCATTTTCAGATTAATGCACCTGTGGAATAACAAAGCTTTTTTTCACTTCATTTCATTTTTGAAATTACAAATCTATTTAAAATTTAGACCCTTCAGAATAATGCTACAAATGTTTATATTAACAAACCCTTTTTCATTTTCAGATGAACGAACCTCTGGGTATAGGGAATTTGTGCGTATTTTGCGATAACGAACCTTTGGGTTAACCTGTTAAGGATGGGCTAATTTTGCCACAACACGCATTTCCGATAGATGCTAGCCCGAGTATACTCGGGACTCACCCTCAACGGGTTAATGAACCTTCGGAACAACAAACACTACCCTCGCATATTCTGCCAAGCTTTCTTACATTGATCGGAAATGATGGCCGAAACTAGGTGTCAACAAAGTATGAAGGATTATGCAATCTCCTGGGTTTTTCTCGCATCTTGACAACCCACTGGGCATACTCCAGTGTCCTTTCAACCCAATACATTTGTCTACTTTTACAGTGCAAGACAATTTGGCTTAACCCGTTGAGGATGGGCTGACTTTGTTACAACACGCATTTCCCATAGATGCTTGCCCAAGTATACTCAGGACTCATCCTCAATGGGTTAAACTCCCTATAGGACACAATTCATGATAATTTAACTTGGCGAGTCTCATTTAAGTACAAACGTTCACTTGCTTTCTGATTTCTGTTGCATTAGGCTGACCCACTGGTCAGACTCCAGTGTCATTACAGCTGAACACATTTGTCCACTTTTACGCTGCAGGGAAGTTTGGGTAAAAATCCTTCATTGGGTGCAACTCATGATAATTTCACTTGGCAAGTCGCATTTCAATACAAATGTTTACTTGAAATGGGTTTAAATCAAATGTGAATTTATAGGCACTTGAATTTGATTGGCCTGGAGCCATGCCATCTTTGATTCTGATGTTGGATATCAAACACCTCCCCCCTCCCCTTTTCTATCAACCAAGTCTTGATCTGGTTATCTTGATTAAATGTGAACGCCATCTTCCCTTTCTACTTGCCTTGTCTGCTTTCTTCTCTTTAACATCTCTTGCCAATCTTTCAGCAAATCCATCTGGACAATAATTGTCGTGTCTTGCATATCACCCATCTCCTTGTATCAATTTCATATTTCTCGCCCGATTGTCTCCGGATCCGATTCCAATTTGGGCATGTTATCCGCCATTTTCGCGCATTTCCTGCATCTTCTTATTGTTATCACCCCCCTTTTTTTAATCTTTTTCCCCGTCATATAATATTCATTTCCATGTGTTCGTCCGTCTGCACCCTACTTCGTTTCTGATCAGTCACACGCATGCGAACGTGTGCACCCCCCTCACCCCGCATCTTGTAATCTTTCATCGCGCCATCTGTGTTGCACGGGATACCACCATGCCTCGGCTAATATCCCAACTCTTTTAATGACCAATTTTCGAGCATCTGCCCAGCATACCTTACCCATCACCTAACCCCCTTTTCCCTGTGGTACCCCCTCCCCTCCCCCTTCATCTCTGCCCCCCCCCCCCCCCCACATTACCTATGTACCATCTTCCTACCATCTTCTGGGCTACCATTCATTCCCCTTTTGCCTTCTCCTCCGGTATCTCGCCCAGCTACCGTTTCCCTCCCCACCCCCACCTTCCCAACCGGATCCAATATTGAACAGCTAACTCGCACTGACAGGACAAATTGGTCGTGTATTGGCCCGGCTCCGACAGCTTTTTTTCTCCTCCCCCCCCCCCCCCCCCTCTCTCTCTTCTTTAGTCTCTGTCATATCTCCACCTCTTAAAGCTTTTATCTTTATTCCTCCCATCTCTTTTTCTTTATCTCTTCTATTCTTTTACTTTTTGTCTCTCTCCTTCTTTCTGTATCTCTTCATCTCCCACAGCCTCTCTCACAAGCTCTACTCTCTCTCTACTATATTTCATCTTCCCCTTTCCTGTCTCTCTCCCTCTCTCCTGTCTATCTCTTCTCTATCTCTCTCTTCTCTATCTCCCTCTCTCTCTCATCTCTCTCTTCTATCTCTCTCATCTCTCTCTTCTCTCTCTCTCTCCTCTATCTCTTCTCTGTCTCTTCTCTATCTCTCTCATCTCTCTCCCTCTATTTTCTATCTCTTCTCTATCTCTCTCTCTCTCATCTCTCTCTTCTCTCTCTCCCTCTCTCTCTCATACTCTTCCTCCTTCTGATGGGTACATCTCATGGAAGCACCAAACACCTGTCTTGGGAAGACCTCTCGATGTGTGAAGGCACGGCCATATTGAATGATCGCGAGACCGGGGTCACCGCTACTATTTCAATCACGAAAGGAAGACGAAGATGATCCGAGGGGGAAGATTTTGCCCTTAGTCCCATGCACAGTAAATCTAGAAATCAAATACACCTTGGATGCTGCAATCAGCTCTGAACATAAATCCACTGTCATGTAGATATCCATCTTCATAAGATATGTTAGTCCTAAATTATATGATAAACAGAAGTGTTGAAATGTCTTCTTCCTTACCATTCATTTAGTTTCCATATTTGGTCACTACTGGCTACTACTATCATCATATAAAAGTGTTAAGTAATAAAGTAATATTAAATTTTTACCATTAATAGTATTAGTACTCCCACTGCTAGCCTCCTTCTCCTCCTACTACTACTACTGATATTATTACAGAATACTACTACTACTACTACTACTACCCACTACTACTATTACTACTACTTCTACCTCTACTATGACCACAATCACTATATTTACTACTACTATTACTACACTTTATCTAGTATAGATATCAAATTACTGCATAGTCTTACCGGAAGAATCAAGGAATACAATTTTTTTTAATAAGAATTTTGTGCAGTGTAGACTATATGCATGCAATGGAAACTAATGCCACTTGAAACAAGAAAAGATAAACATTAAAAAAAAAGAAGAAATAAATGCAAAAATGGATAAGGTGTAATTTTGTTCCGGAAGCTTGGCCGAAACCTTGCAAACGTCACGTAGCGTGTGGAAAGAAGGAAAAGAGAGGGAGGGGTGACAGGAGAGAGGGGGTGGGAAGAAATAGAGATAGAAAGAGAAAGAAATCCCTCATTAGTTTACCAGAGCATCAATTAATCAAACTGTGTTGCAGCAAAGCTGGGAGGGATGGCCACGGGCACGACCTTCTGCACAAAGAAAGTCCTCCCGTTGCCACGGCAACCTGCATCTTGTGCGTGCTCATCAGATGGGGATACGCAATTGACCGTTTCAGCCAAACAACAGCTATTGTTGCGAGTTCATTCATCAGCCACAATTCAAGTTGTTAGGCAATATATAGTGTACCTTTCTTTGCATTTTGAGGAGCTGTTGTAGTTTAGTAGTTTATATCATGGGCTATCAATCACAAGGTCAGTGGTTCAAGTCCCCCTGGCTGCAGAGGTTGTGCCCCTAGGCAATGCACTTCATCCTCATTGCCTAACCCTTTGGAGTGGCCGCAAAGCTGTCTGCCCGGTGGTTGCTTGCTTGTAAGTATTCCTCAGTGGTCACATAAAACGAAATCAATTCCAATCCAATCTAATCTAATCTAATCAATTCTAATTTTTAATTCTTATTCTATTGTTGTTGTTCAAAGAAGATAAGAACTTTAGCCTTGGACACTGAGGTAAGAAACTTTTCAATTAGGTTAATACAAGATAAGCTTCTTTCTGGGTGAAGAGATTAACTGAAATAGATTACTCATCTATTTTGTTATGATTTCTATTTTGTTTCCACCCCGCATCTTGACTCAAAACTTCGGTGCTACACTTTACACTTCTCTTTGAGAATGTATTCTTACTCTGTCAAAATCCCAACAATGGGGTCAATTTGATCCGAATGGAGGAATCTCAAACGCTCCCCGTGCCTGTCGAGTGGTAGAAATGTTTGTGCAGAAAATCACGGATGAGTCCCTTTTTGCCGACTCCGCGATTTATGACGATTCGCCGATCAGTTCCGATCTCACAATTGGCCGCTAAATTAATGCAGGGGAGCGCCGCGGCACGTCCTCGACCCCTTGCTGATGCCCTCGTACCACTTCTCCTCCCTTTTCGCTGCCTGGGCGCGAGACGCTACCGGGCGCCGCGCTCCTCGCTACATGCTACACCTCTCCCCGCATCCTTCCGTTATTCCCGCGGTCAATAACGGCACGGAAAATCGACCAACAATCACAGACTGGCAAACAGGGGGGGCTGTTTACCGAGCAGACGAGTCCAAATATTTGCGCTTGAGTTTAGAATTCGTTCGTTTGCGAGGGAGGGGTGGGAAGGGGGGGGGGCAGTGGGGAAGGGGGCAGGGGAGAGCTGGCAGAAGGAATGGTGACAAGGAGAAGGAAAAGTGTCTTGGATGCACCTTTAAGAAAATAAAAGAGGAAGAGAAAGGAATGAGAATGACCCTGTTTTCTCTTGAAAAGATCTTGCTCCTATTCTGGCTCACTCACTCTCTCTCTCTCTCTCTCTCTGTTACCTCCCGCTCTCTCAGTGCTCACGTGCGAAGAAACAAAATTAAGGTCGTTTGCCGGCAACGTAACGGCCGGCGCATGCATAAGCGGGCCGTGCTTTGTCGCCTCCCCCCTTTGCGCAATACAAGGCTGGGAGCGGCGCAGAGGTGTGAGGAGGGTTAGGATCCGACGGAATTATAAAGGTCAGGAGTATTTACATCTTCCAGTGTGTTGCCAATTTCTGAGGTTCGGGGTCTCCTCGACGACGAAACCTTGATCTCGACCGATGCCAAAGAGGAGAAACCTTCCCGCGCATTGAATAAACAGCTTCTTGGCTTCGCTCTTCCTATTGGAATTTTCGTACCGCCACAGCCTTTATGCGACGTGGGTGTGAGGGAACACGGTAACACTCAAGTCACACAAGGGCGTAGCATGAGATAAAATGGTTCAGTCTTGTTTACGCGGTCTGGTCTCTGCAGTATTGGCAAAGGTCTCCCAAAGGGTCCTGCCATTATTACTACCCCAACACCACGAGGTGTTCATTTACACACCTGCATGGGTCGAGAGGGATATTGTGGAATAAAACATTGTGTCTATGGATGAATGTATTGGGTGGGATTGGAATCATGAACCTTAAGTGGTATCCACTATACCACAATTACATACCTTAGTCAAGAGGGGAAATGTGGGTTAGATGTTGCTTTTACTTATCAATGAACTAAATGGGATTTGAACCATGAACCTCATAGAATAGAATCCAGCAAACCACACTGTATCTTATAAATACAGACATTATCAATGCTCTATCTCTCATGAGAATACTGACAATCTGAAATCCCAATTTTACAGATCTGTCCATTATCATTCCATGTGGATAGATTAAAATTAGATTGAACTCAATTCTGGTAATCTTAACCCGCTGAGGACGAGTCCCGAGTATACTCGGGGAAGAGTCTATGGGAAATACGTGTTGGTTGTAGCAAAATCAAACCGTCCTCAATGGGTTAAAAAGTGAGGGCACAAAAGATAAGAGCACAAATGCACAAACAAACATAACAATACATTCACAGAAGTATGCACGGGTTAAACAATGCTCCTTCCCCATACAACTGAGGTGATAGTAGAATTTTATACACAACATGCTGAGGTTATCAAAACACTATACCATACAAACAATCCCAACTTACATCATAAGTGAGTATGAATGCTTTGTGAATATCATAATCATTGTTATCGTCATTATTACAAGACATTTCACAATGCTAAACATAGTCCAACTGTGCACAGCTGCCTACACTACAGAATGTTATCAAGAAGCATACAACTCTCAAGCACAACAAAGATTATGTTATTCAGTTTTGATTGTTATTCGTTTTTAGAATCAGAAACAGGCGTGGTGAGATCTTTCGAGATGGGTGCCCCACTTGTCTGGCTTTCAACATTTGTTTGTATGTATGTTTGTTTGTTTGTTTGTTTTTTCTTTAGGTGGTAGCAGAGCCAACTTGTCACACAAAATATGGAGCTGACATTAAAAAGTTTAAAGTGGTAGATGCAAGATCAATTAGGTGACAATGTCTAGCCTCGTGGATTATTCCCGAGCAATTAGAATTCAATCCAGGTATTCCAGACTAAATGGCGCAGACAGAGACCGATCCCTGGCCTTTATAATCTTCTTTGTGTGTGTGTGTGTGGGGGGGGGGGATCTTTGTAATCTTCTTCTGGATATTTCCATCAAAATTGAATCGCCACTTATGAATTTTGATGCAGTGGCCAGATTGTCAGCCAACCAATCTAAATGAATTTGGCACGAAAGTCATTCCTTCTTCTGGCAAACTTATTGTTTGATGTGGTGTCAAATTAGGGTACTTAAAGAGAAAGAATTACAGACAAACAGACAGACAGACAGACAGAAAGAGAGATATATAAAACAATCAACAAAAAAACATGGTGTATAAATGCTTAATGTATTTTTCCAATTAGTATTCGCTTGGATTGCCTCTTAACCCATAAACTGACTGCCATCTCACTTTTGGACAGTGATGACAGTTGCTTCACACAAGCAGTATGATAACGTTGAGCCCTTTTGCTGCTGCTGTTGTTGGTGTTGTTTCTTTTTTCATGAGGCCACTCTGACTGACAGTAATAAATGAACACTAAGTTAATCTGACCTTTCGTGTTATCTCGAGCAAATTTCCCCTCTCCATTTTCATTAGGGTACAGAATGAAGTTATTTCCCCCTCTTCCGGAATGCTATCTCATCGAAAAAAAAGAAGAGAAAACAAGAAATAAAATAATGCTACAACTAAACTTCAGTAATTGCATTCTGACAAGACACTTTCTCGTTCACCTCACTTTAAATCAGTTCGCAACAGAATGCCAAGAAAGAAAAGGGAGAACACATCAATAACTGTGAATTTGAACTCCAAACTTCTAGATCAGTATGTTCATATCTTTGCCTGCAATCTTCTACATTCTTTTTTAATGATGCATCCACTCCTCTACTCTTTCTTTCTCTTAATCTTCCTCACTCCCCTAACTATTTTTTATCGGACACACTCCGACGGACGTGCTGCGTATCCGCGAATCAATTTCGAAATGCATCACCGCACAAGGTTGACAACCAAGTGCAGAGACCTTGCGGAGCATTACTGGAGGATCCGAGGTAAGCACCCCAAATTAACAAACACTCCGTACCTAAACGAGAGGTTAAGAGGCACTAAGTGATGAAACCCAAATTTTGTGTTATCGGTTTGATGGTTCAAGGTAGTTTTTCTCTGACTCCAAGAGAAAAGAGTGTCTGACTGGGACACGACAGTATGAAGGGGCCTTGAATCCCACGGCATTTTAACAGCCAACAAATTTCACGATGCATCTGAACGTTTGCTAGATCAAATAACCTACACCAGTTATGTCGCTCCTAATCACACTAAAGCATGCATACACACACACACACAGACTCACTCACAAACACGTACACACACATGTACAGAAAGACAGAATCATACATTCATACGCACGTGCTACCCAGAGGTACAATGTTGCATGGGCCATTTGAGAGTCGTCGAGAACTGGGCGAAATCTGTAATCCCCCGGATCAGTAACTGGACACCACACACGTGCAGCGCGCTTCGCTGGTCACGCACGACACCCAACCCTTCAAAGAATGTGTTCATTGCTACCCACACAACTTTACTTTCCTTTTTTTCAATTTTCAATTCATTTTAAGTAGTAAACACATTCCAACAGAAGAAAACTGGCCATTTCACAACCTATCAAAAGCAAACAACAAATTCAGGAAAGTAGTCCATTAACCCTTGAGCAACTGAAGACCCATATGCAATCTATGGCCTACTGTTCCCTGGAAGGTACAGCAATATTACTCTCATTTCGACAACTTTCTAAATTATGCAAAATTGATGGCTGGATGTTTATTTTTGTCTATCATAAGTTACGTTTATTTGAAAGCCTATAAAGACTTTACCAAGAGACTTGTCTGTCACAGAAATAATTCTGACATAATTTTGTTGACTTCTGACCTCTTTCAAATTATGTAATTATATATTCTATATGAAAACAATAAAAATAGTAAAGCATAAAACCATAAAAAAACAGACGGGCGGTTTCGGCGGTTCAGCGGTTTAAGGAGTAACTGATCGGCGGTTTTGTGCAGTTCAGTTATTAATGGGTTAAATTACTCTGTTGAGCATCAACACTCTAAATACCCTCTTGCTGTAATTACACCAAGAAGTGAAGTACATTGCCAGTTAAAAGCCTCTCCAAGCAATTATAATATGCTGGAGAGAAAAAAAAAATTGTACATTGTGATATACCAAGAGTCTTCCTGTTGTAATGTTCCCAGCAACTGCACTTTTCAAGCCCAGGGTGGATGGGACCTTGAACGTCCAATATAAAATAATTAAAACTCAAAGCCTTCAAGTCCCATTTCAGTTTTTAGCAGCAAACAGTAATTATGATAGGAACTTTACATACTTACTCTACTTACTTTTAATGTTCACAGGAACTGCACTTTCAAAAGCAGGGTGGGTTGGACCTTGAATGTTTGATACAAAGTACTTCAAACTCAAAAGCCTTGGCCCCTTTCAATTTTGGCAACAATCGCAATTTTGAGAGGATGACAACTCGAAAAACTTGTGAGAAATTTTTTCCGGTGCCTGGACGACAACAACCTATCAACCCCAACTATGCAATCTGCATTCCTTGCCAAACAGAAGGAAATTCAATAACATAATCTGCACAATTGGGTAGTTAACAATCCCACATGATAATAATAACAATAATAATAATAAAAAAAGGTGAACATACATGACTTCAAATTGAATCAATTGAGAAACTGTTTCGTTCAGAAATTTCCCCACAAAATGTCCTGAGTTATACACCGTCCAGGCCTTTGCTATTTTTCCTCATTTTATGAAAATGAAAAACACAATGAATGAATGAATGAATGAATGATTGAATGAAATTGTCCATATGCCCCCAATAAAAGAAATAATATACCTACCTGTACCTCCTCATCACACTAACAAGAATCAAGCCAAAATGGAAAAGGTAATGACTGGAATTGAGAAGAAATGAAACACTTTTAGGCCACTAAAAAGAGGAAAAAACCCTGCCCTCTTTACTATCAAAGTATACTTCAGAGGCAAAGGAACACCAAACACTGAAAGCTACCGATCTCTGCAGGTGCAACGCCTCAAAATACAGAACTCTCATGGCGGCAATTTACGGCCGATATCTTCAGGGGGTTGCGTTGTCGCTTTGAAAGTGCATACCGTTTGTTGCTGGCGCAGAGGACAGGCGAAACCTGGAGTTCCCTTTCTCTCTTCTCTCCTGGGGCCCCGTCTGGGAGGACCGTTGGGGTATGGGTTTGTTTCTATCCCGGCCCCCTCCGAGGCTCCATCAATCTCACAAACTTTTCATCCTCTTATTTCATGGCCTGCTTTGATCTCCATTTGTTGCTTAATATCCTTTTTATAATACCCTGTTTTCCTTTTGTTTAATTCTTTTTTTTTGTATGAAGTTAAAGATTTTATCTTGTTTTGATTTGTTTCATTTTCTTTCATTTCACAGTAAGATTCTTTTTTTTTCTTTTGATTTTACACATTAAGAGAAGGTCTTTCAATCCACATTCAGACCAAAGGATAAAGCAATTTCTAAAAAGCACATCCATCTTTAGAACAAATTCAATTCAGCTTATTTCCACATTTATCTTGGCTCTGGTAAGGGTTGATAGTAGTTCAAATAAGGAAAAGTAACAGCTTGGACACTCAACAGAATAAAACGGATCTGTACACTGAAAGCAAGGTTAAAAACAATGTATTATTTACTGCAATAATCCTCCATTGGTCACACCTCTATTCATTACAAATTGCCGACGCCCTTTTCCCCAAAGTCCCCTTTCCGCCCCCATTCCCCCCATCTGGTTAACCTTTGTACCACCTCCATCCTTACCTCCGTCCTCTCCATCCGACACCCAATACATCTGAAGATGTCCGGAGTTCTCCGGCGATTTGTCATCCAAATTTCTGGTGTTCGAGGCCTTCCTCCCCACCCACCCAACCCTTCCTCCTCCTTCTCCTTGTCCTCATATTCCCCCTTTTCCTCTCATGTTGGTTCCTCTACCTCTATACCGGTGTCACGCTCTTCATCTCGCACCCCTCTCTCTCTCCCCTCCTCCTTTTTCCTGCCCATCTGTCGTCCAGCTCTTTGAGGCATCTTAAAGAGTGTAACGCTGCACCCCCGTAACCGCTGAGGCGCGACGTGTTGAGTTTCGGACAATGGCTCACGATGACATCTTCGGCGGTCGGCGATGTCATTGCCTCGCTGCATGCACGCCAGGGTAGTCTCCCCTCGGCAGCTTGTGAATGCTGGGTTCAAACTCAACGAAAGTATTCCATACTATTAAAGGGATGTCAAATTCTGAAATGGAGTTGACTCCAATACAACAAACTCAACAGCCCGAGTCCCATAAAAATTGGAAACAAAACAAAAAACTTGTTAAGTATACTTTTACAGAATCTCAAGAAACAACAATATTCAGTCAAAATTGAAATGCCAAGAGCATGAGAGAGCTTGAACTTGAGCTCGTGGCATTGGCTCTAATCTGTACCATTCATTTATCAATGTAGCACATATAGGTATGTTTTTACTTACATACTTTCTATTCTTTTCTGGCACTACCTTGACCCAATCCCTATCCACTGTAAACCGCATTGTTGCCATTACAGCTCAAGGATAATTTGAGGCAATTTCTTCTTTTCTTTTGGGTGTATTTTGAGAAGGAAATTTGGTGGGGTTTTGTGTGCAAGTTTATCTAAGAATGTCAGTACCACATGCAGCCCCCGCTGCATGCAAAGTCAATGGCATTTTCCTTTGCTCTTCCTAAAAGGATGTACAAAAATCAAGACATTTCCCTTTTCTAGCATTTGATTGACTCTTTTCTAGCTTTTGATGACTATTTCTTGCTTGTGGTGACTCTTTTCTAGCTTTTGTTCGACTCTTTTTTAGCTTTTGATGACTCATTTCTTGCTTTTGATGACTATTTTCTAGCTTTTGTTTCACTCTTTTCTAGCTTTTGATCAAATATTTTTGAGCTTTTGATCAACTCTGTTCTTGATTTTTCGGCTCTTTTCATCTTTTGTTTGATTCTTTTCTTTTCTAGCTTTTGATGATTATATCTTACTTGTGATGACTCTTTTCTAGCTTTTGTTTGACTCTTTTTTTTTTGGCTTTTGATGACTCTTTTTTTTTTTTAGCTTTGGATGACTCTTTTCTGGATTTTGATTGACTCTTTTCTAGCTTTTGATGATTCTTTTCTATATTTTGACTCTTTCCTAGATTTTGATTGACTCTTTTCTAGCTTTTGAGGACTCTTTTCTAGATTTTGATCGACTCTTTACACACAGCCAGCTCATCAACTTTTTCTCTTTTTCAAATCCTCCTTGCCATCTCCCAGTTGAGTCCAGCTTGTGGTTATCTCAGCATGCCAAATATATATTCCACCACAAAGTCTGGCCTGCAAATCCCCCTCTTCACTGTATCATACATGAGGGAGATGTCATCTCGATATTCTACATTTCTTCCTGCATAATCCTGGCAAAGAATCACAAAATATTTTGGAACTTTGCAGAAAGTTAAGACAACTTGCAGGAAGAGTTTGCAGTAAATCTTTCTGCCCAAAACACTTTCTAAAGAGGCATTCTTGAATTGTTTATAGAATTAAAAGGGAGAGAGAGAGAGAGAGAACACTATCATACAATACTGGTATATTTAGGGAATGTCTTTGATTTTTTTTTTACCCCTTAGCACATTCCACCCCTCAATCCCTTTGATAGAAAACAGCGGATTAAGTCATCACCAACACTCTCAAAGTTCACCCAGGGAACCATGCCCCGGACATTTTCAAAAAACATCAAGTTTGCTTTGGAGGGGAAAAGGGGTATTACTTTACAACCTCTTAAAAATGTAAATGGAGGCAGATGAAAGATGTTGAGAAGAATGATTTCAAGATGGGACATGGAAAATTCTGCTAATGTTGGGATTTCTTTTTTCTTTTCTTACCAAACCTGCACCCTATCAACGAGTCTGTCCCTTGTGTAAAAGCAAACAAGATGTCAAAAGAAACAATGGTCAGACCGAGGTGTAAATGTGATCTGTCATCGCAGAAGTCTGACGGGTAATCCAGGATCAAGTTTCTGTTTTTGGTATTTTTAAATTGTTTATTTCGTTTATTGAACTATTTGTCCCACTTGATTCCAATATAGACCTCTACAGATGAAGCAGTAAGAAATCATGCTAATAAATAGATATGAGAAAGATTGGCATTAAGATGCCAGTCGGAAAGTTACGACGTAGTGACACATGCAGGAGATTAAGCATTTAACTGAAATTGGTTAATTCAAAACACCATGGCAACTTGCTTGTTATGAACCAAAAGTTTTGAATTTAAAAAACAGTTTCAGACTTTGAATGCCAGAGGTGCACACATCTTGCAAAATGTAGAAGGATCACAAACATAGCACATTATCGATTGGTAGAAACCTCTCCTTCTTCCATGACAATACACCACTGATGAACTTCTGTCAGTCAAAATAAACCTCCTGGTTTGAGAATGCATCTTTCTGGCGATGCAGGCAATCAGTACTATAAAAAAAAATATTTTTGTGGCATGAAATTTTCGCGAATTGGAGCTGATGGCCTTTATCGCGGCATGAAATTTTTGCGAGCTGCCACTGACATTCAGTGCATATATATGCAGACAAGAACTTTTGCGTGCATTTTCATTTCGCAAATCTTGACTCTCGCAAAATTCGCAAAATTAAAATGCACGCGAACATTCCTAATTTTACAGTAATTGCTGTCTTGCCTTCCCAAAGACGCTTCTTTACAAAACACAAACATACCAGTTTAGCATCAGAAGGCTGCTATAACATGCTGACTTTATGTGGGGAATTAAGAACCTTCTGCTTCTCAACTAAGAATGGATACCATTATTGTAAAGAGACTTACCTGTTGAAGGAGGCGGTGGTATCCAATGTGCAGTGTCCAAGATGGAGACAAGGTTGAAAGGAACATGGAAAGAAAGAAAAAAGAAAAGACAATTATCATCTCCAGAAGGGAAATAAATATCACTTTAAATATCTTTTCACTAAAAAACATAATAATAATAAACAGTACATAAATATATCAACATAAAGAGACAAAAGAAAAAACAGCATATATTGAAATCTAAATTCACATTTTTTTTCTTTTATTTTAGCGCTAGCTTCAGGTTGCGTAAAATGTGTGAAAATTTCCATGTTGCTAATATTTTCACTTTTACGGCATAAATGAGAACAAACACATATTCATGAATGGAAAACACCAGAGTAAATGGTATTTAATACAAATTCATGATTCCACCAAATAAATGTAGTAGGTTTATCATATAGGCCTACCATATCAAAGGGGTAGGGCCTAATCAAATTTGAATTCTTGAATTAAAATCATTTTAATTGAAGATAGAGGCCTACCATATTAAAGGGGTAATCAAATCCTTTTAATTCAAGATGACTCTTTGAGATATAATTAAATCTCGCAGTTAGCACATTGCATATGGTAAGAACAATTGTTAATCAGGAATTCAAAGGGATAAGAGCTATGGATTTTGTCCTCTTTATAACAGTATTGATGAATTCTGCAAAACATGGTAAGTTGAATATGTGAAGGTATGCACTCTATAAACACTGCTGCTCATTTTCCACATTCCACACAGTTCAGCAAAACTGGAAGCTAGGAGTCAACCATGGGGTCGAAGATGGGTCGGCTTCACCTTCGACCTTTTGACCTGAAACATAAATCTTCAATCTCTACAGGCATGGCATCATGCAAAGCATGTTGTCATGTTTATCATAAATTACTTTTGCCTTTCCACAGCATTCCTCTCTCAAAATTGCCAGAACTCTCTCATCACTCTCTCCAACTACCACTGCCCCCGTATCCGTTACCAAGGAGCCAGACCCCGGATACCACCTGTGGTGCGATCTTGAACCTCATCTTGTCTTTCTCCCTTCATTGCCATCTTCCATTCACACATCAATCATTCCATTCACAATAAACGCCAAGCTGATATACAACCACTCTTCTCCAACGACATCTCCAGCCATTGGGAGTAGTACCCCATCTCTCACAAAAACCAAACTCTATCACAAAATATTTAACTGTGGAAGTCATCTGTAGTGCCTCTGCCAGACAGTCTTCTTCGTCCCCTGGCCCTGCAGAGGTGTTTCTGTACACCCCTGCAACAACAAATCTAGCGTAAACACATAAACAAGCGGTGGAAGGGGTGCGAGAAAGAACGGAGAAACAAGGAGCGTAAAAGACAGGATGATTCCTTCACGCCAGCTCAGACTACATCAACAACAACAACGCAGAAGTTACAGACACCAATGTCAGTACCTTGGGATGTCTCCCAACCGGCCAATCACGTCGCTGCGCTCTAATGACATCACTCCTCAAGCATGTCTTTCAACGCCTGTTTAGACTAGTTGACTCAAAGGTCCCGTGGGGGCTGTTATTTGGGAGCCATAAATGTGATTTATGATTTTAAGCCAATCAACCCCCCCCCCCCTCTTTTTTTTTTTCCACTATCATCCAGTCTCTACCCAGATACAGCTGTAATCTTGCTTATCCACAAAAAGACAAGGAGAGCTATCGTGGCAATTAGTGCTGCAATAAATGTCTGATTCTCGCTTGTATTTCGACGGACGACTTTTCACTTTCTTTCCTTTTAACCTGTCATCATTTTCACAGACAGGAAGATATCCATCTCAAGCCTTGTCTCCATCTCCCCGGAAAAAACCAAAAATAGTCTCGCTCCCTAACCAGCAACAACATACAACCTTCGTTTGAATTTCTAAGCCACTCACTGTTCAATATCAATTTTTCTGTCAATAATTCATCAATGAATTTATGTTGATATATATTAATACTATGTAAAAATAACCTTAAAAAAGATGTAGTTTTGATCTGTCCCTTAAATCTTCCATTTATAAGCCTGGAAATTGATGTTCAAATCTGGCAACGATTGGCATATTTTGCCCTGTGTCTAACGTTTTAAAATAATGACAAAGAATGACTGGATATGACCCAAAAAAAAAAAGACTGCAAAAAATACTCCATTCAATATCTGTCAATGAAGAAATTGATTGCACAGTTTACTAAAATGCTTTAAACGTCTGTGTTTTTTTTCTATCTACTCATTTCTTATTTTTTTTTTCCTTCAGAGTATAGGTCTTTTCAAACAGTGCTATTTTTCAACTTCCAAAAGTCAATCAGGATGAACTGAGATCTACTTCAGCTTTTAAAGGTACTCTGACTACAAAATCTAATTATATGTTTTTGCAACAAAATCAAATCCACCCCACCTACACTGGCCAAACTGAGAAGTCCAGGTGAAAAAAAAAATAGAAATAAAAAAGAGAGAATAACAGTGATTGCAGATATTTTCAGCCTTCTACTTAAAATCTGCGCCCTTTATTGAATGCGATCAGCATTTTTGTATAATTTACCATTTATCCCAGTAATTTGTGCTCTTATGAAGATTTACCGCACAATGCTTTCTGGCTTTGCCACCACCCACTCTGTCAGTGGTTTTGCGGTGCACCTATGGTACATGTTAAAACGACGGTTCCAAGAAAGAGAGCAAGAAAAAAAAAATACAGAACTCTAGACATGAAGAAATGTACTGAAGAAGAAACTGATAATGGATTTGATATAGATAGATATTACACAACAAAGTTAACAAGCTCCTGGAAAGTGGAATGGAGATGTTAAGGCACAGAGTTGAAAGCAACTATTTTTTCTTCTTCTTCTTTTCTTTTTTTTTTTTTTTTTGGGGGGGGGGGGGGTAACATTAACCCATTGAGGACGGACTGATTTTGCTACCACACACATTTCCCATAGACACTTGACCAAATACACATAGGACTCGTCCTCAATGGGTTAATATTACATAACATACGTGTCAAAGTACAAAGTACAATCATTTGGGGATAATGTTGAACTTGCATAGATAAGGAATGGTTAAACATGCAAGAGTTTTCCAAATAATATTGCAGATATTGACATATTAGATAAGCAGAGAAACAAAGAATAACAGCCATTTTACAAATCTTGTAGGTATCATTGTATAGTTTCACTTAAAATGTCTAACTGTCTCAATCAAACTACGGCTGCATCACACATATGGGGGAAAACAATATTAAAATTTTGGAGTACATTTTCCTCGATACATTCCAGGCCCTGTGGATAGATACGATGATATGCCAAGCAGATGGTGCCTAAAGTTCATCTTACTTTTCCTCAGCCGGCAATGCTTGTCCTTTCTTTTTTTTTTTATATTGAACAAACTTGGATGTTAAAGCTTGTGGGGAAAGAACAAGGGCAAGGCAGAAAGGTAAAAGAGAGAGAGAGAGAGAGAGAGAAGAGGCAAAAGATTATCTCTCTCTTTTTTGAGAGAGAGAGAAAGAGAAAAGGAGAATGGATGGTCACGCCAGATGCGTGATTCGAAGGCGGCCGCTGTTTGCTTTCCGATCCGGCCCCGTTTTTCTTTGCCGGCGTCTGAAGGAGCAAAATTGGCTACTCCAGCCATCATGCGCATAGAAATGAGGCTCTCTCTCTCTCTCTCTCTCCTTCGAAGACTGTGAATCCTGACGGGGAGAAGGCATCGAGGGGTAGGGGTCAACTGACAAAAAAAAAAAGAAGAAGAAAAGAAAACAGAAGAGATAAAAAAAAAAAAGGTTGGAAGGGGAAAGAAGAAAGCCCCTTTGAGAATTGGAGGCAGTTTCAAGTTCAGATTCACAAAGGGAAAAAGAAGACGTGGACATAAACAATTTCATCTGATATCTAGTTCTTCTCCTTCATGGCATTGAGATTCAGTGAAACCTAGAGAGCAAAAGAGAGAGAAAAAGATAGTGTTAGTAAGAGAGGGATGGATGGATAGAGAAAAAAAAAATAGAAAGAGAGAGAAAACAGAAATTCTAGCAATAAACTCCACATCTCTACACTGAAGTCTGGAAAACCATGTCGCATTGAAATATCTCCTCACAGAGCACACATATGCTTGACCTCTCGCTTGACTTTGTATGATGAAATTTTTCACGCCCTGTCGGGACAGCGTAGTCACAACATATGGAAGCAACTGAAACTGCAAAGGTTTCGGGTGATAATGTGTTTATGATTGTAAGCAGTGTGGGGACTTACTTCGGCAAATCTTCCAAAATGCTCAAAATAAATGACACAAAGACCTTTAATGCATTAATGTTATTTCGAAACAAATGTAATAGACCAGTAAAACAAAATTGCATATATGTATATGCAGGTACGGATACATTTAGATATTGAGTCATAGTCAGACAAATACAAAAGGACATTTCATTTACTTCTGTTTTTGGTTCCAGATTGCATCTTATTTTACTTATCAAAGAGATGAAGAAAAAGATACAAAAAAGCAAAAACAAAAACAAAAACAAAACAAAAACGAAATACAGTGTAGTATGAATGAGGTCACCTGAATGCATTAACCCAATTGCTCAACTTACACTGAAAAGATCAATCACAAAAAACAACAAATACTAAAAAAAAACCCTAACAAACATTCAAAGGTTCCTATCCCCTACCCCCCCCTCCATAGATTTGTTAAACACTGCCCTCATGGGAACTGACTCCGCAAAAGGTGGAAGGCAATTGAGACGTACGACAAACCTTAGGCTAGGGCGGTGAGAGAGGGAAGCCTACGCCTTGACGCTCGGTAAACGTTTGCTCTCGGCGCTCAACGGTAGATATACATCATCGGTGAGAAAAAGAATGAAAGGAAAAAAAAAAGAACTTGATGCTGCACTTAAATGCCTGTAAACTGTTTTTCCCCTGCTTACATTGACACATATATCGCCACTGGTTTCGGCAAACTCATCATATTCATGAATCGTTTTCGTTTCTTTCGTCGCTCTCTCTCTCTATCTCTCTGCCCGCTTTCCCCGGTGTGTTGTCGTACATCAATACAAACGAGCACACACTCGCATGAAGATACATTCACAAGCGCACACTCACAAAAAACGAACACGCACAAAGAGCACACACACACACACACACACACACACACTATGATAACATTCATGCAAGAGAAGTCAGCCAAGCAAAGACAAATATTGAAGGCAATCGTTTGCTCCCGCCATAATGGACGCAAACTTCGAATTCAGTTTCCCAGCGAGAAAGGCCACAAGTTTGTCATCGAGTTCAAACATATCAACCTTTCCTCCACATCCAACTCACAATTTCTACAATTTGGATCAATGCTGAAATATACACTATCTTGTCATTTTTCCTTATATTTTTTTCATGAGATACGAGGCACTGTAAATAATGATTGTGTTGTGATAACATGAGCAATTTTTAGCATTTTTTTCCAATATTTAAGGCTGACTAAATTTATTTAATGCTATACTGTCATACTGCTGCCTGTGTGGCATGGCAGCACAAAACAAGTTAGATTCTTTTCAATTCTGTTATTGAAGCCATTAAAGGTAGGGGATACCTTTCACAGAACTCCCAAAATGCAGCAAAACATTAAATATGAACCTCAGGGGACTTGTTTAGGCCACTGCTTAGAAATTTGGAAGTCAACAGTTATCTACAATTTGAATAATGCACAAAACTCAACTACTCAGTAGTTCTGTGTGTCAGCCACACTTAAGCCTTTTTGTTGCAGTCTTCTGTATTTTTTATCTATAAAGACAAATCTAAAAGTATAAGAGCTGATGCAATAACATATAGAGTGTGTGGCAAGAATCCTGTATAGAAATGTTTGTAAGTTTTGATGAACTTTATTCACAAAATATACATGATGGACACACATGCAGTGCATGGGTCTGCAAAGGTAGCCTAGTAATGTACTGGAATTTACGGTGAGCCCCGAAAAGAATTTAATTCAAAATCTAACGGTCAATAAAAATGTACTAAATGTTACCTTCCACTTTCAATACTTTATGGGAGTTTCTAAAATGATACTCTCTTCAACATGCCACTGTGTTTATACAACTCTTCATTTAAGGCATGCAAATGGGATTCCCTACCTTTAAAGAGATGACATAAATTACACAAAATATTAAAGTAACTATTCATTTTCATCAGGTTTATTCATTCTTTTCACCTGCAGCAAGTCTTGACTTACTGAGGAAAGGAATTAAGACAGAGATCAACATATGATGATGATGATGATAATAATAATAATAATAATAATAATAATAATAATAATAATAATAATAATAATAATAATAATAATAATAATAATAATAATAATAATAATAATAATAATAATAATAATAATAATAATGATAATAATAATAATAATGACAATAATAATAATAATAATAATAATAATAATTATAATGATAATAATAATAATAATAATAGTACTACTACTACTACTACTACTACTACTACTAATAATAATAATATTACTACTAATAATAATAATGATAACAGACTCTTATATATTTCTTTCATGACCAAATTGCAAACAATGACTTGATAATATAATGTTTTGATATCTGAAATCATATCATTCCAAAAAAAAAAACATTTTTTTTTCTATAACGTGCATAACTGCATATGCAACAAACACAAATCTATTGTCCCATGCATTCATATTCATGTCAGCAGCTTAACATACAGTGTATTAAAGTTTGTTTCAATTTTGTATACACTAGTGTATGTCATTCAGAAAATGTTGAATATGGCATAAAGAGCCCCTTTATTTTGAAATCTAAAGTCACGTTTCCTTAAGAATAAACATTTCTCATAACTTGCATAAATGCAGCAGTAACATAAACATAGTTCTGGTCCCAAGCATTTATGTTCATGTCAGTAGCTTAATATAAGATTGCTTTAACTTTGTGTACACACTGCCATTCAGAAAATGTTAAAAGTTGTATAAAGAACCACTTTGAATTAACTTTAGTCAGTTTGATCTTAAAATGATATCAATATTCAGTAAAAAAAAAATCAACATTTAAACCTAAATTCATATTTTGACATACATTGTAAAAATGATATTAAATTGGAATCTAACAAAATCATGGGGCATAATATGTTATATGTGGGTTCACAATTTCTATTCTACCTGAAAGGCAATTATCAGCACAATAAGCTTAAAAAAAAGAACAAAAACTTGAAATGACTTTGAATATATTTGCAGGTCCAATATCCCACTTTCTTTTTAGTCGTTGTTATATATTACTCGTTCTTTACTATGAAATGTACATAGCGTACGCCCCATGCCATCCTACTAATAATACTTGACCTAATCAAGGCTATCAATATTTGGCAATCATTCAAACTCGCCCGGAGTGGAATCATAACACACACACACACACACAAGTCACACACACACACACACAAAATTCATACAAGAGAATGTATGTGTAGAGTGTATATGGGCCCTGGGTGAGAAAGATAGATAAATATATAGATGAGATGTTTGCTAGAGAGAGAGATAGAAAGAGAAAGAGGAGAGAGAGAGAAAGATAGGGAGAGAGGGAGAGATATTGGTCGAATACAGAGAGTAAGACCAAAATTGGGCCCCTTTGCTCAGTAATTATGGATTGGATGAATGGCCTCAAAATGAATTCGATGCATCATAAATGTGTGCCTAAATGAATAAATAAGCGGAATGGGGCCAGGACACTAGTCTACACTTGTCCAGACCCCATTGCTGTTGTATAAGCATTTGGTGAAGACCGTTACTAGAAATTTCTAGTGTCCCCAGAATTTAATCCATACCTGTCATTTGATATTGCACTTGTTAAATCTCGTGCCATCTAGGTACTCTCAAAAAATGATATTCAACAAACATTCATTCTCAAAATCATCTTCTCCCTGACTTCAGTTTCTTTTATTTCTTTTTGTATAAATGTTCTGAAACAATAGGATGCATGAAGATGGTTCATTTATGCATTTGTGTGTGAGTGTGTGTGTGTGTGTGTGTGTGTGTGAATATAATTACATAGATTAGTCAAATACGAGTTATTAATAATTTGTAGTACTTTTATCACATCAAGTGAATTAAATTAATAACAAAATATGGAATTTTGATTGGGATAGAGACAGATCGGAGCAATGTCAAATTTTTATTCCAAGAAATGACAAGGAAATTGAATCCAGCGTTCTCGTTCCATTTCCTATTCTTGTTCTTTAGTTTCAGTCAATTTATAAGGGAGGTCTGGAGGCACTAGACTAGTAGCTTCTTGAAGATGGGGTAAATTTACAAAAGTAATGAGAGAGAATTCATTAGGATCCCAGCTTTGGTTTATGAAACTAGAAATTGAAATGTTGATACAGGGTGAGGCTATAGGGTCAAAATGGAAAAGGTAGAGCTAGCATGAGGGGAGGGGGGTGGTGGGGGTGGGGGTAGGAGATGGAGAAGCTGGAAGAAAAAGGGCATGAAAACTTGGGCTTGTGGACATTATCCTAATGATTCGAGGAAAAATGACAGTGGGAAGGAAATGGCAAGTAATTCACATTTACCAGTCTCAATTACTCCGAGAGCAAATCGGGCCAAAAACCTGGATGTGCATGGAATATCCGGAAATTTGCTGGAACAAAATGACCGCGGCTCAATTGCAATCACAACAGCAACAACAAAAAGAAAATGAGATTGAATTTTGGGTTCGCAGAAAAGTAGATTTGCTCATAATTTCCGCTTGTGCTAAATGTACTATGTAGTACACCCTTCCATCCTGACAGTGCCTTTTTTTTTTTTGTGATGGACAGCATACGAGTTCAAATACTGAATTATGGAGAGATGACATATGGCGTTCCCTGAGATGAAACTGTTTGATTTTGTATACAGATTATTATGCCTATGATTGTTGTGTTTTTTTTTTTTCATATCTACAAGCATAGGTACTCTTCCCAAGTGTGACTCCTTGATAAACTAGAAATGAAGCATGATAGAAAAAAAAACCAAACTAACAAAACAAAATAAAAATGGCAGTGTGCAGATGCAAAACACATAAAACAATTATCAATCAAATAGATCCTAGAAAATAAAAGGAAAACAAAAGATCTACAGTTTTTCTGAAATCTATGTTCGAACATCATGATGCTTCCGTAAATGCACATAGATATCCTTTGCAGAACAGCATTTCTATCAAATTTTTGCAAATATTGATGGAAATGTTTGGTCATCATACTTTTCATGTTCATATGTTTAACTACCCTTGTTACTTTCTGCATTTATCTATGTACATGTGATGGTTTGTGTGATGGTGTGTGTGGGTGTGTGTGTGTGTGCGTGTGTGCGTGTGTATGCGCAAGACATCTGAAACCTTTTCCACCGCATCGTACATCTCTTCCCATGAATGTCATACTATTTTTGCACTCTCCTGTGGGGCGTTGTATTTCACGACTTATTGACATTCAAAACTTGGTGACTCATTAAAACTTTCCAACTTTGGCCCTAAACTTTTTGCCGATCGTTTGGCTTTACGACACCAGTGGTATTCAAAACAACCGTGTTCAGAGTAGGGAAGGAAAAAAAAAATAGCACTACAAATGCCGAGGACAGAAATAAAGGCACAAGAAAACTTACAAAAACATGACCGTTGCAAGACAAGGAAAAAATATCACAAATGTTGGGGGAAGGATGATAATATTTGTTTGGATGTCAAACCATATTTTTCCAGAAGATAGAACAGATGATACAGATAAAAAGTCAGCAGCCAAGAAACAGAACAATCATAATTCTGGGGAATGATTACGGAAAGGCATGTGCCCTGACTTTCGATCTACAAACAAGAGAGCTCGCAGAAAAAGAGGAGGAACGTGAGGGTAATGTTAACAAAAGCAAATGATCCTAATCTGTAATAGGGGGTCGACATGCCCGAACTGTCCCCCATATTATCTCAAACAAAATAGTAGCTCCACATATGAGGGGCGAAAGATACCGGTATCTGAGCACAGGGGGGGTGGAGATATGCTGGAATCTGGTAGACACAACCATGGACTGGATATGGGGGGGGGGGGTTGAGGGATTGTACAAACAATCAATCTACAGGCACATTGCAAAGAATGTATATATCGATGGGTGAAAGAAAGAAAATCTCAGTTGGGCTACATGAGACTGTTTAGTCTTATTTTCCAGACTCACTTTTCACAGACATGACCCTCCTAGACAGGGCAACGCTGAATTACATGACTTACACATGGAATAATTTCATTTTACAAAGCACAGAAGGATTGAATACTTCCTTTGTTAGCAAGAGACTAATCGATGTCATGACTAACTTTCTAGGGGTTTATGTGATATTTGTTATCATTTTACATTCTAATGAAATAATGCAATGAACTTGAACCAATTTAAACAGTTTGATTTTGCTACAGCATGCATTTCCCATACACACCTGCCCGAGTATACTCGAGACTCGATCATCCTCAACGGGTTAAGGATTGGAAGTCTTTACCTTCTGGAACAAACACATAGGCCTATCTGTATGTGTGTATGTATGTATGTGTGCATGTATGTATGCGTGTGTGTCTGTGCATGTTTATGTATGTGTTTAGGTGCCAACTAAGAACTCGGAAGTATGTATCATTACATACAAAAAAACAATGAGGTTAATGCCAAATATTTACAATGATAACTATGGCACTCTTATGCATACACACACACACGCATCACACAGACACATACACACTTGTAAGAGAGCTCATTACAGCTAAACTATGTCATAACAAGTTTGATCTGGGAACGATTATCAGTATTGAACCCTCAGTGCATGCAATGAGCTACTTTCACGTCCCACATCCTGTTTTGGTGCAGGCCATATATGTATGTCATGGACATGCCCTTCATATCTCGGCCATCACATAGGTCGTCTGTTTCACAACTTTAAAGGCAATATTTCACAACCTCTTTGATAATAACATTACTAAGGGTGACGTGATATTCAGACATTCAGTGAAGACAAAGAAAGAGGGGGGGGGGGGGAGATTGAGAGAGACATTGCAAGTATATAATTAGGCCTATATTGCATCATTCATTACAATTGGCAACAAAGAGAACAAAATACAAAGTACGAGCCAAAAGAAGTCATACATCAGCCCCCATACATCACTTTTACGCTTTTGGATGGGTTTCCATGGTAACCAGCCTGTCAGACGGCTGGGATTTATCTGCGTGCATCACGGCAGCTGGCTTTAGAGATTTACTCCATGGTGTTGCGAGGCTGCCACGAGATTCACGATATCGCTCTATTCATACTCATTTTTTTTCCTTCTCTTTTTTTTAAAAGCACACTTACTGGTCTACTGACAGAAGGACTACGGGATTTGCGTTCCATGTAATATCTTGTTTCATTAACTTAGCGCCACTAATGTGTCTAGGAATTTTACATCAAATCTGCAACTGCATGGCATTTAAGCCCAGTAACAGATTTTTTGATCAATCAATTTGGCTAATGGTAATGATACTGATGATGGATTCTTTCCATGGTTGAAATGACCACCTTTAAGTAATTGTTGCAAATCTCTTAATACCATGATAAAGATGTTCATTATGGGTGGTAAACATAACAATAATTATGAAAATAATAGGACAGAGATGAAGAAAAAGAAGAATCATTAAATTCATTGCTAAAAAAATCACATCAAACTGCACTCAATTTCGTTTTCTGCTCAGAATATAATTTCAATTTATTTCTGCAACTATTCTTTAAGTAGATGACTTAGGTCACCTACATACATACCAGTACTGTTGCTGCTTATGGTATACGCTGTTATTTTCATGAGGGTTTAATTTTCGCAAATTTTGCGAATCACAGTTGCATCGCGAATTTAACAACACGCGAAAATGTCTCCATGCGCCCTGTTAATAGTGCATTAATGTAAGCGTCGGCGTCAATTCGCAAAAACAACATCTCTCGACCTATGGCCTCGTCATTCGCGAAAATATCTGTACGCGAAAATAACAGCGTATACATTATGTTTATTTGTGCATTTGTGTGTGTGTGTGTTTGTGTGTGTGTGTAAGAACACCAGAAAAATCACTCATATGGTATTTTCCTCCATAAATACTGCTGCTCTTTTACATGGCACAAGTACCCTGTGACAGCTAAGAGGCACTTTCACCTCTGAAAACATCACCAAGATATCTACCCCCCCCCCTTGACAGTTTTCAACTGCACCTATTAAACAGGGCCCATATTTTCCTCTGTATCTCTCTGTTGTGAAATGGAAATGAACCTTCACCTCTTGCCAAATACAGTGTGTATATGTATGTACCATTTACCATGTATTACAGATGCGCAAAACTCTATCGCCTTCACCTGTCAAATACCGGAGATACCTTTATCTGCTGATCCACCGACTAGCTGCCGTATAAAATGTCCTTGATATTTCTGCAGCGGTTGTTATAATCTGTTAAAATCAACATTCAGATGCCTTTCGTATGTCTGTTTTTTCTTCGGCCAGCTTTTCTAATTCATCTCACTCTGAATTGCTTGGGAAAGAACTGCCATGTGACAAATATGCGTAGCACTCGACTTTAGTGTTGGGGAAGGATGTAGGGCACTGACTACTTTATCTTATAATTTGCATTCTCACGGCTAACCATGTCCTTGACATGAAGCAAATACTTTCATGATGTGAGAAATTCACACGCTTGAGAATGATTTTACAAAGATGTGGTTTCTGTGTATTGTTGTCTACATTTTTACAAAATATGAGAGTCTCAGGTACATAGAGATTCCAATGGCAATTTCCATTCCATGTACATACCGTAAAAAAAAAAGAGAAAAAGACTTCCAAATTATATTGGTATCTGAAAAAAAAAATACCCCTCCCCCTCCCTACACAGTATGATGATACTTGGGTAATACATGAGTATTTCAAATATTTTATCACCTTTAATAACCATTTCCCATTTGGCTTTATGATATTCATGCTTTAAAATATTATTTTCCATGAACTTGGGCAACACCCAAATCAACATCCTAATCCTTATTTCCAAGCAACTAAATCCCAGATAATCGTTTAGCTGTAGTTACCTATAGGGGATACAGAGTTTAAACCTGGATGGCAATACGCTTGGGAGTAAAAACAAAGCACCAGCAGGGCAAGTGGGTCTAAAAATTGAGACTACCAAACTTCAGCCCACCTTAGAACCCCTACAGTGTAAATGACATACCCCCTTGGTCAGTCTAGTGACCTAAGGATGAGGTCAAGCAAACAGGTAACATATGGGTCAGGAGGGTATGCTGGTAGGCCTGGTGGGGTGCAGGGGGAGGGTGGTTTGGGTGTATTTGGGGTATGGAGGGATGGTAATGAGGGTGTTTCTGTCATCACTTTGGAATGATACATGAGGTTTTGGGGCTTGGGTTTACCTGGAAGTGTAGCAGTACATCCTATACATGTTGTTAGGGTTATTCCAAGTCACTTCATTTGATATTCTTCCAAACCCATGTTTGAGACTCAAGTATCCCTGATTTACAGTACCATTCCTATCAAGAAATACACCTGAAATATATGAAGAGTTTGTTTGCAAAAAGCGATAAGTCCATATTTGCCAAATGGATATATTTGCGATTAAAGATCAAGAAAAATAAAGAGAATGATAAGAAAATTTTTGCTTCTTTTGACCATAACTTCAAAAATGTACCTTTATATGTAGTGACCAATATATCATTTAAAAGGGATTATTTTGTACTTTATGACAGAGACAGTACTTCAAAATCTTCAAAAATGGACTTATCGGTTTTTGCAAACAAACCCTTCATATTCAAAACTGGAAGTTTTACATGAAAAATGTATTAATATAATTTATTGAAATTTGAAATTTCTTACACTCTAGAGACAACTCAAGACTAAACAGCCTCATCATTTTACTGTTTTTATAACTTTTTATAGATAAAAGGCCTTATTGTACCAACAGTTGTGAAATCAAATACAGTTTTCACATTAGTTGATACTCATGTTACCTGTTCACAATTTTCCATGTTTTTGTATTTTATTTCTAATCATGACAGCAGCCAAGGTATAAATTTCAGCCATAATTCTGCTAGGTTTGACAAAGCAAACTGGTCAGATGCAAAATGTGTCTATCAAACTGTCTAATAATCATCTGATTGGCAGATCATGTCCCCTAAACTTTCCCCCTCCACCAGCAGGGGTTCCCCCATCTTTGACTGGCACACATCATCCTCTGTACTGACTGGACTCTCTGACCTCAAATGACCCATGACCTCAAGCTAAGGTCAAGCAAACACTGGCGATACTGTGACCCAGTCTGGGTCATCCTCTTCCTGCTGGGATTCTCTCATCTTTATCTAATGTATCATCTGCCTTTTTATCCCCTTTTCTATCAATTCTTCTGTCGATCCCATTCTCCTCATAATGCAGTAACCTCTCTATCCCTTCTTTCTTTTATTCATCCCTTCATGTCCCATCACTGGAGGCAACAGTAAACATATCAATCACTGTCCTCGTTCTCTCTATCGCATTCTTCCACTCATCTCTCTCCTGCTCCATCCACCCCTCCCCCCCCCCCCCCCCCCCCAAGCAGGCAAATATAAACAACCCTCACGTAATTGGATTGTTCAGGGCCCTTCAACCAACAGCCCTGGCTGGCTAATCTGTGCCTGATTCTGTTGACTGATTAATAGGTGATAGTGAACCCAGGCCCCTCAACAGTATCAAGTTTGTTTGCGTAGGTGATGCAATAGCAGGGGCCAGGCTCACTTTCCTCCTCCCTGAACCAAACACCAAAACAAGGCTGTGGGACTATTAGCTGATCACAACCTTAGATTTCTCTCGAGTAATACAACTTCCAGCCTCACAGAATGGCCCAAATTCATGAAGGTGGTTTAAATTTAGACCATGGTTTATGCAAATTTCTTCTGCATAAATGCACATCACAGATTGCGTATACCAAGAGACCAAAGGTATGCCTATTTCACGCTTATTTTAGTCCATGGTTTAAATTTAAACCATGATCTAAATTCAAATCACCGTCATGATTTTGGACCAATAAGTGGCGGTCTGCAATTTAGCAGCCTTCTGATCTACAATTAGCAAACCGAGGAAAATGATAACACTTTTACATTTATATGTGTCATTGCATGTCCTACTTACATTGTATATCAAATATTGCATTATACAACTTTTCTTTCGTAACAACTTCACATTAGGAATGGTCACCTATATATAGTACATAATCTAATGAATACAGTCCCAACTGCCCATGTGGAAAAAAAAAAGAAGAAGCAAAAAGCAAAATTCTACCACCATGTTTGATTCAGCGAGATATATATAGAAAGATAGAAATGAATAAGATGTAAACAACATATTGCACTGCAAAAACATCAAAATTGCTATTTTTTTACATGAATGATATACAGCAGATATCAAAACACTCATTCAGCATACATCTACCTTCTACTTTCGCTCAGTTGGCCAATGTCGTCCACTGAATATCGATCGAGTCTAACTTTCGCCACCGACCCCTCTGACCCCATTGGAAGAGAGAGTGCGTCACGGCGTACACAAATTACGGCGCTCAATTTCCCTTCATACATATTTCATAAATGGCATATGGCCGATCTGATTTGTTTCAATGCCACGCAGTTGGTTACTCAAGATGTCGTCAGCACAGAACTCAAATCGGAAATGGAAAAAGAAAGAAAACAAAAACACTCGACAATAACACAATGGGGAGTACTGTGTTACATGCATTGTCATAGGCACTGCATTCATAAAGCAGTGTTCACCTCTTGTTTTATAATTTATTCAACCTTTAGTGCATTTATTGTTTTATTTCTATCATTTTTATTTTCATAATTTCTTTTATTCCCCCCCCCCTTTTTTTTTTTTTTTGCTCATTCTCCTTAACTCACTGAAGACTAGTCCCGAGTATGCTCGGGTAGTTATCTATGGGAAAGGGGTGTTATAGCTAAATCAGTAAATCATACATGGGTTAACTTAACCACCTACAGTACTGTTAGGTCTGGTGGGCGTGCATTTTTCAACAAATGTCACAAAAGTTTGCCTCAAAGGGACAACAGCTTGATTCCATCCTGGACAGCATCAACAATAACAATAATGAATACTGACATTTCTTGCCATTTTTGAAAACATAAGCAGGTGTACTTCATCTGGAAACAACAAATCATATCAAGTTCATATTGCACTAAAATCTCTGAAGCTAGAACAATATCAGCTATACAATACAACATACTTTTCATACTTGAAATGCTTGACTCTTGACATAAGTTGTGAATGTAAAAAAAAAGAGAAGAAGATGCATTTAAATAAACCAAAGAAATAAAGGTTAACCAATAAACATACCAATTTGAAAGTAGATCTGACTCAGTAAACATATGTGACCCGCTACAACAAAAGGATCCTAAAGTCGCTGACGGGTGAGCCGAGCATGGCCTAGAAAAAATGCTATTTTCAGGCCTTTCCTTTGATCATTTAGCTTCGAAATTTCGGCAGATGATAAAAGATACATTAGACTACAAAATTATGTTTAAACAGAAATCCGAACGTTTTGACAGATTTTGGTGATCTGACTTCAGACTCAATTTTCTCGGCTCACCCGTCAGTGACTTTAGGATCCTTTTGTTGTAGCGGGTCACATATCTCATTAGATAACTATTCCCTAGATATATATCTGCTGTATATAATGCATACATTGTACTAGTGACAATGCTGTGTGTTATACAAAAACATATACCAAAATCACTAATAGCAGGCATCTAGACTAAATCACGGTACCATTGAACTGCAATTATTTTCAGAGCCATCAGTGAAGTATAAAGAAAACAGCCATCTATGACATTGACACCTTAAACCCGTTGAGGACGGGCTGATTTTGCTACAACATGCATTTCCCATAGACACCTGCCTGAGTATACTCGGGACTAGTTTTCAACGGATTAAGAACCCTTGATGAGCTGAGTTTGTGATAATGCATTTGGTACAGATAAAAGAGAAAACAACAACAACAACAACAAGTAGAGGGCGTTTCCTTGCAGGCGTTTCCTTGCAGGCAAAAAAATAAAATCACTTCTATGATCAATACAAAACATGCCACGAAAACAATCTTACTGACCTTGAATCAGGCATCTCATAAGATGCATTAAACATTAATTCACTCGCTAGAATGGTGCCTCTGCACACTTTCATAAATTGATGAAAGCACATGGTTTTCACAACAAAAAAAAAGATTGTTCCACAATATAAAGGTCTTTTTAAGCTGTAATGGATCAGAACTGGCTGTGAATTTCAATGGGTAATACCGTCCATGAGTTAAAAAGGGATCATACAGTTTTGGTTGAGACAAAGAGACCTAATTTCAGGTTTCTAACATTTTTGGTGAAATAATGAGAAACCTCTTATTGAAATATGAAAGAGCATGTAATTCTATGAGGAATTCAACATTTATTTGGTGAAAATTGGTTTTGAAATGGCCAAGATATCCAGAAAAGAGTGATTCTAATAAAGTGTAGGACCCACACTTTATTAAGATTGCTTTGTTTTACTTTGTTTTTGGACGTTTCAGTCATTCCAAATCCAATTTTCATCAAATAAACTTTGAATTCCTCTTAAAATGGTATGCTCTATACTATATCATAAAAGTTTTCTTGGTTTCTCGCAAAAAGTTAAAAGCCCAATTCTCATCTCCACAAATACTGTACCATCCCTTTAAAAATGGACTTGACAGGGTTGTGTTCCAGGAAAAAAAAAATCCAGTGAATGTCATCCGTTCATTCCCATCACCATCACCTTAAAAGGGGCAAAGAAAACAGGTGTTTGCAGCCAAACTTGGTGTAGATCGGTATCCATTCTGACTCCACTTACAATGCACTGCCATCACCACTCATTACAAAGGATCTTGACTAATGACCCCCAATTTTTAACCAAAATCAAAGTTTAACCTGATCTTGACCCCCTTTTCAAACCCAATTGTCCTCAATTCCGCATTCCATCTCCACACAAAGAAAAAGAACTCGGCAACTAAAGCTTTAATAAGCTGCATTCTAGGCAGAGACTACAAACTAATTATAGAAAAACTACAACTGAGAAAAGGAATGGGGGAATATACACAATCATGGATCATAGCAAAAGAATTTGAGGTCATAACCTCTGACAATCCTGAAAGAAAAAAAAAAAGGGGGGGGGGTGCCCTGAGTATTCATCTTGAAGTAGTCTAAATCTAAACTCTGTACCTCTTCGTCCTCCTAAAGCATCTCAGGAGGTATCAACATGAATTCTTTATATCAATGGAACCAGTTATACGTGACAATTCTTGTACTGTTTAAAGTGATAAGGCATGAAAATCTAACCCATTGAGGACAGTTTGATTTTGCTACAACACACATTTCCCATAGGCACCTGCCCGAGTATACTCGGGACTCGTCTTCAACGGGGTAATGAATGGGTGCTGTTCGTTATTCCGAAGGTTCGCTATTCCGAAGGTTCGTTATTCCGAAGGGTCGTTAATCCGAAACATACAAATTCCCTATACCTAGATGTTCGTTAATCCGAAAATGAAAAAGGGTTCGTTAATCCGAACATTTGTGGCTTTATTCCAAAGGTTCATTATTCCAAAGATTCGTTAATCTGAAAATGAATTTCGGAACAATGAACCTTCAGAATAACGAATCTTCGGACTAAAGAGCCTTCGGAATAACGAACCTTCGGAATAACGAGCTGTAACCGTAATGAATATATTATGTCAGTCTGCGATTACTCAGCATGGCATGCAGACAGGACCCACTGCCACCATTATTCATCATATCACATTGATTACAGCATTTGCAAATGCATACAACAGCAGCAACTCTAGCTTTGGGAACAAATTACACATTTATTCCATAACACAGAAATCACTTGTGTCAAAACTTATTTTTCAGGAAATCTTTTGTACACACAGGAATTTCTCCCTCCGTTTTTTTGTTTTGTTTTGTTCATTGTTTATTTTTGTTTTAAATCAATAGTTTGCATTATGCCATGATGACAAAAGGGGAGAAAAGATATCATCACAGGGTCTGCTTCTGTAGACTATAGGTGCCAAGGAACCTGAAACACTAACAGAGAGTAATGAAAGAAAGTTTTAAACCTGACACTAGCTAGAATTTGGAGAAAAGACAATATTTATAAATATCTACATGAATACAGAACTGGTATACACATATATATGCAAAGTGACATGTCACTATTTGAATGAAACAATAATGCCAAAGAGTAAAATAAATAGGACCTACACACAAGTTGTTTGAATTCACATGATTTTTTTTTTTTTTTTCGACTGGAATATTTACAGTAATGATCTCTGTCAACACTGTGAGCTATCCAGGACCCAGCAATATGCGTTATTAAAAAAAGTGAGGGTATGAGTCATACCTTCCAGTAATATTGTAAAAAAAACAAACAAACAAAAACAACTGCAAGTGAATCGCTATCTTTTTCAGTTTCTTAGACAAACACATTTTGCATATGTTTTATCTTTGTCTCTCTCTTGTTTTTTTTTTTTTTTGGGGGGGGGGGGAGGGAGGGAAAGTTTGGGGTCAAGAGATGAAAGAAGACAATTTCTTCTTCTTCTTCTTCTTCTTCTTCTTCTTCTTCTTCTCCTTCTTCTCCTCCTCCTCCTTCTTCTTTTTCTAACCCAATGAAATTCAAGATGTAGTTCATTTATTGTCTTAAACTACTACAGTGTATGAAATTGCATAGTTTGTAATTTCATAACTTTTGTTTTCTGTTTCACACACAAGAATAGGTAGGCCTAATCAGTCAAATGTTACTTCAGTGATGATATATATTTAACAGAAAAAAAATATAAAAGTAAATGATGGACAAGTAGTGTGTATCTACACTGCACAATATCAACCCATCCCCAATAAGACTCTGAAACTTTCATAGACTTCTCACAAGACCAACCACACATTCATAGGCAATGGGTTGCACTGCTATAAATCTCACACTTATATCACACATTCCACAACACGGTCTTTACTCTTAGCTTTAGTGCACATGATGGGCAGAAAGAGCTAGGCTGCCATATTTCCATGTGACGCTTGATTCCGCACATCTGGCATTTGCACAAAGCATGATGTCAGAAATCATCATATCCAAATACCGCCAACGAACGAATACCACAAAATTCATGTGCACTGGCCGGCATTCTATCTTTTTCCTTTCCTTGTCCTTTCATACATTTTTTTTTTCTCTCTTTCTCGTTTCCTGTGCACAAAGACATGCTTTCTTTTGGGTAAACTGACCCATTTAGGATTCGTGGTCCGGAATTACTCCAAAGTCACGTCCAGAAAATCACAACCAATTTTCTCTTAGTTTTGGGTTACAACAGCAATACGCACCGAGTCCCAGTTCTCCGACGAAGAGGCAAGGAGTCGGAGGAAGGAAAAAAGTTTGAGCATGAGATGGACAACGAGAAAGAAAGAGAAAAAAAGAAAAAAAAAAGAGAAAGAGAGAGATTAGAAGTAGTAGCAGCAGTAACAGTGATAGTAGTAGTAGGAGTAGTAGTAGTAGTAGTAGTAGTAGTAGTAGTAGTAGTAGTAGTAGTGGAAGTAGTAGTAGTAGTAGTAGTAGTAGTGGAAGTAGTAGTAGTAGTAGCAGTAGTAGCAGAAGCAGTGGTAGTAGTAGTAGTAGTGGTAGCAGCAGCAGTAGTGGTATTGTTAGTGGTAGTAGTAGTAGCAGCAAGCCACAACAGAAGTAGTAGTAGTAGTGCCAGTGGTAGTAGTAGTAGTAGTAGCAGTAGCAGTAGCAGTAGTAGTAGTAGTAGTAGTAGTAGTAGTAGTAGCAGTGTAACAGTTTCCCTGAGTAAGTATCTTGGAAGACAATGTCATATATGTCATTTCAACCTAGAAATATTTACTTATTGAAGATGAATATATGGAATTGTAGCAGTGGTGATGCTGGGGTGTTGATGGAGATTAAAACAGGTATAAGGATGAGGAGGAAGAAGAGGATGAGGAAGTTGTAGATTGTAGTGACTTTTCTCCTCCTCCCCGACACCACCTTGAGATGGACTTAATATCACTAGACTCCTCCGCATCTCAAGATGCCGGCATCCTGGATGACACGCCATCAAAACCTCCTTCATCTCATCAAGAGGTTGGTTTATGGATCCGCCTCTTGAGCTGAAAACACTCAACGGGGAAGGTGGGTTGGGGGGGGGGGGGCATCAAAGAGAGAGAGAGAGGTAATTCTATTTCAATATTTCCGTCCATCTTTTCTTGTCCACCCACAACGTGACGACGATGACGTACCGCTTTGCTGCCTCAAAGCACAAAATGCCACTGCCACTACCTCTCTTCAGTCCCCCCCCCCCCCATTCTCCCCATTCCCTGCCAACTCTCCGTGGGCACAAACAGTTAAAAGGCAACGTGCCCGAACCCAACACCTGACTTTTGCACAAAAGCCACTCACTCCAAAAGCTTCAAGTTCAAAACTCCACAAGGAAAGGTCTGTGTTTTGATAATCCCTCTGGTTCTCTTGACAAAACTTTCTCTCTCTTTTTCTCCTTACGAACTTGGACTTGTGCTGTTTTTCTTCAGCATCGATTACAGCAAAATCTTTCCTGCTGTATTTTGGTTAAGAAGTGACCGTTTCAGATTCGCTGTAGAATCGCGAGTGACATGAGAAGGCTGGTATTCAAAACCTCCGAGCCGGAATTCTTCCGGTTCTGCCAGTTTTACCATCTGTAGCAGAGCACAGGTAACTCTGGTTACATTTGAACCGAAGGGGGGAAAACAAATGTGGGGGGGGGGGGGGGGGGGGCTAAGGGAGGAATTGATCATGCAATAGCATTTATCTATCAGCAATGAGGGGTAAATGGCTGCTGTTCAATTTCTGATGGATTCTGACTAGAGCTAACAGAGCCGTCTGTGGTTTAATGCATATTTTATGAGTGGCTCTGACCACAAATGGGTAATTGCTCTCAAGCTGAAGTTGTTGTTTTTTTTTCTTTCTTGTGATAAAGAAAAACTGAAGTACATCATCTCAGCAAAGTCGTTTACTAGAATGCTTCTACGCCAATTACTAGAAAAGGAGAATCAAATATTGACAAAGAGATCAACAGGAATAGAAAAAAAAATCCCAATATTAAAACTGGTATTTACTTATTCCTTTACAACTACTGCAAAGCATTAATGCAGGTGAATGTTTTTATTTAGAATAAGGTGAATGCAGGAAGTTGACTTTAGACCCATACAAATGTCTTTGGACCTCGCATTTGCATCATATACATAAAAACATGGTCTCCTTTTTTCACTGCGCTGGTATGATTGCTGGCATTGTGTGTGGTGGATGGCAGTGGGGGTGGGGGAACAATTTTGGCTTGGGAATCTTGAATTTTGAAAAGGAAATTTAAGACACACGCACTGGTTATACTCTGCCCCACTATGTATAAAAATCTGTTGTTCCTAAGGGGGGGGGGGGGGGTGTTAACCATACTGTTGGTAGAGTGCAAATGTCATAAAAGTTTGTAAAGTCTTGAGTGGGCTTATAACTTTGCTTTGAGTGTGCTTAGTAGTTTGTCTTTCATTCTTATCATTGCATCAATGAACAGAACTACAAATCTGGCCGTTTTGTAGTTATATATGCAAAAACCTGAACCTTTATCTACTCTTTTTTTTTTCCCCCTTGACACGACCAATGTAAATGTATAAGGGTCTATTCCAGTGAGGCTCTGGACTATGGATAAACATCTTCTCAAAAGTTTCAGACAACCACTTTACAAGACGAGGTCTAACTAAACTCTTCTTCATCTTCATAAACAAAGCGATTTGCTAACTACCTAGGACACCATTTGTGTGTTTATATGACATCAACAGAAAAACCAACCCCCTGTAGAATGCACGGATTCTATTCCGTCAGTCAGAATATATACAAGGGGACAACAATTTTCTTGCTGGGACAGAAAATTGTCGTCTTGACTGCAATGCGCAATGCCGATTTCCTCTCCTCACATGCCCCGAAGGTGTGGAAAGGAAAAGAGTCTGGCACTATGTTGACGGGGCATGTGAGGTGTGGAAAGGAAAAGAGTCTGGCACTATGTTGACGTTGGATAGGGGGGTAAACAAGGGGTGGGGATTAACAGTCTATGGGGGTCATTAGGGGTTTACACAGGGGATCTAAATGGGGACAAGTGGAACAGTTAGATGCTAATCCCATTCCAAGGGGTGTCTGAAAAGTGGAAGGGGTGAGCTACACTCTCTGCCGTTTAACCGATTCTGCGCCAGGAACTTTGGAGAGTCTGAATATCACTATGAGGTTTTCTGTATCAATCAGATAATCGAAACACCCAAAGGGTTAACTGATAATAAGAATTAATATAGACACAGCTTTTTCTTCAATTCAGCATCAGTTCAAGTTTTAACAGAGCCTCAACAAAAAATTGCAAAGGTCATAAGCACATTATTTACTGTAATTGTATTTTAATAGTGTATTTCTCTCTCTTATTTTGTAATCGTATTCTTGCTGGAAATGAAATAAATGAAGTAAAATGAAAATTAAATGATTTTTAAAGACAATACAATATGTAGAATACCATCAATTTTCATACTTGTCATGTTTCAGCCTGACAAAATCGGCATTTACTGTAAAATACCAATGAACCTAATGAAAAAGCAATGCTTGCGCATTGTAGATATGTCAAAAAAAGTCCAATCACTATGACATGAGAAATGTCATTACCTGAACAATTCTACTGAAAGAAGTCCCTTGGTAAAGCAGGTAAGTTTGGTTATTTTTTACATCAAAATCTAAATCAGATATACATGATAATTCCTCAGGAAATGAAGATCACAGACATCTAGGCATACAAGCACAACTCGCTTATCATTCGAAAGACATACAGGTACACATGTACAAAATGAATCTACAAAGAATATACATGTATATCAATGACTAAATCCCACTTAATTATCAAGTTTACTCTAGGAATCATTCCTCCATGGAGAAGGTCAAAGGTTAACCAACTTATAGGATAGTTTTGTCTGTCGATCTTCAATCATTACATTTTTTGGGTTACAGTGGGCAAGAGTACCATATCAGTACTACGCAGAATATCACTACGAATGGGGATATGTCTTTCATGTATACACACTCACATTTTAAGTATTTGATTACAAACAAAAAAAAACAACAGCAAAAAAAAAAAAACACCAACAACAAAACAAGGAAAAGGAAACAGAAATTTCCAAGGTTTTAAAAATGTACAACATTTTTTTTTTCATGGTTTCCTCTTGTTTTGAGCCATGGCTTGACACAATTTTCTAGTCGGAGTGATGTATGTTCTTAGCGTACCGACAAAATCTTTGAATCCCCCTCGTCCATCGTCAACTTTATATGGTAAGTGCATCTCTTTGTCTTTCCCTTGCGGATGCAACAATAGAAGACTGCAAAAGAACGACAGTCTCGCGAACAATGCGCGGCCAGCTCCCGAGATGGCGTCTTTATTTCCCACAAGGTCGGGCAACGCATTAGACAAATTGCACGGCATCCACACTGTGGAAGGTGCAGTGGCGAAGTATGTCTTCAGAGATGGAGGGTTAGCAGCATTACCATGGCAACCAACAAAACATTGTTTGTTTGTTCGTTTGTTAGTTTTTGTGCACTTTAAGTTAGAGAACAAATCAAGATTTCATTTCAAGACATACATAAGTCTATGGAGAGTTCAGTATTTCTCAAGCATTTTTGAAAGAAATGGATGAAAAGATTTTAAAAATGGGCACAGAAAAATTGGAATAGTCTTTACTCAAGACTGATGCACAAGGTTTCAGCAAAAAAAAAAAAAAAAAAGAGAAAACACTGTTTAGAAATTAAAGCACTCAGATATTTGATAACACACCCTATAATCTTTCTGCTGGAAATAGAAAAAAATAAATGAATGAATGAAAAAATATATATATTCTTATCTTTTCTACCCATCTATTAAGAATTATATGTGCATACATCATGTATGCAGCATGCTTCAAAAATGACAAACAAAAACAAAGGCAGAAACTACAACAGTATGATTTGATTTTGATTTGTTTTGATTTGAATTCAATTCCACTTTGTGTTCTCAAAAGTATGAACCAAGCATAAATGAGTTACAATGATTATTAAAATTACTACTGTACAATAATACTTTGTCCATTTTCATCCATGATAACAAGTTTGAGAATGAAGAGCAGTCACCAAAAAGTCACTTTCTGGGGCAATTAGTCACAAACTCCGTCTGACAGCTTGCTTGGTGGATCGCCCCCTGAATGAACTCCTATCACCCTCACCAACCTCATCCCCAGCATTGGTATTCACAAATGTCCATCTTTAATGGCCGTCTCCGCATCAATAATGGATGGGGTTATCTATGTCTGCCAATTCCGCCAAGGACCCAATATAAGGTCTGTATGTGGCTTTCGTGCATCACCCACTTACTTGTCGAGGGGGGTGGGGCTTAACATTAGCATAAAGTCATGTGATTGTCTACTTATTTTCATCACACTGCCACTGTACTGCTTAACCAGTGGCAGATCCAGAGGGGGGCGCAAGAGGTGCACGCCCCCCTTTATTTATCGTTAACAACAAAGGAAATAAAAAGAAAAAAAATGAAATGATACCTGAAAATGGCACCAGAAATATTAGTTGCCCCCCTTTACAAAATTCCTGGATCCGCCCCTGTTAACTCTTTCTGTGCCATGGTGTAAATCCCCCCTGTCCCACATATTAATTCTGAGATGACATGCACTTTCTGAAAACATACTCTTTTTTTTTAAAGAAATGATTGCAAGCTTTTTTTTTGTGATGTCATTCTTGATGTGGCTATGACCTTTCGACAAAGTGCGTCATATTGCAATTATTTATTGATCAGTTTGTGCACTGTTGTGCATTTGAACAAAATATGCATAGTTGACAAGCTGCTAATTGCATCAGGTGTATAAATGTGTCAGACTAAGATTTAAAGATGCTCTTTCACAATGTCAGGGGCAGCAGAACATTTCTTTTTTTTTATTTTTATTTTTTAAGGTTAGGGGTTGGAGGTTGATTGAATCCGATAATGATTAGGGGGATTAGGTAATCTCTATAGATTAACAATTAGTTTTCATACAGCTGTATCAAATGACAAACAAATCACAGTAAGGGTTAAAGAATATAACAAAGGTACACAAACAATACATGTTGCTGGTCCATTACTGAGAGTAAAAAAACAAAAATGACAATGATCTTCATACACTTTATAAATCATATCCACAGCAACAACTTTCCTTTTCGTTACAAAATAATAATTTAGGGAAATACCACACACACACACACACACACAAAATAAAAAGCCAACGACCTATGTTCAATAACAGACTACTTTGAGCATACTGTCACAAAAACCCAACATATATTTCACTAAGGATGGAAAGGAGAATTGTCCAAAATATTTTTTTTTGACTGCACATGCCACAGCTCTTGTGCATTAGTTTAGCAAGATCACAAAGAGGCTTACTGTTACTAAAATAACAATTACTAGCAGCATCTAAATCATATGTCTGTGTCTCTTTTGTCTTTCACAGTAAAGAAAGAGAATATATTCAGGAGGGTATAAAATGCAAAATATTATATGCTTTTACAATTCTATTTTGATAACACTATGCGTCATACATTGAGTCTAGAAATTGAACTGAAAAAATTTAAATTGAATCTTTTACCTTTATTATTAACTCACCTTTGATCATGCCTTACAGATGGCAATGGAAGTATGCTACACAAAGTGTACGCATAATTGCTATTTTCCCTATTTCAATCTTTCTTTCCTTTCTTTTTTTTTTTCCCCTCCTTAAAATTTGACCTCTCAGGGGAAAATATCTCTTGAAACAAAAAAAGGGGAAATGAGAACTGCGCCCTGGCATTTCTGACTGCATTACTGCATCCCTTTAGCATTCCCTCAATCAAACCGATTCAATCACAAACGTCCAAATCTGTTACAGTTTAAGATCCTATTTGATATTGTTGCAATCAAACGAAGCCTGACTCTGGAAAACAAAAATCGGATTTCCATTTTCCACCGATCCCGCTTCTATTTTTTCATTTCTTTTCCTGGCACCAGCGTTCTCCCGCAACCCACTTTCATCCATCTGTCCGCCCGTCTCACCCCCGAACCAATCTCTTTACCAAAGGTGTTGACAGGGGTGCTTCCAGAGTACCCTTTCTACCGGTGGAGAAGGGAGCTGCCGCGGTGGCTGGCCCCCCAATGCCCCCGAACTCCGGCTGGATAAAAGGACTCATCCTAGCGAAGGGTGATGACAGGAAGGTAAATCACCTCAGGGATTTTTTTTTCCTTGCTTCATCGTAGGTTTGTCTCTCTTTTTTTCTTCTCCTTCTTTTTTTACTGTGGTCTCTACTACGTCAGAGTCACTCGTTCGTGATCTAACAATGAAGAAAACGGCAGGACTTTTTTTTTTGGAAACCCGGGGCATCCTCATTCCTTCCCCGTCCCTCTACGAGATCACCGCTAAGACAAACAGAGAGCGGATTTGCAAACAGCGATGATATTATTTTTTAGTCAATTAATCGGGGCAATTTAGCTCGAGTTGGGAGTACGGGCAATGGGCTAGAATCACATCTGTTTGGCTCACGGTTCAACTCGAGATCAAGCGCAAATCCCTTTGCTCCCAACTCCCGATGCTCGCCTTGCGCCCCTTTTTCCAGCTGGATGTCGGAATGGGAAAAATTCCGTCACATGCGAGCTTCCCAAACGTGTTGCTTCATTTACATTCCCTCAAAATGGGCTGAAATATATACAAATGCAGGCACGGCTATATTAACCCTTGTGTATGCTTTGAGTGCTGACTGTCACAGAAAACTCCATAGCATTGTACACACTGTCCAAAGTCCCTGGTACAGAGAAGGGTTAACATGGCATATTGCATTCCACTTTTGAAACAAAGAGAAAATGTAAAACATCAGTGGCTCCCAAGCAATGTTTGAACACATTAACCCTTTGTATGTTTTGAGTGCTGATTGACACACAGAAAACTCCATAGCATTGTACACATTGTACAAAGTCCCTGGTACAGAGAGGGTTAACCTTATGCTTTCTCTACCTTCATTTTGTTCTTTTTTTCACTTTTTATTTATTATTATCATCTTTTTTCTACGATAACAATTAGGTTTACGACTATCCACAGAAGGCTTTCTGGGTCATTGAGCAATAAAAAAAAAAAAATTGAAATAAAAGTTTGATTTCTTTTCTTCTCCTTTTACTTGCCAGTATATTTACCCTATTTTTCATTTTGGCAAATGTCATCTGATATCTCAGGCTGCCTAGTCCCACACTGTCATTATTTTGTTAGTACTATTTAACTGCCAATCGTACGTAGACTCTGTAGAAATTTTGTGAATAATTTCAGAATGATTGTAATTTTGAATGATCCCCTCCTCTAAATTGAGAGAGGGTCCTTTTTTACTCTTCAATATCATAATCACTTTACTCTCATCATGTTTACTTTGAGATTCAATCAAATGCATTTTGCTTCTTTCAATATGAATTGTTCTACCAGTATTGATGATTTACCAAAATGCACCAACAACTGACAACATGCATTATGTCATATTTATTCGCAGAGGAAATATTCTGACTTGTATTTCATGTTCAACCAAAGGAAAAATTATGACAATTTTATTTTCCTTCTTGAAACATTCAAGTTCTTCCTAGGCTAATTCACGTTGTTCAATCTTTGTGAGTTACAATAGGCAAAGCAGCACAAACAAACTTGCAATATTTTGTGTTAATCCATGACCAAGAATGAATTGAAAAGAAGAATATCACTGCTACGAGACAGCACCATGAATTCCAGCATAAAATCTACATCCACCTCGCCAAGGTAGTGTTGTTTGCTGCCTTGTGCTAGAAGCCACAGTTATTTTTAGCCTCCCTCGATCACTATCCCACCAATTTACAGTCCCACACATGCATTCTCATGCGGTTATTGCATTGGACTGCCCACTAAATTACCCCAGACGCGTCTGAATGCTAACAGACATGAAGTAGCCAGGGGAGGGGATGGCAGTGGGGGCAGGTTACAGGCCGATATGTAATATCAAAGAAAGTAAAAAGGGTGGTGGGGAGGGGGTTAGAGCAAAAGAGAGTGGGGGGGGGTACAAAAGACCACGGCACAGGGCAGTTCTGAATAAGCACCTCACTCGGCGACCCGTAACGAATAGATGCAAGATGCACGCCACTCTTACAACACCAGGCTAGAATTTCCTGCAAGCGGACACGCCGCTTTCGTGCATTCCTTTCTCCCTCTCTCGATCTCCTTCTTCTCCCGTTTCTTTTCACAGAACACAAACCTCCGCACCACCGCACAAGAAATCTGTGTATACATCTATCCTGGCCGGCATGAATGAAACCCGAACGTCCGTGCGTGTGCGCCGCACAGCTCCGGAGTGAACGATTTCCCATCTGGTTCGAGTTTCGACAAGGGGGAGGGAGGGAATGTGTTTGTCGACGCTTGTTTTTCCACAATGGCTGAAGATATTCAAGCCGAAATCTGCGAGGCCTTCTCAGCTAACAGTGGAAATAGAAGGGGATTACTTCTCACAGGCAATCAAATTAAATCTGACGACAACGTTGATTTCGTCTACCTCCGTCCTGACCCAGTACCGAAAATGTATCAGGAAAAATACATCCTCCAGTGCAGTCCAATGATATAGAAGGAGATCAAAAAGAAGAGAAAATTAAGCAACAAAAAAGAATGGCAAAAATAACTTGAGAAAAGGAACTATATACCCCAAAATACCTCAAATGTATATCATCAAGGTAAAAAGGTAAATGTTTCGCACATACCTGAACACATTACAACTGCAGGTGGATGATCATAGAATGTATATAGAGCACAATCTGTTAGAATCCTGTAATGAAGCTATTCATTATGATGTTATTCCTAATGAAATTATTTGGCGAGGTTTAGCGCAAGAGGCTGTGCACTTTCTTCGCTCAATGAGAAACAATGTAGACCACAAGCCCCCTTTTCTGTTTCCTACTAAATGTGGATAGCCAGGTGCACTCTTCACAGTTGGTCATAGCTGCGTCAATGATACATTTGTATGCCAGAACCACCTTATATGAGCAAAATTGTACTTAACCGATCTTTTACATGCTATTCTCACCCCATAATGTACAGTGCATGCACCATATACATTTCTCGAGCATAACATTTTCAAATCTACACTGGACTTGGAAGGCAATTTTGCTAGTGGATTTGTTGATGTTTGAGAATCACAAAGGCCAAACGAAAAATGAATATTTTCCCCATCTTAAGAAGCAAAGACAGCAATCTACAGCCTTGAAGACAATATTCATAGCTTCTGTGATCCGGGAGACAATATTCTGGTGCGTTCTTAAAATCAAGAGTGGACATTTTTTTTTTAAAGTAAACCCACCATGCAACATGTGCCATATACAGTTATGTTGACCTCAGCCCACATAAGCGGGTTCTTTTTTGTGTGTGTTAATATTTTTTTTTTTTCTGTTTCTTTACAGTACTTACACCTTCAAGTTACCAGTGCAACATTTTGGCAGACAACAGTACCGTGGACATTTAAATGAAGATATTATCTCCGCTGCGTGGCCATGACTTTCCACCTGCTCTTATTTGTTACAAATTCGAAAGTGACCCTAGCTGGGAGGTGTGACCACTTTAATTAAAAAGTGCATCCAATTCTCACCCCCCCCCCCCCCCCCCACTTATTGAACTTGTTGTCACAGTCAAAGGGCTGATGGACTTAATTAAAACACACCCTGAGGAGTTTCCAGCAACACTGCCCCCTTTGTGTTTATCAATATTCCCAAAGTTATATTAGGATCATAACAGATGTGAATATACCTATATATTTCATTATATATCTTATACCTTCCTACGCACATTCACATACAAAAAGATATATGAAATATACTTTAACTCTCAGGGAAACATAGACGTATAAGGTAGCTAAAGAAGAAAAGGATAGAAAATTATCTCATGGCATGAACACAAGGATACAAGAATCAGAAAGATATAGCAACAGATGCATAGAAAGGGAAGTGGAGAACAAGAAAGACATTGGTAAAAGTATCAATACATCTATTTCAGGAAGTGACTATCTGTGAAATGAAATGTTTCTGCTGTATTATGGAAACAGAATTCCTTTGCCCTATGAAAGACCACTAAAGATGATTCTGAATCTGAATAATCAAACAATATGGCATGCTGCTCTGCGTATGACATTTTGTATTGATGGACTAACTCAAGGCCTTGTGTTATTTAAAGTTGACATTTGTTTGATGTACATCTAGCTAAGAAATTACAATTGATATCAATTCTACTACAAATCACGTCTCATTTTAATTTGAAGAGGGGGGGGGACGAGGGGTAGCTGACGTCGATGCGAACGCAAGCAGGGAAATTCTGATGGCAATTTGACAAGACGAGACGACGCAGTTAAGTGAGATGTCTCTTGCTCGAATATTGACTGTCCATTTGTATCTGGAGAAGAAGAGCGTGAAGGGCTCGGAATTCGACCAGACGGCAACGCAACGGCCGTTGCTTTTTTTCCGAGTCGCATGCATATTGCATGGTGCAGTGGATCCACCACGTGGGTCGTGGGGCGAGATTGGGGATATATGTGCTCGCCAAACGACCCCTTTCGCCCATCATATCGGTACACGCCGGATTGATCGCATTACTTCTTACCTCCATCTCTATTTTCACTCTGCTCTCGTTTTCATTACCATTCTCCTTTAGTTTAGACTGCATTTTTCTTTCCTTTCTTTCTTCCTTTTTTTCCTTTTTTATTTGGAAGGGGGATGGGGGAGGGTGCAAGGCAGTGGGAGTTGGTGTAATGGCTGTGAAACCAATGGGCTGCCTGCTAAATTCTGGCGCCAGAGCTCAGCGAGCGGAATTGCTCCGTCTGTCTCGCGGATGCGTGATTACCCGCCTGGAAACAGGACTGGAAAAGGGGTAGGGTCTGTGTGGGGAGAGGGGGGAGGGGGAAGGGTGAAGGGTAATTCTGAAGGGATTGATGAGCCCCCGTTACGATCTCCATCATATATTTCTTTGGGGTGGTATTTCCATATCTGTAATAAGTATATACTGGGGGCTTCGTGTTGTCTCTGTAACATCTAGAAATATGCCTTCAGCAAACATTCTTCTGCATTTTGAAATCTAAATGAGAGCCAACATCAAATTTGTCAGGCTGTAACTTACCCAAAAATGATTTTTTTTTTTGCAATAACTGCAATGATCATATTTACATCATTTTCTCTTTATAAAACATTCTTACTCCAATACAGTGCTTGTACTACAAACAAGAGAATCATATGATACAAGTACGTAGATATTTCCACACACTGCAGAATGATGAATGCCTCAACCTTTTCAACTTCCTATCATGTAACCATGGTAACATGAAATCTTCACATCCATCTCGAAAATCATGGACAAGACAAAGAAGTAGATGAAGAACAAAAACAAGAACAAGAACAAGAAGAAGGAAAAAACAACAAAAAGAAGACGACCCCTCCCCTTCAAAAAGAAGCACATGTGATGAACCTAGACTAGGAGATACCATCCATTTTCCAAGGTCAATTTCACCAAGAGAGGGAGCCTGGGGAGGTCTGTACATCTTTCGTCTTCAAAATGTAACAACAACAAATGCAATACAGTTATTGGGAATAGTATAAACTTGAAGTAATTCCACACATTATTTGAGAAATAAAAAAGGTAGAGAAAAGAAAAAAGGTGTGCAGAAGTTCCTTATCAATACATCTAACCTTTTCCCCCCTGAAAATTCCCAAGGTGAGAAGTCGTGATCAAAGACCGACCCCTAACCATTGAGTCAAGCGATCAGTCAGCCAGGGGTATGCCAGCAATGGATTAATTCATTCAAAAACTAGCCGGAGTTGACTGCGGGGGAATGTTCAGACCACCAAACTCCCTCCCTCCTTGCAACACTTATTGTAGGGGGAGACGACGGATGCTCTGTTTATACTACATCCCGGAATTTAAGGCACTTTGGAACCTTTCTTTTTATTTCCTCCTTTTCTCTTTAATTGAAAGCTATTTCCAAAAATGGGTCGCTATAGTCTGTATTCGCTGCCTACAGCGTTTGATAAACCCGTCCTGACTGTTTCGGTTGACACGGTTACCGAACGTCCTTCGGATCAACTGCGTGTGCCAGTTGAATTATACATTACATGCAAATTTCCCTGTATGTCATGCGTGCACGCAGTAGGCAGTGGACCAATTTTACCACCTCATATCTCCTATGCAGTGTGACCCAAACACAAGGTTCTAATTCAACTAATAGCTATATCTCAAGCTGCTTGTGGCTTGTTGCGTGATTTTTCTAAGCCTAAAATGGCTGAAGCTGCTTCCAAAATCAGTCTCTCCCCCCCCCCCACCATCACCTATAGATGTGAACAAGGTGTATAATGCAATAACCCTATAGGATTTGTCACATCTTAGAGGCAGTAGCCTAAAAGTTTCCTGCCCATTTCATTCTTTCCAACACATTTAATGTAGGCCTACATTGTCTCCTTTAACCCGTTGAGGATGAGTCAATCCCGAGTATACCCGGGCAGGGTTCTACGGGAAATGTGTGTTGCAGCAAAAACAGTCCATCCTCAACGGGTTAAGTGTAAACACATCTCCTATGGATTCTTCTCCTTCACCTCCATACCTATCCTACTTTCCTCAAAATCATACGCCACCTTCATTACAGTACTTCTTGATTTCTGTGTATCTCACACTCTCAAGATACTGTGGACGACACCCATCTCCCCAAACTCAATTCTCCTTCTTTCTGTCCTCTCTCTCTCTCTCTCCTCCTCCTCCTCCACTTTGCACTCTGCATCTTTCCTTCTTCATCTTCTCCAAAGAAATAATCCTCATCTCACCCAAGTCTTCCTTTTTCAGTAAATCTCTTTTCTCACGACGTTCTCTTGCAACCACCTTTTTCATTCTTTCTATAAAAAAAAAATGAAAAAAAAAAATCTTCAAGGGAACCTTTTTTTTTTAGTCACACTTTTCTAGTCATCATCCTACAGATTCTCCACTCTTGTCTCCAAATCTTTTATCATCATCACCATTATCCTCTTCCGACCCCCCCCCCCCCACTTTTCCTCCATCTCAGTACATCATTCTTACCCCCCATTTTCTCTCCAAAATCTGAGCAAACGTTTCCCGGGCCAAGTTTTACAAAAGCTGATGATGACTCACTTAGCATGATTTCCCAACCCGGTTCCTGGTCCCTGTGGGCAAGACCACGGAGGTTTTCTTTTTTCCAATTCAAACAGACTGCAAAGGGGTTAAACATAATCCAGTATCTGCGGTGTGCTGTATGTATGATGCACATGTACCTGTGAGCAAATGTGCGAGAGTTATGCCAAGTTTATCTTGCAGTAACAGAGTCAGGATGGCTCTGTTCTGTTGGTTAACCCTGTGAATCTCGGCACCCTGACGACGGGTTCGCTTGACAAGAGGTTGAAATGGCTACCAATAAAGGCACACCTCCTGGGGCATCCAACTACAGAGTGTCAACAATCAACTTAAGAGGTAAGATCTAAAGCTAATCTACACCTCCATCCTCGTACTCCTTCTCTCTACCCCCCCCCCAAAAAAAAAAATCCAACTATAATCTTGAGGGACTTATGAAATAGAAAAAGAAAACAAGTCCACCACTATTCTCACAACCCAGACAAGGTTTTGTTAAATGAGATGCACTGCCTCAAAAGAAGTCTCTTCCGAGTGGTTTTATGAGGCAGATGCCGACACATTCTGGATTGAACGGCTCTTGCGAAAACTTGCCGAAGGCCAATCTCACTTAAGACCACTGACGCGCATGTGGTTATGTGGGACTGAGCGGCATTAGCATGAGACCTGTCTAACATTCGAATAAAAGCCAGAGAGCACAAATCTTTGGCTAATCCTTTATAGTAAATATACAACACAACACACAATGCATCACATCTGTTCCTTGATAACTACTGATTCAACCAAATCCAAATGAAGAGTTTGTTCGCAAAAACCGATAAGTCCATTTTTGAAGATTTTGAAGTGCGGTCTCTGTTATAAAGTACAAAATAATACCTTTTAAATGATATATTGGTCACTACGTATAAAGGTATATTTTTGAAGTTATGGTCAAAAGAAGCAAAAATTTTCTTATTATTCTCTTTATTTTTCTTGACCTTTAATCGCAAATATCGCCATTTGGCAAATATGGACTTATCGGTTTTTGCAAACAAACTCTTCAAATATTTGTGGTCTGTGGATACATTGTTTGTCTTTCAGTGAAAAAGAACGTCTGAAACTGTACATGAAAAGAATACTAAATGTTTGACTTTCACACAACTTATGTTTCTCATACACAAATCACTGATTTTCACACAACTTGCCCTGATACTAAATGAATATCTATATTTATTACTGGTCTCATGACTTTCAAAATAAGAGCAAAGTTGTTTTTGAATCTTTTGCTGGTTTCTACCTCAAAAATACTGTGTCTTTAAATACAATGGATGTTACTGTGCTGGTGATTAAAAGAAATTGGCTTTTGGCACATTAAAAGGAGAGCAACAAAAAATTCGGTGATTATGCTTTGCCATTTGTCACGGCTACATGAATATTTGATCTGGACTCCACTACACTGTGCAATGTGTGAAGTGACCGAGGGTGTAGAGTAGTCTTGCGTGAACAGGCTTTTTGACCGCACAGACACAAACTGTACCTTTGGGCGGTGCATATATGACTGGTACAAGCTAATGCATCATGGTACAGGCATCTACATGTATGAGACTAAAGGTTATCTCACAACTGGTTTTACTGCAGTCTCACAACTGGTTTTACTGCATGTCTTCAGTTGAGGGGGGGGGGGTATTTTTTTCTTCTTCTTAAACACAAAGAATTTTAAAGTTCAAAGTTCAAGACCATTTAACAAAGATTCTGATTGTTAGAGGTCAACTCCACACCACTAAACAATTATACAAATAAAATAAAGCAATAATTTGTTTTATTTCTATGTTTTAAATGATTAGGTGACTTCCTTTCACTTGGAAATTCCATATCGCACGGATACTTTGGCTTTTGTTTTTTTATTATCACTATCTTTTAATCTCACAAAAAGTTCAGTAAGTATACTGAATTTTCCTCAAAACATTAATTCTGCAAATTCATATCTTTTTTAATATCAGGCGGCAAGAACACAACATCAGTGATTCCATACCATGCTGACATTGTTTTGACAAAGTGCCAAATGGTTCATTTTCTACAATTAATCATGTAATTTTGGCACATCGCTAGCCACATAAAAAAAAAAAAGAAAAAAAAGAGAGAGGGATCAAGAAAAAAAGTCACACAATTTGCTGAATACTTGATTTCAGTCACTTAATAAGGTCACCTCATTGTCAAACATGGCTGCCTACAAAATGGTAATCTAGCGTGAAGACCGTGTATTTCAGAAATACAGTTTAATTACCGTGCCTCTTTAACACAGACATTTTTTTTTCTACCTGCCTTCCTGAAAAAGACCATAATTATGAAAAGCAAACAAAGCAATGAAGAAAAATATAAACTAAAAATCACACTAAATCCCGAGGGAGACTTTTATGGGTCCATTACCAATGAATAAATCATGATCCGTATTTTGGGGGACAAAAAAACGTAAGGGAAAGAGGTAAAAGGGGGGTGGGGGAGGGGACGGAGAAAGGGGAGGAACAGTGTAATCGGAAAGAGACAAATCCAATTTACGTGAAATTGACCAATTAGCTCATAAGTTCACGACGCCATCGGGACTCTCGCGGGGAGCCGCGGCGAACCTCCAGCCACGTCGCGACATCATCTGGACCATCTATCTTGCTAATCTCCTCACATTTTCTGCTACATTTTCCCTTCTATTTTTTCGCCACGCCTTTGCTCACAAAGACGTGCGCTCCACATCTTTATGTGTTTTGGGCCTTTTTGTTTTGTTTTATCCCCAAATCTCCTTTTTGTATTCCATATATGCATGACTGGAAAGTACACTTACCCCTCCATTAGAGCATCTTTTGGGATGGGGGGGGGGGGTGGGATGGGGGGTGGGACGGAGAGGAGAAACATGCATTAGGATACCATGGCAACTATCATTTTATCGGGGAAGAGAAGACCGCGATAATTTCTTGATAGATTTTCTTTTTCTCCTCCAAGCTATCTGCATCACTGATCTACCTCCACACATTTGTAGCAGTTTTCTCAGAAGCGTTGTTGTGCAATCACCTCAGAAAACAAGAAAAATAACGAAGTCAACAAACAAACGGGTATCTATCTGTATTCATGCCCCCTGAGCACTCTACAGAGTAGATCTGGCTCATTGTAAGTTATATATAGTATTGTTTATATTGTCATTATAAAGCATTTTACAGGAAAAAGAAGATGATGAATTATATTAATAATAAAAAACAAGTTTAGAGAGATTCTAGTAAAAGCTCATGACTTATACGAAAAGTAAAGCGCAGTCCTTAAATACTGTCTTCAATTTTGCTGTATGTGACATAAACTTTGTGAATATAATATTTGAAGAGGTTGTTTGCAAAAACCGATAAGTCCATATTTGCCAAATGGAGATATTTCCGATTAATGGTCAAGAAAAATAAAGAGAATAATTACAAAAATTTTGCTTTTTTTTACCATAACTTTAAAAATGTACCTCTATATGTAGTGACCAATGTATCATTTAAAAGGTATTATTTTGCACTTTACTGTGCAAGACAACTGTGTGAGTGGCTAATTCGTGACTGAGTACCATAACGACAGAATGAGAGAAAAAAAAAAAACACACACACTTTTCCTTTTTAGTGAGAAAATGTTAAATGTTTTCTAGAATGGACAATGTTGTTGAATCTTTGTTCATAGAAATTCTCATCCCAGGATGTAGAAATCTTATGGTAGGCATTGTATACAGACCTCCTAACTCAAACGCCAATGATTTTTTAACGTATTACTCAGATTTGGTAAATTCACATGTTTTCCGAAATAAGGATTGCTTTTTGCTCGGCGATTTTAATATTGATTTGCTGAAGTCTGAGCATGACAATATCTCTAGTGATTTTATTCACACACTTCTATCCTCATCCTTTCTCCCGCTTATCTCCAAACCCACACGTACTACAGATCGTTCTGCCACCCTCATTGACAACTTTTTTTGTAATGTTTTACCCCTCCCCGATTCTTTCATAATTCTTTCAGACATGACTGATCATTTTCCAATAATGACTTATTTTACTCTTAAAACATCATCTTATATTAAACCTCTGTCACTTCCTTTGTTTAGTCGTAGAGTTTCACCCGAAAAGCTAGCTAGTTTTGATGTGGCTCTCGAGAATGCTGACTGGTCAGGAGTGTTTGGCAGCGATGATATCAATATATCTTTTCATAATTTCATGGAAATATTTAATCATCATTTAGATGATGTAATTCCAAAACAAAAAAATAGAACAAACTATAAAAAAACACCCAGATTACCTTGGATCTCAAAATCAATCCTTCGTTCAATTAATAGGAAAAATCGTTTGTATTATAAGTATAAGTTGGAAAAAACTGAGCGATCGAAAAATAGATATACATCATACAAAAATACTCTGACAATGATTTTACGTTCTGAAAAGAAAAGATATTACTTCAAGCAATTCTCGAGATATAGGTTTGATATGAAAAATACTTGGAAAATTCTGAAACAGGCCATGAATGTTCCGAGTAAACACTCTGACATTGATAAAATTAAAGTGAATGATGAAGTGATTAATGATTCTCATCATATGGCAAATATTTTCAATTCCTATTTTTCAAAAATAGGTGAAAATTATGCTCAAACTATTCCTGCAACAGAAACTCATTTTACTGAATTTTTAGGTCAGCGCAACTCTGATTCCATATTTTTGACACCAACTAATAGATTTGAAATTATTGATATAGTTTCCTGTTTTGAGAACAAACGAAGTTCTGGTTATGATGAGATAGATAATTTCATACTTAAGGGTGTTATTTCCTCGATTGCTGATCCACTTGTTCATATATTCAATTTGTCAATCCTCAACGGTGTGTTTCCGGATAAAATGAAATTGGCTAAAGTAATACCAATATTTAAGAAAGGTGATAAACTTGAAGTCAGTAATTACCGCCCAATTTCATTATTGTCTTCACTTTCTAAGGTTTTAGAAAAACTTATTTATAAGAGAATGAGCAATTTTTTGAAGGTACATGAAGTTTTTACGAACTATCAGTTTGGTTTTCGTGAGAAACATAGTACTTCGCATGCTCTTTTATATTTCGTTGATAGAGTAGTTCATGCCATCGATAATCACTCTCATTTAGTTAGTATTTTCTTGGACTTCTCCAAGGCCTTCGACACCATCAATCATGACATTTTACTTTATAAATTATCGCATTATGGAGTACGTGGGAAGGCCTTGGAGTGGTTCAAGAGTTATTTGTTCGATAGAAAACAATTTGTAACAATTAAAAACAATGATTCAGATATCAGAGAAGTCAAATGTGGCGTCCCACAGGGAAGTCTTTTAGGGCCGTTATTGTTCATTATTTATATCAATGATTTTTGTCGTGTATCTGATGATCTCTCTTTTATTCATTTTGCAGATGATACTAACGTATTTTTTGCCCATAATGATATTGATTTTCTTGTTCACAAAATTAACATTGAATTGAATAAAGTGACAAATTGGGTTAGAGCTAATAAGTTATCACTTAATGCTCAAAAAACGAAATATATGATTTTTAGCAATACTGTTGATAGTTTAAACACTAATATAGTTTTAGATGATTCTCATCTACAAAGAGTATCAAATATTAAATTCTTGGGGGTCATTGTAGATGATAAACTTTCCTGGAAATCACATGTTGATAATATTTGTAATATAATATCGCGTAATACAGGTGTTATTAATAGATTGAAATTTCATATTCCTCAAAAAACATTACTTATGTTATATTCGTCGTTAATATTGCCTCATTTGAATTATGGAGTTTTAGTATGGGGCAACACGCATCAGAATTTAATTGAAAGAGTGTCCCTCTTGCAAAAGAAAGCCCTCCGCATTATCTGCCATTCCCCTGTACGTTCTCATACAAACACGTTGTTTACCTCCAATAAGCTCTTAAAAATTAAAGATTTGTTTTTGTATAACTTAGGCCAATTTATGTATAAGTATTGTAACAATTTGCTTCCGTCTATTTTTAATTCCATGTTCCTAAAAAACCAATCATTTCATGAATATCCCACTAGGCGTTCCAATGAATTTCACTTACCCCTCTTACGCACGATTCTTGCTAAAAATACACTTATTTATATCGGCCCAAATTATTGGAATTCTCTGAATCATGATATAAAAAACGCCCCATCCATACATTCTTTCAAGAGGAGACTGAAGTCCTTTCTATTGCAGTCGTATGACTTTCCAGAACTCAACTAGCCATTTGGCCTTCTCTCTCACATACAGACTTACTCTTTCCTCTTTGAAGAATAAATTCTAATCTTTTGGATGTCTGCTGCTATCCACGCTTTCGCCAAAAGAGTCAAAGACATGAACAATAATGATGAATGTCTGTCTTATTCCTGTTCTCACGTCCCTTCAATTCCTTGCTTTTCTCCTTTCAGACGCTACAATCACTTTTTTCCCCTCCACATCCATTTTCTGTGTCCCTTGATACACTTCTGTCGAAGATCGCTGTCTCTCTCTCTTGTGCATTTTCGTTTGCTATTTTGTCTTCTATTTGTTCATCGTTTCCATTCCGTTTTGTCCCGTACAGCCTTTTCTTCAGTAGTTGTTTTGCTGTCTAGTCTTGTTTCATGTTTTTTCGCGTCTGTTAGTCTTGTCCATCCCGTTTTGTCCCGTACAGCCTTTTCTCCAGTAGTTGTTTTGTTGCCTAGTCTTGTCCTATGTTGTTCACGTCTGTAATAGTAAGTGTATTTATCTGTGATTCTAGTTCTCAGTGGGCTTCCAGACTTCTTCCTCTTTTTTCCCCTCTCCTATAGTATTTATAATGCTTTAATTAATTTTTCCATTGACGTTATTATTCCAGAGGGGCCCACATTCTACAAGCTCTGTCTTTTTAGTGGGTCTCTCCATTTTTCGCACTTTAAGCAAAGTTATACATGTACTATATTTCGATCACTTCTGTTTTTTTTTTGTTTTTTTTTTACTATAATGTATAATTACTATGTGGTCCTCCTCAATTGTTTTATATTCTTTTCGATACATAATGTTATGTTTACCTTATTCTCTGTTGTCAAAAGAAGTGCAACTTATATGTTTTGTCGAAAAATGAAATAAACTTTGAATTGAATTGAATTGTTAAATGACTTCTTACCTTGCGGATGATCTACAAAGCATTTGTGCCATAGGAGGGGGGGAGCAGGCACATGGGATACATTTTTGCAAGCTGTTAAGATTATCTGGTTCAGTTGCAAATTTTGAGAAAAAAATTATCAGAAAAGCACACAATCTGTTGATTAACCATTGATGTGCTTTGAGAGCTGACTGGCACTGAAAACCCCATAGCATGATACACACTGTCCAAAGTCCCTGGCACAAAAAGGGCTGATGATGTATTTTTCCCTCCACATGAGGTTACACACAGATTCTTCTCTGTTGAGTAAAAACAACCCAGAAAACAACATAAGACATAAGTATCACAATTCATCAATACAATATATTATGTCTCCACGCATACTTAGCAACCTCTATAAAACATTGTGCACAAGTTGCATTAAGCTAAGAGAATGCTGAAGTAGTCTTTTTTTTTTTCCTGACTTAGTCCCACTGGTTCTCTTTGGTGCAGTGCAATCCCTACCAGCCCTGGCAATACATTATGTGTGTATGTGCATGCGTATGAGTATGTGTATGCGCATATGTATGCGTATGAGTATGTGTATGTATACAGGTATTTATGTGTGTTTGTGTGTGTCTGTTTTTTTAGGTGATCCGAGTATCCTCTCGGATCACCTATTGTATCTGTACGGATTCTTTCTTCTTCTTCTTCTTCTTCTTCTTTCTTTATTTCTCCCCAAAAGTTGTGCAGAGGTTAGCTCAGAAAGTGCTATGTCTATCAAGTTCAAACTTATACCATGTATGTATCGTGTCCCAAAGACGGCAATCGAACTAAAATCAAAGTGATCAGTCGACCGTGACGTCACTATGACGTCATTATATGAAAACACATTCTCAATCATATCTCATTAATGGAATGAAGTTTTTCAATGAAATTCACGTCACATATATTTCAAGTTATGCGCATTTTACTCATATTCTCAAAATTTACATTTTCTCTTGATACGTGCGCGTACGCGCGCGTTGAAATATTTGTATGCTCAAATCGAGCTCAAATTTTTTTTGCACACGTTTCAGACCATTTGGAGCATTTTTTGAAAAATTGAAAAAATCGGACGGACGCGTACGCGCGCGCGCATATACGCACGCACAGCTCATATGCAATAGAAATTTTCAGTTTTTTCACACGGATCGGATGTCCAAAATGTCAAGGAATATTTCTATCAAGTTTCAAGTCGATCCCACTCAATATGACGTCATACGGGCCCGTCAAATTCAAAATTCCGCGCGTGCGTCAATGGGGATACACAGTGCAACTATGCCAAAAAACCGCCAATTTTAAATCGGATTTTACTCGTCAGGATGGACGGTGACCCCCCATTTTCTTGATATATTCTAAAAGCTGATGAGTTGTACATGTCATTTCATGGGTTGGCGATACTGAAAAAATGATTACAAGATATCAAATTTCTTAATAAAGTAAACAAAGTAAATTTTCAAAATGACGTCATCAAATTTCAAATTCACTCGAGCGTATCTCACTTAAACTTCGTCAATTTTCACCCAGATTTCAGTATGTTGTAGCTTATGAAATGTTCTTTCATTAATGTAAAAACAACATTTTGATTGGATAACGTCATCACCTCGTAAAAATGGATTGAAAGTATCCTTGTAAAATTTGACCAGTTTACGTGTTATCTCTATGGGAGAGCAGTTTTTCTGGCAGTGAAAATTGACATGACTATCTTTTTCGAGCACTAGCTCACTTATGCTTCGGTGAATTTTTGCCAGATTTTAGTATGTTGTAGCTGAGACTTTGGGCTATCGTAAATGTGCCCTCCATTTTTTCATACGACGTCGGCATCATGTCGAAAAACTTGGTTGAAAATTGCATGTGGTTTCGATGCAGCGTCATTTTGCTTAATACACAGGGCCTATGGAGCATGAAATAGGTCATTGCATAGCGCATCCGACTCGTAATCCTAAGGTCCCTGGTTCGATGCTCACCCCTGCCAGTTGTTTTTAATTAGGTGATCCGAGTATCCTCTCGGATCACCTTCTGTATCTGTACTGAATCTTTCTTCTTTCTTTGTTAGGTGATCCGAGTATCCTCTCGGATCACCTTCTGTATCTGTACGGAATCTTTCTTTGTTTGTTTCTGGACAAAATTTGTGCAGAGGTTAGCTCAGAAAGTGCATTGCCTTTCAATGTCAAACTTATACCATATATGTATCGTCTCCCAAAGACGGCAATCGAACTAAAATCATGGTGATCAGTCGACCGTGACGTCACTATGACGTCATTATATGAAAACACATTCTCAATCATATCTCATTAATGGAATAGAGTTTTTCAATGAAATTTACGTCACATATATTTCAGGTCAAGTGCATTCTACTCATGTTCTCAAAATTCATCTATACCTTAAAACGTGCGCGTACGCGCGCGTTGAAATATTTGTATGCTCAAATCGAGCTCAATTTTTTTTTGCACACGTTTCAGACCATTTGGAGCATTTTTTGAAAAATTGAAAAATTTGGACGGACGCGTACGCGCGCGCTCATATACGCATGCACAGCTCATATGCAATAGAAATTTCCCGTTTTTTCACACTTATCGGCTGCCTGAAATGTCAAGGAATATGTCTACCAAGTTTCAAGTCAATCCGACTCAATATGACGTCATACGGGCCCGTCAAATTTGAAATTCCGCGCGCGCGTCAATGGCGATATACAGTGCAACTATGCCAAAAAAAAGACAATTTTAAATCCGATTTTACTCGTCAGGATGGACGGTGACCCCCCATTTTCTGTACATATTTTGAAAGCTGATGAGTTGTACATGTCATTTCATGGGGTGGCAATGCTGACAAAATGATTAAAAGATATCAAATTTCTTAATAAATTAAAAAAAGTAAATTTTCAAAATGACGTCATCATATTTCAAGTTCATTCGGACGTATCTCACGAGTCTTCTGTCAATTTTCACCCAGATTTCAGTATGATGTAGCTTATTTAATGTTCTTTCAAACATAAAATCACAACATTTTGATCGGATAACGGTATCACCTCGTAAAAATGGATTGAAGGTAACCTTGTCAAATTTGACCAGTTTACGTGTTATCTCTATGGGAGTGCAGTTTTTCTGGAAATGAAAATTGACATGACTATCTTTATCGAGCACTAGCTCACTTACCCTTCGGTAAATTTCTCCCAGATTTTAATATGTTGTAGCTGAGACTTTACGCTACCTTTAGTGTGCCCTTTGTTTTTTCATACGATGTCGGAATCACGTCGAAAATTTTGGTTGAAATTCAGGCTTATCTTCGATGTATTGAGATATTTCTTTCTTTCTGCAACTTTCTGTGCAATAACTCAAGAAAAACGGCCTCTATCACTTCCATATTTTGCACATTTTTAGTTCATGTCACGCCAATTATTTCATAAAATAAACAACCACTTGATCAGACACCATCTTGGATATGTAAATTAGGGTCAAAGGTCATACGTGTTTCATGCTGTATCTTAGTGAATACATGTCTTATCTTTCCCATATTTTGCACACGCAAAGACCATGTTACAAGGATCATTTCACAAGATAACCACTTTTTACTCAGATGCCATCTTGTCTGTGCAAATTGAGGTCAAAGGTCATATGTACTTCCCTTTGTATCTTCGTTATGACGTGTTATCTCTATGGGAGGGAATTTTTTAAATGTGAAAATTGACATGGTTGTCTTTATCGAGCACTAGCTCACTTACCCTTCGGTGAATTTCTCCCAGATTTTAATATGTTGTAGCTGAGACTTTGCGCTATCGGTTTGTTTCATTTCGGTATTCATACGATGTCGGGATCATGATAAAAAACTTGGTTGAAATTAAAGCTTATCTTCGCTGTATTGAGGTATTTCTTTCTTTCTGCAACTTTCTTTGCAATAACTCAAGATAAACACGCCCTATCACCCCCATATTTTGCACATGTTTAGTTCATGTCACGTACATTATTTCATAAAATAACAACTACTAGATCGGACAACATCTTGGGTATGTAAATAAGGGTCAAAGGTCATAAATGTTTCATCTTGTATCTTGGTGAATACCTGTCCTATCTTTCCCATATTTTTCACACGTATAGACGATGTCGCAAGAATCATTTCACAAAATACCCACTATTTCATCAGATGCAATCTTGGGAGTGCAAAGGTTGGTCAAAGGTCATATGTATTTGTTGCTGTTTCTTCGTTATAGTGTAGGGGGCCTATACAGAATTTGGTACCAAACATGGCAGATATGACTCCCTTTGCTAAATGAGAATGCAAACATCACACGGCCAATGTTTCTAAACACAGATGAAACTTGTATGGTCATGCCTATTGCGATCAGGACTCGAATCATTGATAAAAAAAAATCGGATCACCTTAATTTGTCAGTGATGACAAATTACAATCTCTAGTTTTTTTTTGTTTCAGTCTAATGTAAATGAGACATTTGAAAGAGTAATGCTTTGATCGGTAATGACAATTATACTTGCATCAAGCTATTTTTGCTGGATCGCCAAAGACTGATCTGAAATTTTTCTGACCTTTAACGGAAGGCATGACTTTCACCGACTCTGGGAGAATCAAACGGCCGTTTCATGCTCGCACGAAGCGAACAAACGGCCTGCGGGGAATGCAGAGCCATTACAAGATGTGATCACGCGGGGCGTAATCAAGGCAAGATACACAAATTGTGAGTCAGAGTCAGGATTTACTCGCGTTCGCCCGCACGCAAACGAGCAAGTTAGGGATGGGAAAAGATTCGCTCCAAGGACTTTCATTTGTATCTTTAGGCCAAGGATTTATGTAATCTTCTGAGTATCAGTGTGAGAGTTTGTGTGTGTTCTTCTTCTTTTTTTTTTATGCCATTGCAACTCTTTCCGATTCCATATGCACATGAAAAATCACTGTATGGAAGTGTCAGAGTCATGTGCTACTCTCGGGCACGTTGTCTCCGAAGCTGTGTTTGAAAAATACGAAAGTTAGCTTCGACACTTGCATCCATCTACTTCAGCCTGTTCAAAATGGTCTCATAGCGCACATAGATATAGATACGTGTGCACTGATGAATACTCTCAAATGACCGATGCTGTTGTTGTTGTTTTCAAGAAAAGAAGAGAGAGAGAAAAAAGGGACTCTATTAAAACAAATAATTTGACCCAGACAATACTGACATAAAATCAGACAATAGTACCTCTTTTAGAACGAAATCAAACATTATCATTAGATATACAACATGTCTCCACGAGGGAGCTCATAATAAAAATTGACATTCAAGCAACCTTAATTGGCTCAGCCTTCCAGTTGAAAGTGGAATTCTTTACAGTGTCACATGTAACGATTTTAAAAATGACCATAACGCATTATTGTTCACATTCGCAAACAAAGGAGATTCAATGTATTTGAACAAGAATTCATTATGTGATTTCACATTGTCCATCATTACAAAATCATAATTGTTAATGACAAATGCCTTTTTTTTTTTTTGCTTATTTCATCTGCTCAATGGTATTAAAATTGTGATGTACATTTTGGGGCATATGGTATATGTACCATTACAAAATATCAAGCTGTGTTGCAATTACATATAACATTAGCAGGTGGAAACTTATTTCATATCGCACAGAGTTCATTAGGTGTCTTCAACTGTAATGATGCTCTTATTTCCTTCCACTTTCAAAAGATTGCAATGCTCATCATTATTAACCCATTGAGGACAGACTGATTTTGCTACAACACGCATTTCCCACAGACACCTACCCGAGTATTCTCGGGACTCGTCCTCAATGGGTTAAGAAAAGGAAAAGTCAGTTGGATGTGGGTGAATGGAAAAGAATGAATTCATTACTATAGACGGTAGTCAAGAAGCCAGATTGAGCATAATACTTGCACAGACATCAAGCCCGGAGAGTGCTGCCCACGTATGAATGATGAATTTATAAATTAGGGCACAGTATCACAGAAACCTGCAACTGTAGACACACACACACACACACACACACACACATTTAGCAGTGCATATCGGAGGTTATACACCTCACATCTGCACACACACCCACACACACACACACAGACAGACATAATATTCCATGCACACCTAGAGATACAGATGCGTGCATTTATTTGCATGGACTACTCACCCAAAGGGCATTTTTCCTCTGTTGCTTTCTTTTTTCTTGAAAAAAAAAAAAGATGACGAAGAAAAGAGAGAGAAAAAAAAAACCCAGAAAGAGATGTCCAGACCAACGTCTTTGACAAGGAAACGGGAGATGCAACATTGATGTGCACTCCAGTTCATTCACACCTTGCGTCGTCCCCGGAGACGCATCCCTACAGACTTTCTCCTCCTCTACAGCTCTCCGTCTCCGCTGCTCATCTCTAATCATCTTTTTGCTCTCATTCTCCTACATATCTTTTTTCCAATTTTTTTATCCTTTTTTCTTATTTTTTCTTTTCTTTTTCTGCTTATGCCTTCTTCCTCTCTGATGTCTGACATTGCTCTTGTTTTCTTTGGTTGTTTGTATGTTTGTTGGTTGGTTTTGTTTTTCCACCTCCAATCTTGGGTTTTCTTGTTTGACAAAGTGCTTGGCTGTCCTTGGAATCTCTGTTGTAGATTGCCTTCTCATGCTAATATTGTCTCCATAGTGAGGCAAGTAAGGAAGATAATGTAACACAAGTCATCATTCTAGTGAAATACCTTTCTTCATCGAAGCTGTCCTTGGGAAATCTGCATAATATATTGCCTTCTCATGAACATGTTAATCTTCACCTTATTAACTGCATATAAGATGATACTAGACATGTTTATCATTCTACTAAAAAAATTTTCTCTACCTAAGCCACCCTTCAATGTCCTTGGGAATCTGTAGGGTCTTTTATTGCCTTCCCATGCATATGCTAATCTTCACCTTACTGACTGCATATAAGGAAAATGATATTGCACATGTCATTTTTCTCCTAAAATATTTTCTCTACCTAAGCCGTCCTTGGGAATCTGTATATTGCCTTCTCATATATGTCAAATCTTTATCTTATTGACTGCATTTAAGGAAGGTGATATTACACCAGTCATCATTCTACTGAAACTCCTTTCTCTATCTTCTCCCCTATATCAACACTTTTCAAGTGCACACAGCCTCTGTTCATGGTGCAAGTCTATTACCTTTGCTTGTTATGATGATAATCTTAAAGATTTTTTTTTTCTCAGTTGTGTACGACTACATGGCAAGTTCCTTAAATGCCTCTTGGATTGTCCTCTTATCATATAAATGCAACCCACATTTGTTAGATGTGTTCTCTTCTTGTCCATCTATTAGAAATTGTCTGTGAATTGAAGCATTTGAAGGGTTTGTTTGTAAAAACCAATAAGTCCATTTTTGAAGATTTTGAAGTACGATCTCTGTCATAAAGTACAAAATAATACCTTTTAAATGATATATCGGGCACTACATTTAAAGGTATATTTTTGAAGTTATGGTCAAAAGAAGCAAAAATTTTCTTATTATTCTCCTTATTTTTCTTAACCTTTAATCGCAAATATCTCCATTTGGCAAATATGGACTTATTGGTTTTTGCAAACAAACTCTTCATTTGTTCATCTCTCAGTTTTCTTCTATTTTCATCCTTGATATACATTTTCCTTCATTCGACTTGGAAAAGCCTCTTTGGTTAAAAAAAAAAAAAAAATCTTCTACAATGCATCTTCCTCTATGTTCTCCATGCACACTTTTATACCGATTTCTCTTCCTCATAACTCTACATCATCTCCTTGAATTCCGACCCATTCCTTTATACAAATGCAACTTCCGGCTAGGTCATTCATCCAGGATGCAGTCCTTTGTGGTTGTCATGGGTACACCTCCCTCTCTCTCCTTGGAACATAAACGAAGAGATCATTGTTAAATGGTGGCACATGACACAGACAAGAGTCCAGGAACAAAGGTTCTTTGGTTATGGAGCTAGTCTTTCTACTCAGCAAAACATCCATGGGCAGATTAAAAGAGTGGGTCACCATGGCAACCAACATCCCAAGGACAAACACAAGTGGATGCTCCCTGCATCTATCAATGTACCAAACACAAATTACGTATTTAAGTCCTGGTTTTCAAGCAATGCACGATCTCAAATATTGGGCTTGCCCTTGAGTTCAGTCTTTAGTTCACAAATCAACGAAACATGGAAACAAGTTTTTGATGCAAAATAATCAAAGGATTTTTATTCTCTTTTCCAACAGAGAAGTGAGGAAGGAGTTAATACTACTTCGTTACAAAAGGCTCAGACTCCCCTGTCTAAACGGCAACATCCAGCGATGATTAACATCAAATTTTGTCCCAGCGGAGGGGGTATCACTTCATCCTTGTATCCCCATCCCCCTCCCCCCTCTCTCTCTCCCGCAAGCTTTTCCCATCTCTCATTAGAAACTCTTTATCTATAATAGTCTCATTTTTGGACCCAAAAAGCTCCCCCCCCCCCCCTTCCATTCTAACATCTCACTTCTCCCCCGTTTCTTCTTAAAGATGATTATCTTGGAAACCAACACATACATCTTTCTCTCTGTCCTTGCTGTGCTCCATATCGGTGACCCTTCGGTCGCGTGTCACGGATACGTACAGGAGAAGGAAAGAGTCGGGGGTACAGTGACGGAAATCGTACGCCAGCTGAGGGCCGCGATAGCCGCGGTAATCACATTGAAAATGCAAATGTAATGGAGCTGCGATGTCGCCACGAGAAAGCTCTTCCAAGCTCCCCTCCCCGCACACCTTCTTCTCGACTCGCCTCCCCGCTTTGAACGTTCTTGGGTGTGAGGTGGCGAGCGACCGTGTTACTATGAATAGAGTCGTCCGTCCTATATTCATTGATGGAAAACTCTGATCGCATAATTTCCTTTCAATAAAAGTCAATGTATAGCCACTGAAAAGCTATCGAAAGAGTGAGTATGCTCTCTAGTTGTAACATATACAAATGGTATTCAAACAGCAGAGAGATTGAGTCTCATTTTCATTGCTCATCAATTTTTTTTTTGAATATTTCTGAAATGACAAAACATCAAAACAGCCCATTCATAAAAGTTAATATTTTCATTGATTTCAGAATCATAGGCATACTGGTAGATGACAGAGAAATGTTGGGTTACCACAGGAATAAAAAGAAACAAGGAAAAGTAGAAATTACGTGGTGCGTAATATATGTCCCCGCCGGAAGTAGCATTTTGTAACAAAATGTGCAATATAGGTAAAAAATCAAGGTCAAAGGTCAAAGAAGTCAAAGGTAAAAATTCTGTGTAGAAATTTTGAAGCCCTCACCTAGTGCTATCACATAAAGCAAACGGAATCGAAATCGGGTTAGAAATGGCGAAGGAGTAGCATTTTGTAGCAAAATGCACAATATAGGTCAAAAATGAAGGTCAAAGGTCAAAGAAGTCAAAGGTCAAAATTCTGTGTAGAAGTTTTGAAGCCCTCAACTAGTGCCATCATATAAAGCAAACGGAATCGAAATTGGGTTAGAAATGGCGAAGGAGTAGCATTTTGTAGCAAAATGTACAATATAGGTCAAAAATCAAGGTCAAAGGTCAAAGAAGTCAAAGGTCAAAATTCTGTGTAGAAGTTTTGAAGCCCTCACCTAGTGCCATCACATAAAGCAAACAGAATCGAAATCGGGTTAGAAATGGCAAAGGAGTAGCATTTTGTAGCAAAATGTACAATATAGGTCAAAGGTCAAGGTCAAAGGTCACAACTGAAATTCTGTGTACAAGTTTTAAAGCTCCCATGTAGTGCTATCATATAAAGCAAACAGAATCAAAATTGGCTCATAAATGACAGAGAAGTAGCAAATTGAACATTTTGATCACACACGGACGCACACACGGACGCACGGACGGACGGACGCACGGACGCACGGAAACACACACGTACGGAGCCCGTTTCATAGTCCCCTGCTCAAACTCATTCGGCGGGGACAATAAATTGGAACCTACATAACGACGAGCTGGTTTGATTTAATTCAGGTCACCTTGCATGGTTTTGATTGTTAATGTAACTACTGTCCTTTCCTTTTGTAGTTTTTAACAAACAAAAAATGAGACACTATGACACAGAATACCAACATTTTAACCACCTTCTCTTCAAGTAACATGGTTTCAGATATTGTTTAGATAATTTAACTCTAATTGTGGCAGTCTAATGATCATGTCCAAATGAAGCATTTTGCACCACAAAAGTTTGATCAATTTTTCAACAGAAGTATCGCTTCATTTCCTTTCATTAATTTTCCATTCCCCCTCCGAAAAAAAATCCCAAATATATACAATCTATGAAATACAAAGTATTCCAAATATTCACATCAGCATGTGAATTATGTAAAGTAATAAACTTTAAAAAAAGTCATACAGAATGAATGAATGTTGCATCAAATATCCTACATTCAAAGCCAGTGTATCCTATTGAACATCTAAACTCTCAAATAAGTGAAAGTCACATGATGTGTAACCTGCACCTCTGCAAAACACAATGGTAGATATGAAGAGTTTGTTCGCAAAACCGATAAGTCCATATTTGCCAAGTGGAGATATTTGCGATTAAAGATCAAGAAAAATAAAGAGAATAATAGGAAAATTTTTGCTTCTTTTGACCATAACTTCAGAATTATATCTTAACATGTAGTGACCAATATATCATTTAAAAGGTATTATTTTGTACTTTATGACAGAGATCGTACTTCAAAATCTTCAAAAATGGACTTATCAGTTTTTGCAAACAAACTCTTCATATGATAGACTCCCTGTTCAGTCATTATGTCCAGCATTGATATCAAAAACACATTTGCACTCGCATATATGCTATTTCCACACAAGATTGTGCTTTGAATTATATGTGATAAAAGCCTAATACTGACACACACACACACACACACACACACACACACACACACACAAATAAACAACGTAAACAACAAGTGACTTCATTATCAATTCAAATCAATCAAATGATATCTGGTCATTCAATTCTACATCTGTTTAAAACTAGTCCAATTAATAATGTAATTTGCTTACATATTACACACCACCACAATGAAGAAAATTCTGATGCATTTTATAAACTGGAAAAGTGACAAAAGGAATTTTAAAAAACTGTTTAAACTATTACATAAATAGCATTCAATACAAAAAAAAAAAAACACACCCCCTTTTACAATCATAAAAATGAAAACAAAAAAGCAACAGGTCTGAATTTTACTTTCAGTAAAATATATAGAGCTTGATGATTAACCTGTTGAAGACTAGTCCCGAGTACATCCAGGCAGGTGTCTATGGGAAATGTGTGTTGTAGCAAAATCAGCCTGTCCTCAAAGGGTTAAAAAAACCGATGGAGTTGTCATACCATTAGTATATCCTCTGCGTGTAAACAACACACATACTGCAAGGTGATGCGGAATGCATCTTACAAGTCTGGAAACCTACTTGGCATTGAGAGAGGTGAGAAGCAAGGAGGGAGGGGGGGGGGGGGAGGAGAAGAAGGTTGAGATGGAAGGGGTGGGGTAGGGAATGATGCAGTGAATTGGGGCTAAAGTGGTTAGAATAGACCAGGATAAGTAACAGATTTATTGATGACTGTCATTCGGATTGGGAATCATCCCCCGACTGGAACGGTGGTGTTTGCCGGCCTGTCAGAATGCATCATGCTAATCCGTCATTAACCGGATAGCTCTACACGAAGCGCATCCTCTCTCTCCTTCATGCCTCATGCTGCCTTCTCTCTCTCTCTCTACACATATAAGATATATCTATCTATCTCTATCTCTACACATATAAAATATAATCTCTCTCTCCCTCTCTTTCTCTGCATATGTAACATATACAATATATATCTCTCTCTCTTTCTGCACTTATAACATTTATATTGTCTCTCTCTCTACACACATATTACATCTATCTATCTATTCATCTATCTCTCTTTCTCTCTACAAACATATATTTTACACATATCTATCCCTTTCTATAAACATATGATATATATCTGTCTTTCTCGCTCTCTCTCTCTCTACACACACACAAATATAATATCTATCTATCTCTTACTCTTTCTCTCTGCATGATGTATGAAGAGTTTGATTGCAAAATGACCTGACTCCATTCTTGACAGTATGAGATATTTGTGATCAAACATGCTGAAAAACTAAGAAAATGAAAACAAAAAATGGGATATTTTTAATCATAGCATTCAGAATAGGCCTTGTTACATAACAATTGAGGTATCATTGGAAAGGTTTTATTCTCCTCTATCTGATAATGGACTTATTTCAAAATGTTTGAAAATAGTGCTTAGCCTGTTTTGGGATGATGTCTTTAAAAAAAAAGTAAACAGGGCACACACAAATCATTAGCGTAGAATCATTCTGATTATTTTTCTTCCATGAGATTTCACAGCCAAATTATTCGATTCAATTCAATTCAATTCAAATTTATTTCACAACTCTTACAAAAATAAATGACATCACAAGGTCTAACTACATACAAACAAGGGCAATAGCAAACAAGACTAGAAATGTCGCTTTGGCGACTGGTATGCCTCCGCCATAATGCATGATTTTCCCAATAGGTCTAGATAGTACATGTGGACACTGTGTGATTACATTTTCACAAAATTGGCAAAATATTGGAATGACAAGTTTGTCACAAATGTGTTGAATGTTCACCTTCCTTGACGTAGGTTTAATTGGATGAATAGGAGAGCATGTATCTAGGGATTTAAGGACTTTAACTTGACTTTGACCCATTCATACATTTAGGCATTGAGTAATTTTCAAGGTACAGGTGTGGAGAAAAAGTGCAATTTCTGAATTGAATGTTACCATTTTCATCTGGCCCTTGACCCTAAAATTCATAAGATAATTACTTTCAGGTAGAACATGCATAATATGTACCAAGTTTCAAGGTAACTTGAGCCACTTCCGAGATATGGAGGAAAAAGTTAGTTCAGCACTTTCACTTGATCTTTGACCTTTTGACCTTTGAGGCAAAAAGAGAAAAAAAAAACTTTCCAGAGAATTTCTATTAGGTTACACACGCATACACCAAGTGTAAAAAAATAACCCTGCTGGCATTGCATAAATATGAGGGTAATAGTAACATTTTAAAGTCTTGCACTTGACCTTTGACCCCTGACCTTTGACCCCATGAACCCTACATTCTCTAGATAATCACTTCCAGTCAGTACATGTATATACTATGTTCCATGAAGATACCTTGAACAATTTTTCAAGGCACGGAGAAAAAAAAGAAGTTTTAATATTTTTACTTGACCTTTTGACCTTTGACCTTTGACCTCATGGCCCAAACTTTCATCAGAGAATCTTATTTGGGTAATACATGTATACACTAAGTTTCAAGAAAATATCTTCAGGCATTCAATAGATATGGTGGAAATAGTGAAATTTTATGTATTTGACCCTGACCTTTTGACCTTTGACCTTTGACCTCATGACCCAAACTTTCACCAGAGAATCTTAATTGGGTAAAACATGTATACACTAAGTTTCAAGAAAATATCTTCAGGCATTCAATAGATATGGTGGAAATAGTGAAATTTTATGTATTTGACCTTGACCTTTTGACCTTTGACCTTGAGCATGTGCACCCAAAAGTTGATAGGCACAACTTCACCCCCTAATACACATACATGCCAAGTTTCATTAGGATACCTCAACAGGTTTCGATAGTTACCTTGTCCACAAAATTCATTACGGACGGACGGACAACCCGAAAACATAATGCCTCCGGCACCACTTCGTGGCGGAGGCATAAAAACACTGTAACCCAATGAATGCAGCAGATTATTGAGTCCCTCCCCCCCCCCCCCCCCAGAAAATATACATAGACAATAGGATATCCAACTCTCTTGCTAGGTAATGTAAGGATACTATGCATGCCGGAGCAACACATGAACGTGGGGGTTAAACAGAAACCAACGGAACAGAAAGATCAGCTGGATCTCCCTTTGACAAACGTTACAGATCTCGACAGTGATGAAGCGAGGTTGAGGGGCCCTTGGCTCCCTGCGGACGCATAACTGGTTATCACAGATATGATTTGCATAATTACGTGAGCATACGTCTGTTTTACATTATACGGCCCTCGACTGGTGGTGGAGGACAAAACTTGGACAACAGATGCATCAGCCCAAATTTTCCCTTCCCCCCCCCCCCCCCCCCGTCATTGTTTTCATTCATGATTTCCATTTTTCTCTTCTTCCATTCCTTTTGACTATTCCCTTTCATTCTTTCTCTGCAAGGTTATTTTCGGCAACATTCTTTGGGGATATCAATCGCCTGAATATGAGCACGAAAGATACAAAAAAAAAAAAAAATAGAAGAGAGAAGAAGCAAAAGAAGGGCCAGAAATAGGCATGAGCGCCCCCATTTTTCCTTAGAGACACCCTTGCCAAGCTAATCTCTTATCACCGCCCCCTTCAGCTACCGTAGGGTGTGAGAGATACTTTGTGCAATGTTCTCCCCATTCTCCATTCTACCATTCAGATACTTTTTTTGCCCCCCTCCCCCACCCCAACTTTCTCACTCCGATGAAGACCCCGGAATAAATCTCTGGAGTACGGAAATACAAAGGTATATCTCACAATGCAATCTTTGTTAATAGTCACTGCATCTCACTGCTGGTATCTTAGGCGCGTGGTTACCCATGGCAACCTGTGCATCTGCCATAATCAGTGACATTCTTAACCCCTTGAGGACGAGTCCCGTGTATACTCGGGCAAGTGACTATGGGAAATGTGTATTGTAGCAACATCAGCCCGTCCTCAACGGGTTAAGTAAAGGTCCTACAAGGGTTAAACATTTGCTTTTATGTTTTCCCCTTTCCAGTGGAGGAAGGATTGAGAGAATGGCAAAAGGGAGAGAGAAATGAGGAAGAGAGGGAGAGATGGAGAGAAAGAGAGAGAGAGAGAGAGATCTCAGGACACTCATATCAATTCTCTGCATCATCCTCACAGCCACAGCAAGAAACAAATTAAATCAAACAAATGACAAAGAAAGCTCTTCCATTGATGCTGCGCTGCATTGTGTTGGGGGTCACATCGGAGAAATGCTACCTGCATCTATGCAAATGAGCACCTTTCCTCTCTAGCTTAACCCCTCTCGGGTATGCCATTTCAAGGTGCTGTTGATAGTCCACCTGATGAGGTCCTCGCTGGTAGTTAGAGGGGTAAAAGGCTTACTTTGTGAGTGAAGGACACCTTGTTATCCTAAACGCCCTTTGCGCACTGCAGTGTCACATATATCCCTCTTGTCATTCAAGGGGAATAGATGACCACCACTTAACACGAAACGCGATATAAACTTCTTCATTTTTTTCCTCCTATACGCAATTTCCGCGAGCACACCTCGGTCGAACGTCATGCATAACCATCTCCGACCTCCTCCCGAATATCTCTTTCCGATATGCGAGTATGATATTGGAGTCGCATTCAATTATCGTTACTCCGTATCGCGCGGGGTTCTGAGTCATCGGCGAGTGGTATTGTGTGGCTGCGTTATTTAATTTCATAAATGAGACATGGCTTTCGCCCCAATGCAACTGAGCATAGTTATGATTTATTTTTTGCCCTCTCTTCCTCCTGGTCTGCCCTTGAAAGTGTGAATTCTGTGCCGAACCGAGGAAAAAGATGGAATAACTTAAAACCGGTTCTCATACAAATTTTACGTCAAGCATTTATAGGCCACGTATCATTAGAGTGCAAGCATTTATTCGGGGGAGTGTATATATCAAAAGTGAAATGCCATGAGTCACAACTTCGATCCAGAGATCGGCACTCTACCATATCAAACGATCAATAATTCATACCATCCCATTCGGTAATTAGTAATTGATTGATTGAGGGACATAGATGTATGTCTACCAGTATGTGCTTCTACTGAAAAAAAAAAGTCAAACAAACACAAAAACAAAGACAAAACAAAACAAAAACTGATGCAAGAATGATTTTGTTTTTCCGTGAAGAAGAGTTTGAAGCACTTTTCCCTTTGGATGAGCTAAATAGGGTACAGTACAATTTTTCTCTCTAAACATTATGGGGGTTTGAAAACACAAACTAGACTGTTGGTTTTTTTTTTTCAAACTTTTTATAAAGCAACAGCCAACATATTTACAATAACAAAAACACACCATTAACTCTTTATGTGCCACGTTAGCACTTCCGACTCAGTCGACGGCGTGCCAACTTCGCATATTCTGCTCAACAAACAAAGCCGCCAAAACCGATCGATAAATCGCTAATCCTGCGGTACAATGAAAGCTTTTCTCGCGCTTTTGTTCCTCTCACCTACGGCTTGCTTTCTACGTGGTGATTGACTATCAAGTGGTGTTCCCAACAAGATTTGCGTGTACATTCTAAGTTTCCATCAAGGTTTTATGTGCAAAAGTCATGCCTTTACAGTAATGTTGCAACTGGTCATTCAAAAGAAATATTGAAAATAGATTTGTCATCGAAGCAAAGTTTGGCATTCCTCTTGAACTTTGCTCACAAGTATGTCCACCTTAACAGAAATGTATATAACTACAAATTGGAAAAACAGAATTCTTTGTCAAAGTAAAACTACCTTAGCGTCTGAGAATAACGTGGCACACAGGGGGTTTCCACCATGGCACATAAAGAGTTAACAAGTAAAATACGGCATGATATTGGGCATTAAAGCACATATCAATCACAGCAATCATGCACAGGGCAAAATATAATACACTACCAAATGAAATTATAACCTATCAGACAGAATCTCCTGAGGAGAATATGAGATGTACCCCACACTATGACAACATCCACTCACTAATCTGGAAAAACATAGCCCTCATTGCCCCCATCAAAACCACCACAGAAGAGGGGACACACCATTGAAAAATATCCATACTTCCTCAAACCAAACCAAAGAATATCTGTGGGTCACTAATACAATGAAAACTGATAATTGCATAAATGTCATTACTTTATCAATTCTTTTTTATGGTCCACTTTTTTAATTGACTACTCACTTGACCCTTCTTTCAGCAATTTTATTTTCATCATTTTGTTTCATATCAATATATCATATTAAAAGATGACTGAAGACTTGGCCAATGTTTCTGAAATGTACATGTATAAATGAAATGTTTTAAACACAAAAATAAGAAACTAATACAAGTTTTGTGTTTCGTTTCTTCATTGATACCAAACATACACTGAACCAACATGAACTAGACTGGTTGCGACTCAAAACGCCCACTTCTGTGTTTCTGTATATCTCGCAGATATCGGTGGGGCAGGAATGAAGAAGTGAATGGGACTGCGCTCGGTTAAGGTCGAGTCCCGACAGTTGCCTCCGGCACTGCGGAAGATACGGAAGGATATCTGAATATTAAAGATTCGAGCAAATCCCGCCCCAGGCTGGTATATGACATGATGCTGGACGCTTTTTCTTTCTGATATTGAACGGATAGTGGACGGATGCTTCACGTTGAACCTCGGTCCAGCATATGGGGGTGGAAAAGAGGGGGACTCTTCTTACGATATTCCTACTGTAAAAATTACTTTTTCTTTCTTAAATCGATCCATGATGATGATAATTACATTTTGATAGATGTAGCTGTCTCTTTCCATGACATGTTTGGGGAAAAATAGTAACTCTAGTTTAGAATTTTCAAGACCACCACCTCAAAATAGCATTGGCATTGCATATAGACTGCTTGCAGTGATAACAACAGAATTTGTTTAAGACTGTTTCTCTCTTTCTTTCTTTTTTTTAAATATTTCCTTTATTTTTCTAAGTCTCCTACAGACAAATTAACAAATGAAATGTACAGTATGCAACTAAGGTAGAAGCTACAGATCAGTACATGAAAAATCACTTCCTGATGTAAGTAACCATGGCAACGACTCTATTTGACCCTTCACATGCTTTGAGTACATGAAATGGCACAGAAAACCCCATAGCATAATACACACTGTCCAAAATCCCTTGCACAGTATTGTAAGTTTATGTGAGAATGTGTAATCATTGTACTTGTGTACAACTGTGAAAGTAACAGTGATAAAGCATATATATCAGCATTCCAATCATCTCATGTATATGATTGGAACCTCTTCCTTTTGTCAGGAAAAAAAACAAAAAACAAAACAAAACAAAATGTGGGGGAAGGTGAAATTGATTGTGTGAATTTAACACCGACATAAATTCAATCCACCATATCCAAATGATGACTCGCATGACCATTACACACTGCAACGAGCCATAAATCTCCACACGCTCCTAACTGTACGTTCCTCAGTTGTCAGTAACCTTGGCTGGATGTACGGTGTCCGCAAACGACTTTTTCAATTACCACTACCACCACCACCACCACCTCCACTACAGCAGTTCTTGCTTTAAAACATCCAGTGACTTTTCTCTCCTTTCTCTCTCTCTCTCTCTCTCTCCCCCTCTCTCTCTCTCCTCACACTGCATTGGTCGCTCCAGAGAGCTCCCCATCAGCCAGATTATTATCACGTTTGCGATGACTACACAGCACCTGATCCCAAATTTTCCCATTACCGCTTGTTCATACTTTTGATGTCAGACACTTCAACACATTTCTCTGTGACTTTGCATTGATACATTATTGCTATTATTGTCACTGTTATAATTACTGCAATTATGAAAATGATTATGATGATGATAATAATAGTAATAGAAATAAATATCATTATTATTTTCATTGTCAATACCATAATCAATATTCATATCAAAACTATTACAACTGAAGGGGTCGGTGCAATATAGTGCTAACCCACACAATGGTCATTTTGAGATAATCGCTCTTGAATGTTTGGAAAGTCCATACATTGTACATTAATAAAACATGAATGCATGCATTTCTAACCATCTTATTGGTTGAATTCAAATATGATATTTTCACGGAGGTTAGAGTGAAGGATAAGGATTATGAAAATGCATGTAACTCAATATTGACAAAAGTGTGGGTTAGAACTATATTGCACCGACCCCTTCAATTATATCATAATATCATACATGTTATATTGTACAACAAGGAATATTTACATGCATTTTTATTTTGCAAATTTTGCAAAAGCCAATATTGGCGAAATTAAAATGCACACGGAAATTCTTGTCTACACTACAATGCATTGGATGCCAGTGGTAATTTCATACCGCGAATATTTCTTGCTTTACAGTATACAAATAGATATTTGTTCTTGTTGTTGTTGTTGTTGATGTTGTTGTTTTTGTTGTTTTTGCTTTTGTAAAACACATTATGAAATGCTATTGCTTGCAGGCTTTTTGATTTTTTCATTTTTTATGTAAGTATACCTTAATATCTTCACGTATGTATGTGACACACTGTGATATCACAGGGGAAGCATACAAGTCGGAGAAGAAATTGTTAACAGAAGCACAAGAAAAGAGGAGGTTTTAGTGTAGGTTTTTTTTTTTTTTTTTGGGCTTGTGTGTTGTCCTGTTTGTTAGGTGATCCGAGTATCCTCTCGGATCACCTATTGTATCTGTACGGATTCTTTCTTCTTCTTTATTTCTTTCTCCTCAAATCTTGTGTAGAGGTTAACTCAAAAAGTCCCCTACCTATCACTTTCAAACTTATACCATATATGTATCATGTCATAAGGACGACAGATCTAGTGTAACAATGTGATCAGTTAACCGTGACGTCATTATGACGTCATTATCTGAAATCACGTTTACATCAATATCTCATTAATGGAACGGAATTTTTGAATGAAATTAACATATCATATAGTTCAAATCAAGCTCTATTGATATATTTCATAAAATTTAGTCACGTTCATAGTAAACGAGCGCGTACGCGCGCGTTGAAATTTAAACATGCTCTAATCAACCTCAAAATTGTTTTGCACACGTTTCAGGTCATTTGCAGCATTTAAAAAAAAATCGACGGACACGTACGCGCGCGCGCATATACGCACGTACAGCTCATATTCAATAGAAATTTCCCTTTTTATTGCACTGATCGAATGTCTGAAATGTGAAGGAATACTTCTACCAAGTTTCAAGTCGATCCGACTCAATATGACGTCATACGGGCCCATCAAAGTTGAAATTCCGCGCGCGTGTCAATGGCAATATACAGTGCAACTATGCCAAAAAACCGCCAATTTTAAATCCGATTTTACTCGTCAGGATGGACGGTGACCTCCCATTTTCTTTACATATTTTGAAAGCTGATGAGTTGTACATGTCATTTCATGGGGTGGCAATGCTGGCAAAATGATTAAAAGATATCTAATCTCTTAATAAAATAAAAAAAGTAAATTTTCAAAATGACGTCATCAAATTTCAAGTTTACTCGAGCATATCTCACTTATCCTTGGCCAATTTTTACCCAGATTTCAGTATGTTGTAGCTTATTGAATGCTCTTTCATTAACATGATAACAGTATTTTGATAAGATGACGGCATCATCTAGTAAAAATGGATTGAAAGTAATCTTGTCAAATTTGACCAGTTTACGTGTTATCTCTATGGGAGTGTAGTTCTTCTGGAAATGAAAATTGACATGACTATCTTTATCGAGCAATAGCTCACTTATGCTTCGGTGAATTTCTCCCAGATTTTAGTATGTTGTAGCTGAGACTTTGTGCTATCGTAAGTGTGCCCTTTGTTTTTTCATACGATGTCTGCATCACGTCAAAAAACTTGGTTGAAATTAAAGCTTATCTTCGATGTATTGAAATATTTCTTTCATTCTGCAACTTTCTTTGCAATAACTCAAGAAAAACATATCTTATCACCCCCATATTTTGCACATATTTAGTTCATGTCACGTACATTATTTGATAAAATAACAACTACTTGATCAGACGCCATCTTGGGTATGTAAATTAGGGTCAAAAGTCATAAATGGTTCATCCTGTATCTAAGTGAATACATGTTCTATCTCTCCCATATTTTGCACACGCAAAGATCATGTTACAAGAATCATTTCACAAAATAACCACTCTTTGCTCAGATGCCATCTTGTCTGTGCAAAATGGGGTCAAAAGGTCATATGTACTTCTTTCTGTTTCTTCGTTATGACGTGTTATCTCTATGGGAGGGAATTTTTCTAGATGTGAAAATTGACATGATTGTCTTTATCGAGCACTAGCTCACTTACCCTTCGGTGAATTTTTCTCAAATTTTAATATGTTGTAACTGAGACTTTGCGCTATCTTTGAGTGCCCTTTGTTTTTTCATAATCATGTCGGAATCATGTTAAAATACTTGGTTGAAATTAAAGCTTATCTTCGATGTATTGATATATTTCTATGTTTCTGCAACTTTCTTTGCAATAACTCAAGAAAAAAAGCCCCTATCACCCCCATATTTTGCACATGTTTAGTGCATGTCACGTACAGTATTTCATAAAATAACAACTACTTGATCGGACAACATCTTGGGTATGTAAATTAGGATCAAAGGTCGCAAATGTTTCATCCTGTATCTTGGTGAATACATGTCTTATCTTTCCCATATTTTGCACACGCAAAGATCATGTTACAAGAATCATTTCACAAAATAACCACTTTTTGCTCAGATGCCATCTAGGTTGTGCAAAGTTAGGTCAAAGGTCATGTACTTGTTGCTGTATCTTCGTTATAGTGTATACAGATGTGGTACCAAAGATGGCAGATATGACTCCCTTTTCTAAATGAGAATCCAAACATCACACGGCCAATGTCTCTGAACACTGATGAAACCTGCATGGTCATGCCTATTGCGATCAGGACTTGAATCATTGATTAAAAAAAAAATCGAATCACCTTAATTTGTCAGTGATGACAAATTACAATCTCTAGTTTGTTTTGGGTTTGCCTTTTTTTGGTGGGGGGGGGGGAGGGGGATGACAACATGTGTGTATCCAAATTGTGTGCCATGTCCAATCCTCAGATGAACAATAACAGCTAACGTAAACATGAAATCCTCCTTCCATACATGGCAGGTTCTTTGTGCATATTTTTTTTTCTTGACATACATTCAAGGAGCTCAGAAAAATAGTGGAAAGAAACAAAAAAATATGAGCGCTCAAGCAGAGTTGATGTCCTAATTACATCATTTCACGGTCCGCAAATTTCAGACGCACGACAAAACGGGCGCGGCTCCAGGCCCCCCTCCTGGGAGGAGGGCATCTTCCCCATACTCAAAAAGATCAAAAGTTCACCCCATCTGCCGAGAATTTCTTTTGTCCTCAACCCTAGTCCACTGCTGCTCTTTGCCCCCTAGACAGTTATCCAAGGTCTTCCCGATGTCCCGCTGACTTGTAATTGGCCCGTACACAAGGATACTAAGCCGCTAATTGAATTGACACATGCGGAATAAGAATGCGTTGCAATCTTGAACCAAAACCTAAAAAATTTAAAGAAGGAGGAGAAAAAAACAACAAAAGGAAATACAACAATGATATAAGCTAAATTCTGGACCTGCATTGTTTTGATGATGAATGTCCATCAATTTTACAAAGAAAAGCAAATTGATAAATTGTGTTTGGAATATTTTTGTATCTTCTATCTACATTGTGCAGACTGGCGAATATTTTTGTTTGTTTGCTTGTTCGTTTTCTTACTATGCATACAACTATGTAACACATTTTTATGGTTTGCAAAAAAAAAAAAAATGTATGCATATTATTTTTTTATAATCCTGAGTTTACCATATTTGTGACATACTGGAAAATATGATATATTAGGTATATACCATATATTTTTGCGAAATGGAGAAGATTGTTTTTTCCACTGATATAGAGATATTAACCCATTGAGGATGAGTCCTGAGTATACTCAGTTTGGTGTCCATGGGAAATGCGTGTTGTAGCAAAATCAGTCTGTCCTCAACGGGTTAAAGGTACTGTTTATCATTGGGAGCAATGATTTTAAAAATGTTGAAGTTATCACATTTCACGCATATGTGTAGGTAAGTTGTATCAAAAAACATCCTACCACATAAAAATTTTGCAATACCCCAAACCCAAAATACAAGGAGATATCACTTTTTTTTCTCAATAAACTATAACTGTAGACGGTTTATTCTAGAAACAATTTTATTATAACTACTGTTTACATTTTGTGTATTAAACAATACTTCACATTGATTATAATGATTAGAAATTTTGCATTGGAAGTTTCTATCCCTAACTCACATTTTTGAACTATTTTGAAGCATGAAAGCTGGATTTTTGTTTCATCTACAAATGGTAAATAATGCCTTTAACAAAGAGGACATAGAGACTGGGCAAGGAGGAGGGGAGAATACATCAATTAGCATTTGGGATTCCCTATCTGACTTTTACATGTGTGAGAGGATCTTGGAGATAGTTAAAGGTTGTTGAAGGGGTAACCGCAAGAGGTTGGCATGGGCTGGGTTGGGAAGGGGTGTATACGGGAGAGATGGAGGGGGTACGGGGAAGGGTGGGGAGGGGGTAGGTAAGTGGGGGCAAAGACTTTTCTCGCTCGGTGTCAATTCTGTCCAGCGCGCCACGTCTGCAGACTTCGCCGAGCTAATTCGATCTCGCACGCGCTGCCAGGTTTGACTTAATGTCGAACCCCGCTACAGACCGACTGGGGGTACACGGGGGGGTCTGCCATCTTGTTTGGCAGTGAGGCGCGACAAGAGGACAATGTGACCCCATGTCGGCAACAGAAACAACAAGATCGCCCCCGACGATGACAAAATCACTGCAGAAGGAGAAATAAAGGGTCCACCTTCTGCTTATTTCGAGGCGAGAGTTTCTGCGCGATGTGCAAATTTCAATGTCCGGTTTGCTTTTGAAAGTCAAATGAACCTTTGCTTTCCCATGAATATCTATTTTAAAAATAGACAGTGGGAAGAAGAGGCAAGAGTCAAATGCATCAAGAGAGAGAGAGAGAGAGAGAGAGAAACAACTTAATGATGGGAAGTGTGAGAGGGGGTTTCTTCCACTCCACTCATTTTCAAGAGCATTTGTTTCCAAGTTTTCATCTGAGTTGCGCCTCGTAAGAATCACAGCAGAATCTAACAAAACCCAAACAATCCAAAAATGCACAACTGTGTATATAAATAACACTCTTCTGGTGATGCCAGTTGATAAGCAGTGCTGAAGTTGAAAAACACTGAGGCATCCCCCCAAACTCTATATGTTTCGACTCGAGGGTTCAGGTGATGTCAAGGAGGATGTAGAAGCAAACATGACAATGCCCATTGAGAGAAATATATTGAGAGAAAGAAATATATTGAGAGAGAGAAATATACTGAGAGAGAAAAAGCTAGAAAAAGATAGATAGAGATGGAGAGGAAGAGAGATTAAGCACAAACATGTACTCAAGCAAGGAACTGATGTGGTTGAGGTGGAAAAAAAGAAATTATGAAGTTGAAAAAAAAATGAAGGAGACTGGAGAAGGATGGAAAATATAGGGGGGAAAGGAAAGAGAATGAAGGTATGAAAGAAAATGTATATAATTGTACTAATGTTGGAAATGAAGAAAAAAAGGAGAAAGTATGGAGGGATTAGAGCTAAAACAATGTGGAAGAGTGGGTGAAGGTGAGAAATACAAGGAAAAAAATAATAAGGAAAGGTAAACAGGAAAGAAAGGGTGTAGCTCAAAAGAGAGAAGAAAGATAGAGATAGATATACATATAGTGAAAGATAGAGAAAGAGATCGATAGAGATATATATCGTAAGAGATATAAAGATATATAGAATAGAGAGAGAGAGAGATATTGAAATGTATTGAGTAGAGATAAAGAGAGAGATATGCATTATGTATTATAGAGCAGGGATAGACAAAGAAAGATATAGAGATATATAGAATAGAGAGAGAGAGATAGAGATATTGAATATATAGAGTAGAGATAAAGAGAGATAGATATATTGTTATGTATTATAGAGCAGAGATAGAGAAAGAAAGATATAGAGATATCTAGAGTAGATAGAGAAATAGGGAGAGAAACAGAGAGAGAGTGTGTGTGTGAGTGTGTGTGTGTGTGTGTGTGTGTGTGTGTGTGTGTGTGTGTGTGTGTGTAAGGGAGGGAGAAAAATAGACAAACAGATAGATATAGGGAGAGAGAAGAAAGGTGGAGAGGGTAGGAGTTAGGGGAGAGATGAACCTGAAGAGCTGTCCCAGGAGAGGTATCTCACGCCGCGATGGTCTAATCAAAGGGTGGAAACATGTAATGTAGATTTGATTGCCTCAATAAACATTCAATGGCACATTAATCCGCTCAGATGGAGATAGAGAGGGGTGGTAGGAAAATATAGAAAAAGATAGAAGAGAGAGAGAGAGAGAGAGGAAAAGCGATGGAGATAGAGAGAAAATAAGAGAAACATATTAACATATAAAGAGGGATATATTGACAGGAAAGAGAGAGAGAAAAGAGATGTAGAGGGAGAGAAAACAGCAAAGACATTCTGCATTGTTTTGCTCATGACATGTTATTCTCTGTTACCTAAGAAAGTGAAATGCATATGTTCTTGTTGAAAAATGAAATAAAATTTGAATTGAATTGAATTGAACTGAAACATAAAAACATATAAAAAGGTATATATTGAGGAGAGAGAGAGAGCGAAAGGGAATAAAGTGATCACAATAGACAGAAACAGAGAATATTGAAAGGAAAGGGATACAGAGAAAGAGAGGGGGAGGGGAATGGAGGGATAGGTGAAGGATAATTTAAAAAGAATGAGAAGGAGAAGGAGCACTTCAAAAGGTTACTTTTTGCACAAAAATAAACTGCTCACTTTGTTTTGTTTTTACAAGAGCACCTTGCCCTCTCTGTAGATTATTGATGTGAGGTTATAGAAAATTTGTGGATGTTTGAGATTTTTGCATTCACTAATTCAATTAACCTTTACAAGTATTAGCTATCTACTCCACTGCCTTTCAAAATATTGACATCATCACCTTCCACACCAATAGATCCTGAGGTCAGATTAACTTTGAACTTCTGAACAAAGTTTTGCTTTAAAAAAAAATCATCTTTGTATCTATTTTTTGACATTTTTTTTTTCACCAGAAAGGAGGAAAAATCTGGATGAGGTTGTGTATTTTCCAACTGTCAATAAGGTACTGGCAAGTTATGAAACATACATGCTTCAATTCAGAATGAAAAGGTATTGTAAAAGTTGTTATTTTAGCATACAGATATTTCTGGGGAATGAGGAAGTTACAGACATTTTTTTTTTTTTTTTTTGCGAGATGTTGTCTTTTTCACGATTTGACATCAAGGCGGCTATGATAAGTGCACTAATGCCTCTCTACTCACGATATCTTCATGTGTTGTTGAATTTGCAGCCCAGCAGTGATTCGCAGAGTTCATTTAAAAAGAAAATTAAACCCTCGCAAAAATAACAGCTTTTACAGTAGGTGGAACCAATGGTATCATCATCAGCAAAGTGTGACATATGTAATGACTTCACAGACAACTCACCCTCACTGTTATATAAGCAGACCTATCACAAGGTTTTAACCCTTTACATACTGGGGATGTTGAGAGACGTAGAAAAACCCCATAGCATTGTGCACACTGTCCAATGTCCTTGGCAAAGAAAGGCTTAAACATGTTTTCATATCCACTGAAACATTGAAGACAAAAGTGGTGGTATCATTCTAACAGCCATAAATTCCTCAACATTTATCTGCTATTTCATGTCATTCATATCATATATTTCACATGCTATGTGTATTTTCTTTTACACATTCATACACATACCGTACAGAGATTCTTGCTACATGCATAAAAAAGCTGGGATACATTATCAGTAGTTGACTCCATGCTCTGTGAAAGACCATCCCCCTCCCATCTCCCCCCCCCCTATCCCCCACCCCCCCCCATTTGTCAGAAACAGAGTTTATTCGGACATTGTCGGTGCTCCTTCCCTTTGTGCCAGAGATCCACCACTGCACATTTCCGTTGCATATTTGCCAGAAAAATGTCTCTTGCCAAAAAGAAAGAAAAAAAAAAGGAGCAGAGGAGAAAATCCCCCAGTGAGGATGCTATAGTCAACAACCTTCAAGGACAGGATGAAAAAAAAAAAGACACTGAAGGGAGAGAGCCCGCATCCTGGAAACAGGACGGAAACAAGATGAGAGTCTTGGCCTAGGAGCAGATGGGACTTAGTGACATCTCGACAATGGACACACTTAATAACTTTCAAACTTGCAATCAGATTTAAAAAAAAAAAAGGACAACCACAACACCTAGACCACATTATATCATGTGGAGAACACGCAAGTCATGGCGGTATGGAATATAGAAAAAGGGTAACTTTATCCACAAATGAAATACTATATGAATTCCCCGTGAAGCAACCAAAGCGAAACAAATATTCATATTTGGAGGAGGGCAGATTTCCCTGGTTCCTTCTTGGTATAGTCTGCCGACGCCCAGGGGACTGGTGACAAGGAGAAAAAGGAATGATTTGGTTTTTACTTCTGCCGTGATTTCTGGTAGATGAGAAACGAAATTGAATCAGAAATAAAAGAAATTTCTTGGAGTCTCAAAAAAGAAGAAGAAGAAAAAAAAACTGGAGAAGGAACAAAAGAATGGGGTGATAGCACCCCACGGGGGAAAAGCCGGTCTATTCACCGTGGCCCACGGCTACCAGCGAAATGACGTGAGCTCGCAAGAGCGTAAACAATCTATTGTCTGCCGGCTTCCACAAAACAGGGGGATGGAGGGGGTGCGGCAGAGTTCAAAGTTATTCAAATGACCGGGGGTGAGTCAAGGAGAATTAATATTCATGCCAAATATGGGCATTGCTCTTATAATCTCTCTTGTTCACTCTTTCTCTTTCCTTGTCTGTTCTTTAACTTTCTACTTTTTCTCTCCAATCATAATGTTAATCATTACATTCTTTTTCCAGCCATCTACCACATATGACTGTGTCGTCTCACCCCCTCTGCCCCTCTCTTTCTCTCACTTAAATTAGAAATCATTCTCCTTCTCATTGTGCGTTTCCATCCAAAGGACATTGTATCTTGATCGTGTTCGTCAAGACTGGGACGAGAGTACCGTTCTAATCTTTTGTCTCAATCGCGGCAATATTGCTCGAATCAAATTAAGGATTCCAAGCGCCGTGGGAGCCTTGGCGAGGAGAGGGTCGCCAAGATGGCGCTCTCGTTTAAAGCACGACAAAGACGCTCCGCAATTAGCCATCCTCTATCCTTTTCAGGTTTTTTTATTGTCTTTCTACCAGTGCGCTCAACGACGATCAAAGTTTTTTCGGTGCGGTGCCGCACTCATTATTATATCCTCAGAGTGCAGTGACAGTAGAGATTAGCAACGTAGCAATGGCAACGAAAAAGAGACATTTTCTTACCTGTGTGATGGAATGAAGCCAGAAAATGACGGGAAAGCATGAAAGAGAATGAGAAATAAGAAAAAGTGATGAAAATCCAATTATATACAAAAGCCTTTGTCATAAATAAGATCTCACCAGCAGCCGAGCATTTGATAACATTTTGACATCTTATAACATTCAATCACATTGAATGAGTACATTCATCTTTACTTTTTTTCCCCCTGCACTATAAGAATCAATCAGCTAAACCGTGTTCTTTAATGCTTCACATATTTCTATCTCAGTATGCGCAAATGTGACAAGTAATAACAAAAGCCTGCTAAAGTTATTAAACTTCACTTTCTTAATTTTGTAACAAATGCAAACAGAAAAAAACTAACCAGAAATGAATATAATTTATTAGTGAAAAACAAATTTCTTAATTTTGCTGAGATATGTTATCAATATCTTCGTACTACTTTTTTCCAAGTAATTGATTTCATAAACAAGAAAACTGATTTGAATCTAAAACACAACTTTCAAGAAGTTGAAAGGCTTGAAAGTATATACATATACATCCACTGTTTGCCCTCTTCTAATTTGTTGATACAATAACTAAGAAATAAACTGTTCAACTCTTTGTTGAACCAATATATAATAATCATCATCACTATAATTTGATTCAGCTTTCTATTTGGTAAAGAAGTGATTATCAAGCTGTCATCTCGAATGGGAAAAAGCATTTTATCAAAATACCTTGTAGATGGCTAATACTACAGGTTTTGTTAGTACCTGAATATCAACTCTATAGGACTAATATTTTGTGTGTGTTCCGAAACATACATCAGCCAAAACGAGGTAAATCACTCCAAATATTTCATTCACATTCTTCATCATAGTTAGGGCACAGTTTTATATACTGCACACTTCACTTCTTGTTTCCTTGCCAGTTCACCTGCCTGATACTCCCCTTTTCCCCACTTTTCCAGACTCCAAAGACATTCCATAAGCATGGTATACCATCTCCTGAAACATCACGCACTGACACATGCATACATTAACATTACCAATATCCTCTCTCTCGATCCCCTCCCCCCCCCCATCTCCCCCTCCCCACGAGCCATCCTCTCTCACAGTGATTAAACGAAATCCACCCATAGAAAACTACCAACAACAAAAGCCCAAAGAAAGACGTCTTCATTGAAGGAGCCCATCGCACACAGATAACATCTCTCATTTACACAAGGGTACATTCACACACACAATACCAGTCGCCAAAATGACAAGTCCTCTTCCAATCCCCCCCCCCCAAAAAAAAAATCATTCTTTCCCCCATCATGCTTCACACAAAAAGCGCATATTGTGATATCGGTGAGGTCATGTGACTCACGACTTCATGTAAATTAGGTGATGGATGGTCGGACGACACGTTACAAAAGACCAAACATGTGTAGTAAGGACAAGAAGGCCGTCCCTTGAGTGGTCTACAATTTTAACTCTGTATGAATCTGTGCCAACTCAGGCACAGGCTAATAATGTGCATTCTTCACAACGAGGCAAAACTTCCAGAGTTGAGATTGGTTTGACATGCAGTCACATTCATGTTTTTTTCTTCTTTTCTTTTCAGAGAAAAAGGGACATGGCACTTTAGACATGCCGGCCATTCCAGAATCTTTCATGAATGGGGGTGCGATTTGTCTATTGTTCGATGCAGTGGAGAGGATTATGTATCAGCTTGGCATCCCTCTTGTCGTGACGGTACAAGTGTGAACGCTGCTGTGCCCTTGTGAACTCTACTTGAAACCATGTTCAGCGAGGGCACTTTGTCTGGAAGATTCTTGCTTGCTGCTACGACCTGAAAATGTGCATGCAGGCCAGAGCTTGCCACAGAGGTGGTTAGATGACATTAAAATAAAGAAAAAAAGAATCAGCGGAGCAGAATGAAAATACAAGGACATATGAAAGTCCACAAGAGCAAAATATCCTGATCCTTCAGCTTTCATGTGATTGTGGACATTTATCATGTTTCGGCATCACAATATCTCGGACATGACGCCATTGAAGAGGACAAAATTAAACTAATTGTGTAATCCAAATGAGAAAAAAAAGTGTATCTCACTCCCTGCTACAGGTGTATAACTCTTCATATACATGAAAACAATTTAGCACAAAGTATTTCTTCTTTTTTTTTCACAATCATGCCTTATCTCTAGTAACTACACGCAGCATCCTAGTTTATTTGTTTATTTTTGATTGTTTGTTTGTTTGTTTGCATTGAAGACGAGGCACTGACCGCTCCACGCATCAAATATACATTGCATTAGTTGTTTTGTTTTGCTTGGTCCAGCATATAAATTCAATGATGCAATCGTTTATTGATATATGACAAATGGTTACCTCTTGAGCCGCATATTGTGTCCATTTGATGTTCCGATTGCTACATAATCTACCAATTTATTACTGCCGCACCCCCTTTGTGTCCTGTCTCAATTGCTCGGTTGGCATACAAATGTCGCTTTGTTATCCACGTTATGAGAAAGCGATGCTAATTCCCGGCCCTAGCATCCGTGGATCGAGGGCCTTTATTATGTCTGGCTGTCATCAGAGGACTTTTGGCTAATTATCAGATAATAACAATGGCGTTCTAATTATTCCATTAATGCAAGGTCGTCACCAGGGGACCCTACGACATCAATACCGACCGGCCCGGACCATCTAGGGCACACCAGGTGTTCCTGAGCCGAGATTAAAATCTATCTCGCATGGCTGGGTTTCCCCCCTTGATGAAATTTGCATAAAGGGCACTTTGCATAAAATGTCATTTGCATTATGTCAAGGGGTAATCACTCAAAAGGCTACAAGAGTCGCAATTAATTACGATGGTGAAACCCTTCGCAGACTTTAGACTCCGCAGATTTAATAGGAAGCAGGGATTAGCATTTACCATGTGCCAAAAGACCAGGACCACATCATAATAAGGAGCCAATCACATTAGCCCGCTGCAGAAACCACATGACACAAAGGACAGGGAATTACTTACGGCCGGTATGTAATCCAGTGAAAGCGCACGAAAAAGTGGTTGAAGACTGTGGCATAGATAATCACGCAAATATCTTTTATCATGCATCATTATGTGGCAGTCTTCTGTTTTCAAAACTCGGGATACACTGACCTTCGAATGTGCCCAAATCCCTGCAATTTCTGACTTGTTCAGAAGAGCTGCTTAAACAGTGACCAATGATCCATGTTGCTTCAAATGCCATGTGGGACTAATAGCGACAAGTAACACCATTGCCATGGCAACAGCATATTATAGGTAATTTAGCTGTCATACCAACATCACATAGAGTGTTTAAAGTCTGTTTGAATTCCCATCACCTTTCAGAACCTAATTGGTCTTGTTCAAATTCTATGCAAATTTTTATAAATTTTATAAATTTTACAATGGACGTAGTGACTACATACAAAAATGCCAGTTCTTAATTAGCTCATGTGCACATTGTACAAACAACCTTTCTTTTTTTTTTCTCAGTTAGTTAGGCACTTCACTCATTTTCAAAGTGGCCCAACGCATAAGCTTGCCTGATGAAACAATTCATGGAATTCATGTCCATACGAAAAATGAACTTGCGTGTAGATCAGGTGACCAGAATGGTCTGTCAATTGAAACTTTGGTAGGCATCTGCTTTATTGTTCTGCATCAAACATTATTAGCAACCGTTTTTCTATGAATATTGCCAAATACCAGGCTTGGTGTCAGGTGGATGTGCAGGCAGGCACCGCTTATAAGGGTTACATGAATAATCATTACATCACAGATGCTTATCTAGGTGAAATTAAAAACCAACATGACTGATTGTACAAATGAGTTTTTTTTTTTCTGCTCATGCTCAAAGTGAAACTGTGAACTGGTTTCTATTCGTAGACAATGAGAATGCATATATGTAATATTCTCTATGTGTCATGATATATAGAAGGAGTTATTAGTCATTTCTAACCAAATACATGTACAAAGAAATGGGATGGAGTGTAAAAAACAATGGTGCAACTTTGCAGCTCAGAAGTTTGCTCAGTAACGTTGCCTCGAGTCAGAAATATGAAAATTAGAGGTCGCATGACCAGACAAAGACAAGCTGGAACTATGTTTATAATCACTGAATGTAATCTAACCTAAAATGGGAAAAAACGGATAACAAAAAATGTGAATCATGGACAGTATAGCAAAGTTCATGACTCAACATTTACCTCTTTAGCGTCTCATGAATAAAAACGCAGCCGACCCCCTTTTATTGAATCATTCCACCGCACACAGCGCCTAATTAGTCTCCTTTTGCATTTCCCGACCGCTAATCAGTCTGTCGTGAATATCGCCCGCGTTTTCCCACCGAACATGGCGAACGTGAATTATGCACAAGTGGAGAGCATACTATCAGCGAGCAAAAACAATGTGGTTTTGGACCCTTAACCCGTTGAGGACGGTTTGATTTTGCTACAACATGCATTTCCCATAGATGCTTGCCCGAGTATACTCGGGACTCGTCTTCAACGGGTTAATTGCGATGCACACTTTTGTGACGTTCCTCAAAAAACTGTACATACACAGGCAAACAGAGTAATAGTCCCATGTATACAAAAAGGATGGCTCCTTAAGTCTGTAGCTTCAGGAAAATGTGTGTCTGTGTGTGTGTGGGGGGGGGGGGGTTCAGCTTGGCAGTGCATGTTTACAGACTTTTTTCACAGAAAGTGTGAACAGTGGGAAAATTTTTTTTTTTTTTTGGTCAACTTTCTGTACCAAGAACAGAAACAAAACTTTATAGAAAATTGTCTCATTATAGCAATTTCTTCATGATTTTTATTATCTCTATTACAGATATTCTTCATTTCTCAATATCAGGTCCACTTGACTTGCTAGCCATTCATGTGCCCAGACATTTACTTTTAAAACTTGCCAAGCTTGTTCATCAGCAATAGTAATCCCTTCTAAAAGTGACCTACAGTTCTAGTTGCAGTTGCAAAGTTAGCAAGCCCACTCAGGTTACTTAGCAATGTTAGTATAACAGGAAGGCCATGGTGACAAAATAGAGATTAGGGGGATTAAGTAAGCTCTATTCACTGGCATTCAATTTCCAGACATCCATGCTGACTGGAGAAGAAAGGACTCCATAGCTGGTGCCAATGGGCAAAGACAGCACAGTACGGGTTATGGTTTCATTAAATGCGGATAGATGATGTTGAGATATTGTCTAGCCTCGGGCTTCATTGTACAAGCAAGCCCAACGTTTTACATGGGGAGAAATGAATAATACTGATTCATCAAATCATACACATCCCTTAGACATCAATGTGTTCTGACAGCAATTTCTGACTCAAACCTATTGAAAAATCTCCCACTTCTACTTCTACTTCTGCAGCAGACCAACTGCTCAGAGGGCTAACCCTCGATGTGTGTGGTTTGCTAGTGGCTTGCTCAGTGCCTTGTTTTGCTTGCTGATTGGCACAATTATTAAATCCTCCGTGTAAAAATGTATTGACCATATATTTTGCAATGTTGTCGTCTTCATAAATTTGTTGCTTGTCACCTCGTATAACTCAAAGAATTATCAACACATTGCTTCCCATGACACAAATGCAGTGCCTCTCATCTCTCATTACTTTGCTGTTGCAATGATTGAACTTATTTTTTGTTTGTCATGACCTGCCCTTTTCCCATAGTGGTGTCTCTAAGTATGAGACCACCATGACTACATTAGGACTGCCCTGCAGTCAAACAATCAGACATGTTTGAGGGAGTCTTCCATTACTCGTTCTGTCCATCGTCGTTCGTTACAAACATCGCAAACATTGACGCATGCAACATCCGAGTGGAGCACATTCAGCTAGTAGCAGGCGATCGGCTCACATTTTATCTTGGCAGGGTCTTCTTGAGAGGGCTGAGGTTGATCCAACTCGTCGCCACTCCTTTACCAAACAAACTTTGCTGGAAACTGCCGGCAAAGTGCCGATCTCGCTCTCCGTGATCCGTCACTTACGACTTCCTCAAACTGACGATGAATTTTTTTCTTGCAAAGTCCAGCTGATGTGGGCAACTTATTTCCGAAATAATTGCTTCCCTGCCTTTGAAGAGCATCATACACATCTTTTTGAGAGTACATCTTAAAGATTACGAGAGCTTATAATTTCCTATGCTATTCAGAAAAACAATCCCATGACAAATTTCGGTACTAATCTAGTTTTTTTTTTTTTTTTTTTTTTTTTTTTTTATACAACACGGTCTAGTGATGAAACACAGAGATACTGAGCAGAGTCAAAAACTGAATTTGAAATATGAAAGTATATATATACATTATATCTATCTATTTATCTATACGTGTCTGTCTGTCTGACTGTCTGTCAGTCTGTGTGTCAGTGTCTTATGTGCAATACTTGTACTTAAATGTGAATTCATCCATCAAGTCCTTTGCAAAGATAAGATAGAAATGTCTGTGATTAACTTATGCTACACAGCGTCCTGGTTGCTTACAGATTTCTGGCACAGTTGATTCACTGGGGTTATTTTTAAAGGGGATAAAAAAGTTACACAAGATGACAAATATTATGAAAGACTTTCACATGCCAGAAAAAAACAACAAAAACAAACAAAAAACAACAACATATATATAAATGTGTGTGCTGCTGGTTTCATTCATTCAAAGATGCTTTCAGATCCATCTCAAGTTTGTTTCCAAGGTGACAGGATGCGCACTTTAATCAGCTAAATGGGTGCGAGATGTTATTTGGCATAACGCTCGCTAGGAATTAGAGTACGTGCAAGCAAAAGCACCGCCGCGCTACGCTATGCTAATGTTGATGGTCGGACGGCTTCCACAGCCGTCGGGTAACGCATAATGCAAGTTGTCTCTTCGGGAGCTTCTTTATGGGCTGATTAATGAGCGATCAAAGGATTGACATAAAGGGGGCCTATTTTCTAATGAGCCAAAAACTTCTACATACTTTTTCTCATCGAGTAAAAGAATCAAATGAATGCAAAAGACAAGGCGGTTGCCACTGGCAACTTGTGAGTCTTTATTTCAAAGGCTTGCCTGACAGAGCGACTATTGATTTTTCCCAAGAGCTCTTCAAGTGTACATGCGGCGGAATTGTTAGCTGCATGCGGAATTTGCATTTGCAAGTCACCCTGCCAGATACAGATCACACAAGTGTTTGTTCGAATGAACCCACGGTGCATGTGTGTGTGTGTGTGTGCATGTGTGTGTGTGTGTGTGTGTGTGTGTATGTGTTCCCTTTAATGTCCATTTTGAACATTTTCACTGCATAAAAGGTGAAGTGCCATATTCAAATATTTTCGAGTTTAAGTCCATCATCAAATAAAAGCAAAATCAAACCTTTCCAATTATACATCACTTGATGCATAACATTATAACAAGGAATATTCTCGAAATTATGATTACAAATATCCAACATTTTATTTTACATTATTTTCAATGTTTCTTTTGGCACATTTAGCTGAAAACATTTAAGATTTTGATGAGAGTGGGGTTAATACATTTTGTGATGAAACTCTTCATTTGTATATCCTGTAACCAATCAAGTCCTCAGAGAATTTTTGCTGCAGGAAGTGGCCATATTTGTCATTAATTTGGCACCTCTCAATTCTGCTGCATTTTTCTCATTAATGACAGATTAGAATGAAATGGTTAAATTAATCAGATCCCAATAATATCAGAACAAAACTAATGTTCAGCATTTTGCAAATCTCAGAAAGAAGCCTGAATTTCAATCTCCTACACAACATAAGTAACATAGGTACTTCGCATTGTTACATTTTTTCGACCATACATGTGTCCGCATGCGATGACTTTACTGCATACATAGAGTGCGGCTCCACACCTCCGCATACTAACCTACTGTTTCTACAGTGTGTTGGTTAAGCAATGAATTCCCCCTCCCCCTCCCCCCACCACCTCAAAACAAGCAGCGTGCTGGACAGCCGCACACTTGTTATAAAACGAAAGCAATAAGAGCTCCGACGATGGGTGATTTGGATAGGTCAATCTCGCTCTCGTACGGCGCAACAAGAAACAAGGAACGAACGAATAAAAGGGAGAGTGGAAAAAAAGGAAGAAGAAGAAGAGATCAAGAGAGACAGAAGGAGAGAATGTAAAAGTTCAGTAGTCTCATGAAAGAAATTACGGAGCAATTTGAGGGAGAGTGGAGGAAATAAGGACGCTAAACATGCCACGACAGAAAGGAGACTACAAATCTAACGTGTTGGCGGAACTACACGGCAAAAGTTAAAGCCCTATGTCTTCGGGTTGACTTCAACACTTACGAGAATAAAATCAGGTGAACATTCTGTGAAAAATGCCATGATAATTAAGATTAAACACCGCCTTTAAATTATGAGGTTTAGTAAATTGCCAATGTTTTTGCTGAATGGTGATATTGCTTGCAACCACATACATTTGTACATGTGCCACATCAGCTGAGGTGAAAATGATATTGAATCATGTTGTCGTAAGTCTCAAAAATTGATTTGTGCACCAGAAATGTCACCAAAATCATGTTTTTATTGTTTATGATTATTTACCACTTACAACTCTTTCCTCAATTGGCATCATTGCTCAATTACTACAGCATAACAGAATTCTGATGCTATGGATCTGAGTCTTTGTCTGTGATTTTATGTCAGACATGTAAGAGATACTGTGTATCAGTCGATGAATGGCTTGTAAGGCAATTAAGGACATTATCAACTCGTGTAATGTGCATACTCTCTTACTGCTGATACATATGACATGTTAAACCTGAAAATGCCTCATTTATTTGTGGTTCAATTTGATGATACCTGTATACCATTCTGCTTGATTCTACATTTCAAGCATCAAATCCATTTTGTATGCAGCGTGGAGTCGAACTTTAAATTGGGGTTATTTTGTCTTCCACTCATGGTTTTAAGAAGTAGAAAAAGGGGGGGGGGAGCCGAGTTACATTCGAGGCGAAATGCATCTGACGAGCTGGGTACAGAATAACCGTTTTGTCGTGCATCCCCCAATGTCTTTTAGATGTGGGTCAAGTCTCGCGGAGCTCTGTTGACGTAAGGGGGGCAAATTGAGCTGTCGCCAGGGTACTGGAGAACGGAATGGGGGAGCAAACCGCCCCATCAAGATGGATTCAGCACTTAGGGGAGTGAGAGAGAGAGTTAGAAAATCAAGATAGCACGGACCTGACAAATAAGGGAGAGGAGAAATCCTTCTCCACGACTGCAGCCGACATCATCCAAACGAAGTGCCTCGCCGCGACAACGATGCAAAACGTTCGGCCGCTGAACTCACATACTTGTTGCTAGAATAGTAGGATCGATTCAGCACCAGCAGATTCTCTGGGCTTAGCCCGATTGCGATGCAGCAGGGCAGCGGCAAAAAACAAAACAAATCTGAATCAACAATCTCCAGATCCAGTAAAGTATGCTCACGTGAAACATCCTCCTTATCTTTGAAATCTCACATTTTGGCTGTGTTCGGTAGGACTCTGTTCTCTCTATCTCTTCTCAAAAGGAGAAAGTAGATATTTCAATCGTGTCTGGCACACACACATAGGGTAATAAGGAGACATGATAGTAAATGGCCCTTCATAATAGGCAGAGGTAACATACACATTTTAACTGCAGTCACTGGTCTTGCTGATACACGGAGAATGTTTGATATGTGTGAATGTTCACACATATCAAACATTCTCCGTGTAGACATAGGGCATGGTGCGTTCACATGCAACTTCTCGCATCTTGCACATCCATATGTGTCTTTCTATGAACAAGCACCCAATGTTAATATTGTCTCACATAATCCCCTTTGGAGGACGTGTCCGGCTTTCTCTACCCATCAAGGGATAACAAAACCTCACGGGTGGGGTAAACATTCCCCCCCCCCCCCATAGAAATCCTGGGTTGTGCCCTCTTTTGAGTCTTTAGGAGCTGCCTAAAGCTGGCAGATAATATGACGTAAACTGTCGCGTCAAGAGATAAATGCTGCGTAAATTGTTGTGTCAAGCGATTCTTGTGTCTGTGCAGATAGGCGTTCAAAATATTGACAATGGGTCACTACAAAATGCAGATTAACACTTCCGCTGCTTACACAGAAAGAAAGAAGACTCACAGACGTACATTTGCGAACTAACAGAGAAAGGAAAGAGGAAGAATACAAGGAATGGTAAAAACAAGAATGGAGGAAGATGATGGAGAAGATGAAGAAACAGAAGGAAATGGGAAAGCAAAGATGAAGAGAATGAAAGGAAAATCAAGCAGAGGTGACAAAAATGAAAGAGTAATAGGAAAAGAACGGGCACGAGAAGATGAAGAGGAAGACTTAGACGAAAGGAAGGTTAGAAAAAAAAGAATATCACAGCAGAGAGAGAAAGGACTTCAAAATGAAGGAACGAAAGCAAAGATAGAAGGAAGAAATGGAAAGGAGAAGAGGAAGAAGAAGAAGAGAAAGACTAAGAAGAAGAAGGAGGAGGAGAAGGAGGAGAAAAAGGACAGACATAACACTTTGGTACAGAGTCCAACACCTTTTACCCCCTAGTCCACTCCTAAGAGTTTCATGACAACATATTTAACTCTTTTATCATCCGCACACCTACAACACAACAGTGACCTTCTCAACTCACTAACACTGCGGTAACAGAAGTTTGCAATTCATTGTACAGAAGTACTACACACAGGCCTCACAGTAGGAAAACTCACAAATGAAAGTCTTCGGGAAATGGTGGGGATTAGGTTAAGTTCTTTCAGAGGATAGAGAGACAAAAAAAAAACACACACACAACAGGAACAACAATTCTTAAGTTGTCGTCTTGGCGATGAATACTCGTCAATCTTTTGAATGATTAACAAACAAGCAAAAAAAAAGAGGAAAAAATGACTCCCTGTTCAACATGTAAAAACTAGGAATGCAAACACAACAATAATAACAAGAAGAACGGTTTGATTTGTCCCCCTGGCATGCGAAAATGGAAAATAAACAAGAATTTGGTTGATAAGCGGGTTCTCATTCTATGGATTTCGTGGTTCGATCGGTCTGTCAAGGAGGACGGACGTGAATGGTGGTGTGCGGTCAGCGTACTAGTCCAATCGAGCTGACATTCTTTTCTTTCACAGGGGAAACATAACATCTTAGATTGATGTTCGTCCAAGAAGCTGAAGAACCCATCAACTCCTGAAACATCGGTGTGTGGGATAGAAGGGGCGCTGGGGAGTTTAATAAAGCTTGCTTATATATATACGGGTAACAAGGCGAACGGCAATTTGGCGAAACACGTTCCGTCAAAAGATGAAAATATGTGTGTCGGAACGTGACGTGTTGCGTCGTGCCGCCACAAACTACCTGCCATCCGCATGGCAAGAAGTGGATTCATCATCTGATTTGCTCAGGGCATCCCCCTCCTCCTCCTTCTCCACCGGTTTCACTCCGAAAGACCGTCACTGATGCGAAACAAATTGCATTCCGCCATGCTCAGAATGTTGCAAGCCGTACATGCGTCACATATAGCTGTCATGTCGGGTTACGGAAAGGTGTCTGCTTTCCAACCAAAACACAACTTAAGTCCCACGATGTGACATCTTCACAGTATGACATAGGGGCATGGGGAATTGCTTCGACTGTTCTCAGCTGGAATTGCACAAGTAGCAGCAAAGGAAAGAAGGGACCCTATTTGTTGAAGGAAGGGGAGCAGCATCTGGACTTGAAGATCTCATGACAAGGAATTCATGTCAAACTGCATTTTTTTTTTTCTTTTCGGATCGGAAACTACTCGTACCACAAGCCTCAGACTGTAGGCGTTAAGATTTTATCTATGGGAAATCTGGTGAACGCCCTACAAAATCCATAGCGATACTAGAATGTGGTAGAGAACAAGTTAATGTTTGGTAGAGAAGAAGTTCATGAAGGCACCAAATGTCATTTTCTGTGATCCCAATTACATAGTGAGATGGTGTTTTGAATACGATGAACTGACAATTGATGCTGACAGGCCTGAACTTTTGTTGCAATAACGGTTGAAACTGGTACCCTATATTTGCCAGTTTTATGGCGAGTTCAATATTACAGAGGTCAAGTTTAGGGTGATGGGGGGGGGGGGGTAGTGGAGAGGAGGGAGTTTAAAAGGGGCATAGAGGGGAAGGTGAAGGAATTTTGGTATAAATTTGAGTTTGATTTTTACTACAGGATGTCAAGCCCAAGTTTAGGATGGGAAGATGCGGAGAGGGAGTGGGAGAAGGGGAGAGGGAGGGAAGAAATATTTGGGGAGGCGGGACAGTGGGGGGGGGGGGGGATGGGGAAAAGGGACAGGAACCTACGGGATCCCTATCATTATCAGTCATCAGCTTTAATTCTGTAGTGACCGTATTTACTTAACACGAAGACAGGCTCAAACATTTGATTACCCTCAGAACATGACGGGCCCCCAAAAACCGAAGTCGAGACAGCAAGTTGCAGAAAAACATTTTGGTGACTCAGCAGTGGCCGCTCGAAAAACCTCATTAGTCACAGAAATGGCAAAGATGAGTGGTTGATGATTGTTTAACTGTCAGCTCTCTCTGGACTGCATCCGTCCATCCTACCAAACCGTGTTCGATTCCGACGGCTGCCACTTGCCATTTGCACAGGAAGAGCATCCCCCAAACGATCGCCTGGGTCACTACTTCCCAGAGCAAACAAAAGACAGAATTTTGTCAAGCACCTCCCTTCAAGCAACCACACTTTCACAGAACCGGAGGGATATATATATATATATATGATAGGAGGGAGACCCCTTAAGAATTTGTCAAGTTCTGAGCTCGCCAAAGCTAAATGCCAACCGTACATATGTCTCTCTCTCTCAATTTCTGTATGTTTCCAAATTTTGCAAATGTAAGTGGCGACCTTTACAAAAGGAACGGCGAGAGAGGACCACGGGAGTTGAGATTTTGGATGGGAGAATAACAAAATTACGGCAAGCAAGAGGAAAAACGGCGAGAGGTTGCAGAGCCGCATCTTTCTCCAAATACTTTCCTCCGTATTACAGCAAACGCAGAATGCACATCTGAAATCAACCCATTTTGTGTCATCCGCGAAGTGGAATGCCACTGAATTAATGGTCAGAGCATTGGCGCAATCAAAGTATCCAGACAGCAAAAACAGAGAAATATATCAAGGGAGAGAGAAAGAGATACATATATATGGAGAGAGAGAGAGAGAGAGAGAGATACATATAATATTGAGAGAGATATATATAGAAAGAGGGGGGAGAGAGAGAGAATATACACATATATACACAGAAAAAAAAAATCTAATGTAGAAGAGTTTCCTCTACTCATCTACTTAGGGGCCTCATGGGGGCATTATGCTAGGGCCGACATCTATTTTTTCTGTCTCCGATTTCTGATTAAGATATGCGAGGCGGATACATTGGGCACCACTGTTCGTTGTATCTCTCCCTATCTCTCACATTCTCTCCCTCTCTTTCTCTTTCTCTCACTATCCATCTCTCTTTCAGCCTTTATTGATTCCGTTCCTGAATTTAGTTTCAAGCAAATTTGCACACATTGATTTGACTGTGTCAGAAGTGTTATGAAGACGGGAGGAAGGGATGTACAGAGCAAGATTTGGGGGGGGGGGGAGGAGTATGGGCTGCTTGTGTGATGAGAGAATAGAATAAGAAGAATGCATATGAAGTGGAAAATGGTTACAAATGAATTAAAAAAGAAGAATTATATATTCTTTTCTTTTTATTAACCCATTGAAGATGAGCTAATTTTAAAACAACAAGCATTTCCCATATAGACACTTGGCTAGGTATACTTGGGGCTCGTTCTCATCGGGTTAATGGGGTAGAGAGAAGATGAGACAAAATTCCAGGGAATACCAAAATGCTGTAAATATACCAAATAATTGGTGAAAAAGCAGAGGATTCTTCATGAAACCTTTTTAGTTGATGAGATGATGAGGCAAGAACGTAGGTAACAGAAAAGGAGAGAAGGTGAACTAGCAAACCATACGGATAGCTTAAACAGATAGATACCATTGACATGCAAAAATAAGTTGATGATACAAGTGAATAGACATATCAAATGAAAATAATGATCCTTAATGTCAAGAATATGAATCACATCAAAGTGAATATAACAAGAAAGACCAGAAACGAATAAGGATAAGCTGAAAAGCAAAACTGATGGTAATAAACCAAACTCTGTGACTGAAAAAAAAAAAAAATCTGCACTTCCAAGACGGCACGACATCGATAAGTCTGAAAAATCTGCTCACAGAATAATTGATCTGCTTTACAATAAAAAATGTGCATATGATGAGGACCATGGATTCATTTTCAGCAAATTTTTGTTTATCTATCCCATTTTCTTGTGGATGGTTTGGGGTAGGGTGGGGGGGGTAGCGAGGGGGATAAGGGGGTTCGGGTGTCGAGGAAGGTTAAACCTAAAAGAAAATCACTGCACAAGTTGCAAACTATGATATGCTACAGAAGATTGTGCCATGGATATACTTTTTTTTTTCCAAGATGGAAGAAGATATCTGCCTGATGATAATGCAGACATAAAACCAGTTACAATGCACGGAAAATGTTAATCCTATGCAAAGTCTGAGGATTTTTACGCTGCTCTGTATCACCAACCGATGCTGAACAAAGAATAACTCTTCGCTATATCCTCTGGAGAGCCAGATTTGAAAATGAATTAAGGAAAAAGGGAGAAGAAGGGGAGGGGTGGTGATATGGGAAGAAAGAATCAATGGATGGGGAAAGGGAATGGGATGGGGGGGGGGGGGAAAGGGGGCACGGGAGTCTTAGAATTGGAAGAATACATCTTTCTTCATCACTACGAGGTTCCAGGCTTTATGCAGATCCTGCGAGCATCGATTTGGATCGCTTGCCGAGTATCAGCTCCAACTACCAGGGGAGCCAACGGATGTTCAGGACCGGGGACAATACCAGGAAAGGAATGATGCCTCGGCGGAGCACGGATCACTATGGCGATGGAGACGGAGATGATGATGATGTTGCAGACAGTGTAAGTGGGGGGGGGGGAGTTGGAAGAAAGGGGGAGGGGTGGTGGAAGATGGTATCCAAGTCATCCAGGGCTCAAGGGCAGGAAAGCATAATGATGGGGAATGATTTTTTTTCTTGAAAAAATCTTTCTTATTTCCTTTGGTGGTGGGGGAGGGAAGATTTCACAGAAACACAAGCTTGTACACATCAGTTCGGATTCTACTTCCTGCAGCAGAAAAGAGCATGATGGAATGATTCACAAGAAGGAAGATGATTTGAGGTAGGTTACCTGAGGTTTATCTCGATCATCTCCTCCGAGTTAAAGACGAGAAATATAATAGAATAAACATGAAGATCGAAAAGGTTAACAAACAATTTCTGCGGGCGGGAGATGAAAATATATCAAAGGATGTCACAAAAACACAATTCCTATCAGATTCCTTGTTATCGTTCCCCTGATCGATTTCCTCTGGTAAGTGTAGATCTGCATGGATCGATGCAACTCAAGGGCAAGAGCTCGACTTTTGCTGGAAATTCTACATCTCTCAAGGCAATTCAAAAGAGCCGAAAACATACGAGTGAAAAAGAAGAGATTGAGATGAAGAATTGCTGCAGAAAAAGGAAGAGATGGGGTCAAAAGGACAACATGAAAAGGTCTGGTAAGGGCAGTCAGAGATGAAAAGAAAGGGTTAATACAGAAAGATCGGTACTATGTGCCAATAGATGTGGCATATAAGGGGGGGGGGGTACCAGTACCACCCTGAACTTGGTACAGTTTGTGAGCTTGTATTTGTGTGCTTGGTTTAGCATGTTACAAATGAATACAGCAACCTTATAATGGTACAGCAAATCGTGGCAGACTGCACATAAAAGAAATGGTTTATCGAGTGACATTTCCCACAAGTGATCTGAAAACGGAGAGCAATCAAACTACGAGGTAAGAGGAGTCAATGCAAGCTGAAGATTTTTCACATATTACATCAAGGAGTGAGCGTGTGTGTATATAAAATCTATCAGGCATAACCACTTCTTTCATGTAGGTAAGAGTTGGATCAATGATTACAGGCACGGCAAAATCTGCTTCTCAGCTGAAGATGTAGGAATGGAAAGTGGATGCATGCAGAGGAAGAATGTGTGGATTGACAGAATGTATGATGAGGGAAAATGGATAGAGATAATATGATATGTGACAGTGAAGAGAAATATGGAACAGAATATGATACATGTAGATGAAGTAGAGAAAAACAAGGAGATGACTGTGGTTTGGTGAGTTATATGAAGCCATATTTCATATACTACCAGCGACAGATATGACAGAGAGAGAATTTCAGTGACATAGTAGAGATTTAGAATCATATGTGACTAGTCACATTGGATGCCAACACTGCATTATGAACCATATACTAGAATAACATGGCAATATGGAGGAAGAAAAATTGGTGGCATTTTTTAAAAGTGCGACAATGAAGAAGAACCAACAATTTCCCTGGAGATCTAATGGAGCAAGATGCCAAAAAGACTTGATGTCTCTGACAAAAATATCTGCTTCTAGTTATCTCTATTTCTTGCTCTGTTAATCTTTCAAAAAATAAAAATCTCTCACATGTGGCTAATCATCTCTCATTTTTGTTGGTCTTCACCATACCCAAAATCAGAGAAGGAAAAGGATGTTAAACACATGGAGTAAATGGGTATCCATGCATTTATGTTTGAAGGTTAGAGATATGAAGGCACAGTCGATATCGTTGGTGGTGGTCGGTGGTGGTAGATTTGCCCCAGGAATGGGGATTACCAGGTCCGTTCATGGCTGCTGGAAGTCATAATGACCCCGCTAACAGTCTGGCGTGCCAGCAAATGTGGTGCCAGGAATATCGGCATGACGAAGGGGGATGGGGGTGGGGATGGGGGTAGGGATGGGGGCAGGTGTGGGGTGGGGGTGGGGCATGGATGATGGAAAAGAAAAAAATAGGTGGATAAGAATGTGATGTTGTTGAGGAGTTTGTGGGAGGAAGGGATGAGGTGGGGTGGGGGTATGGAAGATGGAAAAGAGAAAAAGGAGGTGGATAAGAATGTGATGTTGTTGAGGAGTTTGTGGGGGAAGGGATGAGGTGGTGCTGGGGTGGGGGCATGGATGATGGGAAAAAGAGAGGAGGTAGATAAGAAGGTGATGTTGGTGAGGAATTTGTGAGGGGGGCAGGAACCAAAAGAAAAGGGGGCAGAGAAGAAAGAGGTGACGACTGACCGCTCCGGGCAGAATTTTCGTAAGTCATCCTGGTGTAATCTGCATCCGCCGCCTCCCCTCACAACAACCACTACTCTGATCCCATCCTCTTCCTCCTCCTCCTCCTCCTCTTCCTCCTCCTCATCTTTGAAGTGGACATTGTAATGATGGAGAAGAGGAGGAAGAGGAAGATGTGGTGGAGAGGAAGATGAAGCGTATCCATCTTTTGTCCAGAGCATGTGTTGAATCAATTCATTTCGTCCTCAATTACTGAACTCTCCTCCCCGACCCTGACTCTGCCACGTGGAGGAGTCAAAACTCTATAGGCTCTGTGCTGGATCATAATTAGGGCAAATTTTAATAACAGGTCAACTGGCTGAAGTGTAGGAGGAGGGGGGAATATTTACCAGCTCATCGCAGTGTGTGTTCATCTGTACAACACATCATGGATCAGATAGCATGATTCTACAAAAGGCCTAAAAATATGATAATGTTCAGTAAACATTCGACAAGGCTTTCAGTTTTGCAATCCAACTTCAAGGTGGAATAGTTTCTGTCCTCACACCAGATCTACTGTCAGAGACAGACAGACAGACAGAAAACTGACTCCTGCCCACCACTGGCATCAATCAAGTTGCATATTTTATGAGGGCTTTGGTTTGGTTCTAACTTCTTTGGCTCTCACCGTCTCAAAATGACATTGATGTTGCACACAGACAGGTCAGCTTTTGAAGCAAAAGGGTTAGCCCCGCTGATAGAGCAGTCCTTATTACAATTTAATGAGAAGAAATCCAGTAGAGCTATCCTCTCTACAGACAGTTTGAGCCAAGTGAAGGGGGGGGGGGGAGGTTTGGGTGAGGACGAGATTCAAGGTGAATTTTACAGGTCAGATCATTTCAGCGATATCTAGACGGCACCATTGTTCACCCCGTTTGACTTCTGAAACTTCGCCTCGGGGAGGGAGCTTTGCGCTTCATCACTGACAACTATTGGTGAATGAATTGTTTTCATTCTATTTTTCCCCATCATCTTTCTGAGGTGACAGTTAGGACATGGATGGACTCAACCAACGAAACAGAATTGTCAGTGTAGTTGCAGAAAGTTCTGTTTCTTATCACCATGGGAAACTTTTCTCAGAAGTCGACTTTCATAATGAATGATTCTTTTCTTCCTGCACGTGATTTGATAGTGTTGAACAAATTGCTACTCTCCAGGATTAGTGTGTTGACCCACTAGATGAAGCCTTAACAGGTCGTAAGAGTTTAGGAGTCCACCAGGTTTTGTTTTGTTTTTCACCAAGGAAAGATATTCAAGAGCAAACTTTTGACATTGGGGAACATGGGGGGGGGGGGGGAGGGAATGAAGAAAGGAATAGATCTGTGAGTAGATACCACTTAACAAGGTGATTAGGGACATCTAAGGCTTAATCCAAGATGGAAGGCTAGAGGTTTCGAGGGAGGAATATTTCCTGCAAAATGAAAGACATTGCCACCTCTTTCTGTACCTCCACTTCTCAAGAATGGTGTAAGGAAGGCTCAGTTATTCTTAACCCGTTGAGGACTAGTCCTGAGTATACTCGGGCAAGTGTCAATGGGAAATGCATGTTGTAGCAAAATTAGCCCATCCTCAACGGGTTAAAAAAAAAAGTCTTAATACTGTGAAGAATCATGAATGTGCATGGGGGGGGGGGGGGGGAGCTGAAACTGTTATGTCAATCAAAACAACTTTGCTGTTACATTGCTGGGGGGGGGGGGCAGTCATCCTGTTCCCTTTCCAATTCCTTCTGCAGCAAATTGTTTGAAAAGAGGAAATATTTATTTAAGAATTATCAAAATGCAAATATGAAAATATGGTTAACAGCAAGACAAAATGGAACAGCTAACAAAACTTCTGTTAATAAACTCCTTGACTTTGTTAATTCTAGCAGTGTATATGACGTGGCGCGAGCTAGAATGAGAGAATTAAATATATGGTAGCCGTTGAATGGACTCGGTTTGCTTTGGAGCTGTTTTATTTGATTTCTTGGCTGAAAGAGATGATTGTTGTGCTACTATGGCCATTATTCATGTTAGACACCTGTAGCCCCTGGGCCAAAATATTTTCATACAGTGGCATGATTGTGTCAATTTTAAGGTAAAAGTGGAGGAGATGAGGTGCCAATCTCAAACAGTCCCCCTCCCCCCCCCCCCCGCCCCATAACTCCTACAGACACCGATTCAAGTTTAAATGAACTCCCTACCCCATTCCCTTCCCCCACCCCACCCTAATTATTCGTTAACTAAAACTTGTACAATGCAATCACTGCTTGCTTGCTCCAGCACATTCCTATCTTCATATGTAAATTTCATAACTCTTTGCCAAAAAAGAAGCAGGACAGTCATCACCTGGACATTCTTTAACAAACTTTTAAGTTTATTCACATTTCTAGAATGTCCCTGTTGATTCCATGTTGAGTTGCTCAAAAAATGACATGCCTGCTATGTACATCACACAGAAAAGACAATCAATAATGAAGGAAAAAGACAATCAGAAACAAAGGAAAATCAACAGCAATGGTATGCTTGGCATCTGCTACATAATTTTCCCTCAATTGTTATCATTCTGCATCCAATGTATGTGCAGTCACCCATCCCTTTTATCTCCTTTTCTTCTATGCGTCACATATCTTTATTCAATTTCACAGTAATACAGAGGGAAAAAAACACAATGAGAAATATGGGAAAAGAAAGGAATAATGGAAGAACTATTCAGAGATTAAAACCAGGACAATAAACCTCAGTCATCTTCCTCCACAAACTTCTAATCTTTCCTTGTCATCTAGAAGACAAGTGACAAACAGACAGACAGACTGGCAGACAGACAAGGGGGAACCCAAACCACTTTTGAATTGTATGAGTCATGCCTCTGTGTACATTTCAAATACCACAGAATGACTAGAAACCCACAGTATTGGAATGTCTGGCATTGAAAGCCTAAGCCCAGATTGTTGGGGGGGGGGGGGGGGGGGGAAGGAGAAAGAAGGGGGGGGGGTGAAAGGAGAACTTGTAGGGGAAAGGAATTTGGGGTAAAACAAGTGGGAGACAACAAATTTACCAAATGTATGCAAAATATGTAACAAGGGACCATGTAGATTACTACTACAAGATATGGACAGACAGATATATAGATTCACAGACAATTAGACTACAACATTACCAGACGGACAAATGGATTAGGGAACTGGGGGAAGAGTTAAAAAGGAGGGGGTGGGGGTTGGGCAACAGACAGAAAGACAGCAAAGATGTACATTGCGATCATGGGGAAATGGGGAAAAAAATACATCCCCATGACAACAGACTGCCGATAAAAAAAAAGGAAATGAGTCTGAAAGAAACTTTTTGGACAGTGGTTAGGAATTGATAAAACCAATAATTTTTCTACTATATAAATCAGATAAAATAAAGCAATATAAAAGGGTCAAAAATGGACAAACTTTTCATGATGACGAAAGATACGAAGGATGGCGAGGGGTCAGAAACTGACATTGTTTAGGTATGCCGACTGAAATTTGTTGCCCTGTCCTGTTCTAAAAACAGAACCATAAAAATGGCATACGAAACTTGGGGTTAACTTTCCAAAATGTTTGCTCGGTTGGAGAGTGTTCACTTAATGGGGCAGAGATTTACATGGTTGGCTGACGTGTAGCCCATATTTTCCTTGCCATTGCAAGTAGACATGAGGAGGTTTCATATCGCCAAGCCATCCAAACTAAAAAATATCTCGATGCTGTCGAGAGGGGCATAAATCTGAGTACAAAGTGACGTTTTAAGCCCATAAATACCATTATTTTATTTTTGTAGGTGGGATCACTTTTAATTCAAGCCATTGACTTTCTTTGTGGCTACCACATCACATTTTAGTTCTATGATTATCAATAAAGTGAACTGATTGAATTGAGTTTCAACATTAGCTTGAAACTTTCTGGCATCTTCACAAAACTCCAAAATATGGATAACGGAAATGGCTTTCACTGGAACGTCAACTCTTGAGCTGACATTTTCAGACATGTTAGGTATTTACGTCTTTTCTACAGCTTGTTGTTACTGCCATATGAAGTCACTTTGAACATACCATTTAATTGACGGCCTTCTGCCTGATATATGACGAGTGCCCTGTATAGCCTAAACCTGCACCTCCCAACCGGAGGGCCGCAAAGTTCTTGAAGGTGGGCCACAATGTTGGCTTAACATTAAAAAAAAAAAAAATGCTATCTGATATAAAAGGGCCTAAAAACAAAACAAGAAATCAAAACAAAAATTGTAGGAACCAACGTGGACCTCGCGTTGAAAAATGTTGAGAAGCATAGGCTTATTAACAATATTTCCAAGTACTGATGCAACTACACACGACACTGTTCATGTGGGACTGGGCAGGGTTGTTTCTTTGTTAGAATTGTACAAGGAGAACAATAGTGGAACAAATCTGGACATCAATCGAAGTCACATGTACTTTTCTCTTTTTTTTTTCACAGCAATTGGAAAATATTCATTGAGTATGCAACCGCTGAAGATTTTTACGCCAAGAGTGCAACCAACGAACATCAGTGGCGCAGATTTTGCATGACAAGGTACTTGAAGTCTAGAGGAGACGTTGCTACAAATGAGTGAAATACACTTCCAAACGTGGACGCTATTACGCAGATGTATGCGTGATATGCTGCAATTCTGTCCGTTAGACAAAGAATACAGCCCCGGAGATTCCACAACGGGGCAACAACCACAAGATTAGCGTGCTTCTTTATTTGCATTTCTTCTTCTTTTTTTTTTTCTTCATTTTTTTCTTCTCAAGGAGTTATGAGGGGAAAATTTGTGGACAAGAAACAAAATGACTAGATAACATCAGCTGCATCCTTCTATTCTCTGAAAAAAGCATGTCAATTTAGCTCAGTAGCCTGAGGGACAAGTGATTCCAAAGAAGGTTTTCAGCAAGCAGAGAAGCGAAAAAGTCATTTCAGAGTAATTTAGCTTATATATTTATCTATCTTCTTTTCTTCTTTTTTTTTCCCCGTGGTGGAACATATTTCCAGCATCCATCGTCGTCCATTATGTCCCAAATTCACGTTTTCTCCTTTGTATTTTTTTTTCTCTGCCCCCCTTTTTCTATCTCTGCCTCTATTATCACTTTTTCGCAAATCTACTTCTGTGAGCTGACTCTGAAAGGGATAGGGAATGAAGAAAGAAAAGAAAAGGAAGGGGGAGAAAAAAAGAAATGGAAGCAATTCACATTGAATCGGAAACCACTATCAGTTTATGAGCCTGTTTACTTTTTAAGTTCTCATTCTTCTGCGCTCCCCTACCCTTGGGGGGCAGATTGAATCCGAACGACCATCTTTTGCCACCCCCTCCGCCTGCCCCCCCCCCCCCCCAATCCTGCCTGCAATTGCCCCATTAGGGGATAACTATTTCACCTCACAGTGGAGGAAGTAATGCGGACGCTGGAAGAACAAAGGAGGAACAGCCCGGAGAAGGAAGAAGGATACATCTTTTTGTTGGTGCAAAAAAGGCTTTAGGGACAGACAATAGATAGTGAATCTCTATCTATCTTTCTCCCTCTCTCCCTCTTTTCATGTAGCTTTTGAAAACTGGCTATAGGGCTGCAGACCCAAAATATTGGCATAATTGCAAACATGGACTCGTAGATTACACAGATAGTGCCTGTCTGGGGTTATGGCTAGACCAGGACCCGGAGGTGAAACGGATTTGAAAAAAAGGGATCCATGCTGAATTGAAGGGGGACAGTTTTCATTTATTCCAGAGGAATCCAACCAGCGTGCCGCACCCTCACAATATCTTTGTGCGAGAGTTCATTGATCCAATTAGCAATGTTGAACACTGCATTCCAATTTCTTGCTTCTGGTCCCTTGTAGATCATACGATGTTGCCTCGTAATATTGTTTCCGCTGCTTAGAGTCCTTTCATGTTTGGTGAAAAATTCTTGCTGCCACATAAGGAAATATGATTTCCCTTTTTTATATGTTTCTATCAATATTGGCAAGGCATAGGGCATATATAGTGGATATGACTGTAATACATCTAGATTGCCTATCATAATATTTTTACATTAAAGAGTGAAAAAAAAGAGACTAATATATCCCAAAGATCAACAAACATCTATCAATCTACTTTGTCCACTCTACAGCATCTATTCATTCCCATTTGCTTACATGCAAGTTTTCTCTAGACTCTATCTTTAAGAATTGGACCTTCAGTAAAAAACAAAACAAAACAAGAAAAACAAAACAAAGTAAAACAAAACAAAACAAAACAAAAAACAAAACAAAACAAATATCACTAGGTGACTATGGGCTGGTTTTGTCATTATATCTTACACATGTCTTGTTTTGTGTTTCATTTATTGAATGTTTTTACGAAAGACCACACTTTTGACAATCAACTATCAAGCTCAATATTCTGTCTAAGTTATAAAACAAAACAAAAAAAATATCATACTAGACCGATATACCCATATCTGTGTTGGTACTCTTTAGCAAACTAGTCTTTTGGGAAGCCACTGCATCCATTCAGCTTCCCCTCATCATATAATTTATAGCAATTACAGGAGACTAAGTGAGTCAAATATAAAGGAAGAAAAAAAAAACGGAAAAGTTGATAAATAATCAGCAATTTCTGTGGGAATGATATTTTTATCTTGCACTATGTTCGCACTAAAAGTACTATAACCCTGGCTAGTATTGTATCGCGAGGGGTTGCAAGCAGGGGCTGTATCAACTGCAAAACTTCTTTTAAATTGGAATGAGGGCTGCCTAACTCATATAGAATTTGATCTATTGTAAGGCCTAGAGTGCTTACTAAGAAAAAAGACAGAATTGGAGTGCTTTGAATCACATCAAAAAATGACATCAGCTACACAACAGAGCACCACTGAGGATTTTGTTATCTTCTTTCAGAAGCAGAAGGCGCTATACGTAACACATGCAATAGATGGAGATATTTCTGTGACATGCTGAAGCAAATTTGGTAATAGATATCTTCCAGACAACAAAAAAAAAAAAAGAAAAAATGAAAGAAATAGAAAAGGGTAAGAGTATTGACAGCTACCCACAAGCTAGGTGCAATTTTTTTAATTGAAACTGTAACATTAAAAAACAAAAGAAAAGTGGAGAAGTCATGCCATCAGCTGGGATACAACCAATCACCTATGACTATTTTCACTGTTGCCATGGGAACAGGCATTCGTTGATGTCATTTCTTTTGTATGTTTTAACAATAGCAAATGTGTTTATGAGGGAGGATGCTAGCGTAAAGGTTTCACAAAACTCGCTGAGACATTATACATTTATATTGCATCCATATCGCTGTCAGATAAATGGAAGGTCTGTCCCTGCATCGCAATTTATTTCACGGACAGGGATGCACACATAGGTGATAAAAGTGCAGAAGTGGTTCCAGGCCATGCCTTTAACAGAGCTCACAATGGCTCGCAATATTGATATCAATTGTAATTCAGAGATCAATTGCAGCAAGTCTTTTATTGGCAAAGGGGGCCCCCACCTTTACAACGTGATAAAATTCCATTTTCAAACGAGGCGAGACTGTTCGCCTACGCAGCCAACGACTGCTGCAGAAGACGTAGAGGGGTAATACATTCATTGGTGCTACTCTATTCTCTGGAATCATTTTTTACCTTTCCATTTTTTCTTATTCAATATTCAATAGTTTATTTATTTCCATCATCACAAAGAAAAGAAAAGAAAAAGTTGACATAATCCAAAGTGATACAATTTTTTTTTTCATTTCTCTTACACTCGTCCGATAAAGGATTTTTTTTTTTTTCAATACAATATAAATTATACACGAATGATGTCGTAAAAAAGAAACAATGCACTTTGTCATGGCAACAAAAATAGTAAATAATCACAATGATGGAAAACAGTGTTCCACTAAAAAAGCCACGCTTGTAAAACGTGGAACACTGGAACAAAACAACAACAGCACCAATTTGTTATACCAATAAGACATATTCATTTTAAATTCTTCTATATACTATTGTACATTTTACTCATTGATATAATGATGTTGATACTATGAACAATACTTACTAGGATTTTAGGATGCAAACGTATTCTTTCTACTTTCATTCTATCTTTGTCAAAAACACCTCAGTGAAACACATAAAACTGTATATTCTCTGTATTTCTTCTGCTTTTCTTAATGTTGTCTATCCCTTTTTATTTTCATAGATCTATCAATCAAGTTGCCCGCAGTTAGGTGTCTCGGTCCATCTATTTCTGTATGTCTCAAAAAATTTGTCAAATTTTACATACCCATCTATGAAGCATTTTATCTCTCTATCCATTCACTCATTTATATATATGGATCTATTTATCAAACACTGTGCAGTCTGACTCATAGCATATCTTACTGTAATCATCATTCTCTGGTATCTCTTCCCCATACAGACACACCCTTCACCCATACACCATAACACAGCATCTTTCTCTGGTATCTCTTCCCCCATACAGACACACCCTTCACCCCTACATCATCATACAGCATCTTTTTCTGGTATATCTTACCCATACAGACACACCCTTCATCCCTGTACCATCACACATCATCTTTCTCTGGTATCTCTTCCCCAAACAGGCATACCCTTCATCCTTACACCATTACACAGCATCTTTCTCTGGTATCTCTTCCCCATACAGACACACCCTTCACCCCTACACCATCACACAGCATCGTTCTATGGTATCTCTTACCCCATACAGACACACCCTTCACCCCTACACCATCACACAGCATCTTTCTCTGGTATCTCTTCCCCATACAGACACACCCTTCATCCCTGTACCATCACACAGCATCTCTCTCTGGTATCTCTTCCCCATACAGACACACCCTTCACCCCTACACCATCACACAGCATCGTTCTATGGTATCTCTTACCCCATACAGACACACCCTTCATCCCTACACCATCACACAGCATCTCACAGAAGGAACCATTCAAACACAATGAAATTCAAACAAACCAATATAATAAACAAAACAAAAGAACTGCAAATGCTGGTCTTACCTGATTGGAGAAATGTTTTCATGAAGATGCAACAGCCAGATGACAGAATGAATGAAACATGAAAGAGAAAAGAAAATACAATAAACTATTTAAAACTTCAGTTATCTATGTCAGATATGAAATTTAAACTATTTAAAACTTCAGTTAGCTATAACATAAATGAAATTTTTTAACTATTTAAAACTTCAGTTCGCTGTAACAGAGAATTTTAAACTGTTTAAAACTTAATCACTATATCAAATATGAAATTTCAGGTTATTTAAAACTTTACTAACTATATTAGATATAACATTTCAAACCATTATAAATGTTAATAAAGTTCTATATCAGATATGAAGTTATTGATGCTAAGCGACTTCCACTCTTGAGATATGAAAAGTAATCTTGTCTTTATGTGAAATATATACATAGATAGTAGTAGATATACTGAGAGTTGATGAGACAAACAAAGATTGATAAATAAAATAAAAATCAAGTAGCAAGTTGTTGGTTTTTTTTTTTTAATGAGAGAAGAGCAGATAGGCCTTTGATAAAAACGTGTTTATGATAACAATGAAAGGATGAACCAACTTCAGGAAAAGAACAGGAGGCAGCAAAATAAAAAAGTGTAAAATCAAATAGTAAAACATAGACTTCCATACGAACTAGTTTCTTTTTGATAAGTTTAAGATAAAAAATTTTTTTTAAAGATATTATGCACTAAAGCTGCTGGAATGGAACACACAAAAAAAGAATAAAGAACATTGTGCAGCAAAAAAAAAATATAAGATATATGTATAGGTTTGAAAGTTGGGAGGGAGAAGCAAAAGAGAGAAAGAGATTTGTAAAGAGATAGACATATACAGAGAGAGAGAAAAAAAGAGAGGAAGATAAATATGGACTATTCTAGCCCAAATCCCACAAGACCAGGACCCACAGACGGAAAGGCACGAGTCCGCCGGGGACCAGGTAATCAAATTTGAATTTGACATCACGATGACTCTTGACCCTCGAGAGTCACGCCCCAGCGGACAGTGGACGATTGCCTGCTTGACCATCAACGACTTTCATCTCCGTACGTCCACTTTCATGTAAATTTATACCTCTCCTTTTCCTGTGAAATCTCTCTCTTTTTCTTTTTCTGAGGGATATACAGGTATCTCCTTTCATCAGTGAAGAAGAAGACGACAATATACTTTGAATTGCAAATCAAAGTCCCAGCTGAGATTAAATGGCTGGACGATAGGGTACTTTGTAGTCACGAGAAGAATATAATGAATTATAATGAAGAAAGTATTTATCGCGTTGACCACAGACACAGTAACTGTCTGTAGCTTCATTCACACGGCAAATATCAATTTCGGTCCATCTCATTCAGCTCCAAGTGAAGTACTTGAGTTCTCCAAACTGCGCAGGCCTAGAAAATGACCGGATTGTGACCCCAGGCAGCTTCATCCTGAGTGAAGTGTGGTGGGCCGAAGGATATGATAAAAAAATAAACGTTGGGGATATGTTTGCAAGGATTCAAAAAGAAATAAAAATGGACTGATTTTTGCACCGTAATGCAGACCCCATGAGCTAGAGGGGTTTTTGTTTGTTTGTTTGTTTGTTTGTTTGTTTCAACACATATATATTTTCAGTTTTTTCATCACATTTTGAAATAACTTGTCAAAGTTCAAAGTTCAAATTTATTTTCATTTCAATCAAATAAGTTGAATTGAATTGAACTGACTTGACTTGAATTGAAAAATAAACAGAGGAATTATATACAATGTATAAGCAGAACATATTTGTACTAATTGCAAAAACATAAATGATGTGTATGCATACTTTATGTTTATGTGTGTGTGTTTTAGCACGCCTTGAAAAGGTCTCCAAAGGGAGCCAATAAAAAACAAACAAACAAACAAACAAACAAAGTTTTATGAGAAGGCGGTCTCTGTAGACAGGCGGCTGGTAAAACAGGTCTGTCTGCATTTCCGATTCCCCTTTTCTCCCTCTATCACTCTCCTGTTCATCTCAATGCACCAGAAACTTGCATGAGTATGCGTTAATTACACCCAAATCTTTGTCATCCTTCTACTTGTGCACACACAGAAAAAAAAAAAATCATCCTCTCCTCCAACCACCTGCAATACCCATTTCAGACATTTTCCCCCTCCTTGTAACAAATTTATGCTCCTCTACATTGAATTCTCAACCCACTTTTATACCCTGCATTGCTCCGCTGTCATACGCATCTCCCCCTCCGTGCATCTGTTTTTATTTTTAAGGAGACTGGATTGCAGGCATCTTTCTTCTCTTTTGTGTGTGTTGTCATCTACACCCCTCCTCCTCCTCCTCCTCTTCCTCCTCCCCCCCCCCCTTCTGTCTCTTAGATTAACACTGACATACAAGCGTTTTCCCACACACCATTCCATATGTCTCTCCGTCTGTTCTCTCTCGAATTTTCTGGCAATCACATTTGTTCACTAATATCGCATATTACTCATGCTCATCTGGATCAGATTCAATACTGCAAAAAAAAAAGAAAGAAAAGAAAAAGAAGCAATAACGAAACTGTGGATACAAAATTACACACATTCAAATGCAAGCACAGACATACTGAATGATGAAAAAATTGAATTTTTATAATTACTATTATCATCATTCTACTCGACAAAAATCAGAGATATGAGGAAATGAATTATGAATGGGAAAATTGGCAAATAATTTAGATTTATCTGCAAAATGCCTGCTTCACAACTCCAGAAGGGGATACTTTTTGAAAAAAATTATTTATTTATGGATCATGAATAAATCAATCCAGTGGATGGGGTGCTACAGGGGGATGAAGCGAAAGGGGCGTGGCAAGGAGGCGGTAATTTGATGAGATAGAAAGGGTGAGATGTGGGAAGGTGTAGGATGGTCAAAAAAAGACCCTAAAAAAGATGGTCACACCATCACCAGGCATCAGACTCTTCCAGAGAAGAGAAGAGGCTCGGGTGGGGCAATGAACCAGAGGAATAGACATCAAAAGTCTACCGCTCTGTGTGTGTGGACACCTCAGACCGCACCATTAACCCCCGCCTCATTGAAATGGCCGCCTCAACCCAGAAACGTTTCCTTCTCTCTCGTCTTGTCAACTGGAACACACCTTGGACGGCTGCTGTGGGCCGGGCGGGAACTTTTCACAGCTCCAGCCGGTCGGTCAACACAATGCCAAGGACTACAGATTTCGTATGACCCAAAAAAGAGAAACTGCTTTACAACTATTTAGCAAATCCTGAATTCAGAAACCAGAGATCTCTAGTCCAAACTCCAATGCAGTCCACAGTACGAAGGCAGAAAGGGCATCCGATCCCACCTGCCAATCATTCCAATAAACCTTTTTCCTCATGTCCCATGAGGTATGCATTAATTGCAATTACACGATACAACTGTGGCAAGAACAGCTCGGTGTCACTAAGTGATAAACACTATTCATTTCTCTGGTCACGTTGTTGTGTTGGACTTAGGATTTGATACAACCTGTATTATGAAAGCATGCATTTAATTCAGTTCAATTGTTTCTCCTATTTCTTTTTAAAACTAAGAAGGTATTTTGTACAATTGTAACAAATATTGAATCATAACATTACATGTAAATTAAAATGAATATGAAACCATCATGAAATAAATGCAATTTCTATATCAATAATAGCATGTTGAAACAATGCAAGCAAAAGTAAGAGAAACAGGAAGAAACCTTGGGGAAAGCAATTTGATAAGCTGTAGAATCCAACATCTAAGTCAAAGACTTGTCATAGGGGGGAGCATATGAAAAAAATACCATGGAATCAGACAAAATTGTAAAAGTGAAAGTTCAAATACACTTTGTGAAGTGAAGTAATCATATGAACGGGACAATGTGGGATAGAATTATAAAAAAGCCGTGTGAGCTTATTGGGGAAAACTTGAATATATAAAATGCAATTCAAAGAAAGAAGATATGTATGCTAGTTCACAACCGAGAGAGAAGAAAGCGGTAGAGATTAACTTTATACGAATACGATGCAAACTGTAGAGCTATCTATATAGCTCTCTCCTCTTCTCTCCTTCTTTATGATACACCACGAGACTCAGACAGGATAAACAGTGGATAATATATTTCCCATCGATGTCACTCCAATCTCATATCATAAATGAATTCCGTGCCCGCTTGTCAAGAACAAATAATGTTGTCGCGTCGCGCTCCTCAATCTGCATAACTGGAAATGGAGTTGGCTCCTCTTTAAGCTAAGTACCTCGCACAGAGATATGCCCAGAGAGAGCAAGAGAGTAGAGACAGACAGACAGACAGACAGACAGACAGAAAAACAGATTTAGAAGCAAAGCAAACAGATAAGAGGTGTAGAGCTTTACAAGTAAACACATACTGCAAACACACAAAGACATATTTGCAATATATTTGCAATATATGTGTATATATGTATTTTTATATATGCTCACCTGTATTATCTAGTTCTGTAATGTCTTTGTCATCTTTTCTTTTTTCTTACTCTAGCTTCACATGTGAGGGGGAAAAAAGAGAGGGTTTACAGCAGATACTTCATTTCTGTATTACATGTAAACAGTAAACAAATATACTGCAAATACAATCTATGAATATGTACAATGGAACTCACATATATACACTGTATGTACATATATATATATATATATATATATATATATATATATATATATATATATATATATACATATCAGATCACATAAAATCTATTTCTACAATGTCTTTATGTTTTGTTTTGTTTTGTTTTGTGTTGTTTTTTAACTTTTGCATCACATTTTAGGGAAAAAAGAGAACTGTCTATGGCAGGTATTTCATTTCAGTAAATTGAATTAATGGAATAAAAAAGGAATCTGATTTCCTGATAACACCAGTTGTTTCCATGACAATCAATAAAAGACAATCGCCATATTCTCTTGTCTTAAAGTGGCACTGACCCTGTCCTAGTTCTCTAGTTTTTCTGTCCTTGCTCTACTTTTCTTTTTTACCGTCCTTCTTATCGTGAGATATCTCTCTTTTGCATGTTCCATTTTTGCCTTTGAACATACAGTAGTAATCCAAGTTATTGTATTTGCTGATAAATCTACCAAAGTTCACAGACTTCTCTCCTGTGATTCACCTCAAGAGGGCATTCTGAAATCTTGGTGTCTTCTTGTCCTTTTGCCTTGTCTAAATATGCTCTCCCAATCAGAGAAATCACTTACCCCATCCTTCCCCCCCCCCCCATCGCCCCACCACCTACCGATACCAAACCAGTTGATGAGGATGCAGGGCGGAATCCCCAAACCAGCTGTGGACACCCCAAATTACACTTCGGGATGAATCACGCCGTTCGTCCAACAGCAAGTTACAATCAGGGCGAGGGAGCGAAAGAACGAAAAAGGGAAAAGAGGAAAAGGGAGAAGAAAATCGAAGGAAGGAGAGAGATGTAAAGCTGACATTGCTGTCTTTCTAAACAGGTACTTTTCACAAATCAACTCGGAGCTTATTCTTCGCAATCTAATCTAGATGTACATTTCCACGGGAAGGAGCCCAGATCCGAAAACTCCTCTTTAAACCGCGCGGACAAATTCCGTGAACGCCTAATTGTGACGATATCGGCGCATCTTCATTAAATCCGAATCTGTCCCTTCCTCTCGGAGAGAGGGCGGCGACGGGTCGCGTGACTCACGAGGGGGCCGGGGAAGATTATTGCGTCACGTCACGACAGTTCCATCAGATGGAGTCTCAGAATTTGTGCTCAAAAAACACTGCATAAGGGCAGCCCTACAGTGTGATACACAGGAAAGCTACTTGCAAATTCCAACATTCTCATACCATTGATGGAAAATCCCCCTACATGTGCAATTCTGTGATCTTCAATCGGCATTTTCACACTTTATGTCAGTTTAGTGTTTTTCTCTGAGTTTTCACAGACACCAATTTTGGTTTGACAAACATAAGGCAGTTTACTTCTCTCAAAATTATTGTATTTCTCTTTTTTTTTAAGGGTAGGAGGATAGAGTTATTTGCAAAAAAAAAGGAAAATGGAAGTATTCTACACAAGAAATAAAACAACAACAATTTTGAGATGTAGTTTTAAATGAATCATTCTACGTTAAACAACTCCTTTTCCTGATGCATCATGAATGTATGAAATACGATGCTCAAATCTTAAGGCCAGGGCAGGAAGTATTATGCATATCATCAACTCACAAACACATTTGTGGAGCACACAAATTATTCACGATCAGCTAGGGGGCAGGCTGCCGATTCAAAGTGTGAACGAGATAGAGAAATCGCCAATTGCCATCTCGAGTGAAACTCAGAATTTGACAGACAGAGAATCAACCTTAACTCCTTGTTTGTTATTAATAAATTACACTTATATGGCCATAAAACATTCATCAGTTACTTCATATGTCTGTGCTGTTCTTCTATGGCTTAAAGGCATAATTGACCATTTGCAGATGAAACAAAAACCCAGCATTAGTGCTTCAAAATAGTTCTAAAATGTGAGTTAGGGCTAGAAACAACCACTGTAAAAATTTGAATCCGTATAATCAATGTTAAGTATTGTTACATACACAAAATGTGAACAATAGTTATAATAAAAATGTTTCCAGATTAAACCGTCTACAGTTACAGTTTATTGAGAAAAACACTGATATATTGTATTTTAGGCTTTATTGCAAAAAATTTATATGGAAGGATGTTTTGTGATACAACAGAACTACACATATGCATTAAATATGATATCTTGAAATTTTTGAAATCACTACTCCCAAAGGTAAACTGGACCTTTAAGTGCATGCATGCCAGCAACTAGCGGTTCCTGCACAAAGTCTATGGATTTTTATGGATGTTCATGGATCTTCTAATGAAAGGGTTGAGTGAAATGGTTCCATCATCATCTATTCACTTTACCTACTTGTCTTACTCCCCCTCCCCTTATCATCATTCCAATCCTTTTTTGAAACCACAGCATTTTTTGGACTGTGTCTGGGGTTATTCATTATACCCCTACCCCTCTACCAGGAGATCCTACCAGTATGCATCCTACCAGTGCACGCATCAAAGGTGACGCTCAATCGGACAAGGAGTGCCTCCCCTTCAAAGTCATTGATAAAGGGTATGAGGATCCACGCCCTTCCCAAAACCACCCCGGTCCCGTTTGGCCTTCTCTTTGCTTTGCACATCAGGGCAGCTCCCACTTTGTGGGAACAATAATGGAAGATGGCCTGCTCACACTCAATCTTTCCATTCACTTTGAGTCTTCCACAAGATTTGCTCTGACCCAATTCCCCTACGCTTCTTCCTTTCTAGTCGTCTCCGATCCTTCCGCTAAAGGGGTGGAATGGTTACGGAAAACTAGGCACGATATGGCTTTGGCCAGACAAGCGCTTCCATTGCGCTGTCACAACTAATAACTCTGCCGCGGTGTGTCTATATAGTGCAACAAGCAGTATATGCATTCCTTGTGCCCACCCCCACCCCCTTCTGTATGTGGGTGCTGCGTACACGGGCCGGCACGAGCCAATCTCGTTAGCGCCTCGCGTATCCCTGTCGGCGCAACACCTGCACACCGAACACCACCTCCTCCGCAGCCCTGGATTCGTCGGTAGGGGGGCGCTGCCTACCAGAAAACAATCCCTCGTGCACATTCTTTCCCCCTCCTCCTCCCTTCTCCCCCTGGAGCGTGAATTCTCCAATGAAATTTGAAACCAAATCATCTCATAGACTTAGGCCATGAGAGAAGGAGGGTTGCTATAGCAGTTCATTGTACCAGCATTCATGTTACGTTTGAGATTACTTTGGTTACCCCCCCCCCCCTTTATTTTTGTTCCCACTTTGTCTGTTACTAAACAGCTCCTCAAAGATTAATAGATTCCTTTCATTTTCCTTTTTCCGTCTCTGCAATTAAAAAAAAAAAGAAATTGCTTCACAGCTCAGCAAGTGCTATGCTTTCCAATCATACTGGGGAATGATTGTGGGTGAGATGAAAAAGACTTTGATTGAAATGTGATAGCCAACTGATAGCTTTTCATAGATGATAAATGTCAAAAGCTGTAGCAACGAAGAGCCCCGAGGAGAACAAGAGATTAATTTCCATTCTTTTGGTTCATTTCTTAAATTATGATGTAATACGGGAGAGATGCATGAGCTCGTGAGCCTGGAGAGGAGAGAAGTATGAACTCATTCTCGAGTGTAAAGAATATGTAGTCATTGTTTGAGGAGGCTTCAAAGGTAGCTTGAAAAAAAGAGTAAAAAACAAGGGTGAGGTAGTGAAGATGTTGTTTCCATGGTAACAGGACTGATAATGATGAGATGAGTTTTCTTTCATTTGCACCTAACAGCTTTTTATTGTTTTGTTTGTTTTATTTTTCCTAGTCTGTGATAAACATGGAGTATAAAGAACAGCCTCACAACCTCAACAACATCTTACCAAAGATTACTTATACAACATGTATATTCATACTGCTACGGCTATGATTAGGGACCTCCTAGGTCCTTTTCTGTTCTTCAACACATGACATAAGAAAACCTTTGACCTTAAACAATACAATATCATATTTAGGTGCATTTAGTCCTTTGCATCACTACACTTATGTCTTCAAAATCATCCACAGCTTGACATAATATGGAGAAGAAGGAGAAGGAAAGAATGCAAGAGTAAAAATATCAAGAAACACACACACACAAATGAAAAGATGACAAAATTTGAAGAGAAAAGAAAAGACAAATGTGAAACCAGAGTAGCAAGTACAGAACAACTCTGTATCTTCTACCCATAGCCTTATGTTTGTATCTCTTGGATGTTACCCGATTTAGATTTTCTCTCGAGTTGCTTCTGTATTTAGATACAGGACTCTGTAGTGGCTTTCATCTCTCTTTCATGTTTTGTGTTTTGTCCTCCCCCTTCTTTTTTAGTTGGTGGTGTTCTCTCTCTCTCTCTCTCTCTCTCTCTCTCTTTGTCTCTGAGAATTATTGAGGAGTTGAGAGAAACGGGAGAAGGATGAGATGCGTAACAAATAGAGTCATCGCGGCTCACACCGCATTCTGCATCACTAACATTGAATGCCTCGTGCAGAGGGAGAAAGAGATAAAGAGAATGTGGGAGGAACAGAGAGAAAGAGAGAGAGATAGATATAGATGGCAATTATTCTAAAACTGTCGTGCAGACGACACAATCAGAGTGAAGATGCGTTTCCGTGGAGACAGGAACTCCAATGTTGCGGTCTGACCACATATTTTTTCTTCTTCTTTCTTTTTCTGCTTTTTCATTCTCCCCTCTAGTGTCTAGTCTGGCGAGGAGACAGTAAGATGTGAGGAAGGGGTGAAGATCTCTCAAAAATGTCGGGCGATTTTTTTTTTGTCTTCTTTCGAGCGATTACATTTCAACAAGTCATCACTCGCATGGAGATTATGCTCAACTCCTCACACGCACTGCACAATCTTTTTCGCGACGCCTCACAAGAATGATGCACTAAAGAATTCCAAGAGTCAATTCTTCTAGCTCCTAAAAAAAAAGAAATGGCTGAATGAAACATTTGTGTGTGTGTGTGTGTGTTCTGGCATGGCTTTCAATAGGGTAATTCTTACAGCTACCCAGACTGTGGCTTATAAAAAAAGGCATGTCCAAAATTACACTCGCAAGATGATGACCTTTGCTTGATTTTCATCTCATCCTGCCATGGGCTATTTCAACATGCTGACAATATTTGTTTTAGCTTGTTTCATGTTTTGTTTTATTTTGGTTTATTTCTTAAGAATATTTTGTGAAATCTTTCTTTTTATGTATCTTTGGTGAACATTTTTTTTTTTTGTAATTCAACTTTTGTAGCAAAAAAAGCTGCTGAAAACTGCTTATCCAATAATTCAACTTTTGTGAAACTGAACTGAAACTGAATCAAGATTGGAACAAATGAAGAGTTTGTTTGCAAAAACCGATAAGTCCATATTTGTCAAATGGAGATATTTGCGATTAAAGGTCAAGAAAAATAAAGGGAATAATAAGAAAATTTTTGCTTCTTTTGACCATAACTTCAAAAATATACCTTTATATGTAGTAACCAATTTATCATTTAAAAGGTATTATTTTGTACTTTATGACAGAGACCGTACTTCAAAATCTTCAAAAATGGACTTATCGGTTTTTGCAAACAAACTCTTCAAATATGGATTTATTGCTCCGATATGGATATTTCTACACTTAGATTCAGATATTTCTCATAAGATTTTTAAGATGCCATATTCAAGCCAAGATTTCTACACTTAAATTTGTACAGTTATCAGAAGAATTTAACGATGCAATATTCAGGCAAAGATAGGGGTGTCAAACTTACAACAATAACACAACAACAAATAACCAAAAGAGATTTAATGCATACAAAACTTGATTCCACATCATTTCATATTTTCTAAGCAAACTTATTGTCTGCTGAAGCCTTCTTAACTAATCCCAGCAAGCAATGCTGCTTAGCATCCCACACCCCCGTGTACTTTTTCCGTACTGCAGACTGATTGATAAGTCAATTAATGAATTATCGTCTTAAATGATTAACATTCTGACTCACCCCCCAAAGTATGAACAATTTATTCCTCATTTTAATGAGCTAACGAGGGGGAGAGGAGGTGGATGAAAGGTTAGTGAAAGGTGAGAAAAAAAAATGTGGTTTAAGAAATTGTGGGAACCTTAAAAAAAAAAATCTTAAAAAAAAAAATCATCATCACCAATCATCATGGAGACAAGGGAACATAAACCTCCAAGAAATAGAATTTTAACCCGTTCCTCCCACAATTCTCTGAGAGTCTTCAATGCCCCCAAACAAGATACACTTTTTTGTCTTCTATTTTTTTTTTTTTTTTTGCAGGTGGACAGAGAACAGAGTACAGGTTGGTAATCCACCAAGCAGTACATGTATCCTCTTTTCACGGTCAACTACACACATGCGCCATCGAACAATGAAAATATCTATTGAGTGCAAGGTATCGAACAAGGAAAATATTGATCGGGCGTGAGGTATGAATAGAGCGTGCGCTGACGGGCTCACAAACGTTTTGTTATAGACAAAACGATCGAGGCACCTGAAATGGGTCAGCGAAAGCCAAAATCTACTGAGCTCAGCCTCAATCGCTATGTACATCTTCATATGAGTTTTAATGCAAAACAAGCACACTTTACATTGGAAAAAGGTAAGTAATACGGTGATACACTCAATTTCCCTCCAGAAAGAAAGCAAATATTGATAGAAGAAACGCTAATCCTTCTATTGAAGCCATTTTTCTTGGTAGTATGTAACACAAATAAACACAAATTTAGGCCACAAATGCAGGTACGTTAATGTAACTCTTGTCTACATTTTGGGAACTTGGTATACCAGGTTCCCATATAAAAAGGAATGGGTTAAGTCCTCAAATTATAGTATTTTGCATATTTCGAGACGACAAAAGTCAATGTCTGTTCTACACTCCATGAGCTAGTCAAAGTAGTTTGATAGTAGCGCATGCCTTGGATATGAAATTTCTATGGTATGTAGGCATAATTTTAGCAGTATCATTATCAAGAACCTTTAGACATGCACAAGCACAACTCTTGTGTCTCGTGTGTGTGGTGCCGCATCAATCGTTATTACGCCCTCCTTCCACTAAATCACATAATATCTACATGCACTGCAAATTCACAGGTCGCTCAGGTTTTAGGGCACTGTGTGCAATACCAAAAAATTTAATCTATACACCACACTACAAATACAAACGTGCCACCGATATACAATATTGTTTTTTATTTTGTCGAACAAAAGCTTTCTCAATTGGGAGAGTGGGAGAACAAAATAGAATAAATGCTGCCCCAGGGAAAACATTACAAATATTTTGATATCACAGAGAGAATATGGCTGATCATGTCTTCCCATAAGCTGACTTATATTTCACTAACCCACATGATATATTAGTATAGTGGGTGTGAGTGTTCATGTACGTATATTATGAACATACATAGATGTGCCTAAACACGCACGCATGCCCATATAAACAAATATGCTATATCACATTTTACATACAGTGAAGTATATCATGCGTGGTTCCATGAAAATATGTATTTGTACCTGGTTTGCTCAATTTGTCCCTACAGATCACTTTTACTACAGAGCCCATGGACACATAGCAATTATCTTGACAGATATGATATATTAGATTCTTACATATATTGTGATATATGGATACATCATTATGAAAAATACATCTCACATAATACTGCTACTCTACACGTAGTACTCAATTTAATGTTATTATTATATTTCATATCTCTCATTTTCCCCCGAGGGAGGGTAGGACACAGAGCTCCATCAGTCAAAAGTGAGTAGATATTATTATGTTAATATGTTCCTGCTGACAGACAAAAAAAAAAAAAAAATGAATAAATAAAAGAAGCTCAGGGAGAGAAATATATAGAGAGAGAAAAAGAGAGAGAAATATATACAGAAAAAGAGAGAAATATAGAGAGGAAAATAGAAAGAGAAATATATGGATAGATAAAGAGAGAATGTGAGGAAAAAAATGCAGGTTCTCTATATGAATCATCAAATTATGTTTCAACACTGACTGTCATACATCATCCATTTTCCATTTTCCCTCATCACACTGGGGGGAAAATTGGCTGAGTGGTGTCAGAACGCATGTGAGTGCTAAAAAGCAATACATCACAATACTGAAAAAAAAATAAAAGAAAAGGAGACAGGGGGGGGGGGGAGATATGATATAGGAATAAAGGAGGCACAGGTCACCGATAAAGTACCAAAGCCATTTTTTGACACGGAATTTGATTACGATGATGAATGCACGCCGTGCTCACATTTTTGCACTACAACCCATTATGGAGAAAAAGGGGGTGGGATGGGGGAGGGGGGTGAGGCAGTCAAAAAAGAAGAAGTTTGCTTTCGATGTCGACAAATTGTAAAGGATGTGTGCTCCCGAGTGAAATTTGCGCTCAATTATTTGTCTGTCAATGTCCAACGTTCCCTGGCAAAAGTACATTTCACCACAAACAACACTTCATTTCCCAACTTGCACAATCATTGTTCCGAAGTATAATATTTGCTTTCAAATATCCACGGGGCTGTATCACTGAAGCAGTGGCAAAACGTATATCTCTCTGACTGTTTGCCGAAACGAGGTTGACTAGCACACGCACAGAAGGTCACGGGCAGGCTCTGCAATGCGCAACTCTCGCAGCCCTGCTTGCGAATGCAAAACTCGTCCGACTCGAGCACGAATACCGCATCGAAATTCTGTGGGTTTTTTTTTTTATTCCGGACTTCACCAACAGTCAACAACCATAGCAGTGAATGGTTCTGTTTTTTTTTTTTGTTTTTTTTTTTTTGGTGCAGATCAGAAGGATACCCACCCTTTCAGTCCCACCTGTTCATTTTTTTGTTTGTTTGTAGGGTGCATGACACTCACTAATATTTACCCAGGATAAGGCATTGATAGTACTCAGTGTAAACTTTGAGGCCATTCAAGAGAGAAATAGAGAGAGAGAGAGAGATTCTGAAAAGATCAGAAAAAAGAAAAAGCAAACTGGAGAACAGTGTGGAAAATATGATAAAAGGGGAAACAAAGATACCACTAAGTGACACGAACTTAAAGACGTGGACTTTTGATGTGTACACTTGCCGCAAGTGATTAATGATTTGAGCCCTTGGGATTTGGCTCTTCCGCCCTCAAAGATCTCTGTTTTGCCTTTTTTTTTTTATTTCTTTCCTCTAAGAAAAAAAAATCATGTAAAATCATCCATTCTAATTTTATCGAAGGGTCGGTCAAGAGCTGCATCGTTTGCTGCAGATTTTCACGGGGCTTTGGTCCAAATCAAATATCGTCATTACCGATCAGTAAATAAGGACTTGAATAGAGAATGTGGAGTGCCAGGCTGCAAGACACACACCAGGCTGCTGGTGGATGTAAAAACCTCATGCGAGAGAAAAAAATAACTATACATAGAAAGAGAAGAAAACGAAAAGACACAAATTGATGAAGAGATACTTGCGTACAGGTAGGTTAAAAAATGTGTCCAGATATTACCCCCGAAAAAGATATATGGTTTTAAAAAAGAAAGAGAAAAAAAGATTTGCAACCTCAAACCTTTGGGTTTTTTCTCCTTTGTGCTATATCATATCTTGGCAAGACAAGACTTATCAATGAATCACTGGATTAAATTGAATTCGAATTAAATTCAAATAAAAATGTTAAAGAAATTTTGTGAGCTAGATCAGGAGTGAAGAAGAAAATTTGGTCTGTAAACAACAAGAACATAATTTATACATCCAAATCTAGAGTTGTTAGTAAGTATTGAGTTGTAAACTTTAACATCAAATCCAGAATTGTTACTAACTGCTGAGTTGTAACTGTAGTAGAAGGTCCACATGTTGAGTTATGAACTGCAGTCTTATTTGAGAAAAAACAACAACAACTGATGTATACTTCTGTTTTGTACATATCCAGCACCTCAGAGAGAAGTAACCAGTTGCTAATGGAAACCACATGGGATGTGTGTACAGTTTAGCAAAGCTTTCATACTTCACAGAGAAGGGGTTAAAGTGGTCCCTCTGTCAAACGAAAGTGGTTTCAAGTTTTCGTGAAAGACCATATATTGGTACACCTATCTTTCAAGCTGCTCCTCCCCATTTAAACAAACATATCACAACTTAGTTCTTAACTTAAAAAAAAAGAATGATAAATGATATGTGAATGCTTTATACTTCAATATTTCACAAATTTCAAATCCAATATTTCAAAATTTGCATCTCTCCATTTTTAGTTGACCTCCTTCTGTCTGTGATTTTGTTTCTTTTTCTTTTCTCTTTTTAAGTTTTTTTTTTTTTTTTTTTTTTTTTTTTTTTTTTTTTTCCAGTTTCCTGCCATGTGTGACTGTGCTCAGTCAATGGCGTTGTAGATTTTTCAGCCATGTTTGGTGGCCCGACCCACTAATCAGCCAGAACTCTTGGCGAGCACACACAGCAAACACGCAAGAGTTTCTCGCTCGGTGTCTCTCACACACTACACTTTACCCCCCTCCGCTCCAACCCATCGATAAACTCTATCTTTTGAACAGGAAGCGGCAGTGTGGGTGTGTGTGTGTGTGTGTGGTGTGTGTGTGGGTTAAGGTTTTTGTGTAAATGTGTGTGTGTGTGCGTGCGTGCAAAGCAGCAATATCTGGGGGGGGGGGAGGGAGAAGGGGGTGGGGACAAGGAAAAGTGGTGACTCAATGGGGTGACAAGAATTTAGAGATGCGTTCCCATTAATGGGAACTGGTAACAGGTTCTATCTCCCGTTACCATGACAACAAGGGTGCAGGTACACAGGAGCTAGCATAGATCTACTTCCCATCTTCCCAAACCAGCAACCAATTCCCCCCCCCCCCCCAAAAAAAAAAGGGAGGGGGGAGTGATCTTATTGTCCCCTTCAGTAAAGTGCTAAGACATTTTAAAGCTAACCAAATGATGCGGAGGGAGGGGAGGGATTGGAGACGAAATGGGGTGAGAGGAAATTGTTTGCTATCGTCGTTGGAGAGCTCAGCAAATTTGACCTTAAGAGTTCTGAACTCAGACTAAGTCAGTGGCTCCCAAGTAATCAGCTTGTACAAATTCAGGGCAGACAAGCAGCTTGACTAGTCTTTTATCTCCAGACCCATCAGTTTCTCAAGTACTGTAAAAACCAGACATTTTCGTGCGCAAGAAACTGTTGCAAATTTTTCAAGGAGCCGAGTTTCAGGAAAGAAGATTGCACGCCAAATATGTCATAAGCTCCAATTTGCAAAAGTTTCATGCCGCAAATGTTTCTAGTTTTATAGTAACACAAATTTCATCATACAAGGATATTAACCCATTGGGGATGGGCTGATTTCTGATTTCACTGCAACACGCATTTCCCATAGACACCTGCCTAAGGATGGGGGGGGGGGGGGGGGACTATTTTTTAATGGGTTAAGTTATCTGTGAATCTGATGGCGGCTTGATTCGGTACAAACCACCGCACAGACAGCATGAAACATGAGTGTCAAACAAAGGTTAGTAAATCTACACTTTCCAGTGAAATCCTGATAAAAAAAGAACTCTATAAAGAAGTAAAACAAATAAAAAAAAATCAAAGAAATAGAAGGTCGAATGCTTATCTACTGGAGGATAGGCCTGGCTGTATTGTGACATCATCTAAGAAATGTGGTACAGCGGCCGATACAAAGGCAACTGGGTTCTGGGAACCTTGCAGGACTGCGGTTAACCGATGAGAAACGCTTTTGCAGGTGCCTTTTTGACCCCTACAAATGCCAAACTTATAATATATGTTGCATGCAGTGTCCCATATTATAATGTTTGACTGTATAAAAGTAAGGAAAGACATCATGTTTCATTGATCATATCAGTGCAATTATCACACTTCTCTTTTTTTTTTTCTTTTTTTTGTTAGGACATTTTTCCTCTGGAAATATTAATCTGTGGTAGGTGAAAAAAAAAAGAAATTGCCTTGATAATGTTCATAAAGGTGCTAATATATCTAATGTAATGTGGCAAAGGTATTATGTCCATTCTTGACCTAAAAAGACATAATTGAACATTATGGTACTTCAAAGTGTAACATATCACAGTGTCAAAATATCCTAGAGCAAAAATAAAAACATGCAAATTTCTGTTCCTTACGTGTAATACTATACAGGTAGTTTACATTTGATACCACAGAATTTTTAACATGTAGGCCAGGAAAATTTATCTTACCTAGTCAAGCACAAATAATCAATGTGATGTTACATATTAAAATTATTGGTACATGCCACAACAGTGAACATATACATAAAAACAGAAAACATATAATCAACCATGGCATTTTCTTTACAAACATGTTGTTTCTTTTCTTTTTTTTTTTAGGGAAAAGAATTGTGTACAGACTTCAATTATTTTCTTTTCCAAGAATGGGCACTTCTGATGCCTTATTCATGAAAGGAAAAATAGGTCTGGCTAAAGGAGAGTACTTACTGCAAATTCCATGACCATTAAGCCGCTTGCAGTCTTTAAGCCAACGTATTGGGGCTTCATGAAATAGTAATTGGAGTATCACTCAGCAAACACATTGGAGATAATAGAGTGACCGTCAGGGTTGAGCGGTGCCCCACACAATTATAATTATGTGGGACTGAGCAAGTTCTTGCACGTGGGGAAACTCCATGCCTAATGATTCTGCTTGGAGCCAGATCCGAACATTAATGTGCGATGAAATCACCCCGACTGTTACACTCTACTTCGTTGGCGATACGTTAATGACTCAACAGGACGAAGACGGCATAAAAATCTTCGCTTAAACTCGCGGCCGCCCAGATGCGGTGACATTTGCGAGAGCCATAAAAGAGGAGACACGCTCAGAATGTGATTGATAAACTCCAATCGTGCCCTGGCATGGATTAGTTTCCAAGTCAGAAAGGACCAGACACGAGGCGCTCCATCTGATTCTACTCACATCGCAAAGATAGATACTTCATGACAGGAATTATGAATTTTTAAATCATCATCTCTTTTTTATGTAAACGCATACTTCTCAAATGAGTTTTGCTTTGATTGCATATGGTAAGAGAGACATTCAAATGATGTGGAAGGGGGGGGGAACCCTGTAGATGAAAATGCTAAAATATGCATCCAAAGCAATCAGGAAAGAATGCCGCTATTGCTGGCGAGCTTTTTTGCAACCCTTATAAATAGTTTAAGAACAGAAACCACGATTTGTCTAGAGGACAGGGTTCGGGGGAAGGGGGGGAGAAGCTGCAATATATTGGGTGACCCTTTTTAGGGTTGACCCGCCATTCCGTCCAGGGGTGCATCTAGACTGCGAAGCCCAAACTGCAATCAAATGGCGGCGAAAAGTATGCAATCGGCCCCCTAATCTTTTGGGGCGCGCATTCAAATCAGGCACTGGCTTTCCCCTTACCTGTATCAGTCTTCTATCTTGTGCAGCTTTTGCTGGCCAAAGACCTGTGAATCAAATTTCAGGCAGGAGCCGAAGATTTAGATCCTAACAGAAGTTAACCCGTTGAGGATGAGTCCCGAGTATACTTGGGCAGGTGTCTATGGGAAATGCGTGTTGTAGCAAAATTAGTCCATCCTCAATGGGTTAAAGACATAGGAAACACATTAAAAAGAACAAAACATATGGGGGGCAGGAGGGAATCCTCGTCATAGACATGGTGGACACTGCCACATCCAGCAGTACCACAAATGATCACTTTATTGGGGGGAGGGGGGGGGGGGGTGATACCGCAAATTATCGAACAAGAATGCGAGAAAATCTGACCATACTCTTGAAGATCGTTTATCCTAAGTGAAATGATTGTCGAATCCCGCCAGGTCCCTATTCCTTGGCGGATGCAACTCACATTTGATACAATGTAACTTCAAAATCAGCCAACATTGCAAAATCTTAAGCAGATTTTTTTTTTCTTTCGCAAACTGACCAACAGCGGAATGCAAATCTCCATGCCTATACCTGCTAAACTCATTACCCCCCCCCCCAAAAAAAAAAGAAAAAATGAATACATAAATCGATAAAATCCCTCGGGAATGCAGGACAGTAAACAGATAAAATTATCTATTCATATTTACCCATGTAATTCAATGCTCCCGAAACAATGAATCCTCGTGTTAGCCTCGCGGGAGCGCACGACTGCACAACCAAGATATTTCGTTGGCATTTCTAATGACCAATGATACCATTCTGTGAGATGACTTGAAAGAAACATGTGGAGAATATTCATTGTGGCATGAAAGCTGACATTTAAATTTATGGCCTCCTCTACGTGAAAGACAGTAGGTAACTGATACATGCATACATGCAGTAACCAGATAGCCAAAAAGAGAATCAAAATTATGTGCAGAAAAATGTGCACAACTAGAGTGCTAAATCGCAACTGTCAATTTTCCTCGAAAGGCGCCAAAATGCATCACAAAACCACACAGTATGTGTAGGCAATGCAAGTTTTAATATTTCATCGATGATTAGTAGTGTCATAATGCTTAAAGAATTCTCCATCATCGTGTTGACTCAAATGCTCATTAAAAAAAAATGGTGTTCAGTTTAAATCTGCCGATATCTCCACAATTACCTGTCCAAATTCCATAGGTGAGCATGCTTTTAAATGTGAAATATTATTGATTCTTGATTTTGATTTGTTTCTGAAGGATGTTGCTGCAGTGTTTTTGAAAATTGATTCCACGACCTTGGACATTTAATCTCCTGTGTGTTTTCCTGCATCTAAACCTCCTCAAGTTTGCAAGATAAGCTTCTGTCACATCTTTCCCACAGTAGGTTTCTTTACAATATGGTGTGATAAAGTATTTATTGCCAGAAAGCGCAGAACCAGAAGATCTCAGAATACAACAATCAGGAAACTGATATCCAGCAACTTTAACAGACTTTCACGGTGACTGGTCACATGCAGGACAATGATTTGCATGACATTAACGTAAGCTTACAATTCCATTCAAGTCACAGATGTGCTCTTTTCTTTTTTTGGGGGGCTTGGAAAGAGAAGGTAATTGGCGGGGCGTCCCACCGGTGAAAAGTGCCGAACAGAGCGATAAAACTCATCAGCAAGTCGACATCACCTTATCACGGACACGGCAGGAGGAAAATGATGGAGTCACATTTTTGTCGGAAATAATTTCTCCCAATGCACAAGGGTTGGAGGAGATAGGAAATTTGTCTCCATTGCATGCGGGTCAGAACCTCCCAGACGACCGTGACTTAAAGCACCGATGTAACTTTGATTAAATTTTAAAACTAGAAATGTCGCTATGGCGACTGATGCCTCCGCCATAATGCATTATTCTCCCAATAGGTGTATAGTACAATGTCTTCACAATGTGTAATGACAGTTTCACATAACTGGCAGAAATATCTGGAATGTTCACTTTCCACGAACTGGGTTTGCTATAATTGTCTATTAAAGAGTGCAGGTACGCATATTTGGGGAATTGAACATTTTTACTTGACTTCTGACCGATCTTATTATAAGTTTATGCATTGAGTATAATTTTCAAGGTATGAAGAAAGAGTGTAATTACAGTACAAAATATATCTTCTTTTTTTTTTTGCATTTAAACCTGACCTTTGACCCTTAACATTTTACCTTTGACCTTCTGGCTAGAAATTTTCAAGAGAATCTCCATTAAAGAATACATGTACATTTATATTAAATTTTAAAACCAATTATGCAATCATTGCATATACTAGTATATGAGGAAAATAGTAACATTTTGAGGAGTTGAACTTGACCTTTGACCCCTGACTATTGACCCATGACCCCTAAATTCCCTAGATAATCCCTGCCAGTCAGTACATGCATATGTACCAAGTTCCATGAAGATACATTGAACTATTTGCGAGAAAAGTGATATTGCAACATTTTCACCTAACCTTTGACCTTTTGACCTTTGACGTTATGACATGAAACTCTCTCTGGATAATCTTTACGCAGTAGTACATGTCTACACAAAGTTTCAAGAAAATAACTGCGGGCATTGCACAGATATGGGGGAAATAGCAACATTTTTAGCATTTGACCTTGACCTTTTGACCTTTGGCCTCTTGCCAATGTCACTAAAATCTACTCAACTAATTGTCCCATCATACATCATCCTTGGACCAAGTTTGGTGAAAGCTGCTTCATCCAGTTTTGAGTTATCACGTAAACAGATAAATTTTACGATTTGACCTTGATCTTTGACCTTTGACCTCTGTCCGATTTCACTGAAAAACTAATCAAGTAATTGTCCCATCATACATCATCCTCCAAGAAAGTTTGGGGAAATTTGCTCCATCAAGTCTTGAGTTATCGCGTAAACGGATACAATTTCATGATTTGACCTTGACCTTTGACCTTTGACCTTTAGCCGATTTCACCCAAAATCTAATCAAATCATTGCCCCATCATACTTCATACTTGGACCAAGTTTGGTAAAATTCCATTAAATATTACTCAAGTTATCGCGTAAACGAAAGCGGACGGACGTACGTACGGACGTACGGACGGACGGACGGACGGACGGACAACCCGAAAACATAATGCCTCCGGCACCACTTCGTGGCGGAGGCATAAAAAGATCTTAAGTAAACATGCATTTAATGCCATTGTATCAGAGCTTCGCATTCAAATTATTTAGCACTTGTCTGCCTGTATTGCAGGGTCAGGTTGCGATAGAGCACGGATCTGTGATTGAATATAAATCCTTGAGGGTGCTAAATCAATCTCCATTTCGGGTAAAAAGCGGGCGCTGGAGTGGTTAAAACTTTCTCTAACTTTGGTTTGGTTCACACATTTTATTATTCTTTTATTCACTTTTCTATTTCTTGACTGTCTCAGGAATCGCCAAACACAGTTCTATCCCTCTAGCACAAAGATAAAACAGAATGTTTTTTTCACGACAGCACATGTCCCTATATGTGCGCAGATGAATGGAACATGCATTTCTGGACCAGCATATTCTTAGAGGAAGAGAAAACTTACCATCATAGGATGATTAAAGGCACTGTTTACCATTGGGAACACTGATTTAAAAAGAATTTGAGATATCACATTTGATGCATACATGTAGGTCAGTTGTATCAATAAACTTTCTACCATACAAAAATTGGGCAATAGAGCCTAAATATATGGAGCTATCACTATTTTTCTCAATAAACTACAATAATTGTATATGGTTTATTCCATAAACAATTTTATCATAACTATTGTTCATATTTTGTATATCTAACAATACTTAACATTGGTTATAATGATTGACATTTTTACACTGGTTGTTTATATCCCTTACTGACATTTTAGAACTACTCTGAAGTATGGAAGCTGGGTTTTGCTTCATCTGCAAATGGTAAATAATGCCTTAAAAAAAACGGCATATTACCAAATACAGTAGTGGCATACGTTTCTTTTTCTTTTTCTCTTTACTTAAAGCGCTGAGAAGGGGGGGGGGGGTGAGGGAGACAAATCCTACCAACAAGGGATGAACCGTTGTTGCTGACTCCACCAACAATTGGTGTCAATCCACAGGGAATTGAGGGGTACAGAAAAACATGATGGGGTGACAGGTCAATAGAAAAAAAAAAAAAGTTATGAACACTTCAAAATTCTCTTCTGGGAGACAATTCTAGTTTTATTCTTCATCACCATATTATCATTTTTTTTTTCTTTTCACTTCATTTCTTAAAAGCTAATGTCACTCGACACTTATAGGTTAAGTACCCACTGTTTGACCAGCAACTTATCGGCCGCTTGTCACCGAACAATGCTCGACGTTCACTGCTCCCTTTGTGTCTCGGGCAGGGACTTTGCCGCAGAAAATATTAACATTACAACTTAAGATGTTAATAACAAGCCGTGTGTTTAGTAATTGGGATTTTTGGGCAGGGAGGGTAAGACAGGTGGGGGGAAAGGGCGGGGGGGGGGGGGGGGGGGAGGGGGAGGAACAGTACCATTCAGCAGTGCGTTTCTAATGTGACCCTGGCATACTTTGTGTCTTTTCCCTTTGGAGATATGTGCAAGCGCAATGATTTGATACCAGAAAATACCAAAATATTCTGTGAATGAGAATGGCACCAAGTAAATTACCACAGTATTTATTACCGTGATAATTTTTGCCAATGAGAATGAAGCCAGCAAATTACCGTGATATATAATACCACAATCATTCTAACGTAAATGCACATACTGTGCCCAGGGATGCCGAAAAATTATTCACACATCAAAAATTAAGGAGGTTCCATAGAGCAATGCGGCAGATACTTGTGCATTACCAGCAACTCAATAAATCCTCAATAGGCAAAGATTACGCCCAAATCAGGGAGGCGGCTTTCGTAATCTCTCTTGTTGGGACACAAAAGTGTCGTTCAGACAGACAAAACAGCAGAGTATCAATAGCAATCCAACTGTGGAGGTTTTCTGTGCCCGTTTGGATAGAGAGAAATATCTCGATGTCAATTACAATAACTTGTTATCTAAACTGGCGGAATCTCCCAAAATAGTGACCTTTGCCTTTGTTTTTGTGGGCTGCTGTGATGATGGGATAAAAAAGCTTGAAATTATTTTGCTCCAACATTAACATACTCGCCCTGACACAAATGATCATGACAATTTCAAAATTATCGCACAGTTTATTGGGATTTGAATAGTGATGTTGATTGCACGATGGAGCACAAGACATTCATGTCCACAATGGCAAAAATCTTAAAATTTTGATCATGATGCAAATCTCACCATCCCCACTTTTGAGATATTTGATTTTCGTAAAGGGCCTCCATTATAATAAAAGAAAAAAAAAAACATGGCAGGTTGGCGTATTGAGGGGAGTCAAGTCGAAATAGCAATGTTGTACACTTACTGGTGAAGGGATTGTAAGAAGTATATAAGTAAAAATACAATGAGGGGAGTTCTATTAACCCGTTCCATACGGGAACCTTGTGGCCTGTGTATTAAGTTCATGGGAATTTCAGAATTTAGTATGGAACGAGTTAAGTTTAATTAAATTACCTTTGTTTTGTTTTTGTTTTTTAAAGGGGGAGCAGACAGGGTTATCGAACGTTTCATTAAAGTAATTTGAAAGAGGATTGTTGATTAGCTTTTGGGTGACCTTCCCCTTTAAAGTTTCAGTCACAAACCAACTTTGTAATTCACATATATTTAATTCATCATCAGCCACAGAGTATCTTTGTCACATTCTATTCATTTCTTTTTCACAAAAAAAAAATATCCTTCCATCTACTCACTAAATCTACTCTTGTAATACCTTGGGTAGCCATTCACGATCTCAATTCAAGTCTTCGGCGACACAAGCATGCCACGACAAAGGCTATTGTCGGATAAATTCCAAAGGCATGTTTTCAGCATGACAACAGAAGAAAAAAAATGTCAGGGGGAAATTGGGTTTTCGGTAGCTGACATTTCATACTCGGAGCTCACCAACAAGCTCGCTCGCTTAGCTTCGAAAAACCGGTACGGAGCAAAAAGCTGCTAACTGATATCAAATATCAGCCTCAAAAGAGACTATCGATCAAAGCAACACTTGTTCTTGCTGGTTTTTTTTTTTTTCCTGTCAGTTTCTTACTCTAATTTCTTACCAGATTCCGGATGTAAGGAAAATATGAAACATGATGTATCATATTTCGGGGGGGGGGGGGGGGGGGGGGGGGGGGCTACAGATTTAACAATTTCACTTTCCTCTCAAATGCATGAGTTTACACGAATGATGGAATATGTCTTTTTGATGTATCGGCTGCAATTTCACAATGGTAAACTTTTCTATGATTCAGCCACTAGACACACAATGCCATAGAAATCTGTCATGCTTCGCCATGCTACATAGCTCACGTCAAGTTGGCAAATTCATCAATACCGTGTGAATGTCGCTGCAAAAGGGGTACGTTTTGCCATGATCATACACATCGTGGCATCGACACATAAAAACATGATGTCTGTGCGAGCAAGTTCTAACCCACTGAAGACTAGGCCCGAGTATACTCGGGCAGGTGTCTATGGGAAATGTGTGTTACAGCAGTACTAGCTCGTCCTCTAGGGGTTAACCTAGTGTTGTCATCATAATTTTTAATCTTTGATAGAGCAAAGATAGTTTATGAAGATATTAAACTGCCAGCGACAAACTTCAAGCATTTCATCACAACTTGGAGTCGGTCATAGTCACCACGTTTGGCTGCTGAAGAGAGGAGAAGAATACAGAATTGTAGAAGTGACTCATTTTTGGAGTGGTTGGTTTACCAAGAAGAGGAGAATGAAAAAGAAAAAAAAGATGAAGCGGTAGGCCTATATCTATAGATTGAAAAAAAAAACAAGGGATATGGAGAGGGAGGTAGAAACATACAGGTTGTCGGCATAAATATATAAAGCAAGATATATTTTCGCGGCATTAAACTTTCCTGAATTGGAGGTGATGACATTTTTCGTGGCATGAAATTTTCCCTTATTGCCACTAGCATTCAGTGCATCTAGTGTAGATAAGAACTTTCGTAAGCATCTTTTTTTCTTTTTCTTTTTTTTTTGTGAATCTGAGGCTCTCGTGAAATTTGCAAAAATTAATAATAATATGCATACAAACATTTCTGGTTTTACAGTATAAGCAGAGAGAAAGATATAAGAATGATCGGAGTGAAACATACACGGGTAACTTCATTGAGTATATTATGTGTGTCTATGTGCACGTGCCAGGGAGGGAAAAGAGATTGGGGGGGGGGGGGGGGGAGGAAATGGATGCTCTGAGCTCATAGACACATAATCCTATGATCTTGGCCCTAACCCCAACATTCCATAACAGTGTTTCACAGTTGCACGAAAAGGAACTCCCCATGGTATCCCTAATGGGGTCAGAGGGGCAAAGAAAAAAAAAAAGAAGGGGGGGGGGAGAGAAAAATATGATAAAATCTGGGGGCGAGAGAAACTCCCCTCTTGACCCTCTTCTGCTCACAAACCAGGGGTCACTTGAGGATTGTGCCCTTGAAATTCGCCCCCCTTTTCTATCCAGGGCAATAAACCCCGGTCTGCCAAAACAAAAACTCACTTGTTTTAGCTCAATCTACCATCTCTCCTTCAAAAACACAAATCTTGACTTGGAAGATTTCAGATTTCATCACAAGATTAGAGAGTTTTGAAAACTTCTTCAAACATTTCAGGGGTCAAGTACCAATCTTGATCATGCGTACAGCACTAGCAAGCCGTACAGTTTGCAGTGCTCATTGTAGGCCTACATGTATAATTGTCTCGTCTTAGAAATGCTGCATCTATTCTAATAACATTAATCAGTATACATTGCCCATCCCAACTCATGCATCTCATTGCCCCTAGAATCATGTTTTGGGACGTCTGCCGAGCTTGGTGAAGAAAGCTTGTCATCTGATGTCTCAACTTGGAACAGAGCACACAGGAAGTTTAAGGACATCAGGAGCTCTATCAGTTGGGGTTTGAACCCTCAACCTTCTGATACCTGGGGTGGCTAGTACTCATCAACCAGAAACATTTACAGCATGAAACTTTCACAAATTGAAGCCTTTTTTTTTTGCATCAAGAGACTTTTATGAATCACCACTGGTATTCAATTGATTGTGTAGGTAAACATCTTTTGTAAACGAGGTAAAACAAAGTTGTCCTAATAAAAGGTGGGTTCCACCTTTTATTATAACCACATTGTTTTGGAATATCTCTGCCATTTCCAAACTGATTTTCATCAAATAAACTTTGAATTCCTCTTAGAATTGTATGCTCTTTAATATTTCATATTCGTAGTTTCTAACTATCTTACAAAAAAAAAGAAGTTAAAATCTGAATCCCCCATCTCAACCTAAGCTATACCATCCCTTTAAGATGAGATAGAGACAGAAAGATAGAGATAGAAAGAGAGGGAAGAAACAGAGAGAGAGAGAGAGAGAGAGAGAGAGAAAGAGATAAAAAGATATATGAGGAAGAAAGATACAGATACCAGGTAGCTCGGAACCCGTTAAAAATTCATCATTGATCACAGTTTTCATGCCTGAAATGCACTGTACACGGTAGCGAAACAGCAGCTATGTGCACTTGGCAGGTGGTTTTTGGTGTCTGACAAAGGAATGCTAACAATCACGTTGCCATGGCGACCGGCTAAATTGATTCAATTACAAGAAAGGCTATATCCTGGAGAAAGGAGCAAATGCTGTGAATGAACTGGTCAGGAATCTTTGCATCACTTTGACAGCGTATGTAACGCGCGGCCGCTGACATCTGCGACAAAGAGATCATTATTTTCGAGACACAGAAACTTCAGCAACAAACGTGAATAAGACTTGCAAGTGACAAACAATATATCTTGTGTCAAATTGAATTACAAGTTTTCTTCAGACAAAATGGCACTGTTAGCAATTTAAGAATTCAGCTAGCCAACATGCCCTTCTCAAAATATATCCATCCTACAAGTTTGCAGATTTTGATTATCAAACTGCACAATGATGAACTATCTTAATGCGGCATAATGCTTATTGCAAAAAAAAAAAAAAAATCATAAGAATTACGATAGTAAATTCTGCCCACAGTAACACTACAGTTCTAATGGTAGAACAGACATGGAAATTGTTAAGTGGTAAAATTGTTTTTACTAAAGGAAGCAAAACTTATATGTGAGGACAGACTGACTTTGCTGAAAAGTGGAACACTCATTTCTCATAGACACCTGCCTGATTATGGGGGGAGGGGGAGGGGGACTAGTCTTCAGTAGGTTAAGGAACATACAACCATGTTTATTTGTTGGCATTATTAAACGTACATCATTGGCAGTCTTATGGACTGCGCTTGATATTGTTTTCAGGATGCAATGACATTTTTTTTTTCTACTATATACACAACATAAATTACTGTGTAGTTGCACGCTTTGTCTCCCAACTTTGATGGAGCTTAAATGGACCCCAAAGGCTTGAAGGTGATGGCCAAATGTGACAGGGGAGAAACAGTCTGCAAGACTAGCCCACAATTCTGTCATCAAACTCGTAAAATACAAACCCTTGTAACTCTGTCAGCGTTCTCGTAAAATACAAGGAGGAAAGAGATAGGAGGAAGAGATGGGGGGAAGAGATGGGGGGGGGGGGAGCGGGGCAGAGAGAGATGAATACAAAGAGACAGACAGACAGACAGACAGACAGATATAAAGAATGGAGAGAGAGATAGAAAAGGAGAGAGGGAATAGGATTTTAGTTTGTTTTTTAAATCTTTCAAACTAAATTTTCATTATTTGTTCTGTTCTCTTTTTATATCAAGATGGCAAATGGCAGGAAAAATATGTCATTCAGTTATAATTACTTTTTGTGCCAGTGACTATCCATCTATCTTCTATCTATCCATCCATCCATCCATCCATCTGTCCATCCATCTGTCCATCCATCTATCCATCTCTGTCTCTCTCTACTTTATATTTATATATCCATCAAATCTGTCCATTCATCCATCTATCCAACTATATACTCATGTATCTGTCTATTTATCTACTGATGAATCTATCTATCCATCTATCTATATCTATCTATTTATCTATCTATCTATTTATCTATCTATCTATCTATCTATCTATCTATCTATCTACCTATCTCTATTTATCTATCTATATCTATCTATCTATCTATCTCTATTTATCTATCTATATCTATCTATCTATATCTATCTATCTATATCTATCTATCTATCTATCTATCTATCTATCTATCTATCTATCTATCTATCCATATCTACCTATCTCTATTTATCTATCTATATCCATCTATCTATCTATCTATCTATCTATCTATCTATCTATTTATCTATCTATCTATCTATCTATCTATCTATCTATATCTATCTATCTATCTATCTCTATTTATCTATCTATATCTATCTATCTATATCTATCTATCTATATCTATCTATCTATCTATCTATCTATCTATCTATCTATCTATATCTACCTATCTCTATTTATCTATCTATATCTATCTATATCTATCTATCTATCTATCTATCTATCTATCTATCTATCTATCTATCTATCTATATATCTATTTATCTATTTATCTATCTATATCTATCTATATCTATATCTATCTATCTATCTATCTATCTATCTATCTATCTATCTATTTATCTATCTATCTATCTATCTATCTATCTATCTATCCATCTATCTATCTATCTATCTATCTATCTATCTATCTATTTATCTATCTATCTATCTATCTATCTATCTATCTATCTATCTATTTATCTATCTATCTATCTATCTATCTATCTATCTATCTATCTATTTATCTATCTATCTATCTATCTATCTATCTATCTATCTATCTATCTATCTATATCTATCTATCTGTATCTATCATTCCATCCATCCGTCCTTCTTTCTCCCTTAAAATTCTCAGTACCCACTTGTGGTCTATGCCTTTTCAGCCAGAATTGAATGAGTCTGTTTGACGGAGAAACTCGGGGCAAATATCTGCCTGACTATAGATTCTGTCTCTTGTACTTCCTATCCACCCGGCAATTCACCTGTTCCGTGTCAACGAGGGCAGCATCCTTTCTAGAAAAAAAAACTCAGCTTCCTAGTGTTTGTTTCATTCACATCTTGGTTGGAGGAGATGCAGCGTCTTTGCGGAATATGTTAATTCTTCTATTCTGTGCAGTTACAGAAACGACAGAAATTTCACACTTGGGAAATTCCAGTGTCTACTTGCCCCAGGCCAGAAAAGCAAAATGAACGAACGAAAACTGGTTTGTCTTTTTAACACAAAATGAACGAAAGAAAAAAAAAAAAGATCATATCAAAACAAGAAGATAAACAGAACAAGAAGATCAACAAAACAAAAAACAAAGATATGAAACAAACTAACAATGTGTAAAAATACAGATTTGCGATTGGAAAGTGGGCTGTTAAGAAAACCAAAACAAATGGCAAGAAGGTACACAGTTTACTATGAATGGGACCGAGTATGCTTGTTGATACAGTGAGGTACTGGATGTTTATTGTATTGTGTTCAGAGATACATACAAAGTATTGTCTCAATATTTCACAAATAACACATTATTTACTCTCACAACAAAATTTATTCAGTGGATTAACACTAGCTAATTGGAGCCAGCGGCCTTTGTCCCCAAATTAAACTTTTTGCGAATTGCTAAGCAGCGGTGAAGCCATTGTTAAGAAAAACAAGTTATATGCATTCTGCTTTTGCAAATCTCGCCTCCTAATGAACCTTTGCAAAAGTTTCATGCATGTCAAAATTTCAGGTTTTACAGTTTTTTTAACTTTAAAAAATGTGCCACATGAAAAACAGAAGGACCCAAGTCCCGCATTAAAGTCATTCTGCTTCCCACGAGATCGTTCATACCCAGACTCCACGGCAACCACCGGTGAGTGAGAGGGGGGAACAATTGAGAAACTAGTCTACCAGCACATATACTTCGACTGGAAACAAAGACATCGTTAAAACCTGTCTTCTGACCTCATCTATTAAAGACCTGGTAGTGATAAGGAGATTGTTTAATGGAAAAGTTGGTCTGATTCAGAAATAATATTCGGGGAATCTCTGCGACAAATTGCATGCAGATTTATACCCTGCACACACCCAGCCGATAAATCTTGACTGGAATAGAATGTTATGAATGAGCATACATTTTAGTGTACATACGTATTCGCTAAAAGTCATTCTATTCTAGCAAACCTGCTCAAGTCGTGGTTTTCGAATGCATCTATGGTAGGCAGTGAACAGTGAATGAAAAGCTGTTCAGCTGGGTCAACCTTTTCTTTCCATGTTACATAGTCTTTTAAAGTGAGAGACTGTATATTAAAGACGCATCAAATGATAGGAGAGAAAAAAAAAACAATGTTTACAGATGCAGTGCTCCAATGAATTTTTAGCATTTCTAGGACATTTTTATTGATGAGTTCATAAAGCTATACTGCAACTTTAAAGAATAAAAATGATCATCTGAATTCATTTTTCTTCAAACAGCTTCAATAATTCCTACTCCCCCCCCCCCCTCTCTGTCTCTTTTGTCACAATAGATCATGCTTTTAGTATCGTGTTGCATATGAAATTTGAGAAACAAATCTTGCTGGTGTTTTGCACTGCAATTTCAAACTTCTACATCATTTCTTTTCCATTGTTTTCTATAATTTTTAATGATTCATAATGTGAGATGCATTAAAAAAAAAGATTCCAGTTAAAAACACTCTTCAAACTATGCACACTTGGTTTTGAAAGAGCATGATAGAAACAATTGCAAAGTAAGTTCATAAGGACGGTTGATGAATATAGATAAAAAGTTTTCTAACCATATCCAATAGTTGCCGATTAGCTGTTGTTTGAGAAAGAGCACATCATCGAAACTGTCACAGGTATATATGCAACTATTGGATGTGTTTAGAGAACCAAGTCTGGCAAACTGTACTATAGGCCAGATCACATATTTCCACTTTCATTTGATTTTATGCATTGTCATGTAAAGTACATCGATTAAGTATACAATTCTAAGGCACACAGTAACTATTTGCAATCCTAGGAACATCTGCTGTTAATGTCTTTGGGCTGATTTAATTTCACTACACTACACAGGAAAATAAATGAATTTATAACAGAGTACACAAAAATAACATGAGACAAATTACCTGAAAAGAACTCACTTCATTGTATATTCTTATACAAATGATAACAAATGTAGCAAACAGAAAGACAAAAAACAAAAAACAAATTGTAAGTGGAATACATTCTGTACAAACATATTACACGAATGAAGATAAACACAATGGCTTGAACCGAATCATATAGTTGAGGGTAGTATCCTGATACACTGAGCACAGCTAAAATTGTCATTTTTTTTTTGTCTGTAGCAAGGAGAAAGTGGATGATTAAGCAAATTCGCAGAATAATCAGAAGTAGGATGAAAAAGAGAATATTTAACAATCTGATGACAATGTATTAATGGTGGAAGAGAAAAGACAAGAGAGAGAGAGAGAGAGAGAGAGAGAGACTGAAAGACTGAGAAAGAGAAGAGATGAGAAGAAAGAGATGAGAGAAGAGAGATAGAAAGAAGGGCAGAGTGAGAAAGAGATGATGGAAGAGCAAGGAAAAGAGAAGAAGAGAGAAAGAAAAATATGGGCTAAAAGTAAAGAAAAGAGAGAGAGAGAGAGAAGGAGAGAGGATGAAAGAAAGAAAGAGAGAGAGAGAGAGATTGGGGTTAGATTAGCTCTGTGCTACCAACAACCTGCACCTTGTAAAGTGCATCGAATATTGGCGAAATTGGTGAAACCGAATCATATCATATCCCCCCACTTTTCAACTTGATTAAAGCATGCATGATTACTACTGCTCTAAGCCACGTTAACCGTGTTAACCGTAGAATGGCAGGGGCGGTAGGGAGCGAGGGGGGGGGGGGCAGGGGGTAGGGGCTCGGCTCTGATATTATATGTATATCTGAGTGGTAATACCACACAATACAAATTGAATCACAGTGGCCGAGCGGACAACAAAGAATGACGCCATGTGCCGACAAAAACCGTGCCCCACACGGCCAAATTAACTCAGAGAGACACAGAGAGTACAATATACAAAACAGCAAATGTGCTCTGTACGCCCCAGCTAGATACCAAAATGTATTTGTGTTATTAAGTATAAAGCATATGATTTGTTTTTTTCCTCCATGAGCTCCGCCATTCCAGTTTTAAGGTTTGCCCTCAATTCAACTGTCAGGTCTGTGTGTCTGTTTGTCTGTCTACCTACGCTTCATCATTCTGTTCCATCTACGTCTTTTTCTCTTATTATTTCGTCCATCTTGCTTTTGTGTGTTTTTTATCTACCACCTCATACTTTATCATTTCTCAATCGATAAGCTATCCCCTGTGATGACCCTTTTCCCTCTTTTTTTAGAGAAAATGAGTGAAGAGTTTAATATCCTTACAGGCCCATACTCTACAAACACAAATGGCAAACCAGAACATTTACTGTAGTAGATGTCTGTATCTACTGTAGACCATCACCTAGAATCAACAGAATCCTAACACAGATATGGGCAAGTTCATGGCATGAAGGTTAAATGCAGTTGCATGGAGTTAGAGAGTGTAACGAGCAGACACTCCTGAAAGATTGCTTAAGAACAACAACTATCAACGTTTGCAGAATTTTGGAGGAAATATTCAGACAGCAAGCTGTCCAATGCAGTGTCATCCAGTACAGAAGTAGTAAGGGTTGGAGGGATAAGGGAAGGTGAAGGGAGTATACATTTTAGGTCTATTTGATCCATTGAGAACGAACTGTCTTTACTATAACACACTTTTCCCATAAACACCTGACCGAGTACACTCGGGACTATTCTCAGGGCTGGATATTAGCCATGGCCCGGTGGCCCACTAAAAAATGGTATTGGGATACCAAATTGATCTTTTGGTGGCCCGATTTGGGCAACTAACATTGAAAATGGATGTAACTATTGCTCTTACTTCAGGCCACTATATATCTTTGGTTTGTTTGTTTGGTTTGTTTTGTTTTGAGGGGGGCAGCCACCAAAATTTCAGATTTAAAGATTTAATTGGTCCAAGAGGGCCACGAGACAAAAAAAAAAAGTTAGTTTTGAGCTTTGAGTCTTCAATGGGTTAATGCAGACTTCTCTTGAGGTCATGGTTTTAACCCACTGAGGACAGGCTGCTTTTGCTACAACACGCATTTCCCATAGACACTTGCCCGAGTATACTCAGGACTCGTTCTCCTCAATGGGTTAAAAAAGGGAAGGAAGGGAGACTATATGACTATTTTTGTCTCTTTTCTACAAAGAAGGTGGATTAACCTGTGTCCTATCAACTTCCACTTTCAAAAAAAAAAAAGGGTAAATAAAGGTATAATATGTACGTGACAAATGACGCATGAATTCAGTGTATATATCTCATTTTTTCAGGCAGTGCAAAGAAGGAATCGACAGAGAAAAATGGGAGAAAAATAAAGAGCAAACATGTCTTGTCCTGAAAAATAGGATGCGGGGTGAAAATACATACGACAGAATCTTGATGGGTGTATTTTATTATGATCGTAATGCAATCAGGTTGGCGGTTGTTGGTTGGGTGTGCAAAGTCGAGTGGTATCAAGTCAAATATTTGAGTTTCGTGGGTAAGAAGAATAGGGAAGATGAAGGAAACTTTATGTGATGACTCGGGATTTCCTTCTCTACTGAAATCAACTGGGCGGAACATGGAGAAAAAAAAGGGATGATCGTGAGTGCACGGTTTGCAAACAGGCATTGTCCGGGAGCTGCAACGGCAAAATAATTTGGTCATATCGTATTCATTACCTCCGCCAAGGAAGGAGGTTATGTGATCATCGGTTTGTCTGTTTGGAAAATAACTTGTGAACGGATTTAAATGAAATTTGCAGGAAAGTCCATAATGACACAAGGAACATATGAATAAATTTTGGTAGTGATCCGGGAAGTTTTATGGATTTTTGAAGGATTTTTTTTAATCTTTTGGCATAGAAGGTAAATGAACTTGGGAGTTCAAGCTACACATAGGGCCTACTGGAGGTTTACATATGTGTGCGCTAAAGTGCATGCTCTGCCCGAGCATTGTGCCGCACAGCTGGAAGTTGATGACGTAAACAAAAGGTTGCTATATTTGGAAATTGCATGCATGTATGAGTGGAAATGAGTTGCTGGCTTAGTGGAGGTCTGCGCTTTCCGAGTGCTTTTCTTAGTTTTAAAAGTGAAACTTTTAAAATGAAAAAAAAAACACCAAAAAACAGAACCCTTTTTAAAAGTTGTTTATTTGATTTTTGATTGTACATTGCATAGCACAGTGGCATTATAACTATAGTTTGGATGAACCATTTCATTTTTGCTTCATTCTCTCTTGAACCAGGCCTGGGACACACTCTGCCACTGATTCCAGCTGTCTATTTGCCCAATCTCTGTGCGCTGGATTGAGGTAATTTTCTGTTTGTTTGGGGTTTTTGTTTTTTATCCCTCAAATATCAGCTTCCTACATGTCCCAAAACCCAACTGATAGGGCACTGACTGAGCAAGACACAAGAAACATGAACTAGACAAAAAAATGTTGGATAGTAAAATGGCAAACTGGCTAACTCTTATGCTTTTCTCCTGATCAAATCAGCATTTACTTCTCTGTGTATTATGCATACATACTGTATTGATGCAATCGGATGTGTTTATAAACGTTTTCACTGTATTCAAATTTATAGATATAAACAGATGTAATAGATACTGTGTACATACATATCAGGAAATTATACGTACATATGCATTATATATTAGATATATGAAATATATATAAAATGTAACTGTGATATTTTTATATATTTACCTATGTATCATGTACTGTATGTACACGTTTGTTTACAAGATGTGATAGATAACAATGATGGAGCGGTAAAGGCGAATTGAAACAGTAGATACTAGTACTTACAGTCCGGTAAGTAGTTACGATTGCACCTAAATCTAATCCATTACGGAAACGCCGGTCCGACTATGTTCAGACAATTGTGGACTGCTGATTTTCCGTCTCTTGGGGCTTTTAACTCATCTAACTCTCATTTGGGAGGTTTATGCAGTCTTGGTATGTTCAATGAGCATCGGGAAATTAGCCTCACCAACAGACCCCTCATTTAAAGGCGAGAGCATGTTTCAAACAATCTCCTACGAAGAGAGTATTGGGTGAAATAAACCAATCAGTACACTTTGTCAACAAATGAAGGGTTTGTTTGCAAAACCGATAAGTCCATTTTTGAAGATTTTGAAATACGATATCTGTCATAAAGTACAAAATAATACCTTTTAAATGATATATTGGTCACTACATATAAAGGTATATTTTTGAAGTTATGGTCAAAAGAAGCAAAAATTTTCTTATTATTCTCTTTATTTTTCTTGATCTTTAAACGCAAATATCTCCATTTGGCAAATATGGACTTATCGGTTTTTGCAAACAAACTCTTCAAATCTTTTGCCTTGTCTGGCAAGTTATGAACTAATATGGCACAATGTTGTTGTTGTTTTTTCAATACCAGCAACATCACTGACAAATGTGTATTTGGCGAAGATACTGTTCTTCTTTTACACTGTAAAACCAGAAATATTTCAAATTCAAATTCAAATTTATTCTGTTTTTCGACAATAAAAGATAACATATTAAACATACATCACACTTTCTTCAGTGATAGAAATTGTATCAACAAAACAATGTGAATTTAACAGAGTAAACAATACTTGTATGCTTACAATAAAGATACATTACAAAGTCTGAAGTAAAATGAAATAAAGTGAAATATCAACATACACTACGCGAAAAAAAACCCCAACAAGTTGTACAATGCAATATTTGCGAATTGGATCCAATAGCCACTAGCATTCAATTAACATAGTGTAGACAAGAACTTTCGCATGCATCTAAATTTTGCAAGTCTTGGCTCTCACATATTAAATGCATCATGCAAAAATTTCTGGTTTTACAGTATTTATCCATAGAAACATAGAAAAGAATGCTTACACAATGTACACTTGATTAGATATAGCTGCATAGCAATGTGATTCTTGAATAACTACCATGATACTCAAGAATACAGCAATAGTGATTCAAAAATTCAATCACAAAGTCTATAATATGCTGATCTTTGTAACTTTACTTTTTAACTCATGTGTCTTGTGTAAAAAATTACATTTCAAGGTTTTGGAGACTATAGGGGCAATAGAGGCTGCTAAGAATTTGCAAAAATTTTGTTGGAAATGACTGTCTTCAGCATTTCATTGCAATAATTTGATTTCATGATTAATGATGAAAGCAAATCACCTCACATCACAATCTAATCAACTGTGTCATGACCCAATGAGGAAGTGAAGCGAGATTAATTTTCCTGGGACAAAAACTTTCATGGGGGAGGGGGATAACTTTTAAACACATGCAGGACTGTGTCAGCATCTTACGACAACATCATCAACAAAATTTCAGGATTAAGAAAAGTAAAACGAATCATAGTGGAAGTCGACTCAGATGACGGACAGTTAGTGTCGATTTGGACAATACATGGCAATACAGAGGCATTACTGTTACTGGAATTGGATTTACGCACATTACGCACATTGACAGCACATTACGCTTCCTATTTGGTTTTCTTGAAGCCGAGTACAATGGAAAGTGTGAAGGCAATTACGAAAATAGAATTGGGTGATTATTGTCAATTTGGGGATTAGCCAAACTTGATTCTTTTCTCTCTCTCTTTCTCTCTTTTGTGTGTGTGTGGGGTTTCTTTTCTTAGCGTTTGCTTTTTTAGGGTTTTTGTTTTCTTCTCCACAATCTGCTCAATATGGAAATCATATGTCGGCTCACACAACGTTCCTTCGCGACAACCTCGCTGGAGATTTATCGGAGTTTGATGTGATTAAGGGTTACCGAGACGGGAGGCCGGGAACATGGCGGAATATTCATGAAAAGAAGGAGAGACTCAGGACGGGGAAAAAAACAAGAAACAAAACCAACAACAGACAAAAGAGGATTCGACGGAGGCGGGGATGTTGCCGTTAAGTCGTTGGAATCGTCTGCCCTCGCAAGAAGATATAAACTTGGAATTAGTTACCACTTAGGGATGATCATCATGAATATTCATGACTGCCGACGATGAGAATCTCTAAATAAATGACTGGGTGGGCGCAGTCTCTAGTCTTCATTTCCTCTTTTGCTCGTCTGGATTTTTTTTTTCTTCCATTTTTCTTTTTTTTTTGTATGATTCATATATAACAAATATACCATACTCTCTCTGTCCTCTCCGCACAAGTGAACCAGCTTTGGTGAGAATTTGCGCGGAAATCTCCTGAATATTCACGACCGTCGATTTGTTGGTGACGGAGACGCTCTTGCGGGATCCGAATTAGACGAGAGAGTGCACGCATTCCAGCACTGTTTCCTTGCCGAGAATAGCAACATCGGAAACTTGAACTGATGTACGCTACGCAGTCTTTGCAGTATCTTATAGCACAGTTTGAAGTTTGGTATTGTGAGAATAAAAGGAGTTTAATGACATAGCAATTAAATACAAAGGCAGTAGGTTGCACTTAGGCCTCTTTGGCATTTCCACAACACTTTTGGAAGACCCATAATATTTTCACCAACCCAGCGTTGCTAGGTAACCATTTAGGTCAAGAGGGACATTGTGGGTAAAAAAAGAACAAAAAGTCATTTTTGTCCAAGGACGTAAGCCTTCGGACAGATCTGAATTCGGGACGTACTTTTGAAAGTCGAGAGTCCTATCCACTATACCACAGAGCCTACGTCATGCTGTACATTGATATGCTAAAAAAAAAAAAAAATCAGCCCAGTAACATAATAAATTAAAAAAAAAAACAATACAAAATCATGGTGAGAACTTTAATAACAAATTCTGACACTTTGAATAGACATAACCAAACTGTGATATGTGTATGCAAAACAGATTTTTCTTGTTTTTGGTTTGATTTGTTTTGCTTAAAGGAATGGTATAGTTTTGGTTGAGGTGGGGATTCAGGTTTTAACTTTTTGCTAGATAATTAGAAACCATTCATATGAAATATTAAAGAGTATACAATTCTAATAGTGATTAAAAGTATATTTGATGAAATCGGTTTTGAAATGGTTGATATATCCGAAAACGAAGCAAAATAAAGTGATCCTAATAAAATGCAGGACCCACCTTTTCACTCTCATTGCCCCAAAAATGTGAATATTCATGAACAAAATTAAGTCAATGAAAAATTAGTCTCCATCCACAGAGATGTACGGTATGCAAACAGTATTTCCAAATTGGGAGGAGGGATGGGGTGTAAGGAGATGACATTCCTTTAAAAGACATGACCTTGAGGGAAGACTATGCAATGAGGGATAAAACGACTTGATTTTTATTTGCCACCACCTTGCAAGTGGGTGAGCCTGTCAATGAAGTGTGTCGTGGACGAGACTGAACAAGGGGAGGAAAGAGTCGGAAGGGCGATGCGGGCGGGATTCAGACAAACTTTCAAGGTCCATTCCCGCAAAGTTATTTGCTCAAGTTCGGCAAACACTTCCCCCAGACCCTTGACGGGAGAGGCTTATTAAGGAGACTTAAGGATGCCCGCAGCTGAGTACATCCGTTGCTCGGCAATGACGCCCAATAGATAGGAGACAAGACCGCATCTCAGCCTACCAATCTATCCTCCAGTATATACTTCTTGGAATATATTTCAGTATCTCTGTGTTCACATATACCTCTCTCACTCTCTCCTTCTCTTCATCTTCCTATCTCAATCTACCTGTCTATTTGCTGGTATACTTCTTTTAGTAGACTTCAGATCTCAGCATGTTCCCATCCCCCCCCCCCCCCCCTTCCCCTCCTCTCCCTATCTTTATTATTCTATCTTCTGGTATACTTCTGAAAATCTATTTCAGTATTCATGTGTGTTACATCTCTCTCTCTCTCTCTTTCTCTTTTAAATCTGTAGCCACTAATCTTTCCTCTGGTATACTGTTTTTAGTTTATTTCAAGATGTCAATATATGAAGAGTTTGTTTGCAAAAACCGATAAGTCCATATTTGCCGAATGGAGATATTTGCGATTAAAGGTCAAGAAAAATAAAGAGAATAATAAGAAAATTTTTGCTTCTTTTGACCATAACTTCAAAAATGGACCTTTATATGTAATGACCAATATATCATTTAAAAGGTATTATTTTGTACTTTATGACAGAGACCTTACTTCAAAATCTTCAGAAATGGACTATCGGTTTTTGCAAATAAACTCTTCATATGTTCATCTCTCTAACTTTCTCTATTTCAATCTACTATAAATCCATTATTCTGGTTTACTAATATTTCTAATCTATCTAAGTATCTTCATGTGCTCAATCTCTCTTCCTTGTTCTCTTTCTATCTACCCATCTATTCTCTGTTATACTCCTTTTGATATATTTCAGTAGCATAAAAGCTTTCTTTTACCTCAATCTAAATGCATCCTCTATACTGCATCTAACCCTGTCAGCACCAAAGGCAAGTGGTTCAACTCAATGTCCATGACACTAAGAACTTGTAGTACAGTATACATTAATCTCACTTAATCTTCACCATGGGAATGTATTTTGATTACATGAAGTATATCTCATATTATTGATTCTCTCATCTTATCATACTTCATGTACCTCTCCATCTGTTTCTCTCTCTCTCTCTCTCTCTCTTCTCTTTCTCTATCACACCTCTATGTTTTCCCAAGACACTCATCTCTACCACCACATTTGACAACAACTCCTTATTTGCCGTATTCATCACTTTGGCGATGTGCATTGATCACCTGAAAACAAGTTCCATCACATTATCGATTCATTCTTCTAACCACGTCTCGCTTTTCTGCTTCCCCTCTCCACGTCCATCTTATGTTTCCCCGAGATATATATTTCTCCCGTTGTATATACACCAAACCATCTCCAATTCTTTGCCCCCATTTCATTTTGTTTATCTTTGCTAGCCATACATTTCCATTTATACTCTGCATTTTTTCTTTCTCCTCACCCCCCCCCATGCTTTATCTTTCCAAAGTAGACACTTATTGGAGCGTTCCCGCTGCTGCGAATACCCCTGTGTCCACAAAAAAAAGACCAGATTCCCAAATCTCGGGTGACCTGGCACACCTTTCCACCAGAAAGCCAAACACAGGACGTACGTCAACATTATCTTGCATGAAAAGTTCCTCCCTGACAAGAGTAGTGGAAAGTTTTGATCATCTCTGGGGATCTACAGTACCTTGCACGATGAAGACACAGGTAATCAAAGAGCGAGAAGGAAAAAAAGGACGCAGTAACAAGATTTCTATCAAAAGTTTGCAGTCATCAGGAATGGCTGATCTAGAAAAGAATATCTGAACTATATTCATGTTGCAATGATCATAAACAATTGTACAGCATTTTCTCTAATGTGGCTTGGAGTTTTAATGAATCAGTTGATTTTGCTTATCCATTTCTCTTTCATAAATAAATGCAGGACAAAAAGTCAATTCAACAAAGTCATTGAGTAATCTTTGAATGTGCTGACAGTTCTTTTAAGTATCTTTATCTTTTTTTTATTGTTGTTTAATGTTTGTTTATCTATTTGTTTAGCATAAACACAACAATCAAATAAACAAACTAATATTGCCAATTCAGTTTAGGAAATTTCAAAGAGAAGAAACTGATATCTGGCCTGAACAAAAAGTTAAATTATTAAAGGGGAAAAAAGAAATGGAACGATTAAAGTATCATTGATTGATTGATTGATTGATTGACTGACTGATTGACTGACTAACTGACTGACTGACTGACTGATTGACTGACTAACTGACTGACTGATTGACTGACTGACTGATTGATTTATTAATTGATTGATTCACTTTTCATTCCATATCATCCGTTCACTCCATTATCATCATCATCATTCTGATCATATCTATCTCACATTTGTGTGTTTTTGTGTCAGTAGTTTAGAAATATTTATGAATTATTATAACAAAAAAAATCTTAATTTATGTTTATCAACATCTTAAAGAATTATCATTCAATTATTTTGATTTTTTTTTTTTGGCTGAAATTCCTTTTGCTTTTGTTGATGCAAGTTAACATCCCGCAACTGCTTCCATTTGTCCAGAAACTAACTGTGCTAATTTTGGAATGTGCATCGCCATGGTTACCATCTTCCTTCATCTGGGTGCATCCCATCTGCTCACGTTCCTCTCCCAAAATCTACCGTATTCTTCATCTCTTTGACGTTTTTTCTCGCTTTCCTCTTCCAGATCGGGGACGGAGAACAGCTATCTTTTACACCTCGTCTATCTTGCTCCGTATTCTCCCTGGAATTGCCTAGCTTTGTAAAATCTTCTGGCCAATTTCAATTACTTTTTTACCCCCCATGCTCCCACTATTCAAACCTCCCACGCCCCCCCTCCACTCCCACCTCCCCCGTCCCACTATTTGTTTTCTGCATTACATCTTCTATAGTATCCATCTGTCTTTATCTGTCCCCTATCTCTCCTTCCTCGACTATTTCTCCCCTACCATTTCCTATGTGTGTCCCCTATCTCTTCTTATCCCACGTCACTCCGCCCTTCGCTGTGAACTTCAGCCCTTAAACCAAAGCACACGGAGATCCCGTTCTGTAATGTGTACATGTTCTAAATTACATAGATCCCCGGGCACGAAGAAAAAAAAAAGGCGTTTGCTCCTCAGCTTCCTTATTTCTCTTTCTTTCTTCTCTACCCCTCCCCTCCTCACACCCCCCCCCCCCACATCCCCTTCATCTTCAGGAAAGCTTGCGCAGCAGCGAGCCCGAACGCGTGAACGGCACGGAGAGGAGCTTGCACGGAATTCCCCGCGGACCCGAGAGGGGGGGAAGGGAGCTGATTTATTTAGGCCCATTGCACTCGATGTTTGCGCCTGTTCTGGCAGTACAAGTAAATGGCGCTCGTTCAAGTGTGGAGCCGTGTGAACTGGTTACACTGGGCTCAAGTCGCAGAGCGAGATGGAGATCCTTCCCTAGCTTTTAACGGACATCTTTCCGCTGCAGTCAAGTCACACACACACACACACACATTCAAATTAGTAATGAAAAAAAAAAAAGAGAGAGAAAAAGTCGTGCTCTTCCTCGCGGAAAGTCAAGTTCGGATCCAGGTTCCTGCCACGCTGCGTATGATGGGCGGAGGCTGACGTGACACGCTCGGTGCCTGCCGTGGTCGTCATTTTCGCTGCATTCCGCCGACGTCACGGAAGACATGAAATATTGATCCGCAAATCGCCGAAATGAGTATTGTGTTTGCGCAGAGATTACTCGATATCACCGTGTTGCGGGGCAGGCACGATCACTCACTAATCCTTAATAATTCTCTGCACCCAAATTATTCAGAATGCACTACCTGCAATATTTTGTGGAATTATTTTTGGTGTCATTGCTCCTTTTTATTTCTATTTCATTCACTTCTGACGTCATTTCAAATGGCGTACAAATTAGTTTGGGTTTTTCCATTAGAAATACTCACCCTATCTCACAAAATAATATGTGTACCTAAAGACTCTACTTAGACATATAAAGCAAAAGATTGACATCCCAAACAGGAGTCATTATACAGCACTTAGAGTGAAGTAATGAAAAAGAAACATATGCAATACTAAAACAAAATAAAAATGTACATCATAGATGACACGTGGAACACAGCTTCATTGCCTATGATATTTCCAATCACTTACAAGAAGATCAAATTTGACAAATGGCATCTATTTTTACACAAAGCAGGCAAGATGTAATCAAGTCCGCAATCACCGGTTTATTGATTTATTATATTGGCACATTGCTTTCATAATATGGAATATCTTGAGTGCTTTCCAGTCGCATTTTGACGCAACGCGATTGTTGCCGACACTCGGAATGAGGGCATTACCGTCACTTTACAGTTTACTTTGTACTCTCAAGACAAATAAATATACGTCACTGCCAAGATGACTTTGCGCGACACCGAAAACAGACGACGCCTTCCTCATCTGTCCTGCGATCGTTCTCGGACAAGCTCGTTAACAAAATCCCTTACAAATTTCATCGATATGCGGTGAGCAGGCATCGTTAGATCGGAGAGATGCAATCTTTGATTACTGTGAAACAAGGGGATGTGACATCTACAAATTGTACATTGAATTTTGCAAACTGAAACAAGTCTTAAACCTCTTGTATACTTGTAAAGTGACGAGCGCCATCTAAATTAAAGCATGGCATATCTTTCTTCCACAAGAACTGGATTAATATAGCTCAAATACCACAGCTTTTTTTTTTTTGTTCAAGCGGCTGTTCCTTTAAAATTGATTTATTTTAGGCCAGCTGACTTATTTCTGTATTATTATCATTTTTTTTTTAGCTTGTCAGTGAAATGCTCTTGGTTGAGCTTGCTAATTACAGACAAAATGAATTCTCCATCATGCGTCAGGCAAAATTTGAAATCCAATAATGGAGAGTTGCATTAAAAAAAAAAAGGTCTCCCCCTCAATCCCCCCCCCAGCCCCCAGCCTTGCTTCTTCCAAGGAGACCTCTCCTTTTTTTTTCTCTCTCTCTCTATTTCTTTTTCTCTCTAACTTTCAAAATGGCTGTCCCCTCTGGAACCCCCCAAAATGCACTGAGGGGGAGGCGAGCATGCGATGTTCATCAATGTCCATGCCGGTGCTCGTCGTTATCATGCAGCAAAAAAACACGAGAAGAGCGTCTCCAATACAACGGTGGAGCATAGCTAGGATAACAAGCAGAAGATTAACCTCCGGACTCCGCACGGAGACAAGCGAGTTTTCTCGTAAGACGAGCACCCTAGAATGTCATTCACAGGCTATCAAAGTCATCGACAGTGTTTTGGTGTAGCCGTACAACGCAGCGCCATCAACCAATGTGTACACAGTATGGATGTATATACACAATAACACACTGCTTGCAGCAGAAAGACTTATTGCCTTGCTACAGAAAGACTGCATGTCATTGCTCTGTAACAGGTGGTTCACATGCAGCACACGTAACAGATTCATTAACGCAATTATTGTTACGATATAATATTCATGATATCTCCAGTGGGGCCGATAGTCGCCTTTCGCATTTTCCCCTATTATCACAGCGCTTGTCCAAATTAACACTTTTTGTCCAGATTTTGCGCTTCTTCTATGATGATCTATGCTTGATATGAAATTGTCATTTTGAATTGAAATGTACGGTTTTTTATATTATTCTCCATTATTGTACTCTATTCATTTCAGAAAAAATGGAAATAAATACAAATCAAATTGAAATATTTCCACCATGCTAACACAGTCCTAAGTTGTTTACTCTCTTACAAATAAATACAAAAGGTATACATTTGCATACAGTTCTAGCATACATTATTTTTTTACATCTTAATGCGTAAAACACATTTATATATATATATATATATATATATATATATATATATGCACACACATGAGCAATTTGACTGTTAATGAACAACACATACACATTGATAGATCGTAAAGTATTTGAAAAAAAAAAAAACAAACAAACCCTGAATTACAGTAATGCATAGTTATGTACAGACACACAAACATTTATGTACATTGTATGAATAACCAAAGCGCAACAACAGCAACCTACAATGCACATCACTATATGATGTTATTCAAACACACACACCTTGTAATAAACTGATATTGACTACAAGTCTGCCACTTTTTCAACAGCATTACGCTGCTAACCCCGGGAACCTACTCATCTTTAAATAGGTTAATGAGATCATGTCATATATATATATATATATATATATATATATTTCTAGAAATATGACAGAAAGGAAAAGTAACAACAACAAACACAATATTTATCTTTGACTGAGCACACCTACATGCCTCGAGCTGACGTATCTAATAGAATTAGTTTCCGTGGCGATGGCTTTTAGCTGCAACGCAGACATCAGAAACACAGTGCCTGACGTCCGTGCTGCACTGACCCAGCCAATCTCGAAATCCTTGAGAATGACAGTGGCCCGTGAAAAATTAGCAGGATTTCGCTGACGAAACTCCCTTGCGCGGGCGAAAAACAAGCGCTTGGTTTAGTACAGCTCGGTCAGAATCGCATCGACGGCAACCTAATTTTGTTGGAGAGAGGAGAAATCATTATATAGCATCAAGGACGCGCGGGAGGGTGCGCATCGCTAATTTGGGATTTGCCCAGCAAAAAGAAGAAAAAAAAATTCTAGCACTCTGCGGGGTATCATCGGACTTAAGAGTCTGAGCACCGTTTCCACTTTTGGATTCTGGATTTTCATCGGAGCAAAATATCACATTGTTGTAGCTGATTAAGCCGGCGCATATCTAATCACTCCTCCTTCTGTCCGTTGCGTGTTTGTCCGTCCGTGCGTCTGTCTCGCAGACTTCCAGATCACCTTCCCATCTGGTGGAACCCTCTTCCATTATCCTCCGCCATCACTTCCCAGACTGTGTATTAACCCTTCCCCTGTCGGTCCAAATCCACATTCATAGCTAATGAGTGCACAGAAGTAGTGAGCGCTTGCGCTTATGTCATCCAATTGGTTAATGTTTAGCCTTACGTAAGCTTCAGGTTGTTCAGTGTCATTTTGCTCATTCGTGTTTTGATCTGTTTTTACTTGCATTATTTGAGATAAATGTGCAGTAGGTTAATGAGATGATAATCTACCTTCGCGCTAAAAGCCCATCTTTACAAGATGTTAATGTGACTTACACATGGGCTTTTTCTATTCATCTCTGCCTAAAATGTGTGTACCTCCAACTATATATATATATATATTTTTTTTTTAACTCTCTTGCTCTGTATTGTTCTCTTCTGGAGGATGCATCCCCACACAGATATTCCTCTCTCCCTCTCTTCATTTTTTTTTTTTTTATCTCTCCTATAAATTGTGCCTAGATGTGTATATCTCTACATTACTTTTTTTTTTCTCTCTCTTTCCCTCATTTTCCTTTCATCCATAGTTCCTGCTTATGTACATAAGATATACCCGCTATGTTTTATCACACTATCTCTCTATACTTCTTTCCCTATATCTCTCTTCCTCTATCTCTCACTGTCTCTCTCTATATATCTCTCTCTACATATGAAGAGTTTGTTTGCAAAAACCGATAAGTCCATTTTTGAAGATTTTGAAGTACGGTCTCTGTCATAAAGTACAAAATAATACCTTTTAAATGATTTATTGGTCACTACATATAAAGGTATATTTTTGAAGTTATGGTCAAAAGAAGCAAAAATGTTCTTATTATTCTCTTTATTTTTCTTGACATTTAATCGCAAATATCTCCATTTGGCAAATACGGACTTATCGGTTTTTGCAAACAAACTCTTCATATATATATATATATATATCCCTCTTTCTCTCTCACTGTCTCTCTCTATATATCTCTCTCACAGTCTCTCTCTCTCTCTACACATATATATACAGTGTATATCCCTCTTTCTCTCTCACTGTCTCTTTCTCTTATATATCTTTCTGTAGATATATCTCTCTCTCTATCTCTCTCTATCTTGCTTTCCTCTCATCTCTTCTTCCTGCTTCCATGTGCATTTCTCCCTCTCCCCCAATAATTCTGCACTTTAATATCTCACACGCTGAGCCGTTCAGGACGACTAATGAACGAAAGACCACAGACAACCCAGCTGCGTGGCTACCTGCAGCTACTACTTTTTCTTTTTTAAACACAGAGAGAGAGAAATAAATTAATGAGGCACCACCCTTCCTTTCTCCTGTGTCTGCATAACAATACCAAAGGACATCACACATCCAATTCATTCATAGGCCTCTGCACAACCCCCTGCCTACGTAATTACGCAGTTGCCGTCCACGCCTCGCTCGTTGGAGCAATCGAGGCGTCAAAAGTAGAGAAATGCACGAAAAAGCTGCATAAAACTGTCCACTTGGTTTCAGAGGAACACCGACGTTGCCGAGCTCTCGTGTCGTGCACGGTCGAGTTGCAGAGCAGAGCGTAATCCCGCCCTGGACACGTTTCGTTAGCACCGACACGCCATTAATTGGCAAGCAGCAACCCTCACCTCTCGCACTGTCAAAAGCGCGACGTACATGAACACAAACTGAATTTAAGTTATTGGGAAAGCAAGCAGTATTTACATACAGCCCCCAATGACACACCACTTGTGACATTATCACCATGTAGTCCATACATCATTAGCAGATAGCTTTTTGCCATTAATCAACCTCATGAAGGGGGGGGGGGGGTTAATATTAATAGTTAGATATGCACCAATGGAATTGAGATATATGGTCATTCAAACATGGTTTCAGCATTTGACATGAAAAACTAACAACAAGAAAAAGATAAAGCTTACACAAAAAGAAAGTTCCGTTGTTCATCATTTCCCGAAATTTTTGTTTTTGGACTACCTGGCAGAAAGTTTCATTGTTTGTTTGTTTGTTTGTTTGTTTGTTTGTTTGTTTGTTTGTTTGTTTGTTTGTTTGCTCGTTTGTTTGTTTGTTTGTCACTCAAAGAACAATTGGATTACTGCCATGATCTCTCATTTTGTGTACAAGCACACTATGCCTTTAATTTCCAAAGCTCTGGCCCTTCCATACAGTTACCCTTCACACTTTTTTTTTGTATGCCTTGCAATGACAGAAAATGTGACCTCACATTTGCAAGTGAGGATGTCAAAAAAATCATCAAATCAAATCAAATCAAATGATCCTGATGATGAAAATCAAAGAGAGAATCATATTTGCTTCTTGATTAAAACTGAATGGTATTCACATCAAAATCATCTATGTCATGGCCATAAATTTGATGATGGAAAACCTCACTTTCACTGCTCCTCTGCTTTTGAATCAATTTTTTTTTTCAGTTTTTATCTTTGTCTAAAGATAACATTTTGGTATCATTCAGGCATTATTATTATTAGATGAAAGTTCAGCTCAAACTGCCAAATGTACAATGTCACTTACGAACCTCTACTTCTGCTCCTATTGCTGCTTCTACTTCTACTCACAATTGATAGGGATGACAGCATTTATATGACTGAGATGAAACCATTCGTGAGTTTGCGAGATGATCGTCGATGCTAATGGTGTCTCCCAGGAGCTCGACATTAGGCATCAGTTGCCAAGTAAGCATTTTATTGTGATCACGACTTTTACGCCACCAACTGTCTGCCATGAAGATGAGCTTCGAGGGTCTCTCTTTTTTTTAAGGGGGGGGGGGGAGGGAGATGAGGTCCCCCCCCCCACACCCACGATACTCTGCATGTGAGGGCCTTCAAGAAGATGAACGGAGGCAGCGAGAGATAATTCTAATGAGATGTTGGAGGAGCGGAGGGAACATCTTTCGGTGGCAGCCGTTTTTTTAAACAATGTTTCTACCCAAAGAATGTCCTTTTAGACAAACGGGACTGAGTGGGCATTAATTCATTGTCACTGTCGCCAGGTTTTTTTCCCTCCTTCTTCTATTTTTTTTTTTTTCTTTTTGAGACAGAGGTCGTGAACGCACTCCCGTGTACCGCGTCAAGAGCCGGACTCCTCGGACTCTCAAATAGTGCTCCATCACCGTGCTGGGCAAACATGTTTACCCTTGTCTCTGACGATCCGGTCACTTCTCCATGTTCTCTTCCACCCCATCATCCTCCTCCTGCTCCTGCTTCTCCAAAGGTGCCACTTCCTCATCATCACTCACTGCGTTGCCGCTGACGACAGCACCGCATCACTTGACCATTCTCATCCCCTTACAGAACAACAGCAACAAAAAAAAAGACTACACTTGCTCTCGCGTTCCTCCACATCTCATTTCGTATTGAAATTTTCTCCGTCTCGTAAGACGGTGTACCTAATGATTTGTTTTCATTACCTCACATGATGATGCTTTGGTGTCATACAACAGAAGAAAAGAGAAATGCACTGGTATGTGCTTATATCATAGAGCATCTCTACCTCCACCAACTTCCAAAATGCTAAATAAACCTAGAGATTAAGACTTCCCCTCTGTTTCCATGCTCAAACACTTTTACCCATCAAAAACAAGACCCGAGTATGTACTTGGGCAGGTGTCTGTGCAAAATGTTTTCTGAATAGCAATATCAGCCCATCCTCAGCGGGTTAAAGGGATGATACAGTATTGGTGGAGATGAGAATTGGGCTTTTAACTTTTTGCGAGATACCAAGAAAACACTTATGATATAGTACAGATCATACCATTTAAAGAGGAATTCAAAGTTTATTTGATGAAAATTGGGTTTGGAATGACTGAAACATCCAAAAACAAAGTAAAACAAAGCGATCATGATAAAGTGTAGGTCCCACACTTTATTAAATTTCCCTTTTTTTGATATCTCAGCCATTTCAAAATCAAATCAAATCAAATAAACATTGAATTCCTCACAGAATAACATGCTCTTTCATATTTCATAAGAGGTTCATTCTCTCAAAAAATGCCAGAAACCTGAAATTAGGTCTCAACCAAAACTATACGATCCCTTTAAGCTTCATTTCATTTCCCAATTGTGCCTGCTGTTCTGAGCAGAATTAATGACTTCTGAATGTCACTTGCAGATTCCGTCATCCTCTGCATGTATAAAGCTACCGCAAAATGATCTCACATGCGATAAAAAATTCTTCCAAGTTCTGCAAATTGGTCATGTAGCAATAAAGCAACTCCCGTAGTCCATTCCTCTGCTTGCAGCTCTTGGAATTATTTCAAGGCACGTTTCAAGACCAATTAATCTTCTATCTCTGTTGAATTTTGATCCTCGTCTCCACAGCCATACAACACTCAAGTATCCGGTGTTAGAAATGTGAAACAGTACATCATAAGGAGCTGTTCACAAACACTCTCTAGTATCCGTATTATCACAGAGGAACTTTTTTTTTTCTAATTGCCTGCATAGCGACGGTATTTCTCATATCATATCAAAGTAACGCACTCCTGCATTCATGCTGAATGGCAAACAAAGCACAGTAAGGTTTCGAAATATTGAATAACTCAATGTGTTTGATGCTACATGTGGATGTAGCGATAGCATTTGAAATGAGCGAAGGCATATGTAGCGCAAAACAAAAGTCAGCTTTTCTGGTGGTACAGTAGGGAATGATGTTCATGCAACTTTCCGTTTAGTTTTGTTTTGCCATTTTCTTCCCGTATCTTATTCTGACAGAACTTGAACACTAAAATCCCTACTCTTTATGAACATACATTGATCCAGAACAAAGTCGAGGAAAAAAGACACAAATTATAACGGCCGTGTAGCCATGAAAGGGTAAAGATGTGCCGTTCACTGCGAAACATGATGGGGGGAGTTCCGCGCATAATCCCCGAGGTGCCCTGTCCAAGAATTAGCATGTAAATTGAAAAGAAAGCAGCGAGCTAGTGCCAAATTGCCCGGAAAAACAGATCCCGCATCAATTACATCTCGCAATCCTATTCTCCCACACCCTCGCATCTTTCTCACTCTCTCTCATTCGTTCCCTCCCTCTCCTCCTCCCCCCCCCCCCCCGCTTCGTTCTCATCCTTTAATCTCTCATAGTGCCTTGCCCCATCATCTTTCGTGCCACTTTTGCTGTCTACATCTTGAGGGCAGCACAGTGTTCAAAATGGACCTAATTTTTGAATTTTGGACCTTTTGTTTGCATCTACATTACAAATGACAAATAAATCACCCATTAAATGACCATCATCCCACAAACAAGCAGTCTCCAATGATCACAAAGAAGAGGATGAAAAAAAAAGGGGGGGCTAAACCTCTTCCATCTTTAATTTTGTTTGGACAATTATTTCACCATCACTTCATCTCCCTTGAATGAATTAAAATGACATCATCCACTATAAAGTGTTTGGCTGCTTCTGTATAAAAAATTTCGTGACATCCGAACATGACAGAATTCCAAAGCAAAATTTACTCATTCTTTGTTCGTAACTATGAAAGTTGTTTATGACCAATGCATTGGAAAACTATTCACGTAACTAATGACTTTGACATTCAAGTTGTTATGATGTGGTAAGGTTGTTAATTATGGTGATAGTTTTCAGGAACCTAAACATTTGATGGGGAAAAGAAAGTGCACTTTTGTGAAACCCGCAATTTAATAGCAATATGAAGTATAGCTAATTAAGCAATCTAAAGTGCATACGAAGAGCGAAGTGCATGTGTGACTTGCTTTGCTAATTAGAAATGTGGATGGCGTGGCAACTTTGTTGCACATCTGCTGCATCTAAAGGTCAAAAGGAAGAAAAGATGAAAGATGTCTTCAATTTGTTCAGCTATATATGGACATAAGTAAAATGGGGTATTGTGACTACAAAATTGGTAAAAAGCCTGCTAAGTTGATAGTGTCTAACTGCACAAAAAAGTAATTTAGAATATTAGATGGTTGCTTTCACATATTCTAACTATTCATTGTTTCCAATACATCTGAAGAGTTACGTATGCAGTATCAGTTAAGCAACTATGCACCAATGAGAAATACATTGATTTTTGTGTAGAGAAATGCTGATTCTAGATGTAAAAGTGGATAAAAGCACCCATATATTTGAAGACCGTTACCTGATTACAATTTACAAACACCAGTACAAACAAAAACTTTAAATGTAAAGAAGCTGGATGTTTTAATTATATTTGAAAAGACACTGTATAGCTAACTGGCATTTGATATCTATCACTAAATACACTTCTGCTGTTCAGAATTCGATAAACAGAAGATATCAACAACAAAAAATCCTCTGAAATTGTATACTGAACAAGGAGATGTCCTCTATTTATCGTGATGAAATTAAGACCAGTTTGGCAAATTTTCAATAAAATTTCGCTTCGTATATGAGGATGTGGACAAGTTCATCACCGCATAGCATTACAGTCCAAATATGCTCTGCAAATATGCCTCGGTTTGACTGCTCAAAAATATAATTGGATTTATGTGAGCACACGCCAGTCATACGGAGGCGATATTGCTATGTAATAACTAGTTTTTCCATTTCGCGCACGAGCCAAGGAGATGGTGTTGTGCCAGTTTGGACTCATTTAGTTGGAATACGACATTGAGATGCCGGCACATGACACGCAAACACGTCCACGGCTGGCTGGAAAGGTGAAAACAAAAAAAAAAGATGTAGTGAAATGGCGTGTGGCATTCACACACACACACAAGAGTCGTATATTACTGCTCCCCCTCACGTAACTAACATCCAGTCTCTTCGCAATCTCAGTTTGCTTGTGAGTTTGTCAGTGTGTTTGTGTGTATGTGTGTGCATGCGAGTGTGTGTGTGTGTGTGTGTGTGTGTGTGTGTGTGTGCGTTTGGGGAAGGGAATGAGGGAGAGGAGGAGGGGGTTTGTGTGTACGGATATCAGCTTCCTTGTCACCAAAATGCCATCAAATATTCAACACCGACAGTCTACAAATTAATAATACACAAACATCATTCCAAGGACATTGCAGAACCCTACCAATTGATTCTGACCCCCAATCAAAAGCCTCACATTTTCCGCCATCCCCTTATCCCCCCATCTCTGCCTATCTCTCTCTCTCTATCTCTCCATCACCCCTCTCCCCTCCATCTCCATCTACGTTGATGACTTATTTAGAATCTGTATCCCTGTTACGGGTATACATGGAATCACACATGACACTGTTATATCTGCTGTGAGATTTAAGGTTCCCAATCCTTCTTGTGCTGTGAGTGGTGATTGGCACAAAAAAACCCCATAGCATTGTACACACTGTCCACAGTGACACCGCAGTCAAAGGGTTAATAAAAATAAGATGAAAGGGAAGACAGAGGGGGTGGAGGAGGAGGAGGAGGAAGAGGAAAGCTTAGGGAGAGAGGATTTCTATTGCTGTTGGCCTTGAGTGTGTTTGTGTGGGTGAGTGTGGGTATGTGTGTGTGTAATGTATTATCTCATTCACCCTGACCTTGTCAATCTGGAAATGAATACACTGGCTTGGACTTTGTGAGTCATTCATTAAATATTCCATTTTTGAATTACATATTTCACCACTCACTATGAGTATTCATTCTACATTTTTTTTTCTCCCTCCAATCACTCCTTCTCCCTCTCAACCCCTCACCCCCCCCCCCCCCTCTGATAATTATTCTATTCCAAAGAACAGGCGAAATAAGATGATACACGCAGAGGGGAGGGAATCTCAAATAGGATTTGAATCCAATGCTCTGTGAAGTGGAGAACAATTGCCTTGCCTAGGGGGCAATCTCATCTCGAGTCGCTGAAACAAATAATTTATGCAATGAGGGAAATATTTCTACACCATTTTTTCCCCTTTTTTGGTTCGGTTTTGGCCATCTTCATAATTTTTCGTCTTACCCTTTTATAGGACAAGGCCCGCACCTGACATAATCCTCCTGCTTTATTGCTTATCGCGCTCAGAAATCAATCGTTTTCGCGCAAAATGCGGGGGACAAGGACGATAATATTGAAATGAGTAGAAGTGTACACGGGGGGCGGAAATCCCTGTCGCGGTGAGGGAACATACTTTCAAGCCTCCTATATTTACAATCACTCCTTCTTTTTTGTGAGAGAGACGCACAGCCAAAACAGGCAGAGATTGTGGTATATCATTACCTACTGAATAAATGCATAGGTAGAGGTATTACCTAAAGGGAGAGCATTTTTTTTTCTCCAATCGCCTTTTTTAAGAGCTGAATTCAAAAGAGAAAAATGTGCTCTTTACAAGAAGTGGCATACCATCACTGAATGGATATATATAGGAGAAACGTATTCACATTAAAATAAAAACTGTAACTGAAATTTTGTTTGTTTGTTTGTTTTTATTGTTCCATATTCCACATTTCAACAAATGAATAAACCATGAACATAACAATACAAAAGCATGGATGAATTGCCAAGTACAGCTTTAAGACAATTTAACATGTGAAATATATGAGGAATCTACATAGAAGCATTGCTTGTAGGGTGTAGATTCCCAGATGCGGATGTGAGATGCGGATTTTTACTGGATATTTGCAATTGAAAGGAATGACAATTTGTGAATTGGGGAAATATAAACGTCAAAGAATAAAAAAAGAAAAAAGAAAAGACAAAGAAAACAATGTCCGCAGCACAAGACTTCTTGAGAGTTGTGTGATTATCTTTGAAAGTGATTTTGCTATAGTGATACTGTAAGTGGCATGTCTGAAGTAACACTGCCTATGGCTGTTTCACTGTCCAGTGAGAGTAACTTACATGGCATGCCAATAAGAGCAAAATCTCATTCATTTCCTTAGAGTACAGTGAAGAGAACTGTATCATTGAGAAAAGATGAATTGGAGAATGAAAGATTAACCCATTGAGGACGGTTTGAATATACTACAACAGAAATTACTTGCCCGTGTATACTCGCGACTCATCCTAAATGGGTTAATAGCCGTAATGTCTTCGTGAAGAATGTGATTTGATGATGATTTTTTAATGTAAAGCTGAGTACACTGTTCATCACATCCTGCAGGTTGTTGTGCATTGAAGGAGCTTGATATACATGCCATTACTGCGATTCTAAATAAATTGACTGTACAGATGTCTGCATCCTTTTGCCTAATCTAAGAATTTTGACTGAGCGCTATCACTGTGAATGATGGGAGAAGGCAATAATCATTTGGGCATGGTTTAGACGAGACATGTGATCTGAGAATAATTCTTATAGGAGTGACTGTGAGGATACTAATTATGTCAAATTATAAAGACATTTAAGAGAACTAAAACTGAATTGAAGTTTTTAGAAATGAAAGGGACATAGATGAGTCCAAATATATTTCATTGGTGCCTGCATCTATTCAATTCAATTAAATTCAATTATTCCTTAATTTCCACCAATAAAAAGAAATACATAATACAAGGAGATACATTGATCGATTCAACTATCTAACAATATGAAAGGACATATCATTAAGTATAATGCAAAATATACTTATAAATGATAATGTAGTGTATAAGGAAACAAAGCTCACTTTGCCAACTGTAACAAAAACAGATGAATATGGCAATGGAAAAATATGTGTGCATATAATCATATACAACCCTCTGCCTGTAATGTATCTTGTGTCAACAGTCTTATGACCTCATTGATATTCAGTTAATGGACACAAACCAGTGGAAGATGACACAGCCAGTGGTTAGTTGCTATAGAATCTTGATTCTCCACATGAATAGTTAACAATATCATATTCACATTTTAATGGATGTTTCCTAGGGAAGTTCAATTCATGAAACATTGGATTCATCTATTTAATGAGAGTTTTTGTGGAATTTATGCAACACTGTAAAATTTTTAAAAGTTGTCCAAAAAAAAAAAAAAATCAAAGTCAACACATTTTGGCTTCTCCTTCAAAGAGAAACTTTTATTTAATTTGTCGAAAAAATCACTCTCATTTTTCAATTTTAGTGGAAATAGTACGTTAATATCAATTTTCTTTTTTCTTTAACATCAGCATATGGACATTTTGAAGTTTTTAAAGATTTGTTTGCTTAATCTGGTGATTGTTATTGGCGATATCAATGACATCACTTTTATGCAGAATGGATTTAGCACCTTGTGGTATCAAGTTTTTCAGACACTTGAAATGCACTAGCCTTTGAACACTCGATGCTATCGAGGTTTGCAGGGAATACTGCAGGTTGAGGCTACAATCTAGTCCAAAGAGATCCTCTTAACGAAATACGGGCACAACGACAGCGAACTGTAACAAAACCTCGTCAACATTCTCCGGTCTTATTAACTCTGTGATAGCCTCAGAGTAAACTGTCCCTTTCCACTGCCAGTAATTTTTTTATAAGTGGACCCCTTTTCTCCTTTTGTGCCTTTGCCCTTGTGGAGTGGACAGTCCACTCAGGTAATTGACCCATTGAAGTCCGCTGGGGAGAGGTCAGTTTCTCTGTTGTTGTCGTTGTTGCTGTTGTTTTTCTGTTGGAGCTGTGAATTTCGGCACATACTTAGCAGGTGCCTGTAAAGTGGGTGCACTCATGTGTGACAGTGTGCAGGAGAAGAGGTACAGCTAAACCAGGAACAAATTTTATGCTTTGAAGCAGCATGCAACCCCGCTTGTGCAAGACCTCAAATTTCCAGTTGGGGTTTCTCTGGCTGGCGCAAAAGCACATTCTGGCATTCATAAGAGGAATGTTCCAAAGTGTGAGCTAATGATGTCACTAAAGGTTGTGGTATTGGGGCATGTTTAATCCCTTTAAATGTCTTTCTCCTATTTTCCTTCAAGAAGTTCATACATCTATCATTCATCTTGAGACAGCAAGCTGTAGCTTATTAGGTTAAGGTTTTATTCCATACTGTGATGGCTCATTCAAAAAAAAGTGAAACTTTTGTAAATTATGCTGACATTATTGTACATTTTAATTGGATTTCATGTGAGTATAATGTGTGTGGACAACAAACATTCACCTAAGCTGTTAATGCTGAGAACATTTGAAATGGGAGTTTAGCATTCAAGAATGTAGTATGCATTGTGTTTTAATGACTTGTAAGGAAACATCATCATCATCAAACAATTTATTTTAAGCTGCATATTATAATGCTTCAAACTAGAATGAGAAATGTATTTTTTTTTGTATTCTTAGTTTTAATAAAAGGGTACAACTAAAATGACACAGACGATAACATTAGAGTTACTTTGAACCTACCAAACATAAACCGACAAACGGCAACATTAATTCAACAATCTAATCCACTGTGCCCCATTTACATGCTAGTTTTAACCAGTGAAGAGTCAACACCCTTCACACCAAAATTCTAATTCCACAGCAAACAGCAAGATGTGCAGTAACTGGACCACAAAGCAGTCAATATAACCATCAACACCAGAGCAAGACTGATTTGAATTCTACAAGTGCTATATATTAACACCAACGTCCGCCTCATTTTGAATTGAGGTATGAAATATGGATTGTCTTTAATTTGAGGAAAAGGGGGGGGGGTGGGGTAGGAGAAAGCAAGAACAACACACAGTACACGCTCTATATAATATGCTATTCCAGAATGGGAACTACCATCACATTTAGCCTTTAATGACCTAAGGGACGCGATCCTGTCCCACAAGTTGTCAGGCTTCGCTGCTAACAACAGATTTCGCAAAATCTGAGCGCTTGCTCTCATGAATATGTCGTAAAAAAGAGCCAGGTCAGGTCAATTATGGCCCCGTGTAATCTGTAATCTTGATAAGGATTAAGCACAGGATTTCCAACATTTTCTTGATTCTTTTATCATTTTTTCCAGTCGGTAAATGCTTAAAGTGATTAATTTCCTGCCATAAATGTTTTGGGGTGGCAGGTGAATCGAATCCGTCCTCACTTAAAACCGTAAATCTGAATGTCTGAAAAGCATGTCAGAAAGGCAGAAGGGTTCTTTAGATTAGCTGTGCAGTGTGAATAAAACACCTTTACCTTTCACTCAATTGCAGAGAATATCCTAAGTGTTTTTGCCTTGTGCGTATAAATTTCTTCCCACGGCCAAAACACTGATACAGTAAACTTGCTCATTTGCTGCGCTGATTTACTGCTTATCTTCAGAATTTATCTGTCACAGACAGAACCATCTCTTCTAATTTTTCTGTCATTAGAGATAAAATTCCAATTAAAAAAGAGCCATTCCAGAGATTCTTATTACTACTGCCATCTGATTACCAATTCACGAGCCATCATCTTGAAAGAAATTGTTCTTTTGAGTCTGAATTCCTATACCCGCCGTATTTTCTTCCCTCATTTTTCTCATAGCAAAATACCTCATATTCATTTCCTAAAAAGGCACGCTTCAGTAATCCTACACTTTCCGGGAATATGAAATGTACTCACGCTCCCATTCTTCGGTTGGTCGTGTCCCCGTCTCTCTCCCAGCTCGCCCGTAATTCGATATTTTGCGTTCGTCGCAAGATCCGCAAGATTCCGTCGGCCCCCCTCGTGTTTCTCTCACGACCAAAGAGAGTATCTACATTACACAATATGCCAAATATTTTTTCTCCCCCACTTCCCTCCACACCCCCCCCCCACCCAATTTTTCTTGCGAGTGCTTTAGTCTGACTGTAAGTTGGCTAGCTGAAGTGCATACATATATATTCATGTGCATTTTCTGTGACATATTTTCCTCTCAAGATAGCTGATATATTCCTCCTAATATGCTCTAACTTCTTTTTTGAGTTCTAGTCCTTCAACTTTTCTTCAAGTATATATTTTTCTCTTTCTCTCTCTTTATTATATTTTATTCTCTCTCTCTCTTTCTTCTCTCTTTCCTTAACTCCTGTGTATCTATCTCCCCTAGCCTTTTTTTTTCTTTTTGCTGCACATATGAAGATTTTGATTGTAAAACGAGTTACCTCAATTCTTGCTAAATTGAGACATTTGGGATGGAAGCTACTAAACATACAGAGAAATAGATACAAAATATGGCATATTTGTAATCATAACTTGAGGGCTAATTCCTAGTTATATAACAAATAAGGTATCACTGAGGTTTCATTTTGCTGTAACTGATAATGGACTTACTTTAAGTGTTTGAAAATGGTGCTAAACCTATTCTATTAAACTCTCCCTACATCTCATTCCTTTTTCTTTCCACAGCAGTATATATACCACCTCCTCCTTTTCATGAATTCCTTTTTAGTCATCTTTTTTTTCAATTTTTCTTCCATACCTAGTGTATCTGTGCCTCTATCTCTCTCTCTTTCCATGCTGTCTCTTATTCTGTCTATCTTTTTCTTTATCTATCTATCTATCTATCTGTCTATCCATCTATCTGTCTATCTATTTATCTATCCATCTATCTATCTATCTATCTATCCATCTATCTATCTATTTATCTATCTGTCTATCCATCTATCTGTCTATCTATTTATCTATCCATCTATCTATCTATCTATCTATCCATCTATCTATCTATCTATCTATCTGTCTATCCATCTATCTGTCTATCTATTTATCTATCCATCTATCTATCCATCTATCTATCTATCTATCTATCTATCTGTCTATCTATCTATCTGTCTATCTATCTATCTATCTGTCTATCCATCTATCTGTCTATCTATCTGTCTATCCATCTATCTGTCTATCTATCTATCTATCTGTCTATCTATCTGTCTATCTATTTATCTATCTATCTATCTATCTATCTATCTATCTATCTGTCTATCTATCTATCTAAGCAGTAACCACATATCCCTTGGCATCTGATGAGTGAGATTTCTGTGGATCTTGTTTGCAGCTCTTGGCAAATATCTCTGCGTGCATAATATCATACGCCGTGAACTTGAAAAAACAAACTTGATTTCTCAGCAGAATTACATCCAAAAGAGAATTAAGGAATAGGTACAGCATTGTGGCTCGATATGTCACTGCACAATACACAGCAATGTTGAGTATCATAGTAAACATTATTATCAGAATATCATAGCAAGCATTATCATGATATGAAAAAGTACATGCAAATGCAATCTATATAATACATTTCTTTCTTTTCTTTTTTACATATGAACAGTTTTATCCCTTCAAATGGCAGTCTGCTGCATTGTCAATTTTGTTGATTATTTTTACCTATTCTCCTTTTGCTACACACACGTTCCCCCCTGTGAATAATGGGTGCTATTGTAGGCATGACGATATCTGAAGCCACACAGAATTATCCATGTTTAATTGATGGCCGTGATGGTGGTGGACGTGGTGGGGGGGGGGGGGGGAGGTGGGACAGTATAGGCTGTTTGACTGCAATTTACTCCGTTACATTGTACACCAGTTGAAAGATCTATGAATTAATGATGGCTTAATAACTATGCCCACATTACACAAGAAATACTTATAACCTTGAGAGAGAGAGAGAGAGAGAGAAAGAGAGAGAGAGACAGAGGGAGAGATGGAAGAGAGGATACAAAATAGGGGCGGGGCATGGTGGATGATGAGATACATTGGCTCCATACAATCAATAGATCGGATCAATGTTAAATCGAGGCAATTTTTCATGCATGTGTGCATTCTAAGGAACAAGGGAAGGGCAGTTATTAGTCATACAAATATGAATGATGAAACCCCAAATTTGGCAATGGAGTATGATGAGGGAAAAAAAAATAATCATTTAAACTCGATGAGATCTCCCCGCCATTTTAAATACATGCCCCTTACAACAGACTCTCTTCCATACCTATAATGGAAGGTGAGATAGGTCTATGCATTACACAATCAAGCTTCACTTAAATATTCTGCACTGTGCATATTGTGATTGCCCTCACACATCGTATTCGTATTCAGATAAAAATCATCCTGAATAATTCTCAATGCGATGCACTGAACACTGTTGTTGTTGTTTTTTCTTTCTCTTCTCTTTATCTCTCTCTCTGCTCAGCCAAAATGCATGAAAACGCCAAGGCCTCATTCGCATCCCAACTTGAAGAACCCTCCCCGATGAGGGATGGCTCGCTATCGAAATGTATCGCGATGATGTTTGCGCGGTGAATAAATTCCCGTCATTTGCCGAGACGATATCGGTGTCACGTTGACATTTCATTTGTCTGCTTCGACTACGGAGCTGTTTTTCTGGGAGGAGGATATTTGAGTTGCGTGCGTAACGCATCATCGCAAACCCTAATCACATTTGCCTGTAGATCGACTCCACGTTGTTACATATCCCTTTCACAAGAGAAAAAAAAAGACACAAAAAGACAAAAACAAAAATGCTGGCATTACTCCACCAAAATTCTGCTGGGATGGGGGGGGGGGGGGGCATGGGGGCAAAAGCAAAATCAGAGACAAGAATATCCTCATCAACACACTGGTACCCGACCAACACAAATTATTCATCAAGATATCTAAATGATACCTCCTCATTACCCCGCACATTACAACATGACCAAAAATCTTCCTGTAACATCCACAATATCACCATTCTTTCTTTTTTTTTTCAATTGCTCAATAACATGAACCAAAAAAAGCATACTTGTATGTATCATTTTTGTCTATGAGAGATATAAATTGCATTGAATAGAATATTTTCCACTCCAGTATTGTATTTTTTACCAGATGACATGTGTGTTACTTCTATCACACTGACAATCATATTTGAATTGTGTGTGAAATCATCTTGTCCCCCCCCCCAAAAAAAAGGTGATAATTTCTATGCCATTATCTGCGAAAAGATAAGGTGCATCATTCAGAAACTATATGTAACAAGTGTGCATTTTTTCTTTATTCTTTTAAGAAATGTCAATGCAAAAAGGAAAATGAGTGAAAAAAAAGGAAAAATGCAAACCCTTACCATAAAACTCTCTCTAGATGCAGTAAATTATACATACTTGGGAATAATGATAATCCTGTACATAACATACATATATGGACAGGTTGCACTGTGTGTGTGTGTGTGCGTTGAGCATACTGAATAAAAAGATTTGAAAAAAAAAATTCTTATTCTCTTTCTCATTCTCTGTCTGTCTCTCTCTCTCTCTCCATCTATTGAGTGTGTTTACTCTGTGTTTGTGTGTGTGTGTTTGTATGTTTGCTGTTGTTGGGCTTTCGAGGATAATTTCTGATGTCTTTCACATAGCTACAATGTGAGCAAAGTGTCTCATGGGGGGGGGGGGGGGTAGGGAGTGGAAGCTACACAGAGTGTGCAGCAGTATATCACATAATGTATAGGACCTACACACCCACACACACACACATACACACACAGACACATGAATATAAATATATATATTTACAGGTGTGCATGCATGTGTTTGGGTAAAAGAGTATATTAGATACTGTGCATATGTATATATTTGTATCTCTCATTTTCTTTTCTCTTTCACAGGAATACAAATATATATTACAGGTGTGCATGCATGTGTTCGGTAAAAGAGTATATTAGATACTGTGCATATGTATATATTTGTATCTCTCATTTTTTCCTCTCTTTCACTCTCTCTCTCTCTCTCTTATATCTATTTCCTAGTCCTGTTGTAAAACAGTGCTTTCCATGATCTATTCACATAAGTCTTGGAAACAGCTTATGACATTGAGTATCAGCAGGAATGTCAAAACACACTCAATATTTGATCATAACAGATATAGGCATGCACGTTATCATGTTATTGCGAGTCTTTGACAGACTCAACATTGCTCTCATTAAGTCATCACCTGAGAAGTGTATCCACGTCATAACTCTCCCGACTTCCCCCCTCGAGAGACGACGCTTTCCTCGCTCACACCTGGTGATGTAATCTCGTATCCACAGAAGTGGGATGAATCCTCGCGCAGAACTACGTCGGATTTTCTACACACTCCCAGCGCGATTGTTTCTCATTACCACGCGTAGCAATTCACATCACATCTTGCCATGTCTCCAATAAACATTGTGCCTTCCCTCATAATTTCATTTGATTCGATCTGATTTAGCAGTTTCTTCCACATAATCACGATCAATCATGCCTAGTAAAAGCTACAAAGCTACAAGCAGCAACCTACACACAGAAAAAAAACCCCTGCCATGTGTGAAAGCACTGTGCAGCAAATGAATTCAGTAAATAAACATATATCCTATCACATATATGTGAAAAACTAGCTCAAGATCACAAGTTCAGGAAAAAAATAAACACGAAATCTGACAGACCTTGTTGTTTCTCTTCTCATTTTTCTCAGACTTGATGCGAGCAAACATTATCAATGCACAATATCAGGAGAATGCATGGCTATCTTTAGTCCCTGTGCAGTTCGAGTCGAGCGGCCGGCAAAACAGCATCTCCTGATCAAGGGCCGCGATAATTCTGACATTATAAGCTAATATTGGGCAGGAAAAGAAAACAACAACAACGTAGAAATGCAGATATCAGACGATATGGAGCTTTTATTTTCGGCAGAAGAAAGAAAATATATCCCGTGACCTTTTAGGAGGGTTTCAAGGAGGAGACAGTATTCGTTATTCTTTTTTTTTTTCCTTTCTTCCCTCTTCCTCGCTCGCTCCTTGCATGGCGGGGTATCGACGTGAGGGGATTTGGAACGGAATACGCTTAAAAAGATTGGGGCGCTTTACACAAATCGGTGCTGTCCATGTGAATTGTGGCGCAAAGAACTCATTACCGTGCATCGCAGGTAATTGGAAGACACGTTTATCAATGCCGTAACGCGATAGGCGGGCAAACGGTGGACTATATTTAGGCGGAAGAAACACCTCCATTGGAATGCTATTTGTGAGGCGGCGAACCTTTCCGACTGTCGATTCCACCTCGCGTCGCAATCCAGTCCACCATCTCCTTGCCGTGGGGAATGAAATCAAAATCGGACAAAAATCCTTTTTTCTCAAAAATATGGCTTCGGAGAAGAGTAGCATACTTATGCTCCTAAATGATGGAAGCCTTGTGATGCACTGGAAAGATTTAGTGCCCCCGGTATATCTGAATGTAATAAGCATCAGCCTTTCATTCATCATGCTTGTGACTGAGCTTTTACCAGAGGAGTAGAAACCTTCCAGACCGGCAGGGAAAGAGATAAAAAAAAAAAGATGAGAGGGAGAGAAAATCCTTTAAAACTCCAAAAACCCAGAGGGTGAAAATGAGATGTTTGCATTGGTGAATGAAGATGAGAAAACATTACAGCTATGGTGGGGGGGGGAGGGAAGGAGGGAGGCGGTGGAATCCCACTTACTAAAAGAAAAAGAAAAAAAAAAAGATGATAAATCAGATCGAACTGGAGATGTCGAATATAAAAAAAATTGTGCTCTGCTTACCTTGCGTGTTAATCCTGGGCAGCGAGGCACATATCCACGTAATCACCAATGCCAGTCGCAATCCCCGCTGTGTCTCCATGACGATTTCCGCAAGTCGATAATCCCTTACATTTGTCCACACTGGTGCGAGATGGGCCGTCGCAAGTCGGAGAGGCACACACTGAACGCGCAAATATAAAACCTGACACAACAGATTTTTTTTTTTTTTTGATATATAACAATGCTCCGTGAATTTCCAGCAGTGATATTCTCACGAGATGAAACAGAAGATGAAATAAATCACTTTCCAATTTTCCTCCACTGATACTGACGGAATCAATTTGCTTTTTCTCCTTTCCGCGAGTAATGGCCAATCACAAATGATGATGAATGACACTGCATTTACTCCTCAACAATTAAGAAATCGGCAATATATTTCTTTTTCGAGAAGATGTATGAATCACATTTTCGTGCTCCCCTCCAGAGCTAAACGAAAGAGGAAATTTCACAAGCTAGCATTTCGTACGGAAGCTTTTGATCCACACAACGATGTCTTCCAAATGATAATTTTCTTCCCGAGGGTCGTAGTAAGATCCAAATGTTTTTCCACGTCCGACGGTCCAACTCCAGATGTGGCGACGGAGGTAAGACAAACTGGATGACTCCACAGAAATGTCCTCTTCTCCTCGTTAAGTTTTATCCTCGTCTCTCTCTGTCCTTTTCGTCAAAGAAACTCCTCCCGCCACCTGATTGTCCGACGGAAGCGAATCCTGTCGGAGAAAGGACGAAATGAAAAGATTGGATGAGATGGGGAGAGAATGCCAATCTCTAGTGATCGTATAGATTTTCGCTCCGAGGAATCCTCAACCCGTCAAAGGAAGCTTGGCTGGAGGATAGCACAAGAGTGAGAGAAAAAAATATATATATTAAACGTTGTGATACACTCCAAGTAGATTGGGGGTGAATCGGAGGGTGCAGCATCCCCACAAGGAAGGCAGATCGGAGGAAGGGGGGCAATCCTCGTCTCGGAGATGAGCACAGCGGGGTTGGAAGCGGGCGTCGGATGAGCGCCACACCAACCGGTATGGAGGAGAGTAAGAGAGAGGGACGGATAGGGCACCCAGTGCTCGACGTCTGGAAGAGAACCCCTGTCGCAGCTATCGGCAGAGGGAAACGCCAGCGCTTACACTGGATCCACTGAACTCAGCAAGCGAACTGTGGGCCGGTGGATGGCAGCACACAGCCAGTGCAAGTTGAGTAGCATCTCCGCATCTCCCACACACATTGTATGAGTGAGTAAGCAGCACACACACACACATGCGCCCCACACACACACACATAAAATCTACACACACGCACACAGATGAAGACACACAGGAGGTATTTTCCCTCAGTGTAACACATGCTGTGTACCCTGGCTAGAGTAACCTGAACAGGCCATTCATGGCAGTGTAGTATAAAATATGGCTTTATTAGGCTAGTCTCCACTCATGTAGACCCTGTAAAGGATCGGAAACATTCTCCATAATGTGAAGTTATCAGACTGCCGATATTACGTTCACTGAATTCATAGACACACAACAGCTGTGCTCATGGAGTATTATTTCAATGAGAAAAGGAAAAAAAAATCAGAAGAAATGTCAGCAAAATCTCTTGAATACATTTCATATTCAATATGCTTCCTCTTGACTGGTTCTGTAATGTGTTCAAATTTTATGCATACTTTATTGACAAAACTTGTCCCTAAAAACCACAAAGCTTGCCAGAGGCTTGCCCTACCTAGCAACAACTGAGTGAATTCCTGCCTATGGAACTTACGTGGAAGAAGTAGGTAAATAAAATGCTTTGTTACTAGGCTGTAGGATAAGAAATCATCCATAAATTGTAACACATTACAAAAATGTTCTATTTGGGATCTACAGCTACCAATAACATCATTTTTAGAGAGAGTGGGCAGATGAAATTCATGAACATATTTTTTGCAATCCACTCATGAATAGAAAAAAATTTCATTGATAAAGCCATAAACACAAAGTGTCAACATACATATAGGGTCAGAATCAAAAATGCTACTTTGAATTTTATCAAATGCAGTCCAAATTCAAAATCTGAAGTCAAATGTTAACAAAAATAATTTTGAATATAATCCAACAATCACAACCTTGAAATAAAGTTGTGAAAAATAAGCACACAAACAAAAAATCGTAATGATGTGGTCTGAAGTAGCTTTGCTCGAACAGAAGAGGAAAGGAAATATCTTCCTAGGGACTGCAATTTAAGACTAATCACTGAAGTGTGTGTGCTCTGTGCGCATGCTTACATGCATCATACATTATTGTGGGCTTCCTTACACACCTATTATCGTCAGTGGAACAGCTATTCATATAGAACACACACACTGTGGATGTTATTAGGGGTTGCTGCAAGAGTTAGGCTTGGAATGCTCGATTCTCCCGGGAGGGGGAGGCTGGCCATTGAGCTCACTCCATAGCAGTGGAGGGACAGCAATGGCCAGACAATAATTCTCACAGGTAATAAATACATCAGTCATCCAAGTATCAATAATTGTAAAGTGCATGACCCTAGCAAATTTCTGTACATACAGTCCAACCTTACTTGTCTGATTGTGTGGAAAAGCAGCCATCCAGATAATCAATACGGCCAGATAAACTACATATATTATGCTAAATCATGACACTTTGTTGCAGGATAATTTGGGGTATCTATGGCCATTGCCAAAATACTGATATTAAGGTTATTTGCACAATATTTGTATGTTTTGCAATTTTGCTGAAAATAGTGAAAATTAATTGGTATAAGTAAAAATAGAATTGCTTCTTGCCTGTCGCTGGTTCTTTGAGAGTTTTGATATCAAGCAGAAATACATGTAATCAAACATAGGTGTTCTTTCTGTCCTGTATCCCTAATCAGGCTATTAGAGAAGCAATGTACGTTTCCTTCTAGTAACAGCATTGTGGGAGGAATAAATACTCCTCATATCATTATAAGCAGCATTTATGTTCCTACTTTTTTTATTACAAGTGAATTTGTTTTGTTTATTTTTGTAAAATTTATCCAGTCCAGACTCTTCAGCCGTGTATGTACGTACATAGAAATCAATAATAAAGCTATAGGCCTATGCAACTCATTACAGGGATTCCCAAATATATCAGGGCCCTGTTTTATGAAGAGTTATAATTGATCATAGAGTTGATTTCTATCATAAGTCTATGGCAGCTTGTGGGTTAAAGGTAGGGGATACCTTTTACAGAACTCCCAAAATGCAGCAAAATATGAAATATGAACATCAGGGGACTTGTTTAGGCCACTGCTTAAAAGTTTGGAAGTCAACAGTTATCTACAATTTGAACAATGCACAAAACTCAACCACTCAGTAGTTCTGTGTGTCAGCCACACTTAAGCCTTTTTGTTGCAGTCTTCTGTACTTTTTATCTATAAACACAAATCTAAAAGTAAAAGAGCTGATGTAATAACATATAGAGTGTGTGGCAAGAATGTATATAGAAATGTTTGTAAGTTTTGATGAACTTTATTCACAAAATATACATGATGGACACACATGCAGTGCATGGGTCTGCAAAGGTAGCCTAGTAATGTACTGGAATTTACGGTGAGTCCCGAAAAAAATTCAATTCAAAATCTAACGGTCAATAAAAATGTACTAAATGTTACCTTCCACTTTCAATACTTTATGGGAGTTTCTAAAATGATACTCTCTTCAACATACCACTGTGTTTATACACCTCTTCATTTAAGGCATGCAAATGGGATTCCCTACCTTTAAGGAAATTTTTAATTGACTTTATCTTTTGATAAAATGGGCCCAGTAGATATGGGCCAGTCTTCCCATTGAAGGGTATCCCCTTACTACCGGATCTTTAACTGGTTCTCTACTAGATTCCCAAATCCCCGTACACTCTGTACAAGGCTTACCAAGTACCAACATCCTGTGAGTTGATACACCATAATCTTAACCCATTGAGGACGGACTGATTTTGCTATAACACACATTTCCCATAGACACCTGCCCAAGTATTCATGGGACTCATCTTCAGCGTATTGAATAATGTTAGAGCTCAAACTGAGACAATGAATATCTGGGCAAATTACTATTACTTCAATGAAGAGTAGCTTTGAAGGAGAACCATGTTGTTGATATTTTTTCTTACACAAGTTGGCCACTCTCCATTTTCTTCTAACTTTCATCATGCCTAAAAATGTCCATCCCCTTTCATGGGGTTTATATAATCTAACTGTTAACTCCTCTATCAAAGCACTGACCTTAATCCTAATGCTAATCGTTAACCTTAATCCCACTTCACAAAATCTCCTTGTCCAGGTTTCCCCATGAGGGAAAATTTGGGAGTAAGGCTAGGATGAGATTAGGACAAAACAAAGCAAATACATGCTCACACAGATACAGACAGGTTCTCCGAGCAATGGACAATCTACAAGTCAGTATCTGATTCTCAGGCCAGGAAAATGTGTGCACTGCTGATGTCATATAATTATGGTGGTTTATTGTGGCTGCTAGCCAGAAAAATGATGATGATAATGAGGGTGATAAAAATAATGATGTTTATAGTAATGATGAGAACAACAATCAACATTAACTTCCACAATGATGGTAATGGTGATGATGATGATGATGATGATGGTGATGATGATGATAATAATAATAATAACAATAATGATAATAATAATAATAATAATAATAATAATAATAATAATAATAATAATAATAATAATAATAATAATAATATCAATGATCAAAATGATGATAATAGGTATAAAGACAATTATATCACTTTAATAATGCCCCTCGATACCAAATTTCGATAATATCCATCAAGAAATGTGACTAGTACTGTGCATATAAATGTGATGCATGATAATCGGCAGTATCACTTATTCATAATCACTGGAAGACTACATTTGTATAGGAGCAAAGGGGTTTATGCAAGGCAGTCTGCAATGTTTGAGAAATGAAATGAAATGAAATGAAATGAAATGAAATGAAATGAAATGAAATGAAATGAAATGAAATGAAATGAAATGAAATGAAATGAAATGAAATGAAATGAAATGAAATGAAATGAAATGAAATGAAATGAAATGAAATGAAATGAAATGAAATGAAATGAAATGAAATGAAATGAAATGAAATGAAATGAAATGAAATGACATGACATGACATGACATGACATGACATGAAATGACATGAAATGGAATGAAATGAAATTGAAACTGGAAATGCAAACCACACACTTTTCTGTGTGTGGTCAAATCTGCCACAATGGTCACCTACCTTCAGTGACCACGTGCTTATAATGACTCAGACCCTGTTTTGCTTTGTATCTTCAGATCTGTTTTAAAAAAAGAAGAAAATTCCTCATGATTCTGAAATTCACATGGATTGAATTTGTACAGGACCTGTCAATAACAGGTGTACTCAGAACTTAAGCAACTGTAAGAGGACATACATGTTTGAGTTTCTCTAATAGACAGTGTTTGTCCAAAGATGACATGGATCATTCAGTCTGAAAGATAGAAAGACACTCTGCGCCATAGTTTGTGTACACCTTGCAACTAACTCCACTCCACCTCCGTCGACAGTCCATTTTTATTTTTTAGATGAAGAGGCTTAGACGGATCAACTGAACACTTTTGGGCTGGGTACAGCTTTGTTGAGCGCCGGGCTTAACATACCGAGCACACAGCTCGAAGACAGGTACCATACGACAAGGCGGAGAGCGAAAAGCGAGACAGTCTGGGCCATATTTACACACTGGGACGGGAAGAAAAGGACCTCCATTTGCTCTCTCTTTGGCCCTACACAATGGGGTCCGAAGAAGACACCATGTATTGTTTACATTCAACTGACAGGCACAGACTTGCCCCCCCCCCCCCATTCCCCCATTCCCCATCAGCCGTTATTGTCAGTCCTCAAGAAAATAGCCCGCGGGATGAGTCAACCAGCATAGAAAGAAGAAATAATGACGGAACTCCACTATTTATGAATAAAGAGAAGAAAAGAAAGAAGAAAGAGATCAGACAAGACTGGCATTTATTGCTCCTGTCCAATTTGGGGTCATTTACTCCCTAACAGTGGTTGCCGGTCTTCAACACAATTGACCAAAGTCTACAGCACTTTGATATAAAGCCGGTAAACTACACTACTATAGCAATAAGGATCACAAGCTGGAGCCTATAGATAAATAATTTCGAAACAAAAAATTACACTTTGTTCGGATTTTCTGTTGTCTTCTTAGTCTGCTGAAGATACTGTGACCAAAAAAAAAAAAAAAAATACAAAAACTGCAAAAACTGTTTTATGTTCTGTATGGGACAGTAAAGAAATTGTTTTTTTTTTTCATAGAATGTACAAAATTGAGAAATACTTCAAACATTAGTCATAGCCTTATGCCACAATAAAGTCATTCCTCAATGATTTTCTTTGTGGTGCATGTATGTGTGATTTTTCTGTTTGTTTGTGTGTATGTGTGTGTGTGTTGCTGTTGCATACTGCCCCCCCCCCCCTTGGTATCTTACTATCTCTCATGACCTACCTGGTATTCAGTTTTAAAACACTGTAGTTTATGCTAGCTATAGCTAGGGAGCTTTCAAAACAAGAAGACAGTAAACCACACTGATCATACTGATCTATTTCCATTTTTTTTGGCTTATTTTCTTTTTAGTCCAGAACAACTTTTATTGTTTAATTGAATTTTCCCTTAAAGGACAAGTTCACCTTCATAAACATAAGGTTTGAGAGGATGCAGCAATATTAGTAGAACACATCATTGAAAGTTTGAGGAAAATTGGACAATCGATGCAAAAGTTATGAATTTTTAAAATTTTTGTGTATGAACCGCTGGATGAGGAGACTACTAAGGCTCTTGATGTCATATGAGTACAACAGTATAAAGAAAATGTAAAGAAAATTCAACATATTTTCACTTTTTTCACATAATAAAAGAGCACTTGACTTGCCTCTTTCTAAAGGCAATGGGAATAATATTACCCATAACATATGTCAGTAACGAGTCAAGGGAATGTGTACTTTTTTCAAAAGATGAAATTTTGTGAAATTCTCTTTATATTTTCCTTATATTGTTGTACGCATGTGACATCATACACTGCAGTAGTCTTCTCATCCAGTGGTAACTGCACAAAAACTTCAAAAATTTATAACTTTTGAACGGATTATCCGATTTTCCTCAAGCTTTCAATGTGTTCTACTAATGTTGCTACATTCTCTCAATCCTTATGTTAATGAAGGTGAACTTGTCCTTTAAAGTCACAAGTGATTAAATACAAGAAATGCAAGCTGCAACCTGTATTCAGATTCTTGTACCTCTTTAATATAAACATTTCGTTCTTTTGTAGACTGACAGGAATAATTTTGTCTGGATTTACATCCCTCCAAAACGACGCTGCAAATGACTCCCCCGTCGCAGTCGCATAATGGATTGCTCCTGCCATGGACCTTTTTCCACACATATGTGGTTGATGAACGAGTTATGCGCTGGAGAGCCCCTCAAATTGGCCACTTCTCCACGGCCCTAATCCCTGGATATCATTTAGACACGTGCATCCACGCCGTCATTGCATAATCAACTGTGGCTGGCTGGCGACCGGATTTGTGGACAATAATAATTCCGCTCTCGCATCTTTCTGGCATTCAACGGAGAGCATTTATCATCACTGGATGAAAAAAAAAGATCCTTCTTTTTTTACAATGTTGTCAATTTCGTTCATGAGATTTACTTGAATGGCAGTTTGAGTAGCCAATGTATTTTGCATGCATAATTTTCAATACCAAGTCTCTTCCATTATGCAAGAGCTGATGATTAAAGGTCATTGTTTTGGTGACTATGAATCCGTGAGGAATGGGGCTTTTCATGTTGAGTGATGTCGTCCGCGCCTGGCACACTTTGCTCATCAAATATGCATTGAATATGAAGTGGCCCTTTCGGGCGTCAACTGTTCATTTCACTCAATACCTGTCCAAGGCTGCATTCATTGCTTGCCTTCTGCTTGATACAATGTTTGATCATACGTTATCCTATATCTTCAATCTTGACAGTGATGGCGATGATGATGGTAATGATAATAGTAATAACAGTCATTACAACAGTATTGATACTGATGAAAATAATGATAATAATGATGATGATGATGATGATGATAGTGATAATAATAACAGTAATAATAATATTGATAATAACAATAATAGTAGTAGTAGTAGTAATAATAATAATAATACCATAATAATAATGAATGTGATAATTACAATGATAATGATCATAAGAAGAATTAACTATTCACCAACTAAACCTAGAAATAGGCCCAAAATACCATGCGAAATTATAAACAGACAGCTAAAGGACTGATAAAAACAGACAGTGAAAAAAAAAAATGGATCTATTACTATTCGTGATCCACAATCTCATTTCTAAAAGTGCACTGGTCTTTTGATTTTGCAAATGCATTATAAACCTCAACAGAGAGTAGAGATGTGAAATCAATTTGTAAAATATATAGTATAGACAATAAATCTATATCCATGTCAATATCTCTATTTTTACATGTCTACTACCTTGTGTAACATGATATATATGTATTAGTGGAAAACTGAGCAAAGAAAATGGGATTCCATCGCTCAATTTTCCACTAATAAATAATATTCATCTCTGGTCAGTTTTTCTGTTTGGGTATGTTATATATGTACATATATATCTTCTTTCTCTTTTCAAACTCTTTCTTTTTCTCTATCTACCTGTACAATCATATACACATGCTATTCATCTACATCTTTATTTCGCTTTCTCTTCCACAACTCATGCAAGTAAAAGATTCATATTATATTCATCACAACTGGTAAGAGTAGGGTGTTTAACCCAGTGAAGTGGTCCTGCCTCACATCCAACTGTGGACCCGACGGAAGACCAGCTAGTGCAGCTGATTATGGGCTATCCAACCATCTTCTCAGATGGAAAATGAAACAAACAAAATATATACACTAAAATTTCTCTCATACATTCCCTCCAACTCTCTCTCTCTGCTAATACCTCTTATTACATACATTATCATCTACATATTCTACTTTTATCCACCTGCCTACCACCTCGGCCTATCTCTTCGGGAAGTATATACAGGGCGGGGCGGGGCCAGATCTAGGAGGTGACCACCCATAGAAACAACATTGATACAGTCATACAATAGGAACAGGTGTAACAAAGAGATTACCGAACCTCTTTATAGCATTTAGGAGCTTAAGTTGTTCTTTGTGGGTGAAAGGGTACACACTTTGAAGTGGGAGGATCGGGGTTAGTCTTTGTTCTCAGACCCTATGTGAAATCAGACGTACATGACTGCAAGTTTTTATCCATGCACCTCAATTCAATTAAATTCAATTCAAATTTTATTTCATTTTTCGACGAGAGAACATAGACATTTCACTTTCTTTGCTAACAGAGAAAAAGGTTTCATAAGCAAAACAAAGTAAAGTCAGATGAGCATACAATAATTGTGGAACCCTTTAGTAATTATACGTTGTCATGAAAACTGAAGTGATGAAAATGAAACAATACACTAACTTTGAAAAAAAAAGGACCCGCTAAAAAGGCATAGCTTTTAGAATCTGCTCCTTGTGAAAGATAAATGAGTTGAAAAAAGAATGATAGTGAGATAACGAAAAATATCTTCAATTCTACGAAGGCTTGAATTCTCCAAGGTGCTACAATTCTGAAACTTGTCAAAGTATCCCAAAATGGTAGCATGTGCAACCATTTGTCACGACTTTGGAACTGAAATTGACAGGTATAAGCACCATGACACACGGCCCCACAACTTGCCTGGAGGTGGCATACCACTTACCATTGATGCTGTCTTGCCCTCAGAAACTATGTTGCAACCGGAAACCATTGATTCGGCTCACATGGTTCCATTTTCACTAATTTATTCTACAAAATGGACAAGATCTCACCTCATTTCTCTCAGTTTTATAAGATGCTGTCCCAGTACTGCTATATCATGTTACTTGCAGAAAGTGAAACTGTTGAAAAATTGGTGTTTATTCTCGGGCCACTGGGTTAACACCCTCCGTCTTTGCATGGGCACAGGAATGAACAGTAACTAGGCCAAGCATAGCAAATGCTGGAACAATTTCATGCTCAGGTGGGTTAAATTGGGATGGAAGGGTGATCAATAGGATTAGCTGGGATTAGGTGCCCTTTGATGTACAGACAGGAGGGGATTATGAGAAGTAGTAGTGTGTGGCTTCTAGTATTGGCCCTCAGAGCTCTGTAGCAGGAAGGAGTGTTGTGTAGGAAGGAATGCAGAATCCAGCAAAACATATCTGCTATGATTGCTCATGAAATCATGTATGAAGGAAGGAAAAACAAGTGAGTGAAAGAAAATGTGACAAAATGAGTGAGATAAAAGTGAGAATGAATGAATAAATGAATGAATTCCAATAAGAATGAATTAGAGTATGAATGACTGAATAAATCAAAGAATAATTGAATGGATGAAAGAATCGGTAATTCAAGACTTATAGAATGACTGAGTGATTGAAGGAATTGGTAAATGATCAAATTAAATGATGAAAGAATGAGTAAATGAACGAATTATAAATGGAACTACTAAATAAAAGAATATACATAAGATAAAATAAAAGGAATTATCCAAAATCATCCAAAATTAACTTGAGAACTTAAGTCTTATTATACCTTTATTCCATTTGATTTAAAAAAAAAGGAAAAAATACTCAAACACTAATCAGACCACAGTATTTGCAGTATGCAGTTTCTTCCTCTTTTAAGACATTGGATGAAAAATTTACCATTTGTGGAAGATAAAACAAAGGTAACTCTGAAATGGGTATCAATGTTTTCAAAACAGGTTACATTTTCAGTGGCATCTAGCATGCTATCATCATGTTCAAGACTTTGAAACATGTGCATGAATTCATGAGAAAATTGAGTGGCTTCCACATGTGTAAAATACTAGCATTGTTAGTGCTGCTCATTGTTACAGAAATGCAAAAAGTGGATGAAGCAAAATGCAGTAATATGTATTCAAATCTGCTGAATCACTACCAATGATTACAGATCCCATTTCAACTTCCATGGCTACAATCAGACACATACGCACACGCACACAGACGAAACCGCCAAACTGCCCCTTCACGCCGTGCATCGGCGCCTCACAATTCCATCCCTGACTTTCAATTAGTCATTAAAAGCCACCAAACGTACGTCGGACGGCGAGAGAAATGTCACACTATGGCACGACGTACATGCGGCGACACCCCATTAACCCTTATCGGCTGCGCCCTTCAGCGACTTTAACACATGGCCGAGTTTTTTCCTTTTTCTAATTCTCCAAAATACTGAAGTGCGTTTGTAAATTGTGACTCTTTATTGTCGAGTGGGAGCTCTGTTACTTAGTCAGGATTTAGTCATTTTTCCTTTTCCTCTTCTTTTATACGTCAGCTGCTTTCGTTCACATTTTTCCTGTTGTGGCGAGATCCAGACAGCTGCCTTGTCGCGCGAATATCCCCACTTACAATAATCAAAACTTGGTGGGGTGTTCGTCATCGAAGAGGGTTACTAGGGAGAAGAGAGGGAGAGAGCAAGAGAACAGGAGGTGCGCAGCGCTACTGTTCGACCGCACAACAAAAGGGCTTAAAGTCGGCGAAAGGGAGGCAGGAAGGCTGCGGGCTGGGTTCTAAGAAGATTTCAGCCGCTGATTAAGGGCCAAAGAATGGGGCGAAAAAGCAACTCCCCTGCCTACAATGAAAGGAGCCCACATTGTGCTGGCCCCTATTTTGAGTTCAAGGAAGATTGTTTTTCGAGGACTTTGTAGCATGCACTTATGACTGATACAGCCCTCAAGAAGTAAAGAAAGCATTTTATTTCCTTTCTTCTTTTTTTTTTTCTTGGCTGGCGGATGCTTGGTGGTTTAGGGTTTCGTAAACAATAAGCGAAAACACTTTGTCAGCAGAAAATATCTCCGAATGACTCAAATACACGACCGAATGACTCAAAATATATTACGTCAACATATAATGCCCTCAATATAACATCACTCTAAGGAAAACATTGCCAATGTCAAAAAAAAAAAATCTCAAAACAAATATGTTGGGAGGGGTCCACATTTTCTGCATCTGCATATTATACTCCACTCTCATCAGGTATTCAAGTATATTGCATTTACTATAAATGTGTATATTTCATTTTCTATCTTTATTACATCTTGCTGAAAATAGCATTGAATACAATCATGGATCCTGTACCACAAGAGGTAAGTATCATCATGTCATAAATAATTGGTTATTGGTTCAAGGGAGGTGTAAATTCTTTAGGGTCACAGAACACGGCATTAGTTTGGAATTTAATTGTAAGACCAATGGTGTGTTCTTTTCTTTTCTCCAAGCTGTTCATACATAATTGTTCCTCTTAATATCAATGGCTATCAATCGCTGGCTTTTAAAAAAGGGAAAAAATCACAAAGCTATTCATCTTTATTGTGAGGTGTCAAAACTTGTTGCTGGTCTTTTGCTCGCTGCTGCGGCCAGCGCTACCGAGGAAAGGCGGGAGGTGACAAAAATCAATACCGCAGCAGCAGTGAGTTGGTGACGAAAACATTTCGGGCCATTGTCGCTCTGACTTTTCTATTCTTTACATCTGATGGGATCGGGGAGAAGATAAAAGGGAAGGGACAGAGAGAGAGAGGAAATTACAACAACAAAACACAAGCACATACAAAATATAAGTAGGGGGATTTTCAGCCGTAATTACAGAAACCTGACAAGTAATACATATTGAGTTCATTTGAAATATTGTGTGGGACGCATCCATTAAGAATTCTCAGGAAGCCCTTCAACTGCCTTTGGAATCTGTGCAATCTGTGTTGTGTTTTTCTTTAACTTTCTTTTTTTAATCTATTTCTGCAGGGAAAATATCCCAAGAATCTGTTTTGAGTTATGGAAGAACTAGGGTTGTTGTTTATTTTTCTTCTTTTTGTTTGTATGTTTATTCTTGATTTTGTAACATGGAAGAAGAAGAACAAAGCAACAACACATAAACATCTTTGATCAGAAGTCATACTAGCTGTTGATTAGAGAGGGCGATGCATACTTGTAGAGTAGTGTGGTCAATAATCTAGAATTGTTCACAGAACTAAAAAACATCCAGCCGTACTGATAAACAAATGAGTGATACAACTATTTCAAAGAATTTAGTAAAAAGTAAGTACATAACAAGACACATACACACACACACACACACACACACACACACACACACACACACACATACACAATCACACAAACAATGTACCAAACAACACAACTAGTGCATAATTTAAAATATTTGTGTGCTGCGCTCAAACAACAGTCCAGAATATTGGTATACACTTATTTTACAAAATGTTTAACACATAATTTGTTATCATATTCAAGTTGAAGACTTTCAGCTTTGATATGCAGATTAACTCTATATGAAGGACAAGCACTTTGTTTCATGTCCATTACTTTGTTTCAGTTATTAACTCTTTATGTGCCATGTTCGCACGTCCCACTCAGTCGACGGCGTGCCGACTTCGCATATTCTGCTCAAACGCACTAATCCGCCTAATCCGATCGATAAATCGCCAAAGTGCTGCAGTACAATGAAAGCATTTCTCGCGCTTCTGTTCCTCTCACATATAGCTTGCATTTCATGTAGTGATTGACTATCAAGAGGTGTTCTCTACTGGATTTGAGAGTAATTTCTAAGTTTCTGTCACTGTTTTGTGTGCAAAAGTCATACCTTTGCCGTATTGTAGCTACTGGTCATGTGAAAGAAAAACAGTCATAGATTTGTCATACAATACATCAAAGCAAAGCATGGCATTTTCTCTATAACTTTACTCGTTATTTGCCCCAGCTCAACAGAAATCTAAAGAAGTTACATAGACTTGAAAAACAGAATGTTTTCTTGCAGCATGAAACCATTAGTGTCTCAGAATAATGTGACACAAGGGGGGTTTTCACCATGCCACATGAAGAGTTAACATATGAATTTTATCACAAGAAGAAGGAAATAGGACAAAAATCAGAATACTGAAATAATGAGTAAACTAAGAAAGAAAAAAAAATGGTAAAGTGAATTGGAATTTCCATTTTAAAAAAATGGTACCTCACCAGTGCTCCGGATGTTTCCCTTTAACCTTCAGCTATGATGCAACTGAACTAAATAAAGCACTTGTTCCATTTCAGGTGGTTGCATTTCTCCCTCACTGGGAGTTGGACATTTTGATTCAGGAGAGGGCGCCATTACACTCTGAAACTGGCTTTCTGCACGTCCAGGTATGCTGGGTTGATGTCAAATTGATCTGGTATAGAACACAAATTTTGTTTGATGGTCTGCTCAGTTACATGATGCAGATCAAAATGCAGGTTGAAGCCATCACGTTCTACAAACCACATATTTGTAATGCTATTCCATTTCTTTTTTGTTTAGATTCTATCTTTCATTGTTAGCTAGCATTTCATAAGGGTACATAAAAAACATAAAAAGGGTACATTTGCAAATATCATATCCTTGGCTCAGTTGCAGAGTTTACACACACACACACACACACACACACACACAAACAAACCTTTAACTGCTAAATCTATCAGTGATACTCAACTTGGCAACACATTTGAAAAGATAAAAATTCCTGTTGCTCTTTGACAATGGCTGAAAGTGATGAATTTCTTTTTAGTCTTAGTCTTTTGTATTTTTTTTTTTTACTCTGTTGCATCTATAAGATGTGGGGGAAATGCAATGTTGCCAATCAAAAGATAAAAAGATGATAATTTTCTCAACAAAAATACTTCAGGACTTCATTTGTAGATCACCTACTGCAAAGCAAGAAATATTTGTGGCATGAAATTTACATGAATTAGAGTTGATGGCCTTTTTCGCGGCATGAAATTAACCCACATTGCCACTGGTATCCAACGCATATACTGTAAAACCAGAAATGTTAGCTTGTATTTTAAAGTCATGAATTTTGCAAAAGCCAAGATTAGCGAAATTAAAATGGATGCAAAAATTGTTGTCTACACTAATGCATTGGATGCCAGTGGCAATTCACAAAAGTCTTATGCTGTGAAGAAGGTTGTTGGCTACTATTCATGAAAATTCCATGCCCCAAATATCTCTTGCCTTTTACAGTGGTGTAAACAAGAACTTCCACATGCATGTTAATATCACAGATCTTGGCTCTTGCGAAGTTTGCAAAATTAAGATGCACATGAAAATTTCTGGTTTTACCGTATTTCAATAAATGAATACTTAAATAAACATCCATTTTTATCCATAAATACAAACAGATTTATATGTCTACATCATACCAAATATCTCAACGGAATCGTTGTGTCGTCCTTGTCATATTTTCCCAGTACACGCAGTTCAATGAACACTGTCTGGGCATTAGCATTGATACTCTATTCTTATTTCTTATTATTGCCGGAGCCAGCATATCTCAAAATAACTATATTTTTACAAATGATTTAAGTAATTCATATCTAATACAATAGCTGTAATAAAAAACCCACACGAATAATATATTGTTTACTCATTATTTATCTAGCGATCCACGTCCCACAAGCTTTGCTTTTTAGTGGATCACTATTTTCCATAATTGAAGTTATTTTCCGAACACTCACGAAGTACACACGCATAGTTCCTCGTAATTATTGTACATATGTTGTCGTATATAATTCATTTCGTATATTACATGCACCTTTTGTAAACGTTTGGACAATATCATTTCATGACATGTATACTTTGTGTTATGTTTTGATTTTCGTTGATTGGAAATAAACTATGATTGAATTGAATTGAATTGCAACGGAATGGAGACGCTGTCTCCTGGATGTATTTTGCTTAAATAAATTTTGAAATCTATTATTTGGCAAAAAAATAAATAAAATCATAAAAATAATAATTATTGCGTGCTCCCATCCAATTAATTAGTCCTATGTTCAACAAAATCTTTCTCAGCTGCTGCTCTAAAACCCCAATAACTCTTCTTTTTCAATTAAATAGAACTTCTGCTGTTTGTTTTGCTTATTTAGGATCAATCTTGATATAGTACGTATTAGATCAATGTGACAACCGAGTGGAATCTACTATACAGTGTAAGTTGTTCCATATTTGGTTCCTACACCATCTCATATTATCCATTCTTTGCAATTTTGATAACTTTTCTCCTTAAGTGGATAAAGCTGATGGGGGGGGGGGGGGGGGGAATGAAAGAAAGTTTTCCCATGCTGAGCCCGAAATCCGCAGTGCAAGATTAAAGTTATCTGCTTGGATTCTCGGTCATTCCTGAATGATTAGGGGTGAAATAAGAGCAAAACGCTGCAATATTAGCTCCGAAGCTGCGGGGAGCCCGCACAGGTATTGATATTTTCAGCGGCCGACGCCGATCGTCCAGACAATGCTATAGCTCTACCTGCAGGTGGCTCAGAATGAAAAGATGAGAAACTATGACTGATTTTTTTTTTTCTTTCTTTCTTTCCTCTCTGAAGGTGGTAGATAAATAAACTCGACAATGAGCAATCAATTATTTTTTTTTCTCTCTCTTTTTGAGGAAAGGGTAAGAATTCATGACTCATTAATGATTTGAGAGCATTATGCACAGGGTTCAATTTACGAGGCGGTCCCGACATATGGAGGCATTGATCGCTCGCAGAATGGAGAGTGGGAGTCAATTACATTTCAAGTCATATTGGTCATCACTAAGCAACAGGTTTAAGCAGAACTTAGCATGCTTACCTTTTCTTTCAGTAATAATGAGGACAATAAGCTTTACTGGAAAAAAACATCCATCTGATACTCTGGGCAATATGATTACAAATAAATATTTTTCTAGATTTGTGGCTTTGAGATCATGTTAATGATATCAAGGGTTACAAATACAAGATGTTCACCCGAGACTTTCTACCCATATAAGATAAGTGGCCTTCTGTCAAAATTTCTTCAGATTTACCTCACAAGTTTCTCTTTCAAATATCCTTTGAACCTGAAATCTCTTTACATCCGTGAAACCCTTATTGCTACTAAATGCTTCCTCTTACACACACACACACACACACATGGGCCAAAATAATCAACTTACAAATTTTACAGTCACATAGATACATATTTCTAAGCCTCATAAAACAGCACAACACATTCTTGTAGTATTGGCATGTATACACATGCACACATATAAGCACATGCACATATACAAGCTCATGTACATAATAACACATTAATATGGTTAGCCAAAAATCACACCTGCACACCTTTTCCAGTGTACATTAAAGCCCATAAAAACATAGACACTAGACCAAAACAAAATTTAACATCTTATATTCACTTGACGTCAGAATCTAGACTGAACAATATTTGTTAAATTTTCTATGATATATGTTTTTCTTTCTTCTATTGTCCTTGCTGTACAACCATCTGATTATTATTATTATTTTTTTTTTTAGCAATAGCCATCATACATTTTTTTTTGCACATTTAAGCATTACTTAACCCGCTGAGGACAAGTCCCGAGTATACTCGGGCAAGCGTCAATGGGAAATGCATGTTGTAGCAAAATCAAACCGTACCCAACAGGTTAAGAGTGCACAAGTTATTTCCTTTCTAGCATATATCCATTCATATGAAATTAGATAATACAGTTTCATGAAATACACTCTATGTTACTTGCTTTACTTCTGTATTTTCTTGTGTATTTTCTTGTTTATTTGCTGCAGTATGCAAAAAGAGGACTTGATGTAAATAACAAAATCAAATGAAACCCAAATATCCGGCTCGACTTTTGATAAATCATACTCTAATGCAATGAAATCTTTATTGATATGTGATGATTTGATATTATCTTTTATGATTCCTAAAAAAGCCTTCATTTATGCTATTTTGAGCCACTCTCTAATAATACAGCACATTCTGAGCTTCTATCTAGAAATAGAACAGGAAAGTGAGCGTAGCTAGTGCCTTTAATAAAGGTTGTGTAAATTTTTCACATTGAGCTCGAATTGTGGCTCGCCGCCATGACATTTACATGACTGAAGCCAGCACTCAACTCAAGGGCAAATGGTAGGCTATACCCTATAAAGCAATTCAAGAAATGATATCAAGTACATTTCTTACACACACTTACACACACACACACACACATACATGCAGATACAAAGGCCTATATACAGTATGATTATACATGCATATTTGTATACATTTTTTTGTTCATTTAATTCTTGTTCCATATTCCACATTTTGGTACAAATTTTACATTCCATTTGATTTTTTTTTAAATGAGTTGAACACAACAGTCAATATGAGATAAAATTACACAAATGTATAAGGACATATAAATGATGTGTAATATGAGGAGCCTAATAAAAGGCAAAGCTTGTAGGATGTAGGCTTCAAAGTTAGCATTACTACAAAGTGTCCTGAAAAATGACCAAACATACAGCTAATTATAGAATATAGTGTGGGTGTATAACTGCCAACCTTGGAATACTCAAGAGGCACTTAACACATGAAATGTATGATAATTGAACAATTTAAACAAAAATAGAAATATCTGAATGGAGCTGTTGGTCATTTCTTTATTTGTTTTCCTTTAGACATTGATTTTTGTACTGATTTTTTTTTTTTACCCTTTATGTCTATTGATAACACTTTTATACATCCACCGTCAATCAGTATTTGATTATAGTGTACCTTTTGTAATTGCATTGAGAAATTAATCTTTTAGAGTCTCATCAAACATAATGACTGCATGTAGAGTGACATTCCATGAGTACCCCTTCATAAGCTTAATTTCTGCTTTTATTATTCTTTTCTTTCCTGAAATTGACAGTCAAATAACATCTTCATACAATGTTTGCAACTCAGTAATTATATTCAATCACATATGGTGGACAAATTAGATGAGCAATGGGTAAACATTAAATTTTGCAATGCAGATGCCATGAGCTAAAATGTCAATGGTGTGGTGCTCTTCAAATTGGCAATGCATGTAGCTAATACTGCCATTATGTGAGATACGCGCAAGTGTGAGTTCTATGCCTAGACTGATAGGTCTACAGTATTTGCCACAAACAGCCTTTCACTAGTGATGTCATCCACTATGAAATGGAAAGAATTATCAAAGTCTTTGCAAATTTAGCCTCTTTGCTGCAGATACCCTGTAAATAAATTCTTTAGATTGGAAATCAATATATGACATTGTGGTGAGGGACCAATCCAAAATCAGACTGAGAAAAAAATTGCCTTCTAAATCTATTTGATTGAGATTTGTAAGCTAATTTTAAACTGGTCCCTTATATCAATCTAAAGAATTTAAAGAGTAAGCTAACTGCCATTGCATGGCCAGTTTCAAAGTAATTTTGTACACCGAGGTCAAAAGGTCACATAAACTTTTGGTCCAGAATCTAGGACTGGTGGAAACGTTCAGTGTCAATTTCAGTCTGGATCCAGTGGCAGACAAAACATGCCACTTGTTTTGACATTCCATTCCACTGACATCAGAGTTCAATGGTCCCAAGTATGAATTGATTCTTTGTCTAAAAGCATAGCATGAGTATTTAGTGTCTTGTGATGTACCTTTCAACAGGTGCAAATAGTCAATAAATGACAGGTGTACAAGAATAGGCAGTCATCTGAAGAATACACATCTGGTATTTGGATCCATGAATTAGAAGAAAAACAAATAAACAAAAGAAGCATCTACCAAAATAAACATGGATGCCTTTGGTATTCAATGGATGTCAAAGAACAATCAAAAGCAGTGTTCACACATACAACATAGCGAGATAAAGATTGCCATCCATACCTCGATATCTCTTTTTTAAATCTTACTATTCTAAAAAAAAAAAGAAGTGCTCTAGAAATACTGCTAAAAACACATCTCCTGTTTGTTCTATTATCCCAAACTTGAGATTGATGTTGAATAAGACTTGCTCTTTTACAAAATGTTAAATATTGAAGATAGATCATGTTGACTGGTTTCATCTATTTTGAGTTCTCACATGAAATCAGGATGTGCGACTTTTGGTTGGTTTGTGATGCATGGTTACATATATAATTTACTACATACACAAGCGCGCCGGAACACTTCTGGTTTTGGGGGGGCAAAATCTCAACGAGGGCACATGTGACGACGTGAAATCCTCTGCGCGGGAGCGAAGCGAGCGAGCGGGAGGGGGGGGGTGGGGGTGGAAAGGGGGATACCCCCCCTCCCCACTGTAGGGAGCTTTTGTAAAACAGGGTACAAAAGTCGCGTTTATAGACCATTTAAAAGCAAATTTCTAAGGAATTAAACATAGTGAGAAATAATCAGTGCGAAGGACTATGATTATTACATACGGGAGTGTATAATAATGTGATGGTGTGAGATCCTCGGCGAGGGAGCGAAGCGACCGAGCGGGGGGAGGGTGTGGGAGGGGGGATACCCCCTCCCTCGGTAGGGACTTTTTGTAAAAACAGAGTATAAAAATGGCGTTTATAGAGAATTTAAAGTAAATTTCCAAGGAATTAACATATTGAAAAAAAAAAATCAGTTGGAAGGACTATAATATGATCTTAACATACGGGGGTATATTATGTGATGGTGTGAGATCCTCGTCGAGGGAGCGAAGCGACCGAGCGGGGGAGGGTGTGGGAGGGGGATACCCCCTCCCACAGTAGGGACTTTTTGTAAAAACAGAGTATAAAAGTCGCTTTTATAGAGCATTTTAAATTAAATTTCTGAGGAATAAAACATAGTTAAAGAAATCACTGGAAGGACTATGATAATAAATTATGAAAACTTTTCATTTTACTATAAGTACGGGCAGAACGAGCGAGCCACTTTCACTTTGTAATTTATCTAAAATGTACTCATTAAAAGCTTAAACGTGATCGCATCGTTTGAACAATGAAAAATATTCTTATACTGCTAGAAAACAAAGAAGAAAATGAAAAATGTAAGGTTTACTAAAGGTATGTTTCAGCGGGAACACTCTAGGACACGAGGCCACCATCTATACACTAAATTTACTCATAAGTTCCTATTAGTATATAGATACAATAATGTATGTTGTTAGTGAGTATATTATAATTTTCGCCCCGTTAGGGGCGAAAATTTTTGCATTTTCAGTTATGAAACTACAACATTTAGACAAGAAATATGCCTTTATTGTTCATTTTGGTCTTTAAATCAGTGATTAATTATTTGTTACAGGGGGCACTTTGGGGGGGCAAAAACTCGTTTTGCCCCCCCAACATTTTGTTTGGGGGGGCAAGTGCCACCCCTGCCCCCCCGCTTCCGGCGCCCTTGTACATACACATACTTGTATACATAATACATACATTAAACAGGAGATATACAGTTGTACATTTGTAATATCACTCTCATATTCTGTATTGATTGGTTTATTTACTGACAGATTTTATTTGTGCATTTTTTTTTCATTCATAAATGTAGAACAAAGTCAACTGAATAGAATAATTGAGTACGATATTGCCTGAATCTAACAGTTGAATCATGTAAGTACTGAATTCACATATATGACATTATTCCATGATAATACAAAATAAAGACCAGCAAGTGTTATGTCATTCTGGAGTACACCTCACACTTTGCAGTTGCAAATGATTTTGGTCTTGTGAACTAGAGCTAACAGTTATTCAAACCCATTTTGACCAGCCCAAGGTGTATGCTTCTACCATTATCTCATGCATCGAGACCTTCCAGTGAAAAGCATGTAAAATATCTTTAAATAGTTCAAGAAAAGAAAAGAAAATGTATTAAATAAAAATGTGTGTGCTTAAAGTGGGCGACAAATATATAAAGAGCGACTGAGCCAAAAATAGGAAAACAATAATAAACAAGTCAAATGGCAGCAACATAAAAGAATGAATAAGAAAGGATAATTAAAGAAGCAAGCAGGAATAGAAACTTCAATGAAGAAGAGAGAAATCGAGAGAGAGAGGGAGAGAGAGAGAGAGAAATGACGTGACAAATAGTTGGCAGATAGTTATATGAGAGAAATAGAGCTAGAGAGATATATTAATGGAGAGGGGAAGAACAGAGAGAGAGAGAGAGAGAGAGAGAGGATATATGAGAAATAATTTGTAATACAAAACAAATGGAGCTGGAAAGATATATTGACAGTGAGAGAGAGAAAAAGGGAATGTGTACAAGAAATAACATAGTTATTAAAGAGTTATATATGGGAAAGAAATGGAGCTAAAAAGGCATATTGAGAAAGAGGGGGAGAGAGAGAGAGAAGGGGGGAGAGAGGGAGGGAAAATGAATCAATATAGTTACCACTGTAAACGCCCACAACCCAGCCTAATCAATAGTCCCACGTAATGCATATTGATTGAGGTATCATGACAATACCTTCTCCTTTTGTTGCGAGGAGCGCTGCTGCATATCACGCTTTCAAAAGCGTCAGCTGTGATTTCATCGGTCCAATTTGGAGTGTCTACCAAGAAGCCAGAAAATGAAAGGAAAATAAAAAGAAAAGAAAAAAATCCCTGTAAACCCAATCAACATTTAAGTTATTATCATGCAAGATTCATTAAAGTTATTCAACTGGCATAGAAGAAGAAATATATTGCTAATGTCAAACCAGCATTCCTACACTTGAAGGGGAATAAAACTAAAATATCTGTGTGGATGGAGGGAATGCATTGACTTATGCAATGAATATTAACAGAACACAGTGAAGTTTGAGAAAAATTGAACCAACCTACAATTTGTGATGTCACTGGAGGAGAACAAAGAAAATATAAGAATCCCACAAAATATCTCTTCTTTGAAAGGTGCACATTCCCTTGACATGTTATTGACATTTGTCAAGGGTTATATCATTTCCCCTGCTTTCTGAGAGAGTTTAATTGAGCATTCTTTTGTTATGCCAAAAGTTGAAATATGCTGAATTATTATTATTTTTTTTGCATTTTCTGTACACCACTGTTCTTCCCCAAACCTTCCCGAAATGCTTTCCCTGAACAATCACTCAGTAGTTCTGAAAACCTATAAACTTGCATCAATTTTGGTGAACTTCAAGAGTTGTTGTACAAACACAGAAGTTAAACATGATCTTTGGTATTGGCTTTTTATATAAAAATTCTGCACATTATATTTATTTATTTTTATTTTTATTTTTTTTGTTTTTTTTTTGGGGGGGGTGAAAAGTCAAAGTAGAAGTGTAAAAACTTGCTTCATTTTGCCGCCTCTTCACTTCCCTCCCCATCCCCCCCCCAGAAAAAAAATAAAATAAACACGTAGAGACAAGAAAGTCCCAGATACATGTTTGAAAAGGAGAGGTTATTTTAAGAATTGCAGTCAATTTGAAGGAAAATCTGGACCACTCAACGACTGATACCCATCGTATCAGATGGAAACAAATGGCAGCAAAAAAAAATTTAAGTGACTCACCCCTCCCCCAATCATTGCATCCAAAACTCTAAAAGCGAACGTGGCACGAGGAACGAGAAAACACGAGGAGGATCTGCCACACATGGGGCCACGACATCGGTACGCATGAACATTTTATCTGGGTCAATAGACACATGAGTGTAACATCACTCCTTTTATCCATTCTTTCTTCTTTTTTTTTTAACACCATGGCCTAAATCGACGAAGAAGTCACTCTTTTCATCATGTTATTAGAGATCTCTTTACGTAAGTCTGCCCCACCCCTCTATCAAGAAAAAAGAAAAAGAAGAAAGACACGCACACAGCCAAAATTATCTTAAGTGGATTGCATTTAGATAGGTTGATGAAGAGATCCCCCTTTTTATGGACTGTATGAACTAGTTCCGCATGAAAAGAATACGCCTGTTTATCCCAGGGTCTTTAATCAACTCTGGTCCTTGCATTATTTAAGGTGGGAGCCCGTATTAGTACAAAATGTCATCCATTGTTTCAAGCAGGAAGATATGTAGCAACTGGTAAATGATGGAATGATGTGTATCAAGTGCGGGAAATATATCTTCAGATGTGCTCTGCGTGGGCATTTAATGATTCATGACATTCTTCTTGCGTTGGATAATGCAGTGTCTCTTTAGGTCAACTACTGTCTGACCACAACTGTGTCTGCTCAAATTTCCCATCATTTTTTGTCATTTTTGAAAACTCATGAGAACTGAACCTCATTTCTTTTTAAGCTGTGCCCAAAGTTACATTTTCCCTCCATGAATTAATTTTTGATTCCTTCTCTTGGACTGAAAGTTTTTGTTTATCTCTTTTGTAATTTCATTTTAAGAAGTCACACATTTGGATTTGAAATTCTTAAAGAGCACAAACCTCACTTAATGTACTTCTAAACAAACCTCACTTAATGTACTTCTAAACATCCATACAGGCCTGCCTACTTGTTTAAGTGTTTGCTTTCATGCTTCCATATTTTTCTTCGATTTCATTTGTTAAGACACTAAAGCATGTTTGAACTTTACATATCTTTAATTCTCCATTCTCCTTACGCACATAGTGCGTTTGATTTGCCACCAATGCTAAACAACCCCCCCCCAAAAAAAAAATTGATTGATTTCACCTTTAAATCATCAAAAATCATGATTCCACTTGTTTATTCACTTTACAACCACTTGAACAAAATTTTGAAATATGTATTACACCTCGCAACCCCCATTTAAGTAGAATGATATGTGAACAGAGTCTTTAAAATATATCAGCCATACCAACTTCAAACAAACTAAAGGTGTACTACCTGACACGGGTATACAGAATGCTTAGTGGAATAACAAAGTCAACCTCCCCCCCCCCCCCCCCAAAAAAAAAAAAAAGTACAAAAAATGTAAGAACAAGATATATTGGAAGGAGGGAAGACACACACACACACACACAAAAGTAAGGTAATTGAATGCGATGAAAAGGACAAAGGGGAAGTGCAGATGTAGACTGTAGACAGAAGGTGCAGAAAAACAACAACAACATAACACTTACAAAGAATGTGGTGGGGAGGAGGTGGGGGGGGGGGGAGCTGACCAAGAAATGAAGAAAATACAACAACAGCAACAACAAAATCCTTGTCATAGAAAAAGAGAAAGGAGGCCAGAAAAACACAACAACTGTTCAATAAGGTCCTATGGGACACCTTAAATCCATGAGCAATCTTAAGGTGGAAGTATTGGTAGGGGTGCAAGTTGGGGCAGGTGGGGTGCATGTGGGATTCTGGTGGGGTGCTAAGTAAGAATCTCACATCTCACTACTTCACCCTCCTTTTTATTCTGTTGAACTTTTTTTTTTCTTCTTCTTCTTTCCAAACAATGTTGATGAAACTCTACCCAAGTAATGCACTCCCTGAGATAGGATAACAGCAATAATATTGATCATGTGATTTAGGTGATGTCATTTCATTGGGCGCTTTTCAACCTCTACAATGTAGTGGCATGCGGATAACCTTTGACCTTACTTTCCTACTTCAGAAAAACATCCTTTGATCCAGCTGTACAGTAGTTAGTTTCACATGCTGTTCCTAAACTTTAAGTTTAGGTCAAAAACTTAACTCTCTGTTTTATAAGCTTGCAGTTTAGCACTGTGTGGACGCACTCAAAAGTTAGCAATCTTAAAGTTTAGTTGATGATTAGAACCATGAGACATCTTAGGGTTTATGCTCTCTCCACGAGCCACGAGGGGTCCCCACTCATAGTTTCGCTCCGTGTGGACACAATTATCAACGAGCTTGTGAGTTAGCATGAATCTCCCTTCTCATTTACTGCGCTATTTTGTATGGGCATACGGTCATCTGCACTTCCATTATAATCATCGAGTGAGGCTCGCTCGCAAATTGTAACTTAAAGTTAAGGTGCACATGCCACCCTGCATCATGAAGTTACGAGTGGAGCTAATCACTGACATTTAAGTTTTTGACCTAAACTTCAAGTTTGGCAACTGCATGTGAATGTAGCTATTGCTGTGACTCCTATGTAAGAGAACCTCACAAGAAACTTATTTTGTAAAACTGCAGTAAACACATGATTCCCACACATTTGGGGGAGGGGGGATGTGAGAATCCGTACATATCTAACAAAACTCTCAACATCAGAACCATCCCTGCACATCAAGAACACAGAACTTGAAGACGTGATCAAGAAGAGTTCGGAAGGTTCATTATTTCGAAGGTCTATGAATCCAAAAATGAAATATGGTTCATTTTCCAAAGGTTCATTATTCTGAAGGTTTGTAACACTGAGGTTTGTGAATCCCAAGATGAATTATTATTTTTCCAAAGGTTCATTTTTTCCAAAGGTGCCTTTATCCAAAAACTGAATAAGGTTTGTTAATCCAAAAATGAAACAGGGTGTTCGTAATTCTGAAGAACTGTTAGTATGCACCGTCTTTGTTTTGGATTAACAATCCTTATTTCATTTTTGGATTAACAAACCTTCAGAACCTTAAGAAAAATGAATGCGATATTTAAGATAAGATGGAAAAGATACAGATGCAGTTGCATAAAATGAGGAAGGAGACATAGAAGAAGAGGAATTAACCTGTTGAGGATGAGTCCCGAGTATACTCAGGCAAAGGTCTATGAGAAATTCATGTTGGAGCAAAATCAGCCTGTCCTCGATGGGTTAAAATGAGTATAAGAAGATAAAGAAGCAGAGATATAGAAGAAGAAGAAGAAGAAGAAGAAGAAGAAGAAGAAGAAGAAGAAGAAGAAGAAGAAGAAGAAGAAGAAGAAGAAGAAGCATGAGGGATAGAGGGGAAATTAGAAGGATGTAAGATAAGATGGGTGAGGAAAGGTAAGAGGATTCGCATTATCTACGAGTGACTCATTTCCAATGCAAAATTGCGAAATGACGTTGCCCTTGTATGACACCAGCGCAGATTACGTCTAGATATTTGTTTGTGTTTTTTTTTCTCCCATAACTGCATTTTCAAAAGCAGTAACTACAAAAGTCAAGAGTAAGAAGAAACTCCGACTGCTCAAGCGATTTGGATTAATTTATTGCTAGAATCCTCAAGTGCGTACTCCTCCTCAATGGGGAATTCGAAAGCGTGATGCGCACTTATATTTCCTGCCACCTCAATCCCATCTAACGTTCACTCCTAGAAAAATCTCATAAAAAACAACTAAAATATCATCCTAAAATTCACAGGGTTCAATACCCTTGTGTTCACTCCTTCTCAAAATGATTTTTCTCCTTCTGAAAATCTGTAAATTCTCTTCTAATTGTTACATTTCTTCCTTTTATTGCAGGTAAAATTTTGACAGGAGTATTAATTTCCCTCTATCTTATGCTAACTTCCTGCACCCTCATGAGAATACAAAAATAAAATGCCATAAATATTTCATATCAAAAGTTGAGCAATAACATGCAGAGGGTTAATGCAGTCTTGGGGATGGGGGGGGGGGGGGGGGTTAAGTCCAGAGAAGGTAAAGAAAGTCTGGATCTGAGTTCCCCTTCTTTAATTCCAAAATTTGAAGGATACTCCTAGATTCCGGAAAGGAAAAAAAAAATGAAGACTTCATTGAGCGTGAAGCAGCTTTTGAGGCTGAATCATGAATATGAAAATTTGACCACATAAACCATGAAGTACTTCTCTGCGGGATAGGGGTAGTAGAATTCCATTCTCTTTCTCCAAAGACAAGGTCGGCTTCTGCAATACAGTTTGTTTCAGGTTTTTGTTTTCTGTGTTTTTAATTTGTCTTGTTTTGTGTTTACACTTGTTTGGTTTTTGTCAATTCCTGAAAATATATCCATATGGCAAGATATTTCCATTTCTACAAACCTTATGTCTTAGCTCGCTTTATAGTTTCCTCTTTCTGCTACCCACCCCCCCCCCACTCTCTCTCTCTCTCTCTCTCTCTCTAAAATATGTACACAAAAATTTGAGAGTAAAGAAATAAAAAGGATTTCTGGCTTGATCATGGAGACTTTGTTTACATCTGAAAGCGACATCAGTATTCAACTTGCAAAAATACTGTGGTGACAAAAACAATGCACATAAAAACAACAGTCAAATGCACTTAGGTCATTTAGTAATTAAGTGCATACGTATCACCAGATTAACTCTTCATGCACCATGGTGTAAACCCCTGTGTGCCACATATAGTCATAATTTGGGAAACATTCTGTTTTTCAAATCAATGTGACTTTCATAGATTCTTGCTACTATGGACATTATTATAAGTAAAGCAGAGAAACTGCCAAGCTTTAAGATGAAAATTGCATGACATTTTTCAAGTAACCAGTAGCTACATATTATAGAGCCATGGTTTCTGCACATTAAACAGTAACGGAATTTAGAATTTATCAGCAAGTCCACTAAGGAGTACTGCTTGATAGTCTTGACAGGATTGGACTCGCGAGAAATGCTTTCAATGTATTGTGGCATTTGGCGTTTTATCGATCGGTTTGGTCAGGTTTGTGCATTTGAGCAGAATATGCGAACTTGGTAAGGCATTGACTGCGTGGGGCATGTGAACATGGCACATAAAGAGTTAAAAAAAAAAAACAACATAAAAATACAAATATCAAGACAAGGATGTAAATGAAAGATTGATGAAGAGACAATTGTATCTTACATGAGGATGACCAAGGGAAGAAGAGAGGATGATCGAAGAGCAATTAACCCTAGGTGCGGGCAGTTTCTTCTCAATTAACCCCTGGTGACGCACTCTTCCCATCCCTCCTTAACCTGTTAAGGATGAGTCCCAAGTACACTCCAACAGGTGTCTATGGGAAATGCGTATTGTAGCGAAATCAGTCCGTCCTCAACAGGTTAATGCTTTGCATGCTCCAGCACCCACCAAAGAGTTCAGCTTTCCCGCATCACTGACACCAGCTATGCCAGAAATAACCTGGTATAGCTAGCAACACACTGCTCGACATACTGACTTTTCGAGCCAATGACCACTGAGAGAGGTTTTTTTTTTTTATTTCTTTTCCTTCTTCTTTTAAATTCATTCAAAAACATCTTGTATAAAAAAAAGAGAGAAAGACCGTGATAAAGACTGACTAAAAAAGAGAAGAGAAAATATAAAAAAAGACAAAAATATAAAAAGCATATATTTAAAGAATGACAGAACTTTCATAAAAACTTTAAAGATACAGCTGAACATAAGAAAGAGTAAACAGGGCAGAAATATACTAAAAGGAGAGATAGACAAATATAGAGATAGAGACAGAGACAGCAACAGAGAGAGAGAGAGAGAGAGAGAGGCAGAGAGTAGCATTGACAAAGACAAAAGTTTCTAGAAACCAGGTTCAGAAAATAGGTTAAGAAGAGGTCTTGAGTTCAAAAGAGCTAGAAGACCTCCAGAGGGATTGGGAATCGTGAGGTAAACAAGACGAGGGTAGGGTCCTTTTAGCGGTAACATCTTCTTCACTGAGATAAAAATAAACTAGAAGAAGGGGTTGCCAAATTGAGAGCCCCCTTATATGTACTTGAATAGAAGCATCTTAAGAAATAAACATATTTGTTTCTCACAGTGACCCACATATAGTCGGAGGTGTAGTGAAAGGAGTTTTACACTATCACTATACACCTGCTTTTTGTTTGTTTTTGTTTTTTCTTTACACTGGAGTGACTCAGTCCACACAGTGTCCACAGGTGATGCTCCTGTGTAGATGCTGGTGTATGAACTCTTCAGAAGGTGTATGAGGTATTGATACTGCCTACAGATAGTTTACAAGTGTCAATCAACACTATGTGTGAACTGTTAAAGCATGTTAACATAGACTATGCATAGCCTCAAGTGCCTAATACTGTCTAGGTAAGATGTAAAGGTGTTAATGTTATGTAAGGTGTAAGGCAGTTTAAACCTTAAGTTTCGAATGCTGTGTTTGTTATTAAGGTGCTAACATCATTCAAGTTCACAAAGGCTTGATGTCATTCAGTGTATCAAACAGTATCCCAACGGATCAATACCACCCTTCTAATAAAGTGATAATTTTTAAGTCAGGGGTAACATCTTCAGGTTTAACACTAAGGATGCTACTCTTGGTTCACAAAATACCATCCTTATCATTTATCACATATCATTATCATTATCATCATTATCATTATCATCATTAACATTATCATCATTAACATCATAATCATTATTACTTCTACTGTTACTGCTACTACTGCTGCTGCTACTACTGCTTCCACCACCACCACTACCATCACCACCACCACTACCACCACTACTGCTACTACTACTACTACTACTACTGCTACTACTACCATCACCATCACCACCACTCCGACCATCACTACCACTACTACTGTTTATACTACCACGACTACTTCTTCTACTACTACTATCATCATTATCTGACTCTTTGAGAAAGTTACCCTTTTTTTAATTATATTTTAAAGTTCACAAGAATTTGATTTGTGGCATCATTTGCCTGCACAGCTGCTTTTCAGCCCACTGTAATTCTGTTTTGATTAACCCGTGGATCCTAGACATTATTTCTTGTTTTGACCCCACACCACTCACTGCCAACAAAAGGCCCCTTTAGCAAACCATGGACTTACAGAACAATGCATTCAGTAACTCATTGTCAATGGAAATACATTGTATAATCAGCCCTCTATCAAATCCATATTAAAGGCTTGCAGAATCTGGTGAAAGAGTCTGTTGATAGTGTCAACAACAAAACTCTATCAAACCCTGCAGTAAAAAAAAAAAGTGAAAAAAAAGTAAATGTTTGGTTATGAGGAGAAAACATTTATTAGTACATCAGATGATGATGAATACTGCTCTCTCTTTGTTGAAAATGAAAATAAATGAAATAAATGAAAATAAATTGATGTCATATTCAAAACTTTTCTCCTCTTCACTTCTACTTTGCGTGTCAACAAAGAGAAAACTTCTACACAACAAACATTGCACCTCAAGGGCTGTTTTTAAGTCTTTGTCTATTCCGTATGCATTTTAGAAATAATTACAAACTCGACGAAATTACAATTTTTCTTTCATTTTCATGTCTCCTTCATGTGACACTAGACAAATAATGACATTTATCACATTTTTAGTGCTTGATTATCCATGGCGCAAAACTCCGTTCTTCGTCTATAGCGAGGAATGGCGCGCACTATACCCTCGCAAATTGATTATTCACAAATTAGGAACCGGTAATTCAATAACGGCATTTGAGAAATTCAGAAGGTCTGCAATGTAACGGGGGCCCGATGGTAATTTGATTGCAGGTGCATAACTTGTCACTGAAAAACATGTTGAAATGCATTTTCCCCTCTTTTTTTTTCTTCTTCTTCTTTTAAGTCAGCACGAAAACATGGTAATACTTGTTGGACTGTCTGATGAGTTTAAGCGACATCAAAATTGAGACCCAAGAAATGGTAAATAAAAGCATTTGCTTGGCATTGCCCGTTGCGACTCTCGAAATGATGGTGAATAGATTGAAATGAATTGAATTGAATATTAACATGCATGATCAACATGTAACAGAAGAGCCAGGTATGCAAGAATGCGTCTCATGATATTTACAGCTCTGCTGTCAAGCCTATGAACGTTGGCTGTTGAGGAGCATAGCTAAAGGTTTGAAATCATTTAATCACATAGTAGAACTGCCCTAGAAAATTTTGGCCGGCACTTTCGTCATCTTATTTTCTTTTACTCTGACATCTGTAGAACTAGCCTCTAGAGAGAAAAAAAAAAAGGATCAATGCAAGACATAATAATTACTAGAAATATGAAATATTTGAGACATGAATATACTGTACACGTCATATATTTAATGAGCCTACATATTGGCGAATCGGGACTTCCTGACGATTTCGCGAGTGATCAAATTGGCAATCGTGGAGTCCTGTACTGAATGGAGATCTTTATAGATACATGCCACATTTGTGTCAGGATCAGAGTCAATATTTTTGCTTGTCTTTGAATTTGCGAATAGCACCTGACTCACAAATTTTGCAATAATAAACACCTTGTGAAATATTCAGCTTATATAATATTGAAACATGAGAAAAACATGCTTGAATACATGCTGTATAAATGGTCGTTTTTCAGTAGCAAGTTATGCGCCTGCGTTGGTCATTGATTCATTACCCGATGCCCACTGAAACACTGCGTACACAGGGGTGTCAGCTCTCAGGCAATAAGCACGAGACTCACTCAATTCACCCACAGTTTCACTCTGAGTAGCAAATTCTCAGCAGAAAAAACAAAAAAGAAAAAAAAAAGTCCAATATCCCTCATAATCCAAATATTCAATATACCCAAGCCCAAAGTTTCAAGATTTCCCTGCAGGGCACCTGCAATATGTATGTATGTGTTGAAATCATGACTGAAGTATGTACCCGATTGCATCATTTAAAATGTTTATTTTTTATAGCTCCATAATAGTAACCATAATAATATCAATAATTATAATGATGGTTATAACAATAATGATAATCATTATAATTAATATCATCATTATTATCAGTCATATTGTAATGATGATAATCATTATTATGATTACAACTACTACTTTTATCAATGATATTACCAATAATGATATTATCAATATGGTCTTATCTACCCAGGATATGGGGGTCCCAAAGTGTAATGCCATAACCATTCATCGCCATGGAAACTAGTTCTGAACAGCCTCACTTGTGTGGAATGTTTATATGCACACCTGGGCCCCGTTTTACGAAGCTTGTTATCAGTGACAAGTTGTGATAGTTGTTATAAGCTACTGAAATCCTTGCATCTTATTGGTTGAGAGCAAATTTGTCAAAGAAATGTGACAGTTGTCACTGACAACAAGTTTTATGAAATGGGAACCTGGTTTCACTCAAGCTATAACAAAAGACTGTGAAATCTACACTTGGGTACTTGAAAACCTCTCCGGTGTCAGCACAGTTCTACCACAGGGTCCTGCAATTATTTTTACCCCACCAACTGCCAGGTGCCCATGTACACAAGTGGGTCACAGGTTCATTGTGCCTAAAAAAAAATCCTGTCATAGGACAAACACGCCAGATGGGATCTGAACCCCAAACCTCCTGTTTTCAAATCAAGAGCAGTTATCCACAGAGACTCAAACCCCAAGCACCTTCTGATCTGGAGATTCTCCCACCTGAAACCCCTAGCAAACAGGAGACTCCAACTTGATGTGCGTGGAGCGTACATCATGAGCGCAAAGGCCAGGGTTCAGGGCCCTGAAAGCTCCTAGGTGCTCTCTCGTGCTCTCTCAGGCTTATTTTTCAACGTACGAAGGCACTAAAAATCATATATTTTGGCTTGATGAAACTTCATTTCAAATAAAAAGCGGTGTTTGGGCGGCAGGGAGATGACTTCAAGAGGGAGGAAATACATCTTAAGCCGGAGACAAAGAGCCAGGGCGGGAGAGATTAACTCTCAAGCAGGAGAATGGGAGATTTTGGGAAAATGGGCTCTCGGCAGTAGATCTCCTGTTGAAAGCAGGATAGTTGGAGTCTCTTTATCCACTATAACACAGCAAACAGGTTCTAGAAAGCATTGAAACTTTTCATATAATATTTGACATTTTTAATGAATTAAAACTAGAAATGTTGCTTTGGCGACTGGTATGCCTCCGCCATAATGCATGATTTTCCCAATAGGTCTAGATAGTACATGTGGACACTGTGTGATTACATTTTCACAAAATTGGCAAATATTGGAATGACAAGTTTGTCACAAATGTGTTGAATGTTCACCTTCCTTGACGTAGGTTTTATTTGATGAATAGGAGAGCATGTATCTAGGGATTTAAGGACTTTAACTTGACTTTGACCCATTCATACATTTAGGCATTGAGTAATTTTCAAGGTACAGGTGTGGAGAAAAAGTGCAATTTCTGAATTGAATAGTAAATTGTTACCATTTTCATCTGGCCCTTGACCCTAAAATTCATAAGATAAGTACTTTCAGGTAGAACATGCATAATATGTACTAAGTTTCAAGGTAACTTGAGCCACTTCCGAGATATGGAGGAAAAAGTTAGTTCAGCACTTTCACTTGATCTTTGACCTTTTGACCTTTGAGGCAAAAAGAGAAAAAAAAAAACTTTCCAGAGAATTTCTATTAGGTTACACACGCATACACCAAGTGTAATAAAATAACCCTGCTGGCATTGCATAAATATGAGGGTAATAGTAACATTTTGAAGTCTTGCACTTGACCTTTGACCCCTGACCTTTGACCCCACGAACCCTACATTCTCTAGATAATCACTTCCAGTCAGTACATGTATATACTATGTTCCATGAAGATATCTTGAACAATTTTCCAAGGTACGGAGAAAAAAAAAAAGAAGTTTTAATATTTTTAAATGACCTTTTCACCTTTGACCTTTGACCTCATGACCCAAACTGTCACCAGAGAATCTTAATTGGGTAATACATGTATACACTAAGTTTCAAGAAAATCTCTTCAGGCATTCAATAGATATGGTGGAAATAGTGAAATTTTATGTATTTGACCCTGACCTTTTGACCTTTGACCTTTGACCTCATGAGACAAACTTTCACCAGAGAATCTTAATTAGGTAAAACATGTATACACTAAGTTTCAAGAAAATATCTTCAGGCATTCAATAGATATGGTGGAAATAGTGAAATTTTATGTATTTGACCTTGACCTTTTGACCTTTGACCTTGAGCATGTGCACCCAAAAGTTGATAGGCACAACTTCACCCCCTAATACACATACATGCCAAGTTTCATTAGGATACCTCAACAGGTTTCGATAGTTACCTTGTCCACAAAATTCATTACGGACGGACGGAAGGACGGACGGACGGACGGACGGAAGGACGGACGGACGGACGGACGGACAACCCGAAAACATAATGCCTCTGGCACCACTTCGTGGCGGAGGCATAAAAAAAAATATGATCCATGGTGTATTTCTGCTTTCGATAATAATCCTATTTCAGTTGTCAATTTGGATTGATGATGGCATGCTACTGGATGAAATGTGAGAAGAGTTTCATTCGTCGTCTTGAAGAAAAGATGTTCTCTCTCATTTAGGGTACTTTCCCCATGTTAAAGTTGACCTTCAAGAACAGGGTAAGATCAGGTCAATGAACTGGTAGAAGTTTCAGCACAGTCAAACATAAAGTAAGAACATTATCACATTTCAAGTTTCAAAATATGAAGTGGGGAAGTGCATAAAAGAGCCGTGCGATCATCTGAGCAAGGTGCTTGATGAAACTTTAACCTGTTGAGGACGGACTGATTTTGTTACAACATGCATTTCCCATAGACACCAGTCCAAGTATACTCAGGGCTTGTCCACAGCGGGTTAAAATCTTGTAAATCTTTTTGTGACAGCTGTGTGATCATCTGAGCGAGGTGCTTGGATGAAACGTTTCAATTTTGTCAATTTTTTCATGATATCTTACACCTGTTTTTTACCCAACCCCTGCCATTCTATGTTTGATTTACTCTATCTTTCACAGCCAACTTGATCTTGGAGTTGATTTTGCACCTTTAGCTGTCGATGAGTGACACTGATGCATCAAAATATCTTCTTATGGTGATGTAACCCAAACAAAACCTCTAAAAAAGCAAGGTTCACCGTCCCTCTTCCTCGCATCCTCCTCTTTCTCTTTTCCTGCTTCTTTTTCTCTCTCTGTCTTTGTTTTTGTTTACATCAAGAAGGCGATATTTTCCCGGGGATGGATGTTTTGTTCTCGTCAACGTCCGCTCAAGGGAAGGAGGGTCAAGACCAGAAAGCAATCGAGTTAAGGAGATCTCATAACGTCGAGGAGGAGAACTCGGCAGAAAAGAGGAAAATATGAGGATGACAAAGAAAGGGGGCAACAAAACAGGGTGAAAGCGACCCAAGATTTATTCCTTCTCTTTATAAGACGGGTATGCCATTGTTTGCTCCGCCTGTCTAAGCAACCGAAAATTGCTACGAGCGCAAATTTTGATGGTTTTTCCATTTCGTCTCTCCAGAGTCTCATCTCCGAGAAGCATTTCAAATTGAATTTGCGGCGTCTCCCATCACCATTGTTTCTCACCTTCCTTACTTCAGGAAAAATCCATTAATGTTTCAAAGTATCTCTCCATCTCCAGTTCTCTTTTCTGTCTTTTTGTTGTCGTTGCTGTTGTAAATTTGTCTTATTTTCCCCTCATCTTGTAACTTGCAGCATTCTGAGCTTGATAGAAAAGAGTGTATTATGCACTCAAGTTCATGACTGTTAGATTGAAGAAATTTGAGAACCGGTGAAGTAACAAGCACAGAATCATTTGCATTATCGTTTACTTTTGTTTCTGTAAGACTGTAATACAATAGTCAGTCCAGGGCACAAACCAATGTGCAGTTGTATTTTTAAGATATTATCTAAAGGGCAAGAGTACATACCTATATGTCAGTGTAATGTGAAGCAATAAACCAACATTAACGCAGCTGCATTCAGTGACGGCTTATTGACTGGTGTAAACAACCAATGCTTCACACATTATGGCGACTTTTGTTTTTCGTCAACAACTAGAAATTCACTCGGAGAGCACTGACCTCCGCCAAGCCAGCAACTCTGTTTCCACCCTTACTGGAATTACATGCATGCAATTTCCCAAAAAAGAAGCCTTTTGTTTACGTCATCATGTTAAACTCATGAGTGACTTGAAGTGTTTGTTCGCATGGCTCTGATGTCACAATAAACACACATTTGCCGCACTCACTCAACAATTACAAGCGTGCTCACAAGAACATACTTTTGTCACTCATTTTTGTAAACAACTTCAACCGATCAGCTTCGCGTACATTTGTACTCAGTGACTGTGACTGTACTGTGCAGTTACTCATTCATCTTTCACAGAAAATTGTTGCCATTTCTGCACTAAATTCAAGAATCTGTGTAGACCACATCTGCTGACGTTCGAGGTGTTGTATAAAACAAATAGTGTATGGTCTTTACTCGTGCAATGGAACAAGATTCCAGACTCTTCGAAAGATGAGGCGCACTATTCAAGTCAGCTTCAGCTCATTGAATAGAGGGCCTCTATCTTTCACCTCATGCGAAATCCTGTACCATCGCACTGACCATTCAGTATTTTGTATACTAGCGAGGGCTATTTGAACTCATAGTGAATACATGATAAATTATAACTATACTATGAAACTCCAACTATATACATCACATGTATTTATGCATTTGTAGGTGCAGCTCCACATGTACTATACTTTTGTAACATTATTGTTTGCATTTTTATTAGTGCTCCAAGACATTTTACCTCTTCACCTGTTTGTACAAATCGATTATGCCACTTTGCAATTATTTTGTATTATTTCAATATGGAAACAATTAATGAAATGAATGAATTAATATGCTAATCCCCATTCTATTTCTCCTGTGTTATCATAGCCTGCCTGGACTGAGGCACAAGTACATTTGTTTGTTTGTTTGTTCATTTTCCATCTGAGAAGATGGCTGTATAGCCCATATTCAGCTACGTTATGCTGGTTATCCATGGGGCCCAGTTGGATGTGAGGTGGGACCACTTCACCGGGTTAAACACCCTGCTCTTTGTGATGAATGAATGAAGCGGGATCTTTTACATGCATGAGTTGTGACTCTCTCATACACGGCACCTCCATTTCATGTCCTATCCGAGGGACAGAGTGTTTTCCCTCTTGCTAGAGGGGACGGTATGCTTACACATAACATTGCTCAGTCCAGACTCGGGTTCGAACCCGGGCCGCGTGATCGTGAGGCAGACGCGCTACCGACTGAGCCAACTCACCACCCTTCATACAAGTAGGTGGGCTTGGTAGTTTTAAAACTAGGTTCAGTTTTGATGATTTACAGAATTTTTGATAAAGAAAGTTTAAACAAGTTTATACATGTTCACTTCACGTAAGGGATTGATGTATAAAAGACCTTATGCGTCTAAACTTTTTTCATCTTTTTGTTCCATTTTCAGGCCAATCACTTTCTAAAATCATTTCCTGAAATCATACAATAATGAAAAAAAAAATATGGATTTGTGTTTGATGTGTCAAGGAGGTGCATTGGAAATGATAGGAATACGAATTGTGGTACTTTGACAATTGTATTCAAACAAAGGAAATAGACATATTTACGTGCAATAGTCACGACGATAATTGGTCAATACCAAAAATGAGGTTCAGTTAGTTGTAGATACTAGAAAAAGATAAGACCTACATAAAATAAAGCAAGTGTGACTCTCATCCCTCATTAATCAGTGGTAGTGCAACAAGGAGAGCATTTAAGAGGTCAAGACAAGACCGAAAAATAGGAAGTTTTAGATTTGCAACGTGGACATTAAGACCAACCGTTCCCTCTCCCTGCGTCATGTTACAAAGTACTGTAGCTTTAGTTTTCGCGAAGACAGAGCCTATACAAAGTAAAATATTAAATGGGTTAGTCAAATACCGGTTAGTGATTGGCTAAACACAGTCTCGTGATGGAGGTACATTCGTTATGTTCGCCCATTGGCGAACATTCTTGTAATGTTCTCCCATGGGAAAACATTTTCACGTAACAAATGACAGAAGGCCTAGGATCGCGCGCGCACAGTGAATTTGGCTCTGCGCGAGCGAGCGATCGAGTGCGTTGTGCTGGTGGTTGACGTTGACGTATTTGACTAACCCATATAATATAACAGATGATGACTTTTGTTGTCGGGAACATGCACCAAACGTTCCACCCTCAGGGTTTGAAATGCTATTTCGGGAGGCTATAAGTCCCTCAATAGCATTTCAAACCCTTCGGTTGGAACATTTGGTATGTTCCCTCCCCCGCCAGTCATCATCTATATAATGGTACCCCAATATGTCATTTGTCATCATCGCATCAAGTAGCTCTCTGCATCATGAATTTGAGCGGACGCTAGAATGGCCTAAAACCATCATGAAAACTCATACGACATGAGATCGATTCTGATAAGCAGGTTTTTGTTTCTCTTGACCCGTTGAGGACAAGTCCTGAGTATACTTGGGCAGGTGTCTATGGGAGATGTGTGTTGTAGCAAAATCAGTCTGTCCTCAATGGATTAAAGTCTGCATCGCATATCTAAAGCTCCCTTATAATACCAAAATCACACAGAAATGCAATATTTATACATAAATGCATGTACACATACAAATATGTATATGTATTTTATATATATATATACATACATTAGATTTGAGGGAGTCACACCTGTGACAGTTAAGAGGACAGACATGAGAGACAAACACACATACAAACAAACTGACAAATCTGAACCCATCCCACTTTTAGCATTTTCTTCTTTTTTAAATATGTCACGCCTTATGATTACCATTTCAGATTCTAGATCTCATGATGCATGGAACACATTTTTTAGCCAGACAAGAGTTTTTGTCCGAACCAACTCTTTTCTCTACCTCTATTAGATTGCCAGCATCATTTCCCGGAGCGGAGTAGGCCCACGGTGGGGTACGGAACGGTTCATCGAATTACCGGCAAATTCTCGCAGTCTAATTTGATTATGCCTGCATGTTTATTTCAGGACGGGCTCGACTGACATTAAGGAAAAACCTCAAAAAAACAAGTGAAAGAGAGATGTTTAATTTCCTTTGGTCATTTTTGGGTATCTCGTATTGTCTATGGCAGTACATGGTTTCACTATAATCTACTTAGTGGTGAAAATATGCAACTCTAGCAAATATCTTCATATCTTGTGGTTATATTTGCAAAATCATAATCTTGCTTTGTTCCCTAGTTACACTCCATTCTAAATGCATCTCTTTTACAAGCGGATCTCAACCATTCTTTTTATTTCTTTAAATTCACTTTTTTTTTCATTATTCTCTGTGGATGCTTCAAGCTTCTTTTACACAAAGCAATTCCTGATTGTTACTTTTTGTCTGTCTGTGTCTGTTCATATCTTTTTTTTTTTCTAATCTGCAAGTTTGTAATTGGTGTTGTTTTTTCTGACTAGAATGCTTTTGGCACCCCTCATCTAAGAATAGGAGTTTATCCATTTGCTGTAAACAAGTTTTCCATACAGATAGTCTATCGATTCAAATTCAAATTCTCATTTGAGTTGATTGTCTGTCTATTCTCACCACTCCTCTTATTTCCAAGTCCATTTTATTTTTCCATCTCTCCATCTCTATCCTACATTATCCAATTTGTCTTTCACGCTGAAGCTAAACAGCCCTTCCTTTTTCAATTCAGTTCATTTCAACTAGATTTAGTTTCATATTCCTCAAAGAAATATACATCAAATTTGACATTTTACTAGAGAATGATATATGATATCCAGGTTTTATGTACACTATAGATTTACTGATAGAGCATATTATTGTCAATTCAGCAAGAATTAAGTCTAGGTGAAAATGCTAAAGAAATATGGTGGGACCTACTAGCAAGTTTGTTAAGTGTAGGTCCTAGTAAAGATCGATTGGGGAGAAAATGATACAGAGTGTGGATTCACCTTTGGACTTAACCAAAGAAAAAGAAAAGACAGTAAAACATGGGAATATAGCAAAATAAAAACTGAAGTACAATTATAGAGGAACAATACTTTTGTTAAGTCTTTCATTACCAAAGACCTCACAGAATAGCATTGTCAATTCAACTTCTACTGCATGGTATAGCGCGACCATGAAAGGGTTAAAGGCAAGTTTTGAAGAAGGAGATGCGGAGGGTACAGACATGAAACACAGCGGCTGCATCAAATATGACAGGAGAGGTTTCCAAAAAAGGGTGTTAAAAGGAAGAACGCTTTCTCCGGACTTCTTTCTTTTCTTTTAATCCACTCATTAATCAGGAGGCTTGAGGCGGCCGGCTATCAATTAGGGCTCCCGAAACAAGATCCGCGCGAGCCTCCAGGTAACACTCGGACAAAATGCAGGTAAATACGACAAACACCATTTTCCACCCATTTTACCTTCCAATCACATTTTAAAGGGTCTGCATTCCTGCACAAGAACAAGAAAGGTAGATAGATGCATAGATAAAGAGACATAGAGACAGACAGAGACAGACAGACAGACATACAGAAAGACAGACAGACAGATCTACAGGGAGGAAAACAGCCAAAGAGAGAGAGAGAGAGAGAGAGGTGAAATAGATAACACAGGAGAACATGGGGATGCAGTTTGCCTTCATCGATATAAATAGGAAATCTAATGACAGAGAGAGAGATCAGAAGATATGATATATTTCTTACAGCAATAGTGAAGATGAGATAGTAAATTGGTGGCAGACAATTCATTTGGAATACGAGAGGAATGATCATGGAAATGAAATTTTTGAAAATAGATAATGAGCATATGAAAGAGTAGGTAAATAAATAAGGAGGTTAACTTTAATTTATATAATTTGTTTCACACCCCACCAAATATTTGTGCATAAACTCAAAAATTAAAGAGCAGCATGTTGCAACTCATGGTTATCCATAGCATGATCAATTTATAGACATATGACTATATGCTATAAGTTTGATCTTTGGACGTAGGCAGTAAAGGCAGCAAATTGACAATTTGTAACATTTACCAATTTGTTCAGTCATCAAAAAATTGAAAGAAAAAAAACACACATCAACTTTAGAACAGAGAGAGAGAGAGAGAGAGAGAAAGAGAGAGAGAAAGAGAGAGAGAGAGAGTGAGATATGGTTGAGAGGGATTAGGGGTGACATAATGAGACATTTTTTTTAATGATCAAAATAAATTAAAGGTCTTGTTTACCTCTGGGAACAGTGACTAAAATTTTTTTTCAAGATATGACATTTAATGCATATGTGTAGGTCTGTTGTACCAAAAAGTATCCTATCATATACAATTTTCATGATAAAGCCTAAAATATAAGGAGATATCTGTATTTTTCTCAATAAACCATAACTATAGACAGTTTAGTCTGGAAATATTTTTATTTAAACTATTGTTCACATTTTGTATATTTAACAATACTTAACATGAATTTTACTGATTCAAAATTTTACATTAGTTGTTTCTATCCCTAACTCACATTTTAAAACTATTTTAAAGCATGAATGCTGGGTTTTTGTTTCATCTGCAAATAGTAAATTATGCCTTTAACCATAATGTGTTAAACAGACACAGAAGCATACAATTGCAGAAATTTTCATCTAATAGACAATGAAATGTGACAGATAAGGTGAAGGAGAGAGAAAGATGGAGACAAAAATCAAGGCATTGCTAGATGACAGATCTGATACGAAAATAGTACTGTAAAACATGATGTATTCACGGCATGAAATTTTCGGGAATTGGAGCCGATGGCCATTTTTGCAGCATGGAATTTTTGCAAATTGCCACTGGCATTTAATGCATGTAGTGTAGACAAGACCTTTTGTGAGCATTTTAATTTCGCATATCTTGGCTCTCACAAGATTCGCGAAATCAAAATGCACGCGAACATTCCTATTTTACAGTATACACAGGATCAAAGTGCACAAACACATAAATTAATGAATACAAAAACAAAGGTACTGTAGCCTTCAAAAGAAAAACAAATATAAATGTTCTATTGACAGGTGGGATGTTACTAGTGTAAGAATAGAGCTAGTCTTCTCTGCCTCTTCTAAGTGCTCTTGATTAAAGTTACCATTTTCTATTCTGAATTAAGCACAGGAGACATTTAAGACAAGAACTGTTCACTTTGAGTCCTGCGTAAGTGTCCCCAAGCCTGAATCACTTGGGTGAACCCGGTGAAGACTAGTCCCGAGTATACTCGGGCAGGTGTCTATGTCAATGTTGTAGCAAAATCAGTCTGTTCTCAATGGGTTAAAGACATTAACGCCTTGCCAAAGGAGACCTTGTGGGCTGTGTGCAGAGTCTATGGTAGCATTTCAATCTAGTCGCAAACCTCTTAATGTCTTGAGCTCTGCTGAGTATGAATCATGTCTTAGCCCCTATTTTAAATTGGTCATATCAAGGTAACATACTGATAAACCAGAAATTTTTCTGTGCATTTTGATTTTGCAAATTTTGTGAGAGCTAAGATTTGTGATATCAAAATGCAATTGTCTACATTAACTACACTGAATGCCAGTGGCAATTCACAAAAAATTCATGCTGTGAAGAAGGATCCAGGTTCCAATTCAAGAAAAAGATATGCCACAACAAATTCTTGTTTTACAGTAGACAGTAGTTAAGTGTAGTAGTAGACACAGTAGTTTCATATCATCAGAAGATAGCAGGGTGGGGTGCATGATCTGCTTGCATTTCACCTCATTTGCTCATTTCAATATTCCTAGAAAAATTGGACATTTCTAACTCTTCACTTTTATATGTATCAACAGCCTTTCCTCCACATTCCTTTACAACTTGTCCATTCTCAAACTTTTTTTTCTCCTACCATTGACTGATGCTACTCAGAAGCCTTGGAATATGAAGAATTGTGCAACAATGGATTCCACACACTTAAGTATTTTTTTTTAAGTGCATGTACAGAAAGATCTGTAGTTTAAATCACAACCAGGAAAACATTGCAGTCTGTGATGATTAATCATATTGATCACCACCACCACCACTGCTACTACCACCATAATTATCACCAGTAATATCACTAACATCACTGAATTACTAACATTGTTACTGCCTGGCAAAGCTTTTAACCCGCTGAGGACGAGTTCCAAGTATACTCGGGCAGGTGTCTATGGGGAAATGCCTGTTAAAGCAAAATCAGCCCGTCCTGAACAGGTTACAGCCACCAAAACCAAAGTCTCCATCATCTTTATTTATCATCTCACCATCATCACCACCATCATTACCACCACCACCACCACCACCACCACCACCACCACCACCATCATCATCATCATCATCATCATCATCATCATCATCATCATCATCATCATCATCATCACCATCATCACCATCATCATCATCATCACCATCATCATCATCCCTACTGACACCTTCATCCTCCTCCTCAGAGACACATTCATCATCACCATCATCACCATCATCACCTTGGTGGAAATTGTCTCCACCCAGCTTGCTACAATCATCAGCATCATCTTCAATATCACTACGAAAATCACCGCTGCCACCGACAAACTCGACACTGCTACGGGTATCATCCAACGTTGTGGTAATCATTATCCCCATCATCACGAGATTGATCCTCACCCTCCTCATCCTCCTCATCCTTCTCCTCCTCCTTCTTTCATTACCAGCCCTCCCCTCATCTTGTTCGCACCCCTTTCTCGCTCCTCTCCTCGTTACCATGACAGCCTTCTTCCACCATCTGCCAATCAAAACACCTGGAGGGCAACTGGAGCTCAAAACTAGTTACAGATCCACTTCACCGAGAACTCCCCCCCCCCCCCCCTCCAGAAATAGAAGAAGAAGAAACAAAAAAAATCTGGCCAACTCCCTCCTTCTCATGAATTTCAGAGCTCCCATCCAGGGGGCTAATCTTACAGTTGGGAAAATTACTGGTATGTATCTCTGTAATCCATCACATGACCAAACTTATCTTCTTGCAACGGTGCCTCCACCTTACCTCCCCTCTTTCTGTACCCCCCCCCCCCCCCACTCAATCCCATCATCATCTTTGATGACCACTGAAACTTGAGCCGGAATGACTCAAACCTGACTACACTTCATACCAAATTAAGAACTCAAGATCAATTCCTCCTGGAGTTGAGGTGGAGATGAAGTGAGAGGAAAAAGAGAAAGTGATTTTCAAAAAAAAAAAGAGGATAATTTGTGACAGATGACGGGAAATACCAGTGCATGTGTCGTACATAGCAATGTTGCCAAACGTTAACACGAACTGGAGCAAAACAAGAAGGGAAAGTGTTGGCATCCGCTCAGACCCCGCGGCGCCAGCGAAACTTTCGACAACTATCTCTTTCTGCCGGGTGGAGGGCTCTCCAGTGACTGGTTTCTGCTCCCTTTTTTTCCTCTCCTCCCAACATGTTCCTCCAGGTCTACGGTCCACAGGGAGGAGAAAGGGATGAGGAGGGGAAATATCGAGATGGATGGACCGGTCTCTCTCTCTCTCCATCTCACAGCAGGTCATAAAAGGAGCCGTGGTTGAAATAAGGAAATTTGGTGGGGAAGCATCCAAGCTTTTGGAGGTGCATTTTGCATCCCTTGTATTCTGTTTCATGTATTCCTAGAGGGAGATTGAATCCTGGTTTCCCAGACCAAGTGCCATCGGCCCTCGCAACGTTCTGTCTGCTGATGACCACGTCTGGTAGCATCCTCCATTCAATGTCCAGTAAATTACTAACTATCATTGAACAAGTGATCACATCCTCCCATGAATTCCCATGGCAACACATAGCCTTCATATTTAGCCACCACACTGTTTAACCTGACTGCTGACTGGGTAACAAAAAAACAAACAAACAAACAAACAAAAACCAAGTACATTTTGGTTATAGTTAGCTATATTGTATGTGGTGGTAGAATAGTTTGGCCAAGTTGATATTGATATGCATTAACACTTCACTTGTGAGCTGATTTCAATTGTTCTATGTGATTTGATTTGATTTGATTTGATTTGATTGGTAGATTTCTGTGTCATTATTGTGTGTACATGAATCAATATACAAATTCTGAGGATACCCCACTGTCATGAGATTGCAGGGACCACAGATCTTACCTTGTTATACCTGGAAATTTGCAAACATACTTAAAGACCAGCGAAATACAGCAACGGAAAATTGGGACTACAGAATTCACCTCCAAAACCCGTTCCATACTGAATTCTGAAATCCCCTGCAGACTTAATGTACAGACCACACTGTTCCCGTATTAAAAGGGGTGTCTCATTGTAATTGAGGTTGGTATAAAGGGTTTCCCTTGTGTGATCTCGTTGGACTTCAAGTGATACAGTAGCATCTGTCAAACAGATTGGTTGATAGACGATGTGACTAGTCTATCACCTATAACAAAATGAAGTTTAAAGTTACAAATATAGTGTAAAGGAAAATGGAACCGTGCAAAGGGAGAAGACGAAAAGAAAAGGATGGAAACGGTTTCAAACACTCGACAACGCAAGAGTAAGATGTTTCTGTCATCCAAGGTTAACCACAATAGAAAAAGCAGCAAGAAGGGAAAGACAGAACGTTAACTGGTCGGGGCGGTGTTGAATGATCAGCGAGCGGTTGATGTGGAGGGTGGTTTCTTGCAGTGGACTACCGCAAATGATGCCATCCAAGATTCATCATTCCACAGCCCACTGGGAGACCGGCCCAGCCCTGCCCTTGACTGGGGCTACTCCGTCTCCATGGATACAAGGAGAATGGAGGGGAGAAGAGATGAAGAGGAGAGATGGAGAGAGAGAGAGAGAGAGAGAGAGAGAGAGAGAGAGGTGGAGGAGGGAGAAGATAATGAGAGAATAAAAATAAGACTAAGGGGGGATACACACAAAGATTTAACCCGTTGAAGACGAGTCCCGAGTATACTCAGGCAGGTGTCTATGGGAAATGCGTGTTGTAACAAAATCAGCCCGTCCTCAATGGGTTAATAGGTAAATTTTATCCTGAATGGATATGATTAGAATAGGGATAAATGATGCAGAGAAAGAGAGGGATAAAGAGATAGATAGAGGAGAGAAAGAGAAAGGGGGAGATGGAAGAACTGAGATACTGCTGAGAGAGAGAATAAAATAAGAATCAGAAAGAGGACAGACATACACTGACACTAGGGTCATTTGTCTCAAACAGATACAGGGATAATTGGGAGTAATAATGGAGAAAGGGAGCAGAAGATGATAATGGACGAGAAAGTGAGGGAGAGAGAATGGTGGTGGGGGGGGGGGGGAGGAGGCACCGGTGCTGGGCCAACTTCCTCTCAAACAGAAACCTGTAGATTGAGGAAAAGAAGACATGAGAACAGGGCTAAGAGAGTAAAGAGAGGGGAGAGAGAATTATGGAGAAGCAGAGAGGGGCACACACAGGGACTTGGGCAACATCTCTTCCAACAGATACAGGTAGATTGAGGGGCAACAGCAGAGCCAATGCAATGATGAAAGGGGGAGTTAGAATGGGGCTAATGCAAAGAAGAAGGGAAAGAGAATGGGGTATGGGATGGCATCACAGAAAGAGAGGGAGAGAGGAAGAAAAGATTAGGCAAAAATATGACACCATCAAATGAGGAAAAACTCCATGTTTTATAAAGTTATATGTTACTACTGTTCACACCAGCATAGTAACAGTTTGTTGGTGAAACCAGCCACAAAACTCTAAAAGATTCCCGCCCGATTTTCACATCAACAATATCAGAAAATTTGAAACATATAAAAGAAAAAAAGACATGCTTAACTAGAAAATTACATTATATCAATAGTGATTGCAAAAAAGAGAGAAAATATTAAAGCATCCTATAATTCCAAATTTACCAAGAATTTCAGCATGTAACTTACATGCATGTCACTGATGTTGATATTCCATCGAATGAGTGCAATATCCACTAAAAACAATGTGCATGTATGCATATATATGACTATTTTGCCATCTTTTTTAGCTTATTTTGGTAGCACAGAGCCCATCACCCTCCTCCCTTTCTGTCACCCCCTCCCCCCCCCCCCCCCCCAGCCTAGCGAAATATACGCAAATTGCACAATATTTTGAAGGATTTGAAGGATTCCTGACTCCTCTCCGGAGCCACGTCTGGTCAAAATTGAGATGGACATCCACCCCTCCAGGTTTCAATATTTTCCTGCCGGTGATCGAGAAGATGAAACAGGATTCGGGGGGGGGGGGGGGGGAAGGGGGAGGGGGGTAGGGAGTTGTGATTGATGGTAGGAGAAGTCATTAATTGAGGCCAGAAACCTCTGTCCATCATGGACACAGAGGAGATAAGATGGCAGAGTAACTTTCTGTCACACCAAAACCCCACATCGAAAACTTCTCTTCTCTTGTCGTCAAGCTTCATGCTACCATAGCACTTGACTCGTTCGGTGAAAAACGGTAATGCTGGCCAAACACGCCACTCGAGAAAATTGCGCAATTGCCTGCAAAACGTGTGATGGGGAGGATGCTCAGCTCCATCACCCATCAGTCACAGAGTTGACAATCCGTTTAAGAGCCGGAGTGGAGCGCGAGGCGGGGTGAAGCCCCGGTCTCCTGCGATCACTCGTCAGCGACGATACCGGGATGGCGTCCTTGCGAACCCCCCGTATCGAGTTCTGAGACGGCGATGTGTCATCGCCGAATGGGAGATCGCTCCTTAAGTCTCTTTCATTCATTTTCTTTGCCCTGCACAGATGCTTACGAGAGAAACAGAGTACCCAGAAAGCGGAGGAGAAAAAAAAAATCCCAGGAAACCGATGCGATGGAATTTTCTGAGTCCATCCCCATCTTCAAGCACCCCAATTCAGATCTACCCCAAATATGCATGGCTCGATGAAACAAAGTCAAGATGTATTCCTCATCTTGCTCTCTGTGGCTCTCTCATTCTACATCTGCTTCAAGAAGCCGGGGAAGAGAGATAGGGAGCGATAGGGATGGAGAGGAAAAAAACGAAGGAGGAAGAGAAAAAGAAGAAGAAGAAGAAGAAGGAGAAATAAAACCAACCCAGAAGCCCCGGAAGGGGGGTTTTCGGTAACGCATCCCCGCGGGAGAATTACGTTATGCAAATCGGGCTCTCACCTGTGGCGTACCTGTAGCGGGGCCCGAGTGTCGATTACCTGTGAATCATCGAACAAATGTGATTTTAAAATGGATATATTCCGAGGATCTTGCCCGGAGACAGGGAGTCTGGAGAGGTGCGTCCCACTTCCAGTGTTATGCCAGCTCTCCATCTCTGACTGGTAGAAGGAGGGGACATCAGGAAGGGGGGAAAGGGAGATGGGGGGGGGGGGGGGGTCATTGCTCTCTGCATGATGGGTACCTTTTAGCCTAGGTTTTACATCACTCCTTCTCTTTCTTATTTCATCCCTTTTCCTTCTTTCCCTCTATATTTCTTGCTTTCCTGTCAATCTACCTCTTCCGATGTTCAGTTATATCATCAGGCATTCTTGAGGATTCTCCCCCCCCCCCCACTCCCCCCTTTCTCCCGTCTTCACTCCCCATCCCCCACCCCTTCCCATTCCTGCTTCCCCTTCCCTTCTTTCCTCACTGTGTTTTCTTCTTTCTTACCTTTCAATCCCATTTTTTTTTTACAATACTTCTAATATCATTCATTTTTGGCACAATTCCATCCTACTTTTTTTACAATACTTCTGATATCATTCACATTTGGCACAGTTCTCTTTCTTCTCTCTCCCTCTCTAATATCTATCTCTTTCTCTCTCTCTCTCACTATCTATCTATCTATATCTCTCTATCTTTCTATCTATCATCTATTTATCTATATCTGTCGATCTATCTTTCTATCTGTATCTATCTACATGTATATGTATATTTCTATTTCTATTTCTATCTTTCTCTATATTTGTATCTATGTATCTATAATGAATGTATTTATTTATCTATATGTATCTATGTAGATATCTATGTATGTATGTATTCATCTATTTCTATCTATCTATCTATCTATCTATCTATCTATCTATTTCTATCTACAGTTGTATCTATCTTGCTTCTCTTCATGTGTCTCATTCTTTTTACTGCCATGTTTTATTCTATTACTATACACTTTAGTAAATCTTTTGTTCTTCGTAGACTTGTATTGCTATTGTCTTCTCTCTTCTCAGTACTGTCTCGCGTCTTATATGTGTGTGGGTAACTGAATGTCTGTACGAGTGTGTCGTCCTTGTCATATTTTCCCGGTACACGCAGTTCAATGAACACTGTCTGGGCATTAGCATTGATACTCTACTCTTATTTCTTATTATTGCCGAGGCCAGCGTATCTCAAAATAACTATATTTTTACAAATGACTTAAGTAATTCATATTTAATACAATAGCTGTAAAAAAAACAACCTTGAATAATATATTGTTTACTCATTATTTATCTAGTGATCCACGTCCCACAAGCTTTGCTTTTTAGTGGATCGCTATTTTCCATAATTGAAGTTATTTTCCGAACGCTCACGAAGTATACATGCATTGTTCCTCGTAATTATTGTACATATGTTGTTGTATATAATTTATCTCGGATACTACATGAATCTTTTGTAAACGTTTGGACAATATCATTTCATGACATGTATACTTTTATTATGTTTTGATTTTCGTTGATTGGAAATAAACTATGATTGAATTTGATTGAAATTAAATGTCATTTTGATACTTCTTGCTTTTACTATGGACTAATTCTTTCTAGTAAAATGTTTCATTCCATTTCTCCACACTTTAGTTCCCTTTTGATCCCCCTCCTTTTTTATTTCTCTCCTACTCTACCTTCTTTAGCCCATTTTCCTCATTTACTTAAAGTGATTGTATAGTTTTGATTGAGATGGGGATTCAGATCTTAACTTTTTGTGAGATAATTAGAAACCATTTATGAAATAATAAAGAATATACAGTTCCAAGTGGAATTCAAAGTTTGTATGATGAAAATCTGTTTGAAAATGGCTGAGATATCCCAAGCAAAGAGGCAATAGTAAAACGAGGGATCCACCTTTTAATAGGACCACTTTGTTTTACTTTGTTTTTTGGATATCTCACCCATTTCAAAGCCAATTTTCATCACATAAACTTCAAATTCCTCTTGGAATTGTATGTTCTTGATATTTCACAAGTGGTTTCTAATTATTTCGCAAACGGTCAAGATCTTAATCCCCATCTCAACCAAAACTACACCATCCCTTTAATCTCAATTCATTATCAATTTATGGTGCCATTTCTCTCTCTCTCTTTCCCTCTTTCCTATAAAACCTTTCTGCCTGTTGCTCTTGATGCTTTCTAACTTTGACCTTTAAACATCCGACTGATATAATCTTTGCAGTCTCGCTCTTTCATTTTTCTTCCCCGAAATGTTACGAAATCTGACACATTGCCTGGCTTCATTTCTTTTATCATTCATTAATTTAATCTTCTCTAAATATTCTTTGTCTTCTTATTTTCTTGCTTCATTTACAATTTCAATTCCAATTAATTCATTTATTCTCTTTAACTAAATCTGACATCTTGCCTGCTTTCATTCCTTTTCATATCCATTAGTCTGGGCTTCTAAAAATATTTGAAAGTCCTTTCTTGTTTTGTACATGCAATTTCCATTACAATTCATTCATTATTCTCTTTTTTGGCAATGAATTTCATTAATCAAGTTTTCTTCCCTATCCCTTACTTTTATAATGTTTGATGGATGTGAAGTTGAATTGGTTTCAAGGATGAATATGATAATTCTCTTTGTATATGTTTGGTATATAATATGATTTTCTTACAGTTCTGTATTCCTATCCTCCCAGGCATCTTAATTTCATCTCTTTGTCAATCTCTCCCTCTCTCACTCTCCCCCTATTCCTATTTATATATACAAACACACACACACACACACACACACTATCTCTTTCTGTCTCTCCCCCTCCCTCTCTCACAATCTCTCTCCCTCTCTCTCTCTCTCTCTCACACAGACTCTCTCTCTCCCTCTCTCACAGACTCTCTCTCTCCCTCTCTCACAGACTCTCTCTCTCCCTCTCTCACAGACTCTCTCTCTCCCTCTCTCTCACACAAACTCTCTCTCTCTCTCACACAAACTATCTCTCTCTCACACACAAACTATCTCTCCCTCTCTCACACACAAACTATCTCTCCCTCTCTCACACAAACTATCTCCCTCTCTCACACAAACTATCTCTCTCTCCCTCACACAAACTATCTCCCTCTCTCACACAAACTATCTCTCCCTCTCTCACAAACTATCTCCCTTTCTCACACAAACTATCTCTCCCTCTCTCACAAACTATCTCCCTCTCTCACACAAACTATCTCTCCCTCTCTCACACAAACTATCTCTCCCTCTCTCACAAATTATCACTCTCTCTCCCACAAAATATATATCTCTCTCACAAACTATCTTTCTCTCTCTCCCTCTCCATCTCTCTTTTCTTTTTTGTTCCATCTTCCAAGCTCTCCCTCTTGTCTCTCCTTCTCTCCCTCATACTATCTCTCCTTCCCTTCTCTCCCATCTCTCTCTCTCTTTCTCTCTCTCTACTTCTCAGGTACTCAAGACACTTTCACAGGTGTGTGATGGGGTTACTGGAGAACAAACATTGTCAGGTAGTCGAACTTCCTTTTCTCCATTCCATGCCCCCCCCCCCCCACAATTTCCACCTTTATGAATCAGTCTTGCATATGCATATAACACCAATATGTGCATACATGTCTGTATGCAAGTGTGTGTGGTGGGGGGGGGGGGGGCAGTAAGAGGTGGGGGAATGGAATGTGTCCGTGGCTATAAATACATGTACTTCATTCATATCTAATCAGCATCGTCATTAGCACCGTCGAACAAACAGCCAGTTTAGAAGACAACGAAACAACAGAAGCATGATCTCGCTGACCCCGTGCGACCCCTCTTCGATAAATGGGAATATTTTTGGACACTGCGGGTGGTTGTGGAACAGAGTTCTCGAGAAAAAAAAAAAAACAGTATTCAGAGAGAGAAACTTCGCTTTTGAAAAAGGAGACAATTAAAAGACAAGTGGATTGTCTCAGGGGTGCTTGCCATGTGTATGACTCAGCAATCGGGCTGGGGTGTGAAGAATCGTTTTACATTATATGCCTTACCCTCTTCCATCTTACTGTCGATGATCATTACCCGTCCAATCTGGCCCTGTCGTTACCATCGGAGCCCTGTCTGCATACCACGCCAATGGTATTTAGCAGTGATGGTGCAGCAAGGGGTTAAGATCTGTGCAATTGGGTTTAATTAACCTGAACATACCATCATTCACCCTGTTGATGCATCTGGTGAACTAAAGACCCTCCCCCCCCAAAAAAAAACAAAAACAAAACAACAACAACAACAAACAAACAAACAAGAAGAAAGACTTTCGTTGTGAAACCACACTTTGACATAGTGGTCACTGTACTAATTTGTACAGTGCACTGGTCTTTGCAAACAGTATTCATTCAGTGGATGATTAATAAGTGCGGTATGTATACAGGAAGGAAAATACAATCTTTTCCATGTTTCTTTCATTTCAAATTTGAGGTCGATGACACCAGTGGTGTCGCTGATATCAAGAAGGCACAAAATTTGAGGGGGTGAAATTGACAAAAAACATGCATCTCTGCTAGCTCTTAACTTATTCAGCAAATTTGCGGGCACCCAACTCTTAACTCGGCAAATGTACCAATTCAATCTGCACATTTTTCCCTACCTGGTATTTCCGAGTATTAAATCTCCCTCATCTAACCAATCACCAGAATCAAGACATCTCTCTCTCTCTCTTTTTTCTTTTCTTGTCGCCGTTGGCATAAACAGGAGTAACAGTTAACATCTTATGTATAAATTTACATGATTTCCCCGAACTAGCAGCCAAATCAAGAAAAATTACTTGCATGTTTTTCTGTGTGCATTTTCGTAAGATGGGAGGGGGGAGCTGCGGGAATCACAAGAGAGGTGAAGGGGGCAACTTCGTTCTGGAGGAGGCACATAAACCAGATTGCAACCCCCCCTCTCGACTATCTAGCTCCGGGCTGTACCGGAGTGATGTTCCCCGGGGGGTCCGGTAACCTTGGGGAACGGCGGAATCGCGGCCGCTCCCCGACGTCGTTGTCAACATGATACCTCTCAGACAAATTGGGCAATTTTGTCGAATTTGTCCCCGTGTAAGGCAGGGAACGATATATATGCCTAATGCTTTACAGATATAATTTCGTTTCCAAAAACGGGATAGCTGATGCAGATGAAGGAAGAAGAAGAACAACAACAACAACAAGAAATGCATCTTGGTGAGATGCTCAATCTGAAATGCTCTTCTTTCCTGTTTTTCCTTTCTCCTTTTCCGTTTGTCATCAATTTTATGCGGAACCACATTCAGCACAAAACTGGAGGGAGTTAGAGGCTGCAAATTGAATTAGGTCCACAGAGGAAATTACGCAGGGGACCGGGCCAGATTTACAAAACTCGACACCAGTTTCATTTTTGTCTGACGCGAGGGGAGAGATCGCATTTCAATTCTTTTTCTCCTTTTTTTTTTCTTTCCTTTTCAAATGGTTATAATATCGCTTGATCTTTACCCGTCCTTTTTCATTTCGAATGGGTTTCTCGATTTGTTACATAATGGGATTGGTTTCTACATTTTGTTCTAAGGATTTCTATACCCTTTGAAGTTGATGCATTCTTATCTTGATGGCTTTTGTTTTTCTCTATTTTCCCCCATGGCGATGCGGGAGACGGACGAGTATCGTGGGTAATTGCTGTAATGAGGTATCGCTGACAGAACGGTTTGGATGATGAAAGCGCCTCACTGTAAGTCTGTGCATGCACGAGATATACATCCATTACAAGGAAAATAAAGAAATGGTCTACAGTTACATTCACAGGACATTCCTTATCTTAAAGATTATCTCAAAGTTGTCAACTTCAATAATTACAGCATAACTAAAGCATAACTACGCCATGAATACAGCAAAAAAGGGCTTCTCAACTCCCCAGCATTTATACTACGGCAGAGGCTCTTCAGAGCTGCCGTGGATGAGGCTTCAGAACCCCCTTTTGCTTCGTATAAACACGGCATCAAAGATTAGGTGTTGTGTGGATGCCTGCTGTAGCTTAAAACTACAAGCCCGTCAGCAAAGTTAAAAAATTTGAAGATAACAAATGTCGTGGGAACCTAAACATTTTGAGAACATTAAAAAAAAAAGCTATAGAAAGAGGTCATTAGATAGAGAAACATCTAGTTCATTTGCAACATGGCACTAAAAATTGTGCAGACACCATGATTATGAGAGCAATCTGCATGTATGTTACACCATGGTGAGATATTTCCATCAGCACACAATATTCTGTGAAAGTAGCACCACACTCACAAAACTCATGTTGAACTGATGGCACTGGCACATGCATACCACAACAAGGTAACGAATCTACTGCAGCAACATGGCAGCCACACACATGTGCACTCTGTGTCAAATGCACTGTATCCAATGTTGCATTCTTTTTCAGCATAGTCTAGTATTGGCTGAACTACCACAATCTAATTTATTGTGTCATCTTGTAATGTACAAACTAAATGGCATCTTAACTCATTGAGGATGGTTTGATTTGCTGCAACACGTATTTCCCACAGACGCTTTCCCCGAGTATACTCGGGACTCGTCCTAAATGGGTTAAGACAACTGCACTCCATCAGCACAATGGCAACTTCCATAAGACATATGAAAACAAATTTCCTTTGTTTTGTTTTGTTTTTCTTTCATAGAGTGCTCACTTCTTCTTTTTTTTTTTCCCTAAAAAGATTAATTTATGCAACCAGTCTGGCATGCAGCCCTGCATACATACATTTTATCTATTAACCCACTGAGGACAATTCCCGAGTATACTCGGGCAAGCGTCTATGGGAAATGCGTGTTGTAGCAAAATCAAACCGTCCTCAATTGTTTAATTACCACTTGTTCTTCGTCTTGCAGTCAATAAATGTATACCCAAGATCATCACTTGCTTCTATGCTAGGTTCCATCATATTTCTTTAGCATTTATACTTGAATCCAAACTTTCATACGTTGACCACTATGTTCTATATGTTTGCAATATTCTATCATGCTTCCTAGCTGCATATCACATATCATTTTACTTTGTTATATTTGATGTACTTTTTCAGTAAGAAATATGAAAATGAATTGAGACTGAAACTGAATTGAAACTTGAACATCCTTATTCAATGTTCTAAAAAATGAAAATGAACTGATGTGACATGAACTTGAGGGGGACATAAGCCACATATTTTTTTTTTGTTCTTTTTTTTCCTGCTTTATTCAACAAGGGTATGTATGAATCATAACACTCTGAAAGAGAATATGTATTAGAAAAATGTCACACAGCATATTCATGGGGTGACACCCAAAAAGTGTGGAATTTTAAAAGTTTCCTATCGACGTTTCTCAAAAGTTTTCATTAAATCCATTTAAAATGCTCAAAAATAGAGGAAAACGGAAGAGAGAGATGTATAAAAGAGGAGGCATGAAAATAGGGGAACAAGGGGAGGGAAAAAAAGCAGACAAATCTGACAGAAATGCAGAAAGTCGTGAATTAAAAATGAGGACGAAAAAAGGATCAGAAACACTCCATTTTGGATTCAAGTGCTGCAACAAGGAGCCCCTAATACCGGCCGAAGTGTGAGAAGCTAAGAGCGATAAAGCGAGAGAGATGAATCACCTCCATATCAGTATTCCGACCACTCTGGACGGTACGAGTCACCAAAGTGATGGACACAAATATTCAAAAAAAAAAATGAATTTCCAATGACAAAAAGGAAGAAGGAATATAAAACAAGAAAATTCTAATTAACACAATAGGCAATATGCTAGCAGAAGGAATAAAAAAAAAAGAAGAAATTCTGACGAACACAATAGGAAATATGCTATCAGAGCGCATCGCCTCAATAAAAAGAAAAACGCATCAACCTGGTCGGCGATCAATACAGCATAGCTCCCCGGGTTGGTACATTTTATCTTGTAATTCATCCCCTTTCTTTTTTTCTTTTTTTTTTGGGGGGGGGGGGTTGGGGGAGAGGTGAGGGAGAACGGCTCCACCAAAACTGACCGGCTGAGGATGGTGGCTCGTATAGTCTGAGGGGTGAAGGAGCTACAGTTCTCCCCAGAGGGGCAGTATGGGTTACTTTCTAGTGAGAGGGGTCTGGCCACTCTTCTCTTTTAACTATATTCCACTCTGGTTGAATATATATCGGCCTATTTATAAAGGTCCATGAAAGAATATGTGAAGAGTTATATTGCAAAATGAGCTAAGTGCCATTTTTAAACATTTCAAAGTAAGTCTATCATCAGATAGAGCAAAATTAAATCTTTCCAGTAAAACCTCACTTGTGACATAACAAGGAATATTCTAGAAGTTATGATTAAAAGTATTCTGTATTTTCTTAGTATTTTCGTTGTTTTTTAGTGCCTTTAATCACAATAAGGGCGGTGAGTTGGCTCAGTCGGTAGCACGTCTGCCTCACGATCACGCGACCCGGGTTCGAAACCGAGTCTGGACTGAGCAATGTTGTGTGTAAGCATACCGTCCCCTCTAGCAAGAGGCAAAACACTCTGTCCCTCGGATAGGACATAAAATGGAGGTCCCGTGTGTGAGAGAGTAACAACTCATGCACGTAAAAGATCCCGCTTCATTCATTCATCGCAAAGAGCAGGGTGTTTAACCCGGTGAAGTGGTCCTACCTCACACCCAACTGGACCCTATGGAAGACCAGCTTAACGTAGCTGAATATGGGCTATCCAGCCATCTTCTCAGATGGAAAATGAATCAAACAAACAAACAATCAAACAAATCAAACAAACAAATATCACAACTTGACAAGAATGGAGTTAGCTTGTTTTGCAATAAAAATCTACAAGAATGTTCTGCATTATTTTTTTTCTCTCCTCTCTAGACACAAACACACACACGCACACAAACTACATGCTTGATTTTTCTCTGCGTCTTTGGGTGCGTTTATGCTTAAGCTGGGAAGGCAGAATCAGCATTTTGAAACACTGATCCAACACACTGTTCTAAAATGCCATTCACATAGAGTATGGTACTGCTTGTGTGTAATTTTTCCAAGCTTGAGAAAGAGTTAAATTTATGAACATGTACTGTGATTTTGCATTCATGCTTCCCTAGTAAACTTGATTTGCGAGAATTACAAATTGTAAACATTGTTTTGCTTCTAGAGCAAACATGATAAGAAAGAATCGCCTATTGTAAATGCAACATTATGTGTGTTTTGAAATGACATTTATATCAAAATGAGTTAGGACTCAATAGCATTTTGCACTAATCATTTTTCAGAAAGAAGTTTATGGCCACCAAAAAAAGTTAAGCATGATCATACCCTAACTTGCCCTGCTTTGATGGCACATCACACAGACACAAAACTTCAAACCAATTATCAATTTCTTGGTATTTTTGCATTTTTTGTTTGCATTTATTCTGCATTTCTTCTTCTTCTTCTTCTTCTTTTGTTCTTCTTTTTCTGGTTAAGTCTGCCTCCTTCCATAAACTGAAGATTCTTGCAGACCCAAAAGCAAATAGAATTAAAACAAATAAAATTACATTGTATAAAAGAACTAAACAAAACATATCTAAATTATAAAGGAGCTAAACAAAAGTACAATTTCATCTAAGACTACAGCACAAAATTATCATAAAACATTTATGGTTGCATAAATCATAATGAGCGGTACATTTGAGTCACAAGGAAGCAGGAGACCATCAGTATAAGCATGGCTTGACTGGGCTGGCAGCCTCATGGGGAATTTAGCTCTGGTTTGCCTCTCACAAAAGGTACATTTTTGCAACAGTTTGTAGTTGAAGACAGATGTACGGTGTTGATGTGCGCAGGCAGTATGTGCATTGGATGTTTGTGCTTTGGTGAAACATTTGTGTTAGATGCTAATGTTGCCAGCATTGTTATGATTCTAGCGCTAATAAGACTTCTGCAGATTTGCCAGAGAGAAAGTGGAAGTGTGGAGGTGATGAGAAGAGAAGGAGGGGGGGGGGGAAGGGGAGAGGGAGGAGAATGGGATCCTTCCAAGGAGAAAGTGGGAGAGAATCTCTCAGGTTTGCCCGGTCATTGACCGTGAAATCATCCCTGGTGAAAACTAATCAATCACTTTGGGGGGAGAGGGAGGGAAGGGGGTGACAATTCCCCCCCCCCCCCCCCTTGCCCATTCAATGGCGAATGACACATTTTTTACCTGGGAATCAATTACATAGTCATGCTAATGACAGCCCCCTCCACCACCCTCAAAAAAGAAAAAAAAAAGTGTCCCCTTTCTCCTTCTTTCCGTGCCTGTATCACTTTCTCATTCAGAATGCCGCATAAACCAATTTTGGGGCTGAATTCCGGCGGAACAAAAGGGGGGTGATGAATACGCATGCCTATGAGGGTGGCGAGTATTGTCACTCGAAGAAAAAAAAAATTGTTAGATTGACACCCCTCTCAGTCACTCAACAATATGCCTTGTTCTTTTCCGAACGTTACGTACTTCACCTAAGTGTTTCAAGCTTCATTGTGGAAGAACTCATTGTATACACGATTCTCGTACAAGCATGCTAAATGTTACTATGTGGCCTTTGGCTAGCCCCCGGGCAAAAGGGGGGAGGCATTTTCATAACTATGGTTTCAGGGCGAATTTCTCGAGTGCATGCTTATGCTGCGCACACGCACGTGCGTGTGCGCTGGAGGAGGGGCGGAGTGCGCACGGCGGACAAGTTCGGTTGTTCCGGGGCAAGGGGGGGTTGATTTGAATTTCATGAATGTTTTTGGAGTTGAATAAACAGCTGGTGTTTGGCGATATCAAGTTGATGAGCCTTTCCACTTGCGATCTCAAAATCAACACCGCCGCTTGAGAGGGCACGTGCGCGCTGTTTTCACGCCCTTTGCCAACGTAAACTGCACACGAGGCTGAACAAACTATTGCAAATCGCGAGACGGGGGTTAAGAGAAAGTGCGGACTTTAATGGGGGTCTTCACGCGCATGCTTTTGCCCCCTCTACAATTCAAATTACTCCACTTGAAGTGTACCCTCTAACGCCCTTCTTCTGATACACTATGTACTTAACCCTATGACTGCCAACCGACAGACAAAACCTATAGCATTGTATACAATCTCCAGAGTCCCTGGCACAGGATGAGTTTATCTATACCCTCAATCTCTCAGTCCTGTATCAGGGGTTCACTCTTCGTGTAAGCGACCCACAAAACTCTCTTCCAAGGTGCTTTTCAGATCACTGCTATTGTGTATACTACAGAGTTCACGAATGTGGGTTGTCTATGTCAACTTGGTGCATGATTAACTCGTTGAAGACGAGTCCCAAGTATACTCGGGCAAGTGTCTATTGGAAATATGTGTTGTAACAAAATCAGTCGGTCCTCAACGGGTTGAATTTGGGTTCAAGAACCTCGACAAACTTATACATACAATGTAACTAGTGATTCAAGATGCACAGTCAGCAATTTCCGACCAATTTCTAAGCTAATACCGTTTCCAATGAGAAGTAAAGATTATCTCAAAAACAAAGCTAACATAATAATTCCAAGACATGTCTACTACACATTGCAATTGCAACGTTTTTGGCAGTTCCATGACATTTGCTCCTGCAACTGTTGCTCTCATGAAATATCTGCATGCTAGGTCAAACATAAATTATATCCACAAACATAACTGTAACCCTAATCCTAATCCTCACAAACAAAAGCTTAATCCCTATCACAACCTTAACCCTAACCCTAAAACCTAAAATAAGATAGGAGCGATTGTCGCAGGAGGAAATGTCATGTCACCATTTTTGGTATGAGTGTGTGTTTTTTTTTAATATCATTATTATTATTATCAGATAACTTGTTGAATAAAAAAGAAAAAGAGAAAATGCAATAACCATTATGAACTGCATGGTTTATACAGGAGTTCTGGCCTGCCATGTCACATGTTCCACATGCTTTATTTTGTCCATTTTTTTTTTTTTTTTTTTTGTGGGGGTTATAATGTCTAGGGTGTGATGAAGGGAACGAGTGCATAGATTGGTGTATAAATGGGTACCAGGCAATGCTAAGGTAATAATAATGGCAGGGCACTCTGGTAGAGTAGTGATATAACACTGAAGAGGCTACCCTGGGTAAAGAAGACCCTATCATTATCATCATCATTATAAGAAGAGCAAGGAAAGACTGAGGTAGCGAAGAGGAAAAATGGAAGAAATTTCAGAATGACGGCTGAAAAGAGACAGACGGTGAGAGGAGAAATCATAAAAGGGAGATACGTAGAAAAGATGGGATGAAAAGAGGAAGAGAACAGGGAGAAAAAAATGAATAGAAATACAAATAGCAAAATACAAACAAAGAAAGAGGGAGATATAGTGTCACATAGAGATAGAAAAAAAATGAAAGGACAGAGATAGTGAAAGGTGAAAAGGAGGACAGAAAGAGAAAGATGAAAGAAAGGACAGAGATTAAGAAAGATAAAAGGATAGAGATAGAGAAGAATATAAAGGACAGATAGAGGAAGATGAAAGGACGGAAATAGAGAAAGATGAAAGAAGAACAGAGATAGAGAAAGATGAAAGAAGAACAGAAATAGAGAAAGATGAAAGAAGAACAGAAATAGAGGATGAAAGGAAGGACAGAGATAGAGAAAGATGAAAGAAGAACAGAAATAGAGAGGAAAGGAAGAACAGAGATAGAGAAAGATGAAAGGATAACAAATATGAAAAGATGAAAGGACAGAAATCGAAAACATGTAAGGAAGGACAGAAATAGCAAGAGATGGATCCACCAATGACTATTAACCAATAGAGGAGAATAAAGAGACGACAAGTGCATAAAAAGAAACGGACCAATGAAATGAAAAAAATAGAGAAAGATATAGGGGGAGACATAGAAATGAGACATGAAGATGAAGAAATGCACAAGAAGACTGCCAGGGCAAGGTGTATAACAGAGATACTTGTAGAGAGAGAGATTAAATCATTGCCTACAGGATCTCAATGAAGCATCGATCTAATCAGGAGGGAATTATTGCATTTAGCAGAAAAAAAAGATATTGACACAGAAAGAAATATATAAGAGAAACATATATTTGTATATGTTGTACTTGAGAAACATATGTATATATTTAGTACACACACACACACACACACACACACACACACACATATATATATATATATATATAGAGAGAGAGAGAGAGATGAAATATAACCACAAAAAAGTGGCTGATGTCAAACAAAAAAAAAAAAAGAGAGAAATGAAAATACATGTGAAAGGGAGAACTACCCCACCAGTCAAAAATGGAGAGCAAAATATTAGCAACAATGTCAGAATGTATGACTAATGAGTGGTGTGACCTTGAGTTACCTTTTCCCCCCAGGCTATTTGCATTACAAGAGATCCCCAAACAAAAGACTGTTCTCTCAGTCTAAGCCTGATACGCAGGTGATCAAACGCAGAGTGTGTCTGCGAGTGGCTCCTCCGCTAATGCAACATTTTTTTTCCCCCGTAAAAACAAACTTCAGTGTATGAAAATATTTCATCTTGATTCATCAATCTTAGTTTCTTTTTTCCCCACCATATCTCTCTCTCTCTCTCACTTTCTTTTGGCCCAAATGCCATGGGACATTAGTAATTACTTAGGATATGCAGATGACTCCACGTTAGGTAGAAAAAAAAAGTGTGCTGATATGTCTGGCTAAAAATACCACCTGCTCTGAATACCATGGTTGAAGTATGCAGCTAACACTTTTTTTTGTTTTCCTTTTCTTTTTACTTAATTCCCTCAATCACTGGCCATTTATTTTCCTCTAAACCTTTACACATGGACATTTGGGATTAGCCTGACTACAGTGGATAATTTTGTAATTGTTGTTCTAAAAATTTATATGATATATGGGAAAAGGTTTTTTTTATCCCCCATGTTTTACTTCACACTCTCTTTCTAGTCTTTGAGCTTTCAGGAACTGATATTTTGGAGCCATTTTACAAGGAGTCACATGACCCGGTATGAAGGGATCTTCTTCAAAATTCTACCAATGGTAGCTGCCTCTCTATATCAGTTGCCTTTAATGTTGACCCGATGAGGACGGACTGATTTCGCCGCAACACGCATTTCCCATAAACCCCTGCGCGAGTATACTCGGGACTTGTCCTCAATGGGTCAACAGTCCAGTCTTTGGCTAGCAAGTACAGTACCAACTCTCTTGAAATTTTGTTCCTGTATCGGAAAATTGACTTATCCCTTCATAGTCAGTGCTATATTTCATTTATTCCATTCCATTCCATTTCATTTCATTTCATTTCATTTCATTTCATTTCATTTCACTTCATTTCATTCCATTTCAATGCATTCATTTCATTTCATTTAATTCCATTTCAATGCATTCAATTCATTTCATTTCATTTCATTTGACTTCATTCCATTCCATTTTATGGCATTAATTTCATTTTATTTCATTTCAATTTCATTTCCTTCCATGTTATGGCATTCATTTCAAATCATTTCATTTATTCATTTTCATTAAAGAATATAAGTGAACAAAAGATACTATGCTTTAAAATATTGCCTCTAGCAACACTTCTTGGCAGAGCATAAAAAAAGCAGTGTATATATCATTCTGTACATATATCAAATTGTTTTCATCTATATTTGTAATCTATATCAAAGAAAGGAGTACACATATTTGAGGATTGTGACAAGCATTGTTTGCAGAATTCACATTTTAAGATTTTGAATACAATAATGTTCTACAGTCATATTTACACACACCCAAAAATCACAGATTTTTAAAAATCAAATTTTGCAACACGATGCAAAAAACCGTCAATTCTTGCATGTGGACACACACACACAAATTATCAACTCTCGCAATGCAAAAAACATAATATCGATTCAGCGTTTTGGGTTTTTTTTTTAAACTCTCTCAATAATTTGCCCCATGCAGCAAGTGTGAACAGCGTGCAAAGAAAAAATTGATTCTCTTTTAATCCAATAATGCAACTTGCCACACTAGCTCTGCTTATTGGGTTTGTTTGTTTGTTTGCTTGTTTGTTTGTTTTGCTGTGTGTGAACGGTGACAAATATAAGGCAAGTGCCGAAATGTGTCTCGCCAACAAATGTACAACACATTTGTAAAAATCTAACTTTGATTGTTATAAAGGAGAATCAATGCAAAGTGTTAGTACAACAAGAGCTTTGTAAGTTAACATTGGCTCCTAAGAGTTCGTTGACCCCTGTTTGTGACCTTTGACCTTGTGGTGATCTTCAACTCCCCAAGAGACTTCTACTACCAAAGTTTGGTCGCAAACAGTCCTAACGAGCAAAAGTTATAAGCCATAATCAAAAAGCACCATAAAAACTTAAAATTGACCCCATAAAGTTTGTTGACCCAATACTGTGACCTGTGACCTTGTGGTGACCTTCAACTCCTCAAGGGACACCTACCACCCAAATTCGGTCACAAATGGACATACCAATCAAAAGTTATGAGCCATAATCGAAACGCACCGTAAAAACTTAACATTGGCCCCTTAAAGTTTGTTGACCCCTGCCTAAGACCTTTGACCTTAAGGTGACCTTCCTGTTTGGTAACATGTGTGACTTTGCATAAAGTCTCTTCACTCCAAGTTTGATTGACATTGAAGCCCTCAGTACAAAGTAAATTAAGGTTTTGTAGCATTACGGACGGACTACGGACGGATTACGGACGGATGACGGACGGACGACGGACAGACGCCGCGGCAGGCGATCCCTCAGTCTCCCCTCACCTCCGGTGGGCTCAACAAAAACTGATTTCCGCATAGAGTTGCAAAAATCTTTATACCTTAACTCCCTTACATGAATACGGCTTTACAGATTCAGAATGGACGGGTCTATAATGTTCGGAGTCTGCAAAGGTGGAGTAGTCTTGTCCGTGTTGCCCTTTTGAGGATTCAAATCCAGAATCATGCATCTACCTGGATTTCAACCTGCGTCAATTTGTGGGAATTCAATTCCAGGAAGATTTATTTGTGTGACACAAAATCTGTCCATACATTATTTCTTTTAACATCAAGATGAAAAAGAGAATATTATGGATAGAAATCTAAGTAAATGTCCTCAGAATTGACATGTCCAAATAGAGTGGATTTGATTAAAGAGGAATGAAACCTGAATATACATTTGGATTGAGTAATTGTAGCAATATTAGTAGAACACATCAAGGGAAAGTTTAAGGAAAATCAGACAATCCATTCAAAAGTTACACAATTTTTTTACATTTTGTTGTTGTCACTGCTGAATGAGAAGACTACAACACATGGAAAACAATATGACAAAAATATAGAGAGAATGTGAGTATGGCTTTAGGTTCAGGACCATGAACTCAACTGACCTACACGTAAGCCTAAGTATAGACTGGTTCATCCAGTTGTAAAAGTTTGGGGATTTCTGTTTAACCCATTGAGGACGAGTCCCGATTATACTCGGGCAGGTGTCTATGAGAAATGCATGTTGCAGCAAAATCAAACCGTCCTCAATGGGTTAAGAGACTGTCTGAATGCAATATTGATGGCAGGATTTAGGTGGATATGATTTTTTTTTAAAGCATCAAAGACTTGCTGAAGACTACTCAACCACTAACCCACTAGTAGAACGTAAATACTCAATTCTGAGTGATACACGCCATTAAAACCAAAACAACAACAACAACACTTTTGATTATATAAGTGACAATAGTTAATGGCACAATGATTTACTGAATTCCATTTCCAAACTTGTCTATTTGGAAATGCTTTGAGCTCATTTGAAGAACGAGCAATCATATTTGTGTCTCATTCAAATCTATTTTATGTGTGCCTTACTTGGAAACAGTGGATGTATAGGTCATAACAACTGAAAACCTATAATCTCGATTGTAAAAAAAAAGAATAAGAAAATAAGTGAAACAGAGCAAGATAGCCTCTTTCGCTCTTTAATTTCAAACATGGGAAAAGTGGTATTTCTCATGCAGGCACACGGTGCGAAATAAGAAGCGGCAAACACAGAAGCGATGGGTGACGCTGTTTCGGAAAGTTTCCTGGGGTCTAAACCTGGGTTGCTTGTACTCTGGGGATTACGGAGTATGCAGCTCTGTAGAAATTGTCTTGCAAATCACAGGATTTGGGTTGGAAATGCGAATTTTAGGGGCTATAGAGGCAAAGACTGCACTTTGTAACCTGTGTGTGGTACTAAAAGTGTAGTGCTGCCCAGAGGGGATGGGGTGGGGGTTATACTGTACTATAATATCTAGTGTATGTTGTTGTTTCATTCATTCATGTTCACACAAATAACAAGGAAAAGTAGAAATTACGCAGTGCGTAATATATGTCCCCGCCGGAAGTAGCATTTTAGTAGCAAAATGTACAATATAGGTAAAAAGATGAAGGTCAAAGGTCAAAATTCTATGTAGAAGTTTTGAAGCCCTCACCTAGTGCCATCACATAAAGCAAACGGAATCGAAATCGGGTTAGAAATGGCGAAGGAGTAGCATTTTGTAGCCAATGTACAATATAGGTAAAAAAATCAAGGTCAAAGGTCAAAGAAGTCAAAGGTCAAAATTCTGTGTAAAAGTTTTGAAGCCCTCACCTAGTGCCATCACTTAAAGCAAACGGAATTGAAATCGGGTTACAAATGGCAAAGGAGTAGCATTTTGTAGCAAAATGTACAATATAGGTCAAAAATCAAGGTCAAAGGTCAAAGAAGTCAAAGGTCAAAATTGTATGTAGAAGTTTTGAAGCCCTCACCTAGTGCCATCACATAAAGCAAACGGAATCGAAATCGGGCTAGAAATGGCGAAGGAGTAGCATTTTGTAGCCAATGTACAATATAGGTAAAAAAATCAAGGTCAAAGGTCAAAGAAGTCAAAGGTCAAAATTCTGTGTAGAAGTTTTGAAGCCCTCACCTAGTACCATCACTTAAAGCAAACGGAATTGAAATCGGGTTACAAATGGCAAAGGAGTAGCATTTTGTAGCAAAATGTACAATATAGGTCAAAAATCAAGGTCAAAGGTCAAAGAAGTCAAAGGTCAAAATTGTATGTAGAAGTTTTGAAGCCCTCACCTAGTGCCATCACATAAAGCAAACGGAATCGAAATCGGGTTAGAAATGGCGAAGGAGTAGCATTTTGTAGCCAATGTACAATATAGGTCAAAAATCAAGGTCAAAGGTCAAAGAAGTCAAAGGTCAAAATTCTGTGTAGAAGTTTTGAAGCCCTCACCTAGTGCCATCACATAAAGCAAACGGAATCGAAATCGGGTTAGAAATGGCGAAGGAGTAGCATTTTGTAGCAAAATGTACAATATAGGTCAAAACATCAAGGTCAAAGGTCAAAGAAGTCAAAGGTCAAAATTCTGTGTAGAAGTTTTGAAGCCCTCACCTAGTGCCATCACATAAAGCAAGCGGAATCGAAATTGGGTTAGAAATGGCGAAGGAGTAGCATTTTGTAGCAAAATGTACAATATAGGTCAAAGGTCAAGGTCAAAGGTCACGACTGAAATTCTGCGTAGAAGTTTCAAAGCTCCCATGTAGTGTTATCATATAAAGCAAACAGAATCAAAATTGGCTCATAAATGACAGAGAAGTAGCAAATTGAAGATTTTGATCACACACGGACGCACACACGGACACACGGACGGACGGACGGACGGACACACGGACGGACGGACGGACGGACGGACACACGGACACACACACGTACGGAGCCCGTTTCATAGTCCCCTGCTCGAACTCGTTCGGCGGGGACAATTAAATGCTTGACTTTTACTGTTAATATTGGCGAACAGAAGAAGACCATTTAGTTCAGTGAATCGAGTACCCTGCCAGAACGACAGAAATGAATAAATCATTGAATTAATGAATGACTGAAAAATAACAAAATTTAATAACAAATGACTAAATACAAATATATATACAATGAATAAATAAAGAATAAATCAATTCAAAGGTAGATGAAAGATTAAATGAAGGAAAGAATACATACATAAACACTTTCATGCATTCAAACATGCATGTAAATGCACGTAGATAAACAGAAAAATGGAGAAGTACTGCTTATTAAAGTTGCTTTTTCTCATTCAAGCCTTTTTTTTTTTTTTTTTTTTTTTTTAATGGGAGCATTTCTCCCCAAAACTTAATCCTTCAAAAGTAGACTCCATGGATACAAAACTGCGCTATTAGTTTTATGCTTTGTAATATATAGTATAGTGCTAAGTTTACATTAGTCTGTTCACAATAAAAATACATGTGTATTCATATTTTAAAGTATTGTACCAAAAAATTACAAAGAGTAAGAAGAACAGAGATGACAGACTGTTGCAATGCCATACAGAAAATTTGTGGGACTTCAGGTACACTATCCATCAACCCTTTTAATAGTGTGCTTTGCCTGCTGATTGACATAGAAAACCCCATAGCATTGTACACACTGTACAAAGTCCCTGGTACAGGAAGGGTTATACTGGCTCAGTCCAGCATACAAATTCTTGTCATAGTCAACTTACATCTTTTTCTATCCTAGCCAGAGATAAAGTGAGAAAATTCACAAATGAAATTGGTGGGAGCATTCTTTTCCTCCGAAATGGAGCGTAACGAGTCGCCCCCCCCCCCCCCCATCCTATGACACAAATGTGGACACACGAACATACACACACACACATACACATACACACATGCACCTGCCTCGTTCCAGCAATTATTAATGTGTCACTGAGGAATAGCCACATGTACTTGTAGCAACAGCCGGCCAGGCAAGCACATACATAAGAAATTCTGGGATTAAAAGAACCACAAGCATTCACACGACCCCCCCCCCCCCCATCCCTTAATGGAAATTTAATCTGCCACCCTAACACACTTCTAACAATCATACTTTTTGTCCCAGAACAGGAAAATAATATTCACCTCAACACCCTAGACAAAGTCGAGAAGGCTAACGGCTACCCTGTTGCAGTTCTCCAATCATCATCATCATCATCACCTCCAGTATTGGGGCCCCGCCCTTGCGTGATGCATTCTCTACCGGTCCCGAGGGGGTACAGGGGGGAGACGCATAATCCTCTGTACCATTCAGGAAGTCACGACAGTAGGGGCAAGAGGATGGCGACTGCGGGGCCGATAATCGGCTTACCGCTGTCCGGTTACGCAGACGCAGGGGGGAGGAGGGGAGAAGAAAGGCGTGTTTGAGGTTGTGAATTGCCCCCCTCGTTCAACCGGAGGCAATTACGGTGAGAAGTGGTATACCCCTACAGAGTGTATCATGAAAATATGATGATGACAAAATAGATACTCCAACAAGAAATATGAATTCATGAGTTCCTGCCCAACTTTGGACTCAATAACAAAATTTTTAATCTCCTCCTAAATGTTTAGGTGTAGGTGTACTATTACAACAGTGGGAATCTTTAAGCTTCCTTAAAATCACTGACCGTAAAATGCAAGGATATCAAAACCAGAATGCAGCCTAATCACTAAGTGTCACATATTTCTTGACTATCACTAGTTGACTCGCTATGACATTGTTTTCCGTGAACAAAGATGTAATGCATCTCCACGGTGAAAAAATTACTTACTTCTCCCTCAAAAAAGAAAATACTTTGATTTTAATTTGTCAAAGTGGTTCTTGATTCTGCATCTAATTACCCACTAGAATGTCTTCCAAGACACCATTCCCAAAATAAAATAATATGCTCTCAAAATGTATGGTACATACGGTCTATTTTTGCAGTCTATGGAAGCTCTGCACCACAAACTAAAAATTATTTTTCTCATGGTTACATCTGACTTCTCACTAATTATCTGAGAATCAAAACTCTTATTATCAAGTTTAATGGAAACATTTAAATAATTTCAAAAGACTACACTGATTTCAATATGAAATCTCAAACAGAAATATATAGTGCATCCATTCCTACTTGAATGGTTCACAATATACAAGCTTTGCTTTTTAGTGGACCTCTCACTTCTCTTTTTTCCTTCTAACCATAACATATTTTGCCGGTATGTATGTATATCTCTTTTTTGTTAATTTTGCACATTCTAATGTATATATGCTTATGATATAATTCCTGATTTATTCTGTGTTATGTTTTGTTGGAAGAAAAAAATGAGAATGAAATAAATGAAGTGAATTGAACTGAATTGAATTGAATTGAATTGAATTGAATTGAATTGAATTGAATTGAATTGAATTGAATTGAATTGAACTGAACTTGATTGAATTGAATTGAACACAATGATGATCTAAACATTTCTGGTCTTCAATCACTTTACTCAAACTCTCATTGAAAACAAAATTTCCAACAGATGATCTAATTAGATACCAGAAGATTTAGTCTTCCAAACTTTCTTCTTCTTCTTGTTACACTGGTAGGACAGTTGCTCATACATTCTATTGATTACTTTGAAAGACAGAAATACCTCAAATCAAACCAGCATTTTTTTTTCATATCTGTATTTCTTTATCGTTGTGAATAATATTCAACTGCAAATTGCAGAGAGCATTTTATTGAACTTGAAGAGGTAGATTTACTCCTATGATACTTTTTTTTTTCTTCTTCTTCCTTTTGTTGCTGAAAGTCAAATGTGGATAGGATGGTCAGGGCATTTATGTCGTAGAAAAGAAACGAAAAAAAAAACTAAAATGCTCAGGGTACAATCAATTCCTTTTGATTTTATCTTTTTTTGAGCCACCATGTAAGCCCGGCAAAGTAAGACATCAGGCCATTACAAGACTGAGCTCAAATGACAAGCTCCTTGTCATAAAATGTAATTATGGCTTGAAAGATCAGACAAATTCAATATTTTTGATGTAACCTCAAACGTTTTGTCAAATTAGATGCTATAAGGAAATCACGGGAAGACGGGACAAGAAAGGAAGACCGGTTTGGAAAAATTTTTCACATCTCCTGTCATTTACAAGAAAGCAAGCAAGCGAGCAAGCGATTCTTTCCCATCTTAAAGTCGTTCGCGATTGAATTACTAATTTGACCAAAATTCAATATTTTTGGACGTAGGAATCTCAAACAGCGCACAAAGATGGAATCACAGCCGTTGTTGTGTTCTGAGATTTTCGCCCAGACAAGATTGACAGTGGAAAAAAGAAAAGAAGGAAAGAGATAGAGAGAGAGAGAAAAAAAAAAAGAACTTTAAACCTGCAACAGTCTGCACAAGTAAAATGGATGACCGGACATTTCTCGACCATCAAATTTTGATCTTATTCACCCTGCTCTTTCATATAGGGAAACAATAGAAAAATGTTGTAGAATGTATACAATTTGAATGTGAGATACAAGAGCTACCATGTACATAATTTGTGTGACAAATAAAAACACAAAAATGTACAAAACAACAGTTTTTCCTTGCTCATGTGATTTGCAAGTTATATCGAATGTACGAAGTGGCCATACTTTTGCAACTTACATGCAACCATATGAGGCACATATTAGATATGATAATCTTGTTTGTTGTTGTTGTTTGTTTGTTTGTTTTTTTCATTTGATTCACACATCATTTCTATGCATTTAAAAATCAGCCTCTAAACAAATCTCTTTTTGGAGTCCAACATGACCAATTTTGCAAAGTGAAATTTACAGTCACTGCTAGTAAGTTAAAACTTGAGATCTAGACATTCCATGTTATTCACTTGACAGAAAGTTTCATGTGGGAATTCAACATCACAACCATTCAAACACTGCTGAAAGATATCCTTAAAACAAGAGGAAACCTGATCCAGACTAACACGACAGTAATGCATAAGGCTCGATGTTACATGGTATGCAAGACGGTAAGCATTAGAATAGAGAATCTCTGCCAAGTCTTCCCGATAAAAGCTGCTTTCTTAATACTTCGTGTGATTTGAGTGCCTATAGTGGCACAAAAAACCCCACAGCAAAAGTCCAAAGTCCAAGGCACAGAAAGGGTTAAACCTGTATTTATTTCAGGCCCTCAGAAAATATATTTCACTCTTAGCTTTAAAGGGACTGTACAGTACTGGTTAAGGTAGGGATTCATGTTTTCAACATTCCTAAGTGAGATAATGAGAAACCTCTTATGAAATATGAAAGAGCATGTAATTTTAAGAAGGATTCAACATTTATTTGATGAAAATTGGTTTTCAAATGGCTGAGATATAAAAAAAATGCTAATAATAAGAGGCGACATGCCACAACTTTATTAGGATCTCTTTGTTTCACGTTGTTTTTCGATATCTCAGCCATTTCAAAAACGATTTTCATCGAATAAACTTTTGATACCCCTTAGAACTGCACGCTCTTTGACATCTCATAGAGTGGTTTCTGAATATCTCGCAAAACGTTAAATGCTAAATCTTCACCTCGACCAGAACTGTACACACCCTTCAAATACCCACCAGATACTATAGAAAAAGTGCACCATGTTACATTTTCCAGAAGGAATCAAAAAGCTGGAAGCAATCCAAAAGCTGGAAGCAATGTAGCTACATTGACAAACAACATTCACAAATACACATGAAGACAACAACAGTAAGGACCACTGATCCATTTAAGCACACAACACTGAACAGAATTGCAAGTTTTATGCAGAAAGTAATCACATACAATTTGTGTTGTTACTTTAATAAGCTTGCTGCAAATGTATTCATGATTAATTGTACTTCGTCGACTTTCAACATAGGCAATGGGGAACAAAAACATGTTCTGTTTGTTTTTGGTTTTTTTTTTCATTTTAACACTGCCCTGTAGAATTTGCCATCAAAGTGACCTCACGCTTGTATCAACATCAATATTTTGACCACTGCTCTATCCTTTTGGGAATATGAGATGAAAAGTCGCCTATATGAGCTTACACACTAGCTGAAAAACAAGATCTTAAAGTTTTCCCAACATGACTCACCAAATCAAACTCTTTTCATCCCTTTTGGTTTTGCTCCTAAACTTGGACCGGCATATTTTACGGACAAAACTCATACTTCCGTTTCCCCTAAAGCAGATGATAGGGATCCAGTTTCGTGCACGATCTTATCGGAGAGCTGTATCATGGCGACCTGCGATGTAGGGCATGTTCCGGATCAATTCATGCTGCCAAGGAAACAAAATGCCCCCCAAAAATCGACAAATTTCTGGCCAAACTCTGGCCATGCAAACACCGGCGCTCCCCAACGGAGGGGATTAATTCGATCCGACGGGGCTCCCGGGGACAAATTTCAAATGCAAACATGGCTATGCAATGAGTAAAAGTGGCGTTATTCTGAGAGAACATTTTCACTCTTCTTTAAAAAAATTTTCCTAAGTTATCAAACCAATGGTGGTACGGATGATCAAGATTGCAAGAAGAGGTGAAAAAGACGGCGATTAAGGAAGGTGGAATCCCGGCAAACTTTCTCCCAGCCAGAGGGGGCTTAAAAGCATCGGCTGGGCAATGGAATTTGCCGCGAGCACACAAAAAATGGCACAGCCGTAGGTCCGAGGAGACCCTTACAAATTGCTCAGCGGCACAGGTGGTAGCCCAAAAAATAAAGTGCACCTCCCGATGCTTTACCCTCCATAGTCTCGGATAAGATTTCTTCGTCTTTATCTACTGTCTCTTTTTTTAATCTCTCTCTCTCTTTCCTTTTTTTTTTTTTTTTTAGGAAGGGAGTTCTAATACTCACTGATGCAAATTTATACTCGTGTCATTCAGTATGAGCGCTTTCACGACAGCCATTTCCTCGAGGGAAAAATCTGGGTAATTGGCATTTAAGACTTTCTTTAAGGCGCTGCAGGAGCTAGCGGGTAAAACTGCAAAGGTGGGCGCAAAACTGCATGTGGCCCTGCTGCCGGTACAGATCGGCTACCCCAGGGCGGTGGATTAACGGTGTGGGTGACGGCACGCCCGAGGAAATAATATATGCGTGGCAGGAAGGAAGGCCGTATCGATAGAAACACAAAAGTGCAATATGAGGATAATTTGAAAAAAATCTAGGAAAACCGCACTTTGCTTGGTCTTTGTGTCTATCTTTTAACTTAATTTACAAATGAAGAGTTTGTTCGCAAAAACCGATAAGTCCATTTTTGAAAATTTTGAAGTACGGTCTCTGGTATAAAGTACAAAATAATACCTTTTAAATGATATATTGGTCACTACATACAAAGGTAATTTTTTGAAGTTATGGTCAAAAGAAGCAAAAATTTTCTTATTATTCTCTTTATTTTTCTTGACCTTTAATCGCAAATATCTCCATTTGGCAAATATGGACTTATCGGTTTTTGCAAACAAACTCTTCATATATGTTAATGTTTTAGCTGCGGTAAACAAGGACATGCATAGGATTGTGCATCCCTGTACAGTAAGAGTTTACAACACAACTCAATGCAACACATGGTCATGGACATTAGTTTGGTTCATAAGCTTCTTGTAATAGGCACTGCAAAACTACGCTAGTATGCCAGTGGCACAAAATGTAATTCAGTACACAAGAATATCAGCCATCATCGGGTTATCATCTTTAAACATGGTCATATCATATAAAGGTTCTTTCAGCAGTACTGTTTATACCTAATTGTCATACCATTTCATTTGACATGTGTGACTGCATGGTCAAGGTAATACCCTGTCAACGCCAATGACAACCATTAAAGCAGAGAATATTGCTTATCAGGGTGATTCTGTTTACTAACAGAGCAAGCAGAAATTTTGTTTAACCCGTTGAAGACGAGTCCCGAGTATACTCGGGCAAGGGTCTATGGGAAATGCGTGTTGTAGCAAAATCAAACCGTCCTCAACGGGTTAAGGATTAAAATGTCTTCACTATCAGCATTCACTGATCTGACTTTCAAAGATTGAGAATGTTTTGAAATTTGATACTGATACTTTATAGTGTTAATGAAGCTCATTACTCTAATTTTATAAGCTGACCTATTGTGTTTAAATGCCAGGACTACCCAGAAATTTTGACAAACTTTTTTTTCTTAACATAAACATTTCTTTTTTCTGGTGGTTGCCTGTCACATCCATTAAGTGGTGGCCATTTTGCATGAATTAAGACAAGTTATATCTCATTGTGGAGAATTGCAAAATACTTCAATTAATCTGTGATATTCTGTGACCAATTTTTATTGACATATCTTTTCTTTCATCACAACTCACATCCTAATCCAAATACCACCTTAGCATAACTATCATACTGAGATTTATACCTATTATATTTGGCATTTCTTTTCTTTTAACATCAACATGTTTTTTATTGTACATGATTTTTCTTATCAATGTTAAAGATTTTTTATTTTCAGAAATATGAATAACAACAAATTGAAAAAACGAAATTGATGTTTTCATCCTCATTACAAAAAAGGGCATTATTTTTTTTTAATCAGGTGTATGTTTATTCCTGACTTTCTTTTTAGTTAGTGCCATTTTCATTTACATCTATGTTAAGGTCATCACTCAAGTCAGTCTAAATTCATAAAAAATTGGTGAAGGAAACATTTTTATTTTTTTTTTCTGGGACACTTCTCAAAGGGGTACCACTAAAAAGAAAAAAGGTAACATTAAAAGTGCTTTGGATCTCAAAGACAAACACGATCACATCTGATAAAGATACCTGTCTTACAAAGATGATCAGATTTCCAAAGTACACCATTCTCCCCCGGGAGGTTCACTTCCACTTTTCCGCACTTTAAACATTGTCCGTCACGGCGCGCCTTAACTCGCTCCCCAGCCGTATCGGTTTCGAATAAACCTGGAAGAGTACAGAAGCTTGACTCCGCTACAATGACTGTGATGAAACGCAAAGATGGTTCGGCACACACGCAAAAAAAAAGCAAGCATGCCACATTCATATGCAAGCCGGCATTAATGCTTTAAAGCCCTATTAGACTTCTATTCACATTGGCATATCCAAGAGAATCTGTGGAGATTATTAGTTAGCTTACAATAGTCCCACATATTTTTTATTGCGTTACCCAAAAAAGTTATCACGCACACACGCACACACACACACACACACACACACACACACACACACATAATGTACTCATATCACTACATGCTAAAAAACTGCAAACACAGGCGTGGGTATGTGGGACCAATTAGTAATAACAAGGACTTTGTTCTATTGCATGTTCACTCAGAGTTGTAACAGCACAATCATAAAGGATATCTCCTGCTATGTTCTTGTCAAACCATGCCAGACAAAACTATGTCATTGTTTATTATCTTTGACAAGACAGTGAAGTAAGGAGGACATTGATATATTTGATTTTGAGTACCTCGCCTAAACCGTACCACATCTTTAATCTCGTTAGATATTCATTGCGCTGTGCGGCTATTCGTCTTCCCCCTCTTGTCCACTCTTTTCCGCCCAGTTTGTCAGTTAGTCCGTTGACCTCTGCCGATACGTGTCTACGTTACAGTACAAACAGCACCCCCCTTTGGAAGGAAAATAGACACATTAGCAAGGAAGGGGAGGAGGGGAATCTGGTTGACAGAGAATGAGAGGAAAGGAGCAAAAAACGGGATGAAAAAAGTCTTAAGAGATCTGACCGCCCCTCTTCGCCTTTTGTTAAACTCTCGTTCGGGATGTTGACAGGAGCAAACTGGAAGATCTGCCGATGTTTGAAGCCGCACAAACACTGGTTACGCATCGCGGCCGCCGCACTAAGAACATTTCTCAATGATACCGAAATTTCAATGTCTTTCTCCCTAGGGCTTTTCTCGCCTTTTTTTTTTCTTTATCCTGCACTACTGCTTTGTGTTATGGATACATGCGATCTTTTCATCTTTGTTTTTTTTTTTATTGAATTTTGTTTCTTCCTTTCACATTTCATTAAATTGTCACGATCTTTCACAATACATGCACATTCACAATTCTGGATTACCAATCACCTATTTTTTTTTTTTTTTTTTTGCTTCTTTTCCTTTTTTTCCTTTTCAATACAAGAGATAACATGCATCGTCAGTTGAGTGGCAAAAAGAAATTAACTATATTATTCTCTTCATGGTGTTACAGTCTGTCTGCTTCTAACATTGCATTTATGTTTCTTTCTTGTTCGCTCCACTCTTCTTTCCTTTCCTTCTCAAGTTTGATCAAATTGGCAACACTCTTACATGGAAAATACATCTGAGAGGACTTGATAATAGAGGGCTATGCAAAAGTGGATTCTAATGTGGATGATTTTTTTTTTTTCCACCACTGAGGGGATGGCATTTTGAAACTGCAGGATGACAAAATGGAGCAACATAGGAAAGAATAAAATGTTAGTCTTTTTGCTAAGAGGATGTCTGATTGAGCACAGCATCTTTTTTTTTTCTTCTTCTTCTTCTTCAACTTCTTTTTCTTCCCCTTGGGGTGTGAGGGAATAGAAGTAGTTGAATGAGCATAGTTGGAGATTTTGGATTATTCTTTGCACGTATTCTGTTTCATTCAGACGTAAATTACGTTGATGTGAGGCAATTTGTCAAACAGTAGCAATAGAAACAACTCAATGCAAGAATTTATGAATTTGAAAAAGTGCTTTTGCTACACACATCTGCTGCACACAATCTTTGCTTTCTGTGATATCAAATTCTTAAGGAATAAGGAATATTAAAGAATATTACTTGAATATTTTGTACATGCATGACGTGTACACGCATGGAGTGTACATGAGCTAAAATTATCTTGTAAACCAGAAATATTAGGAGTCTTAAAGATATCCCCACAGTGCTCACAACTTATCAATAATTACTTTTTGATGCAAAATATGATTTTTAATGTTTGAGAAGCTGTATCTGTATTTTGAACCTGTGGACTGACATATGGAAATTAATGTAATGAAGCTTTTTTTTTTCTGCTCTGGTGATTAAATTCAAATTGGTTTATACAGACAAGCAACCTACATGCATCTAGCATCAAGACTGCCATCAAATTGAAGGATATATCTACAATGGCAGTCTCATGAATTTTAATTGATCACATACTTAAATCTTACGTCAATCACACCCTGTATCGGTTCCAATTCATATCAGGGCAATTACCCCCCAAGGGCAATCACCCCCAGCTAAATACTGGTAAGCAATAAGGTTAGAGTAAAGATTAGGTTTAGGGTTCGAGTTTGGGTTAGGGTTAGGTTTTAGGTTCAGGATTAGGATTAGGATTAGGGTCAGGGGAAGGGTCGGGGTAATTGCCCAGGGGGTAATTGCCCTAGACCCCTTCCAATCTATTATTTACATGTTCCTGCAGAAGAAAACAAAAAGAAAAGAAAAGAAAAGTAAATTGTCTATAAATATTCAACAAATGCCTCATCTACACAGTCATTATCATCATTTATTCCATTAATCATGTCATCACTTCTTTTACTTTGTACATCTCATACTTTGAATATAAATTAATGATTGCTTGCAATTACTTGTCTACATTATTCAATTCATTTCAATTCAATTCAATTCAATTCAATTCATTTTATTTTCATACTTCTCATTTATGAACATTACAACAGAAACCAGACAAGTTCTTTTACCTTGTGAACAATGTGCAGAAAACAAACAATATACATGGTGATAACACAGTAATTACATGTAATGATAACTGGTCAAAATCAAAATCGAACTGGGGTTGATCAAAGAGAAGTAATACGGGACCTACATGAAAGCTAGCTTGTTTGGCTGTAAGCCCCGAGTAATCAGTGTTTGTGAAAAAGAAACGGGGAACAGATAGAAGATAAGACCAGAATGATGATGTAAGTTGCCAAAATTTTAATAATAAACCATTAAAGTTAAAATGCACAAATCAAATTTACTCAATCAATCAATATGATGAACTTTTTACACTGAGATGACGAAATAAAGATGGCTTATTCTTAGAAACACTGTAATCCTTGCCAGTAAAATTGTAGATGCACTTTTGCTTCGTAATCCCTTTAAACTTCACTGTACTGACTTTCACAAATCAACAATTAGCAAACATCACCTGCGAGGGTAAGCCTCTTTAGAGCTGGAGTTCACCAGTGAATATTTCATGATGCCTCCGTAAAAAAAAAAAAAAAAAAAAAAAAAAAAATGTCCTCCTCGTAATTCGTAAATTATTTATTGTCCGACTAGAGCCCATCTCGCGTCACGACATAATCTGGCTTTTGCTCAAAAATAAACAAATAAACACAAACACCAAGAAATAATGCTTAGTGAGGTCTTTAAACAGAACTATATATGTTGCTACGGTGACTGGTATGCCTCCGCCATTATGCATGGTTCTCCTAATAGGTGTACAGTACAATGTCTTGACAATGTGTGATGACAGTTTCACATAACTGGCAAAATAATTAAATGACAGGTTTGTCACAAATGTGTTGAATGTTCACTTTACTTGAACTAGATTTGCTATATTGTCGACAAGTGCAGATACATGACTGTATTTGGGGATTTGAGGATTTTTACTTGACTTTTGACCCTTTTATAAATTTATGCATTGAGTAATTTTCAAGGTACAAAGAAAAAGCATCATTTCAGTATCAAATAGAAATATTTTTACATTTTAGCCTGGCCTTTGACCCTTGACCCTAAAATTCCCAAGAGAATCACTGTCAGGTTGAACATCAATAAATATGTACTAAGTTTCATGATACCTCATGTCACTCTCAAGATAAGGAGGAAAAGGTGAAATATATAGCACTTTCACTTCAGCTTTGACCTTAGACCTTTTGACAGGAAATTTCCCAGAGAATCTCCATTATGTAATATAGTTTCAAGAAAAATCCTGCAAGCATTGAACAAATATGAGGAAAATAGTGACATTTTGAGTTGACCTTGACCTTTGACCCCCTGGCCTTTGACCCACAACCCTTAAAAACCAACAAAACAAAACAAGAAACTACATAATCTATTTCAACAAAGGTCAAATTCTCATCTAAACACATTTCCAAATACAGACAATGCAATTTACAACAAAATTACCAGGAGCAAAACACAGCCGACGTTACAAGAGAACTGTTATTATCACATGCATATTTGCTCTTCTGTGCTAATCAAATTATCAGATTGTATTCTTTATCTTCCAACAGCAATGTACAATAACATGGTCTGGAAATGAAACATTCATTTATATACAGGGAAAAGACATAACCCTTTAGATATATCTCATGCTTTTATATTTGTTGTCCTGTTCAAACCATTCAGATGCAATTGCTTGTCTATCTATAAACCCTGTTAGGTTTTGGAAATGATAACCATTCAGTGGGTTAAAACTATTCAAACTTGTCTTTTTATGTGTCAACTACAGGTATCCCACCCAATCCTTGTTAGTGTGGTAAAGTGCATGGAACCAAACTTGATGTAGACTACAGTCACGAGTAAGGATTTTTCTTTCAGCTTAACCCGTTGAGGATGAGTCCCCGAGTATACTCAGGCAAGTGTCTATGGGAAATGTGTGTTGTAGTCGTTTGTACTCGACGGGTTACAAAAGAAGAAAGGTAAAGATCTAAGTAAGATGAACACATTTTGTTTGTTGTTTTTTTTGTTATGAAATTATCTACACAGGTCATCGTATGTGTTCTTTTGAATGATTGTGTAAAATGAATGCCAAATTTTATCACATTCTTACAATGGTTTCAAATCAATAGATCACTGCCACAAAGGATCACAAACGAAGGCATTACTTACAGCTTGACTATTCTTAGACGAATAATGCAGGTATAATCTTTGGACGAACTGATTTTAGTACAACACGCATTTCCCATAGACACCTGCCCAAGTATACTTGGGACTCATCCTCAATAGGTTAATCTGTGGCAGTTTAATCAGAATTATGACAAATGGTATACACTGACCTAAAGTGGGGTTAATAACCAGTGGATGTTTGTGGATATCAAGAGCAGTCGCAAAGTGGGACCACCAATTTTTAGAAAGAGATTAGATTGGGATCATACCTTTAAGTTGTACAATCTGGATATGGACTGGCCATCATCAATGATGCATGGTCCCGGGTGCCCTTTGGGAGTGAGAAGATTAAAGGGAGCGACCTTGACCTGGGAGAGAATGAAAAGATGATGAGAAGATTCAGCCAGATCTTGTGCGAATAAGTGCAGCACAGCGAAAACAGACGGTGTCTGCAGACAGCGATTACTGGAGGAGCATGGATCCCACTGACATCTGTGATGCAGGTTGCCATGGTGATGTGACCTCTTTATGATATAACACCCATAAAGAGAACATTAACCATGTGTGAATGCATGTAGGGTGCATTCTTTGTTGTTGTTGGAATAAATATTTGAAGCTAAAAACCACTACAGATCTGATTTATTTTTTATTGTTTGCAGATTTTAATCCCCACAGCTAAGACACTTGTTGCTTCTAAACTGTGGCTTAACTTTTTTTTTTTTCAACCCATCTTTTCCCAGATGAATTTTGCTTCATAAATCATGTTGCCATCAGCAACACCTCTCAATTTGACTGTATGTCTTATACTGAAGAAAGATTACATGGAATTTGTTAACTTCATTAAATTGACACAAAATCAGTATATTGTGATTATACTACATATTGACATATTTAGAATATATGCATAGTTGTTTTTGTTAGCATGATATGTTTTGTACATTTATATTTTTGTTGAAAATGAAAATAAATAAATGATATGAAACGAAATATCTGACACATCTTATAACATCTGCGACTTGAGAAACAGGAACTTCAATCTTTTCAGATTTGTTGTCATTTCAACAGTCTATTATAAATCTGACCAAATAAGAGAGCTATGGAAGATTCTGTAACTGCACCAAACAATCAAATAAATACACCAAAGGCTCCCAATAATAATGTATTCCACTGTATGAAAACAACACTAACAATCTATAAGAGCTTGTTAGCAATTGTCACTTTCTGTATTCTTTTTTTTTTTCAGATTACAACTGCTGATATACAATTTTAACAAACATGTAAGAAAAAATATTAAACCAGTGGGACTCAACTTGTCATCTACAGCTTTCCAGGCAGCCACATTATCACCAGGCTGTCCCTGGTTTGCCAGCAGTGACATGATGAACATGGAACAAATACCAAGGCTCTGAAATTCCTACACAGTTACGTGAAATAGTCCAAGGCAGACAAAAGATAAGGTGCATACTAACAAACTTTGGAATCAGCAACCTTACTTCCTTTTTAGTTTGACTAACCTTTGGAAAAATGAACTTCTTTTAATCAACAAACCTTCGGAATAATGAGCCTTATAACATTTTTGGAATTAGGAACTTTCCGAATAGCATATCTTCAGAATAATGAACTGCAACCATTTATACACTCTGGTCTTTCCCAAAACCTCTTGCATTAGTGTTTATCTTTTATTGTTGTTCTTGAAAGAGACCAAAAAATGGCTAATGTTTCTTGGAAAATAAGCTAAAGAAATCATGATTTCAGTTACTAAATAAAACAGAGATGAGAGAGAACTAACAATATACATTTGTTTGGAGGGAAAGAAACAGTGCTCGATGATATTTTTACATCTTTTGAAATAGAACCACCAATGAGTTCAATGATTTCCCTTATTAGTCTGGGTGCCAAAGCCACTTTTTGGGCCTAACCTTGTTTTACCGTCCACCCAATGTTTTTTGATGGTTTTACCCTATTTCGATGGTGCTGAATCCGAATCTGGATGATGCAACTCTTGCATCCTTGAGGGTTTTGAGATATTCAAGATGGCCGCCAAAATGGCCGCCCAAACCGGAAATTCTCACGTATTTCATTCTTAATTGTGAAAAATTGAAAACACTTGATGGTTTTGCCCTATTTCGAGGGTGCTGAATCCGAATCTGGATGATGCAACTCTTGCATCCTTGAGGATTTTGAGATATTCAAGATGGCCGCCAAAATGGGCACCAAATCTGGAAATTCCCATGTATTTCCTTTTGATTCGTGAGAAATTGAAAACAATTGATGGTTTTACCATATTTCGATGGTGCTGAATCCGAATTTGGATGATGCAACTCTTGCATCCTTGAGGGTTTTGAGATATTCAAGATGGCCGCCAAAATGGCCGCCAAAACCGGAAATTCTCACGTATTTCCTTTTAAATGGTGAGAAATTGAAAATAATTGATGGTTTTACCCTGTTTGGATGGTGCTGAATCCGTATCTGGATGATGCAACTCCTGCATCCTCGAGGATATTGAGATATTCAAGATGGCCGCCAAAATGGCCGCCAAAACCGGAAATTCTCATGTATTTCCTTTTAAATGGTGAGAAATTGAAAACAATTGATGGTTTTACTCTGTTTTTAGGGTGCTGAATCCGAATCTGGATGATACAACTCCTGCATCCTTGAGGATTTTGAGATATTCAAGATGGCCGTCAAAATGGCCGCCAAAACCGGAAATTCTCACGTATTTCATTCTCAATGGTTCAAAATTGAGAACAATTGATGGTTCTATTCTATTCCGATTTCAAAATGGCCGCCAAAACCGGAAATTTCCACGTATTTCAATTTCAATATTTCGCAATTGATAACAATTTTATTGATGATTCCACCCTAGTTTGATCACTGTGCTGAATGCGAATCTGGACGAAACCACCCTTGCATCATTGAGAGTTTGGAGATATTCAAGATAGCCGCCAAAATGCTCGCCAGAATGGTGAGAAATTGATAACATTTGATGGTTTTACCCTATTTCAGGTTTTCGTCAATGGCAAAATCTAAACCCAACCATACTCTGATGATAAACGAATGCATATTGTACATCCCAGTTTGAACTTGCTGTACAGTGAAACCAGCTTTACCGGATATCTTGGAGTTTGTAAGATACAGCAGTGCCAGGAATGAATCCTGTAAGACTACAGATGCCGTTGAATATTTGAAAGATTACACTGTTTCATCTACATATCATGGATCTGTTTTGAACACTAACAATCAGCGGACAAGACATACCCATCTCAATCATATTGTGATAGTGATGTAGAGAAGTTTACTGAGATTCCCAATATTACTTGTTTTAATCCATGAACAGTTTTAATCGTTTCATCCATGAACACTCACATTGGTTAATTGGTTTATATTGGTGGTTTTGATGACATTGTCCAAGACAAGAGTTGGACATTTTCATAGTTCTGCTTCAATTTTTTCTTCAATATGATGTAATATCATATATCATATATATATATATATATATATATGGGGCGACAAACCTCGCATCCACAAAATGTCACATGTTCAGGAGAGAAAAGCAAAAACAAAAACAAAAAGCAAACAAACATGACAGCCAAAGCACTATAACAAATGAGAGAACCTTTCCTTTGACATGCCATGGTAGCTTCATTTTTTGGGTGAAAACAGCAAAGGTTTGGACAGGATATCATTAACTTATTATCTGTTTATTCAAAAATGTCATTTTCACTAAAATTTCAGATACACAGTGTCTTGTCGCCCAAGCGACGATATCATACACACGAGGGGATGGAAAAATCACAGGTAACGCGCAGTAAAACAAACAAACAACATGTAAGGTAATAGTTGATAGTCCAGTACTTACGAATATCATAATCACGCAGAGTGCTTTTGAAACTACTTTTATATTGATATCTACTATAGTGATCATGGATGCAACCATTTCTAGTGACGTAATCAGAATATGCCACAAGTTTCATAAGAGTACGCGGCGAGACTCATAAGAATACAAGACAAATTTGAACACCAAATACCAGCAGGCCATGATTTAATATTACTCTTATAACCAAAAAGGATTAACTTCACATCAGTCTGCGGAGCCCTTATTGGCTACCACAGGCATTACTCTATAACAATTATTGTGCATAAAGGAATTTTCAGTCTTATCTTTGTGTTTGTACATTTCAGTATGATGTCAATATCATTTTCTTTCCATTACGTGTTAAAGTTCCGTTTGAGACATAGCGGAATATCTCAGTATATTACAATACCATTGTGACAGTCATTAATTTGGATGCCATTAATTGTTGGCTGATTTGACAAATTTGCTCAACCGAGTTGAATTCAAGAATACGGATTATTGCTTTTAATCACTCGCTTCACTTTATAGCACAATATTTCACAATTTATAAGAAAATACCAAGGAATTTCCGTTTATACAGGACATTTGTAAATATCTCAAAACCTTCAGCACCCTCGAAATGGGGTGAGACCATCATTTTTTTTTTCAAATTTTTACCATTTAGAAAAAAAATATATTAACATTGGAATTTCAATTTCTGCCAATTAATTTGGCGGTCATCTTGGACATCTCAAAACCCTAAGGAACGCAAAAATGGCAACAACAAAATGTCGAGGGTGCTGAATAGGGTCTCAAAAATTTCAATATTGACAGTTCTATTTTGGCGGTCATCATGGAATTCTCAAAACCCCCAAAACACAAGAGTTGCATCAACCAGGTACGGATTCAACACCTTCAAAATAGGGTAAAACCACCAATTGTTTTCAATTTTACACCATTTAGACCGAATTAGGGGGCCTAAATGGAAATTTCCGTTTTTGACGGCCATTTGGGGCCATTTTGGCGGCCATCTTTATCATCTCAAAACCATTAGGGATGCAAGAGCTGGATCCTGCAGCTTGAAATTCAGCAAACTCAAAATAGGGTAAAACCATCAGTTTGTTTTCAATTTTACACCATTTAGAAGGAAAAAGGGGGGTCTCTACTCTACATGTGAGTTTCCATTTTTGGCGGTCATTTTGGTGGCCATCTTTATTATCTCAAAACCCTTAAGGATACAAGAGTTTTATCAAGATTCTGATTCAGCACCCTCGAACTAGGGTAAAACCATCAATAGTTTTTCAATTTCTCACCATTTAGAAGAAAATACAGGGGAATTTCCGGTTTGGGCGGCCATTTTGGCGGCCATTTTGGTGGCCATCTTGAATATCTCAAAATCCTCAATGATGCAAGAGTCGCATCAGCAAGATTCGGATTCAGCATCCTCGAAATAGCTTAGAACCATAAATAGTTATTGTTTTGAACTTCTCACCATTTAGAAGGAAATACATAGGAATTTCCGGGTAATTTGGCTGCCATTTTGGCGGCCATCTTGAATATCTCAGTATCCTCAAGGATGCAAGAGTCGCATCATCCTGATTCGGATTCAGCACCGTCGAAATAGCTTCGAACTATCAATTGTTTTTAATTACTCACCATTATTAAAGAAGGAAGTACATAGGAATTTCCGGTTTGGGCGGCCATTTTGGCGGCCATTTTGGCGGCCATCTTGAATATCTCAAAATCCTCAATGATGCAAGAGTCCCACCAGCAAGATTCGGATTCAGCATCCTCGAAATAGCTTAGAAACATAAATTGTTTTGAACTTTTCACCATTTAGAAGGAAATACATAGGAATTTTCGTGGCTGCCATTTTGGCGGCCATCTTGAATGTCTCAATATCCTAAAGAATGCAAGAGTCGCATCAGCCAGATTTGGGTTCAGCACTCTCGAAATAGCTTAGAACCATCAATTGTTTTCAATTTCTCACCATTTAGAAGGAAATACATAGGAATTTCCGATTTTGGCGGCCATTTTGGCGGCCATCTTGAATATCTCAAAATCCTCAAGGATGCAAGAGTTGCATCATCCAGATTTGGATTCAGCACCCTCGAAATAGGGTAAAACCGTGAATTGTTTTCAATTTCTCACCATGTAGAAGGAAATACATGGGAATTTCCGGTTTGGGCGGCCATTTTGGCGGCCATCTTGAATATCTCAAAACCCTCAAGGATGCAAAAGTTGCATCATGCAGATTCGGATTCAGCACCCCCGAAATAGGGTAAAACCATCAACAAACATTGGGTGGACGGCAAAACAGTGTTCAGCCTTTGGCACCCAGACTATATTTGAGTATTACAGGTATTCTTTATGTTTCTAATTATTTTTTTTTTGTCTCTCAGTTTGTCTTGAAATGTCCTTTCTTTCTTTTTCATTTCTCCCTTTCTGTTTTTTGTTCCCTCAATGATTTTACTTTGCACATTACAGCACTAAACTTTTTTATGAGGCTTTCCATTCATCATCCATCCCTCATTCCCCCTCTCTCTTTCTTTTTCTTTCTATCAACAGTTTGTTCTGTCTATATCTCTTTCAAAATTCTTTTGATGCTTCTCTCCTGTATACAGCAACAACAATCATCTGATAACTACCTCAAATAGTCTGATCCACCTGTTAAATCAAGATGAGGATTTGGCGAAGACCTCGCCGAGTTTTAGCTCGAGCCCTGGGGATGGGGTTGGGGGATTTGGCCAGCTTCGATGCTGGCATTTTTTTTTTAGTTCTTTCCCAGTCGTCAGTCGACGCCAATTTGCAGATGGAATTCACACTCTGGTGACCGAATGATCATCAATCAAAAGCAAACTCCAAAAGGATCACCTGCTTAGATGCCTCATTTACACTCATGGGAGATTTGCGTTCGTCTGAACGAAGGCATTCAGGGATATGATTTTAAGCCGAGACAGTTGGACAAGTTGAGACATATGTATGTGCGAATATACTCCGCAACTTTCCTGAAGTGCAATAAATAATTCAAGTGGTTCTTTATAGCATCTGTTTGTCCCCCAATATATCTCAAATTGGGGTCAAGTTTCTTCATATATACTGCCACCAAAAACAAACAAACAAACAAATAAACACATAAACAAATAAAGAAATCACTCTGTAGGTATCTTTGCTTCTTTTGTTTTACAACATGTGCAAGATAGGAAAACTGGCTGTGGCTCCAATCAATAAAAACACATTTGAAGATTTGCAAGAAGTATATCTCAACCTTGCTTTACAGCCATGGGCCCACAGACACTTGGTTTATATGTAAATGCTATATAATCAAAGATAAGTTGCACATGGGGGAACTGCATTAGTTTGAAAGCTTAGTTGCGTTTAATATATTGTTCTTTCCTACTCAGTACTGAAATTATGGACCAGTATATGGTACATTACTCTTTACATGCAGCTGCTATCTAATCATGCTTAAATTTATGTCATATCAAGAAAGTAAAGCATTCAATTATGTGCTTTCTTTTCTGGGGTTTATCTTGACAAATATTTGTGCTACAAATACTACCTTGAAAATGTAAAATATCTTGGACATCTGTAAATATGTACTTTATTATGAAAGGAGAAAAAAAGAAAAGAATGTAGTGTTTAGAAGAGACTAATATCTTATTTTCAGCGCTTGAATGAAAATTGAACAGTTACATCTGTTCCTCACAATAAAAAAAAAATCAAAGCTTTGATAGGTACAATAGGTACCATCTGATAGGTGACATTTATCAATTAAGGGTGACTTCCTTTAGCTGCAGAATAAATCCTGTCGCACAAAGACAAAGCCATGCAATTAAAAAGAGATAGCAGATATTCCCCAACACACTATCATGCAATAAACTCCAAGGCTACGACTTTAAAGATATATAAAGATGAAAATACCAAGGGTTGTAAAGCCATCATTTCTTTGGAAGAGTCTCCTATATTGCATTATTCCAAGGATGGTATGTATCACATTGGTACAGGGAACTGGCCAAGTTTAGTCTAAAATGTGGTCACAATACATAATGCTAAATATTGATATCGGGGGAAAACGGAATGAATGGTGCAAAATTGTCAACATGGCACTAAACAGCCTTCAGGATGATGAATATATTATTTATGGTAAATAGATGTTTTGTAAGAACTAGGGCATCTATACAAAGCCAACTGCGATAAAATGTTAAAAGGAGACCTAAAAAAAACAAAACAAAACAAAACAAAACAACAACAAAAACGCAGAAGCATAATCAGATGCGAGACTAAATATGAATGAAACAAAGTGGTGTGAAATTGTCGGCCACGACTGGAGAGCATGAAAGGCCCGGAACTCTTAGTCACTTCCTCCTCCGTGGTCGGGTGTGGCTGCACCTGTTGCCACGGCAGCGTCAGAGGAAATGCTACCAAGGGATGGCATCCCAACTCTCTTTTTTTTTTTCATCCTCCTCATCCCATGTCTCTCTCTCTCTCTATCCCTATCTTTCTCTTTCTGTCTCTCATTTTTTATCTCCGTCATTTTCTCTTTCACCTCTCTCTTACTTTGACTTAATTTTGATTTGATTTGAATTTATTTTCAAGATAAGATCAAAGATAACTGAATTACAATGATTATTACTTAACAATAACCTTTGCCCTTTGGCCAAAATATATATTCTGATAACATAATATACATTTGCAACAAATGGTAAATGAGTGAGAACCAAAGCAGGGAGAGCCTATACCAAAACACAGCTTGTATTACTTAGCCCCCCCCCCCCCAAAAAAAAAAAAAAAAAATGAATAAATAAACTAAACAAATTTATAAAGAAATAAAATAAGCTCAAATCACTGGACTACCCAGTGTTAGAGCAAAGAAAGAAATGGCAGACTAGCAGACTGACACAGAAAAAAGATAGATCAACAAACAAAGAGACAGAAAGAGAGGAACAGATGAATGCAGGTTGCCATGGTAATTGGTAGTGGAAGATGGACAGGGAATGCAAAGATTGTTTATTTCTGCATTTTGCCTGAAAAGTAAAAGTGCAGATATAACAACTAAATGACAAACAAATTAGTGATTTAATGTTCTATCCTTTGATGTGATTAAGGATAGCAAATGAAGCAACAATCACCTGAACTTATGATCTGCATCATTATTCTAAGAATTCTTCATGCAAGCACACACACATCACACACACAATGCACCAGCAAGTATTACCAAAAACATCAGAGCACACACACACAGACACACACACACACACACACACACACACACTGTTGTGATCAATACAATCTCATCTTCCCCAGTACACTGTGTACTCTCAGTGTACAGTGCATGTATACATTGGTGATACTGCAGCTATAATCGACAGAAGATGGCACTATTAACAGTTCATCACAAGCCTGGCTAAGAGGATGGTAGAATATCAACAATTCCCACTCTATCAACCATGGTTTATATAAATATATATATAAATAATATTCCTTTAAGAATGTTCCTTAAAGTTCATTACATGATAGTAGCTCTTTGGCTGTTGATTAATGAATACCTTATTTGTGTATAATGATTACATGGACATGTGCATGTGTTGGGGGTATGTGTTTTATATGTGTGTTTTTATTATCACAATATAACATAGCTTCCAGTAAAAATGTAAGTTTGAGAAATATTACATTTAACCTCTGTGCCAACTGGATAACAGTGTTAACAAATGTTTGATTCACACTTGTATGTTCATATCTACTCAAGATCAGGACGATTACCATGTTGTGTGAACACATGTAATTATCTACCATGAAGAGAAGGCTATTTTGATGGCATCACTAAATGTAATAAGGTAAGAATCTAATGAAATTGGGACAAATATTATTCTTTTTATTAGATACATAACTGAAAATATAACATAAATTGAAGATATATCATCTTTCCATATAGGATAATTTGTGCAAATAGAAATGACTGACTTTAAGGATCAAACAATACAATTTAAGAATGAGGATAAGGTATGAAATATTCAGAGGTTTTAGTCACAGTGCATATCTTGAAAAAAAATTGTTACTGTTTGTTCTCACTTGTTGGAACTTTCTAATCTTTAATCATTTATGTGCCCAGTCACTTAGCTAAACTTGCCAAATTTTACACAAGCATTCAGTATTCCCTCTAAACCAGCCTGGCCAGACCGCTGTGCTTCACACAGCGGTCTGACATATGCTAGTGTTTTACGTTGTATACGACCGTCGCTTTTGATGGCAAAATCACATTAAAATGTCTTTTATTTTGTTTGATTTTACCAATGAGATGATTTTTACCACTTACCTACATCGTATTTTGCTGATGGTTGAGTTGAATTTGGTGTTTTGCTGGTATCCAGACCTTATTGTTGAATTTTTCAGAGTAGATTGTGCGATGACGTCTTTTTCTTCGAGAGCTTCACAAAATCAACGAACTACCACGCATGCGCAACCGGAAGTGGTAGCGTTTTTACGTACGCCCGTACAGTGCGTTTTGTGTGTTACATAAAGCTTGTCGTCTGCTACGTACATGCATGTTAAAGACTCGCACGTTTCCGCGCGTGCTGCTCCGGCAATTCTCTCATGATTTGACCTTTGCATGGGTCACTTTCGTTCCGACAAGGTCATGAACTTTTCCGACTCGCTACGTTGTTTAATATACGAGAGTGATTGCCATTCAAATAACACGCAGAAGATGAGGAGTGAGGCAATACGGACGCTTACAGACCTGATTTCAATCACGGATTTCGCTGAGTTTTTGACGTAGTTAAAAAAAAATCACATAATCGCATAATAATGAATGAATATCATAGACTATGGGGATTCCTTATATTTTAGTTTTCTACAATTAATTAAGATATTCATGAAGGAAACGTACACCCCCCACTGAAAATGACAACATATACGAATAGGGTAGACTTGCAGCCGCTGTCGCTTTGCGACAGCGGCTGCGTGTAGTTACCTCTAAACTAAACCTACTTGTAAAGGTAGTATAGCTACTCAAGTCTAACCTCAGTCCAACAGAAAGGCCACTGTGACACCATAGAGATTAGGGGGATTAGATAATCTGTTTATTTGGACAATTAGTGCAGATCAAAGCATAGTAAGGGTCAATCTTCCTTCAGATTTCAGGATGTCCTTTTCATCTTCCCTTGGTCACCTTTCTTTAACCTGTTCAGGACAGGCTGATTTTGCTACAACACACATTTCCCATAGACACTTGCCCGAGTATACTTGGGACTCGTCTTCAACGGGTTAATCTTTCTCATACATATCCTTCCTCTCTTGTATCTCATTATTCATCATTTTTGCTTTCTTCTACTAAATGGCACAACTTTCCCTCTCACCACAAAACTTGCACTTTTTTTTCAAAAAACAACAACAAACCACTGTCTTATCAAGAATATATATACCATTAGAATACCATCCCCCACCCTTTATCATTTCCACCTTGTTTGGTAAAAGAAAAACTCACATGTGTGTGTGGGGTAGGACTGGGGTGGGGGGGGGGGAATAGGTTGGAATCAGGGTGCAACTCAGGAGACACTGCTTCAACCCATTGAGGATGGACTGATTTCACTAAAATACACGTATGCATTTCTCAGACGCTAGCCTGAGTATACTCGGGACTCATCCTCAATGGGTTAATCCAATCCGAACTGCACTTTGTTTACACACACATACACACACACACACACACACACACACAAAATGAAAACAACAACAGGTGGACAACTCTATTTCCTATTCCTTTCCAATTAATTCTCCCGACTCTAATTTCCAGCGAGAGTGTGAGAGAGCTGCACACTACCATTTAGGTGCACATCCGTTTTGGTTTAGTCGAGGGCCTATACAAAAAAATAAGAAAGAAAAAAGAGAAGATTCAGGAAAAAACCTCCCAAGAAGTAACTTGATCGTGGCTCGCCCGAACTGCAGTGGGAAAGAAAATCTCCCAAACTGTTGATTTTCTGCTTCGGATAGGGAGGGAGAGGGGGAAAAACACAAATAAGTTTTAGCAAGTCAAATGAGAGAGATAGGCTTCTGAGCTGTCACGAGCTATGTGGTGAAAAAAAAAACTAAGACAAGAATTTTAAAGGAGAAGAAAATGCATCTCTTGATATGGGAACGGGGAAAGGATGCCTCCGAGAAGTCACGGCAGGGGTAAGGTGAGATGTTGGTGGTTTGGAGATGCCTAGAAGTTGAGAACTCCTTGAACGAAAAGGAATGCCATCTAATCCAAAAGTGGCGGGGGGGGGGGGGGGGGGAGGGAGGAGGAGGATGGGGGATGAGGTGGTGGGGGTGGTAGTTTGGGGTGGGGTGTGGATGGGTGGACTCCTCTACAAAGGGACGAAAAGTGGGGCCAGTTAACTCATCGCCAAACAGAAACCTGTTGTGCGGTGCCTAGAATATATGAGAAGTTGTTCTGTCCTTGAGGCGAGGGTTGATAGAAAGTAATGGTCAAGAGAAAGGAAAAGTTTTCATCAAATGGATGGAGGATAAAGTGGGGGAGATGAAATAATGAATGATATGGTAAAACATTAGATACTGAACTAACGCTCAGGGAAATGGGTGATCCATGCATGAACCCTCAGGAAATATGTTCCAATATATGAAGATGAATTTGGAGATGAATTCTTTTCTTTCCCTTCTTGGAGACATATCTATAAGTTTAATCAAAAGAAGATAAAGACGAGCAAAAGTTTTTGCCGAAAGAAAAGCATAGTTAAGAGATTAAATAACTGCAAAAACTTTTTTAAAATAATATAGATGTAAGCAGGGACGAAGTGTCGGAACAAAGTGAAACTCATTTGTCAAAACAGGCTTGTGAATTGTTTGTGATATCATTTCTAAAATACATGTCTAGATGTGTTGTTGAGTTAGTCTCCAGTTTCCAGGCACTAGAATGAGTCTTCCTTGCTGATGGCTACCAGCAAATGTCAATCCAGGCAGCAGCTTTGTCACTCACTCTATTGCCTGCCAATCAAATGCTCGCTCTTGACATGATCGGACACAAGATGATGCACTCAATAAAGCGTTTCATTTCTGAGCATGTTTCCGAAATGAGCTCTTTAACCAGACTAAGATTTTGAAGAATAATGTCAAAATCTGGGAATCAAAGCTAGATTAAGAAGTGGTATATCAAAGAATGATTTTCTTGCTTTCCAGTGCATGCCAGAAACCTCAATGAGAAATACTTGTATCTGAAGATTTCACTGAGCAGCAATGCGTACTTTATTGTAGCTGTGGTCACTTTTGCCGGTAGAGTCATTATACTATCTATGAATCAAGTATGCAGCTAGATAATATTTCCCTCCAAGTCTTTATATACAAGATATACAACAAGATATTCCTTACTTGTTCTCATATATGCGTGATATTTCAATCTCTGTTATTTTTTTCTCCCAGGCATTGTTCTTCCACTTCCTTTTTATTAGCATTTTATTCATCCTTAGCCCCCTTCTACAAAAGTTTGTAATTTTCTTCCTAAAGTTTATTTCATTTCCCAGTAGCTTACTAGCTCAAGATTGGAGGGTGAAAAAAAAAAAGAAGAAACTTCAAATGGCTTGGGCTGATTGATTACATAGATGGCCAACGGAGAAGAGAAGAGAAGAGAGAGAAAGTTTTAACTGATGCTGGGTCAAGAGACCGGGAAGGAAAACAGGTGAACTTTTATTCAACGGGAAGAAGAAGAAAACGACAAAGCCAGCAGCGAGTATCTCCCTGACCACCAGAATCCCACATCTATCAAACCAGGCAGAAAACGGCTCGGGTAACTCATGACGAGTAACCAAATACCTGCAAAACAAGCTCTTGAATCACAGCTACGATGAGACACTTTTTCCCCCAGACAGCTATATGCCTGTTTCTGTCCACCCAACCCACTTTATATTTTTCTTTGAAAGTTTACTCTTTCTTTCTGTTTTTTTTTTTTTTTGCAGACTTTAAAAAGTCTTCAAGTCATTCATCAAGATGTACACAGGGACATTGCACCTTTCACTGACCTATATAGTACTTCTCCACTATCAACTTAACATGATGTTCAACAAGCATAATATTCAGGATATGAATTATCTGTTATCTTCTAATGTGAGTTAACTATTATTTTGGTTGTGTATTTGATGATTCAAATGCATGTCCATTTTTTATCATCACTAAGTATACTCTGTCAAAAAGAAAGTAAATAGAGTTTTCAATTGCAATAAATGAAATTGATATGTATGAACACATTAAATATATTGTTCTGTCAAAATAGGCTTCCTTGTCCATATTCTGTAGATTATGATTACTTTATTACATCTTCTAACTATGCTCCATCTTTCCTGTTTTTCATGCCTTCTTTTTAAATCTTAAATTATAACTGTAAATTACTGTCAGTGTTTGCATATGAAGAGTTTGTTTGCAAAAACCGATAAGTCCATATTTGCCAAATGGAGATATTTGCGATTAAAGGTCAAGAAATATAAAGAGAATAATAAGAAAATTTTTGCTTCTTTTGACCATAACTTCAAAAATATACCTTTATATGTAGTGACCAATGTATCATTTAAAAGGTATTATTTTGTATATTATGACAGAAATCGTACCTCAAAATCTTCAAAAATGGACTTATCGGTTTTTGCAAACAAACCCTTCATATATCTTTGTCCTTGTTTTAATAATTCTCATATTTTTTTTTTCTCTCTCCCTCTTTCTGTCTCATTAAAAAGTACTTTTCCTCTATTTCTTTCTTCTTTACATGTGATGTCCATTTTTGGATGACTCCTACTTTTGTTGATTCTTTTTTCCGTGCTGTAATATTCTCTTCCTCTCTTTCTTTTCTATTGTTATTATTATTATTATTATTATTATTATTATTATTATTATTATTATTACTATTATTATTATTACCATTCCTATAGAGTGCGTAATATGTTAGACAAGGTCTCTATGCACTTTAGAGGAAAATAAAAGAAAAACAAAATATGTGATATCTATTTTGGGACAATGCTTACTTTCTGCATTTTCTCCTTTGCAATGCCCTTTTTTTTTTTTTTTTGCTCTCTTTAGATAAATAGACAGGTTTTTCTCTATCTCCTTTCCTCTATTTTCCTTCAGTCCCCTCAATCTGTCTATCCTTCTGTCTCTCCTTCCATGAATGACATCCTCCATCACTCTCAATCTCGTTCTCTCTCTCTCTCTCTCTCTCTTCTTGCTGGTTGACCTGTCTCTCTCTCTCAATCCAGCTCCAAACAACTTCTTGAATTTCTCCTTAACTCTCCTTAACAACAGCCCCAGGTATAGGTAAAGTTGTTGGAATCTTGGAAGTGGAGCCTTCTCACACGCACACACACCTGTAAAAAGATATAAATTGACAAGTATACCTTTCGCCCCGTAATTCAGGGACACAGCTGCGCTAATTTCAAATTGATCGATTCTGCTTGGTGGCTGCATTTCACTGTTGAATCATATAAAATGATACACACAATTGATCTAAGGATTCTTTTTTTCCATAATTTGAAATGACTGTGAAATTATATGTGATCAGATATGAATTAAGAAAAAAAAATGAATTTAACAATTCATCAACAAATTTTAGTTTCCAGACCTCTGTACCAAACAGTCCAGAAAGCAATCCAGCATACATACTAATTGGTTAACAAAGCATGGTAAGGGTTAAGTTAGACATCAGTACTCTACTTTAATTTTCATAACATGCATAAGTGGATGATGTTTATTCACAAAAAAAAATCCTTTCAGTAAGTATTTATTCAGCCTTATCTAATCAGATATGCATTAAAAATTTCAGAATGCCATTTCAAGGGTGCAAAACCACTGATGTAAAGTGTGTCTACATTGAACTTGTACCAGCAAAGACAAAAAAGGGGTAATGGAAAAGTCTACATCTAACCTTGAATTGTCAGAAATGAGATGAAATGGAAAGAACCCTGGCTTTAGACGTCTATCGAGTTGGAACCCTGGGGAGAGAATAAATTCGTCTCCGACTAGACTGAAATAGGGGAAAGAGGGGAGAGTGGAGCCAGGGAGGCCTGCCGCCATTTGTTCAGGTGTGCGGCAACTTGTGGGCTCGGCCACGGGGGAGTCCCACCTAATGTACACGGTTTGTTGGTGGAACAACGGCGTAGCGGTGTGTATGGGGGCAGGGGATGCAATGCCGCCCCCACTCCTGCAAGAAGGGAGCAAGTCATGCCGTGACAAGGCTGCAAATCTATCAATGGTAGTTTGCTTGGGACCCCCATTGCTTGAAGAAATTGTGACAGTACCCTTGCTCAAAGTCTTTCAATTGGTACAGCCAAACCTGTCTATAGTGACCACCATCTATTAGTGACCACCTGTCGTGTGTAAACATTAAACACAATATTCCCACATCCCCCCCCCCCCACCCCTCATGAAAAGCCATGTTAATGACACTGACTATAGTGGTCACCTGGCTACAATGGCCACTTTTTTGTCTCCCTTGGGTGGCCAGTATCGACAGGTTTGACACCAGTTTGATAAGTTTAGAAGTTCATAAGTGTGAGATTGTTTTCATCTGTTTGATTTTGGTCCAAGCTGTCGTTTGCCAAGGCACAGCACTTACAGCCTTTTGCCAGAGATGAAGACAGAATGTAGTTCTACCATGGGTCACTGGAGAGATGGATAATCAATTAACATATGGGATAGCAAACAGAGGGAGGGGAAAGGAAAGGGGAGGGATATAAAAGAAAAAGGGAGAAGAAAAAGTAGTGAGAGATAGCAAGGGTGAGAGAGATAGAGATGTGAAGAGAGAGAGGGAGAGATATGAGGAGAGAGATAGAGAGATATGATGAAAGAGATAGAGAGATATGATGAGAGAGACAGAGATATGATGAAAGAGATTGAGATATGATGAGAGAGATAGAGATATGAAGAGAGAGATGAGAAGAGAGATAGAGATATGAGGAGAGAGAGAGAGAGATATGGGGAGAGAGATAGAGATGTTTATACCTTAAAGAAACAGGAACAAGAGATGTGTGCAGATTAAGGTGGATATATTACAATGTATTACAAGGGAGCTATGAAAAGGTAACAATGTAGAAAGAGACAGAGAGACAGAATGAAAAATAAAAATGGAAAGATAGACAGATAGTAAGACATTTCAGGAGAGAAGAGAACAAAAAGATTAGCAGGTTGAGATGAAAATAATACCATTTATTTCAGGAAAAAATTATATATACGTATGCAGACATATACATATTTCCAATTGTCAGCTATGTCAATGTACCCTTACAATCTATGTTTCTTCATACATGATATTGATGAGTGGGAAGCAAATTCTGGCAAATTGATCATCTATCAAAAATGGGAAACATCTGATAGCCAGGGATATATTACCTGAGGCATTTTACTCCAAATTAGCCACTGAAACAACAGTAAAAGATGAAAATATCTGTGAAATTAAGAGATTTGTGGATTCTCAAATTACAGTGATTCATCTTTAAACAGCTTCCTGTATTGATTGTCAACAAGTTGAGGAAGCAGGAGACATAGCAATGCTTGCATATGTCCTCCAACGTGTGTTGTCCATGGAATGTCACCTATTTTCAAACTAAAAGAAATATTTTCATTTCAGGACCCCTACGACACACTTGATGACACTACTCTACAAGAAAGGGTTGTAGAAAAACAGCTGAAAACACAATTCCCCATTCATTCTATGATTCCAAACTCCAGGATAATGTAGAAGAAGAGCATTTGTTTCAGAAAACATCAAAGACTAAAGATTGACTTGGCTGACCCGTTTCACCTTTTTTTGAGTCCTCACATAAAATCAAGGGGTGCCACTTTCTGTTGGTTTTGTGATGCACAGTCACATACGGGGGCACCATTTTACTTTGTATAGGCTGTGTACTCGTGTAATCTAAAGCTACTTTGCAACAAGACACAGGGAGAGAGGAAAACGGCCAATGCAATCGTCATCTAAACGTCCGCATCACAAATCTAAAGGCTCCCTCTCATTAAACAAGTTCTGCTGGTTTAAAGTAAACCATGCAGATTATTTTCTTGGACGAGTGTGATCCCTTTGAGCTGCCAGACACTTCCTTGAAAGACTCTTCATGGTGCAGGGTAAGCCAATGGAGTGGGAACCTCTCAATGTGCAAACCTGCAGAGAATAATTTCATTGAGGTATGAATTTTCTTCAATTTGTCTCCCTCTAAAGATGTGATTTGTAAGATCCCAACTGCTAATCTATGATACCGACACAGATCAGCAGTTACGACTGTACAAAATTCATTTGTAGAGAGAGACAAATTCGAAGAAAAATTCACACCTCAACCCTCAGTCCTGTGCTTAATATTATCTTGCTTTCAATAATTTTATTCTTTGCATGTTGAATGTAATATACTCACAGTTTGACAACATATACAGAATATTCTGTTATATACAGCTGTCCTAATACTTGAGCGTAAATAAAAACTAAACAATCAATTTTCATGAGATAAAAGGCTAGTTTAAACAATATATTGGGTAAAATAGCACCCTTGTAGTTTTAATTTTTAACATTTTGCTAAAAATGAAAATAATTTTAAATTGACACCATAATGTACGGGAGGTCAAGCTCTACAACTTGATAGCAATAATTCAATACCCCCAAATTTGCAATAACACCCTTCTGGTTCTCAGCAGACGATGTATGCGTAGAAGTTTTATACTTAACAGTATTGTAATGGAAACCCAAGTCATAAATTGTGAGTCAAAATACGAAACTCCAATTTCCAGCATCTTGTGTAAAATTTATCACGGCACCATACAGGTGGTCGAAATTCTAAACCTACCGGTCCTGACTCGCGCTCTAATTTTTACCCCTAGTTTTGTCAAAGATCTGAAAAACCCCCCTCCCGTTCATCCACAACAATGTGCCAGTCACTTTGAGCAAACCGTTCACAATTTATAAGGATCGGATATCCAGGAGAAGTCTCTCCAAATCCCCGCAAACCCTGCCTCTCGTCAAAACTCGCGGTGGCGCCGCGTCTTCCGTAAGTGGGGGGTAAACCAGCGGAAGGGGATGTATGGAGTTCCTTTGTCACGCATACGGGGACGGTCACGACGCGATACATGTCTAATTCGATTCTAACGTTATCGATCCCCAGTACATGTGTATCTCCCCCCATACGGGCTTGTACGGTCGCTTTCACGCACTACGGCTTTCATCTATGTAACATCTCACCTTCCTTTCACCCCGTGGTACAACATCCTCCTCAAAAATGAAATATTGGAAAATAGAGGAAGAGAGTAAGAGAAGGAGAAAAAAAGATTGGGCAAAAAAAAAAAAAAAAGAGTCACACCATATCAAATTTCTCTCCTCTTTAGAGCAGAGTTCGACCCAACACTGTTCTTTTGTCGAGAGCGTCTGAAGTGTTCACGCGATCATCAAACCGAAATTAGCGTCTCCCGCAGGACCCCCGAGAGAAATCGCTGAGTCACACCTATCGATCGGGACCGCGATATGCTACCAATTTTTTGTGCATACACAAGTTTGAGGGGGTTATGAGTATGGCCAACAGAAGTACAGGGTGAGCTGGAGCAGGGAAGATGGAATTGGGCAAGATGCGGGGGGGGGGGGGGGGGGTTGAGACAGTAAGGACAAAGAGACAAGGAGAAACACTGGAAGACAGCCTGACAGTGAATAGATGAGCAGAGAGACTGTGACAGACATTGAGAGAAACACAGACTAGAAAACATACAATGAGACACACGAGACAACAACAATGTTTAAAAAAAAAAAAAAAGAGGGACAAAAGACAAGACAGATGGACAGACAGGTAGACGGAAAAACACAGATAATCAGACATAGACAATGAGAAAGCCCCCCCTCCCCCCCATGAAAAAAAAACCACACACACAAACAAACATAGACACTAAGATAGACAAAGATACACAGAGACAAAACAACCATAGTTCCAGATTCCAAAGAGATACAAGAAATGGAAGAAGAAAAGATGTAAATACAAACAACAAAGGAAGAAAGAAAGATACAAAGTTGCAGTAACAGACATTGAAATAATGGGAATACCATGAAGATAGAGGAATACATAAAGAAGGACACTTAGATATTGGTCATGTTAGAGTGGTGTTTCATAAGAGATAAAGTTATTTGAAGTTCACATTCAGAGAATGTTCAAAGAGGATATCCCTGGAACCTCTTTGACAAAGGTATTACAACAAACACATAAAGGCTAAAAATAATTACTATTAGGACACACTGAAGTGTGTATGTGTGTGTGTGTGGTATGTTTTGTTTGTGTTTGTAGAATATTGTACATTAAAGAAGTGATTCACTAATACTGGTACATATAGAGAATAGTCACAAAGTGAAAGAAATTTAGCAAATGAATCACTCCCTTATATACATTTCAATTTCAGAATCAAGCAAAACACCTGTAATTTGCCAGTTTCCATAGTTACACTCTCTCTCCGCTTCCAGCTGAACTCGTAGCATCCGCCGCAAATTACGGCCACTCTGAGGTGCCCCACTAGCTTCCACGGAGCACAGCAGAGAATGAAGAGTACGGAGGAGGAAAATTTAAACGTCGAATTCTCGAAGGTGGATCGATCCAGCTTGAAAGCTTCCCTTTCCTCCATGCTGAAGATGTGTTCGATGCGGTGCTGGTGGTGGTGGTGGTGGTGATTAAAATGTGGGCAAAAATGTACTCTTCTTGCCTGGTATCTTTCTTTTTTCCCCTATTATCTTGAGAGTGTGCCTATGTATGCATGTGTGTATGTGTATATGTGCGTTTGTGTATGCACAATATATTCCATCTCTCTATCTTTTACTTTCCATCTTCTCTTCTATTACTCTCTCTTTCACAAACCTCTCTCTACTTGTCTTTGTACCGTATGTCATCTATTCTATTCACTCTTCTGTCTTCTTATCATTCTCCCTTTCTGCATACTTTAGTTGTATCTCTCTTTCTATCAATCTCATTTCATCTCTTGTTTTTTTTTCTCTTTATTTCTTCTCTTCGTTCTTTTTCTTTCTCTATATATTTTATCTCTCTTCTCTCTTTCTCTCCATATTTCATATCTTTTCTTTCTTTCTCTATATATTTTATCTCTATTTTCTCCTTCTCTATATATTTCATATCTCTTTTTTTCTTTCTCTGTTTCATCTCTTTCTCTTTCTCCATATACTTCATCTCTTTTTTTTTCTCTACATACTTCATTTCTCTTCTTTCTTTCTCCATATATTCCATATCTCTTCTTTTTTTTCTATATATTTTAATCCCTCTTCTCTTTCTCTAAATATGTCATCTCTCTTCTTTCTTTTTCTATATATTTCATCTCTCTCTTCTTCTTCCTCTCTATGTTTCATCTCCCCTCTCTCTTCCTTCATATATCACACTTTTTACCTCTCCACAAGTCTACTCTATTTGACTATCTTTTATATATTCCTCCCTCATCTTTCCCCCTCTCTCTATTCAAATAATCTCTCATTTTGTCCACCAAACTCATATCCACTATTACCTATCTCTTTCTCTCTCTCGCCTTTCTTTTCTTTCTGTCTTTAATACTATCTCTTTCTCTTCCTTGATCCAACTGTCATCGATGACAACGATGATGGTGAGTAAGAGCACGACTGTGTTTTGGTCACGAAGCATGAGACGCTTCCCTCCCAGCTACGATATTATCGATTGTCGGGGGCAGGTTGGAGTTCAAGTCATGGATACTAATTGACAGATGATCCGGCGGAATCGAGAAGAAGAAAGTTGGCGATGTAAGGGACAAAGTTTTTTTCGTTAAAGAGAGAAAAGAGGAAGAAGGTGACAATGCACTTAAAGAGACAGAGTAGAAAGATGGTCAGAAAGGTAGGATGATGTAATGTCAGCAGACAGATAAGATACATCATTGACAACGGAAATTATCTAATACACACATAATAAACATACAAGTGAAGAGTTTGTTTGCAAAAACCGATAGTCCATTTTTGAAGATTTTGAAGTACTGTCTCTGTCATGAAGTACAAAATAAAACCTTTTAAATGATATATTGGTCACTACATATAATGGTACATTTTTGAAGTTATGGTCAAAAGAAGCAAAAATTTTCTTATTATTCTCTTTATTTTTCTTGACCTTTAATCGCAAATATCTCCATTTGGCAAATATGGACTTATCGGTTTTTGCAAACAAACTCTTCAAGTATTGTATTCATGGTAATACTGCAAAAGCTGTTATTTTTGTGTACAGATTTTTTTTTTTTTTTTTTTTTTTTTTTTTTTTTGCAGGGAGGATGTCACACACATTTTCGGTAGATGCTGTTTTTAAGATTAGACACTGGGTCTATCATGAGTGAAGTAATGCCTATCTTTTTGTGAAATTTTTGCATGCTATAAAATTTGCTAAATTTTTTTAATCATTTGCGTGAATTAGTTACACATGAAGAGTTTGTTTGCAAAAACCGATAAGTCCATATTTGCCAAATGGAGGTATTTGCGATTAAAGGTCAAGAAAAATAAAGAGAATAATAAGAATTTTTTTGCTTCTTTTGACCATAACTTCAAAAATGTACCTTTATATGTTGTGACCAATATATCATTTAAAAGGTATTATTTTGTACTTTATGACAGAAACTGTACTTTAAAATCTTCAAAAATGGACTTATCGGTTTTTGCGAACAAACTCTTCATATATTACTCAATTTGTGTATGTCAAAGCAGAGGGTGGATAAAATACATGAAAACTATCCAGTGTCCACACTGTCATTATGATTTATTCCTATTTAGCAAATTTTATGAAAAAGAACATTTTTCAGGACATACACACATACATTGATTACAAAGTCATATTTCATTTTGTTTATAATTCTGATCATGAATATATTAGACACTAAAATGTTTTTGTATGCATGTGTGAAAATTAGACACCTATCAAAAATCAGCAACTATGTTGCTTCTATTGCTGAGAAGCATTCAATAGGATTTAATAGCATTCCATAGCATTCAACAGCATTTGTGACCCGCGACAACGGTTTCAGGCAAAAGTCGCAAAAGCAAATTCCCTCCTAGGCGGGGTACAGACATTTTGACCATTATTTTTGTCGATTTTGGGTTTTTGCAGAATTTGAATCTTTGATATGTTTTCTACATATACACTGAATTTCACAGCATAACACTAAGTTTTTCCTACCTAAAATGGAATTTTAAACACCCTATGTTGGAGCGCACTCGTCAGTTTCGATCTTCTTTCGAACGCCGCGCCACTATGCCCAGCGTTGCTACGGCGCGGCATCTCGCGTGCGATTGGATAGTGCGTCGCACACATTTACATAGTTCGGCTTTCAGAGATACGCCTCGCAGAGTGTCGGAAATGTTTTGTCCACGCTAATTACGCATGAATGCTCCATTGTTGTTGCTACAATATACCAGTACGCTCGGTCTTTAGTGTAAGCTCCTCATTTGGCTTTCTATCCGAGCTTTTTACCGCAATGTTTGACAACGGAATTAGTGAAACAAAAGGTGAACAGCAACACTAGGCAGCACTAACTTAATGTGAAAATAGATACGATAGGGAACATGATTTAAGCGTATCAGAGTGGCAAATTGCCACACAAATCGTGCAACGTACGATCGGAAACTGACTTGTTGATATTGTGCGTGCAGTAAATATGACAGCAGGTTGATTCAAAAAGACAGCAGAAGAGAGAAAAGGTGTGGTCATAAATGACCAGTATTCACATAATACGCTGTCGTAAACGTCAAAATTGCACCAAACTAAGTAAAGTCGCGTTTGTTTGTTTGTTTGCTTGCTTGCTTGCTTGTTTACCGCACAACGCAACACATGTACAGGTAAAAAAAGAAACTACAGAAAGCATGACCCTTTTCATCCTCCTGCCTTCGAAAGGGTCCCCATGATGAAATTTACAAGACAAATCAAGCACTATAAAAACGTGATTTCAGATGTGGAAACGAATGTGCTACCCGCTCCCGTAACGTATACACACTGGCATAGCGTGTGGATGCCATTGAGTAATACGTGCACCATGCACACGTAACCAGCAGCTTGTAGTTTATCGTACAGCTTGAAAGACGTACTGGTAAACAAACCCGAGCGAAACGCATTGTGCATTCGGCTCCATACGCTGAGTTCCGAGGAAGGTGCCCAGGAAATTTGACTCTCTCAGTGAGCCAATCAGAAGCCGCTGTGGTTGCTAGAGGCGGAGCTTAATCTCGATTGGCATCATTGTACAGATGGGTGATTCTCACCTCGCATCGCCGCCTGGCATTGTTTTCGAACATGAGGGGAATCTTCAAAGCCCGTTTTCTCGCAATTTTGTCAGGCTAACAAATCAAAAAGTGCATTATATTTTGCTTTATATGACCACTCACAGTACCGGAGAATACAAGTGCTTTATATCAATGTAAAGCTTAGGAAATGGGCAATGTGATTCAATGAAAAAATGAATTTTCAAAATTTCCGACTTTTGCCTGAAACCGTTGTCGCTGGTCACATTTAATAGCATTCGATTGCTTGGAGTCCCTATGACCTCAGACAGCATTCAATGTTCAATCAACAGCCACATTGGATAGCGAAGGTGAATATTCTATTATCTGTCTTCAATACAAAAATAAAACAAAGAACCTGAGCATCGGAGTCAATGTACTCTAGAATCAATCGGATCTGGTACCAACTGGTAAAGTATTCACATTTCCTTTATGCATCTGTCATGCATCTTTACACAAACTACAACAATGCCAAATTAAATAGCACTGAAAAAGTGCATGACAGAATCTGACGAAATGCCTGCAAATGGGCGAGACAATGAAATGATTCCTGTGGGATGGGCGGCAAAGGAGGTGCAGATAGCAAGACAAATTATTAAAAAAAAAAAAGAAGTCATCCCTACCCCTTCCCACCCCCCCCCTCCGACAAAGGGTGGTGGTAATGAATTTTGAGCATCATTAAAGCCCCCCCTGCAAGGTCAAGAGTACGAACGGGAACAAATTGTCTCGTATTCCTCAAAACCATCACCGACTTCCAAATCCCACAAGCCCATCAACACAATGCGCCCCCCGACGCCAAGTTAATTAGCCGCAACTCCTCTTTGCCTCTTCTTCTCCCCACCCCCTTCCCCTTCTTCCTTCATCCTCCTATCTCCTCTGGAAAAGACATACAAGAAGGGGGGTAAAAATCAGTGGTCTCCACCCCAACCCTTCCCCGTCTTCACCTCATAAAGGGTAAATGTGACAGGTTAAACACATGAGAAAAAAAATTGATCTCAATGATTACGGTGAAAAAAAAAAGAACAACACTGAAATTAAGATTTTTTTAGGTCATGTGTAACCAAAATCATAAATTTGAATTACAATCATAAAGTCATATTCTAATCCAGAGGTATACTCTAATGAAACGAGAGATCAGTAGGTCTTGTGCTCATCAGAATATGGCAAGTTCTCCTATCATGCATTCTTGCAGACTATTACCTGAGAAGAACAAAGCAAGGGGGGGGGGGGGAGGGGGAGGGACCAGAGCTGCCTGAGATCACTCCTACAACATCAATCATCTTCTCAATAGTTTATACCACTTTCCTTTGACATCTTGATCATCATACAGAATCAGACAAGCGTGTATTTTCTTCTTACATGAGCTTCAACATCTCCCTCTCCCTCTCCCCCTGACAGCACAAATTTGTACAGTCAAGCATCATTTGAACATCCTCTCTGAAACCTTAACCCACAACTTTCTAAACAGGGCAATCTCTAGACAATATTATTACATGGAACAGCCAGTTTTTGTAAGCAATTGACTAAACAAGTTATCCCAGTAAATCTTCATGAACATTTCACTGCCTCATCTTTTCAGCTTCTTGGCTTCCCCTCTCCCCTCCTCTCTCAATCCTCTACCCCCCCCCCCCCCATCTTCCCCCTTACTCAAATTTCATAGACTAACAGTTAAAAACACCAATGCCTAATGCAAGACTAAATGACTTCTCTCTTTCTCCTCTCCAACCTCTTCCAATCTTTGTCCCTTCTATCTCTCCCTCTTCTGCTCTTCTTTTTCTTCCTACTCGTCCTCCTCAACTTAATCCCCAACTTTCTCTGCGCATACACCCCATAACAAGAAAGGGAAGTTTGAAATGTTCTTGTGTGTGTGTGTGTGTGTGTGTGTGTTGGGAGGGAGAGGGGGGCTTCCACACTAACATAGGATCCAGCAATAAACCAGTATAGGGTATAATCAAGTTTGGAGAAATCTGGATGCATGTTATGTACGTTCCGAGCTGTTTGACCTCTTCATTGCAACTTTAGGACATGTTCTTAATCTTAGCTTTCTGTTCACTTCCACCATCACAGCAAGCACATTTTCACATCATCTTTACGTGTAAGCATATTTCAAGAGTTGCATTCTTTATAAGGAGCAATGGACTTTGGAACAAAGTCGTCACAAGAATTGTCATCTGCAAATAACAGTCAGTGCGCAAGGAGATAAACTTTGGCGTGCGAATGCTCCATAACTTTGAGTGCCTTCAGAGAAATGCCCTTGAGAAATGTGATCACAAACAGATCATTCTGCGAGTCTGAAATCCCCTCTCGGTCCGTCCGCCAACTCCTATCTCCGCCGATCGCCCGGAGGGTTTGAGGAGTAGTGCCCGAGTCTCTGATTGCCGACCACTGGGAGGGGGAAGGGGGATGATGATCGGTGGCGACTCTCTACTCTTCAGATGGGTACCATGGAGATGACTCAGCATCCATCAGCCCCCTTCATCTCTTATACCACACCCATAGTGGTGGTGTGAGCGGGAAGGGATTCTCAGGAAGAAGTCATTGGAAGATGAATTGACTTAACTTAAATTTCATGACGTCTCTCATAGCAATAAACATATGCTGGGAACTTTAGTAAGAAAATCAATGAATACCTTCACTCTCATTAAAAATCAACTCATAGACCTTTGAGAGAAACGTGCATCTAAAGATGAATACTTTCATCTAAATCGCATTAAGAGACTTTTAGAAAGAACGCCAATGAATACTTTCACTTTTGTTAAGATCAAATCACTGATTTTCAAAAGAAACATACATCTAGAGATGAATATATTTTCATTCAAAACTGAATTAAATCTTTCACAGCCATAACCAGGAAACAATTTGAGGGAAAACTGTGCCACGCAGGCAAAGCCAGCTGCTCGACCACAAAGTAGGACACAAACAAAAGAGGAGGATACCACGACAGCTTATGATGATACATCGCCACGCCAACGGGATGCGGGGAAATTTTGTTAACGGTCAGGCTCGGTGTCAATTAGGGGACGATGCCCTACGAGGCCTGGGATATATACGCTATGACAGGTCTGTGAATATTTCAAGCCGACCCACTTTCCCCGCTGGATGAACGTAGCGATGGATGAGTGGAACACATCGGCTGTCAAGAGATGCAGCTAGTTGTTGGCGCACCAGCGACATGAATGTAACTTTGACAGAATACCGACATTTGCAATTAACACAGAAATCACTTGGGACGTTCTATATGCATATTCTTCTCGAGAGCAGAAAGTGATAGGGGAGGGGGGATGAGAATGTGTTACCAGGGGATGAGGGATGTTTAACAAGGGTGCAAGTCGTCCTCCTCCTGGAGAGAGAGGAGTGCTGGGGCCGGCTCGAAGAACGTCACTTCCCCAGACTTCCCCATCCGTTACGATTCCAACAGGTGACGAGCGTGCCGATCGGCGAAGATTAAAGAAAAACATTTTTATCTGGACACGTCATATTACGTACGCCCGCTCCTCCGCAGCGTCCCTAATTAGTGCCACCCCTCTCCCTTTTCCCATCCCGGTGGTGCAGAATACAGCAGAATGGGTGTCCTGAAAGTTTAATTGAATTTGACACTCCGATAATAACATCATGCATCTTCTCTCTTTGTCTGCGTGGGTCTTCCCTGGGGGAACTATGAAAAGGAAATAAAGATATAGAAAGAAAGAAATAACACAGAACGACCAAACATGGTACAAATAGAGAAGAGAGAGAGAGAGAAAGAGATAGACTATAAGGAAAGAAAGAGAAAAAGAGAAATTCAAATTACAATAGGATACATAGTCCGAGAGGGAGAGGTATAGACAATAAAAAAATGACAACAAATTAGATAGACTGGAAGAAAAGAAAAATCTTAAAGTGAATTGGGTGTGGACAAAAATTAATGGAGAAAAGGGAAATTTGATAATCAAGAGAAAAACTTGAGGAAATGTCATGAAAAGGGAGAACAAGAGAAGACGTTAACAGTTACTGAGAAAATGAAAAGAATTGAGAGGGATGAAATTAGTAGATAAAAATGCATGTGCAAAAGAAAGCACAGACAACACATACAGCAGAATAAGAAAAGTATTCACTTCAAAAGTAACAGCCAATCAGGGGCTATTTCATATAGAGCTACGACTGAACTTACGCTTGTTTTGTTGAGCGTAACTCAGTGAATCGAGCGGAAGATTAATACTGATCCTAGTAAAGTCTGTTTCATAGAGATGCTAACACTTGATTTTAAGCACAGATTTGATAGCAGATCAAGCATAATTTTTTTTAATCCATTGATCGTAAGAGCAATCTTACGATCGATCTTTTCAAAATAGGCCCCTAGTTTGATTATGACATCATGATGACATCAAAGGTCTTCATGTATGACAAAAGAACCCAAGCAAACAAACATGCAATGACTATAATGACAGTTTATGCAATTCACAAAACCCCTACCATGCGATTTGCATGCAGCCAGTCAAAGAGAAACAATACTGGGGACACATCAGTCTTTGTGGTTCAGTGGTCAAAAACACAGACTCTCAATCACAAGGTCCCTGGTTCAAGTCTACAGGCAGCGTCCTCACCTAAAGTCCTTCTAAGGGAACTCAAACCCAGCAGGTCCTGTGGTACAATTAAGAAGCTTGCTCACAAGCCTTGAAGTGCTTCCTTAGTAGCCACATAAACTATAACCAGACATGCACACCTGCGCGCGCACACACACACACACAAACACACACACACACACACACACACACATGCATACATACACATACACACACACATAAACAAACAAACACACAAATCCTGTATGATGTATAAAAGAAAGTGTTCCAAGCTCAAAATATTTTGGGAAACAAAAAACGCTTTGGGCAGTTCAACAGCAGAAAGTCATAGAGAAAGAGAAAGAAACTTTGTAAGTTCTCAGGCAGATCGAGAGATACAGTTAAAAATAAAAAGAAGGAAAAAAAGAGGTAATTTAGAACTCCTCACTCACTTTGGTAACTACAATCCTGGAAATTCTCTTTTTCACCTTGCAATTGTACAAAGTCGTTACCCTTTTTTTACTTCTTAAATGCACAAGCCCATAATTACATATCTCATCATTTTAAAATTACTCGTCAGCTGGAAAGTCTCCAAGAAGAGAACACATTTGTCTGCGCCTGTCCAAACAGATTACGCCGCAATTTGATTTGGCGGTAAATCAAATCAGACGAAGAAAAAAAAACCGGGGATGGCGGTGGCAGAGAATTCATCACGCTGCCCCCCTCACACCTGGTGGAGGTTTTAATTTGATCGACGATATTGAATAATTCCTGAGCCAGGGAAAACGAGACCCCCCTAAGGATCACGACGATTTCATCTGTACCTAAATTCGCTTCTGAGCGAAATTTTACTGTTTCTACCTGTTTCTCTACCTGTTTTTTTTTTTGTCCCTGTTTTATGAGAAAGGTTGGGGGGGGGGGTTGATGAAGGAAGAGGAGTCAAGAACACCTGAAATGGCTTAGGGGGACTTTTCGTCAAGTGCCTTGCCCCGATAAACAAACCCACTAAATTGAAATGGCTCGGTAGCGAATCATCTCCTAATTTTGTTTGTTTGATTTTTAAGGATACAAACACACTATAAAAAAAAAAAAACAAACAAAACAAGCCGTACAGTCACATCATAAGTTCAGGAGAGATGAAATTAGTGAAAGTGTTTGTGTGTTGTGGGGTGGGGTAAGGGGGGGGGGGAAGGGGATGGAAGCAGCCGAAGTTGAGGAGATGGGAAGTAAAAAGTAGAACGACTGGAAAAATTGTTTGCTTTCTCAGCTAACGTACGCTTAACTTGATTGGTTTGTGCTTCGGTGCTGTCAGGACAAATTTCCACTTTCACGCTTGACTTCCTTTGTTAAACACCCCTAATAGCATTTTCATATCTTATTTTTCTCTTTACACCTTACACAATTCCAACACCAAAATAGTACACCCTACTGGTACAGATGTTATTTTAGCACTTTTAGTAATAATCTCATGTTCTTTTTCCCTTATTTTTTTTTTATCTTCCTCAACAATCATTTGTAACAAAGACCTGAAGCCACTTCCTGAGAAAATGTTTTGATATCACCTTCAGCAATCCAACTAAAAATGAGAAAATTAATAAGAAAGGTATCAGCCTCTCATATTGCACTCCTGATATGATGCACTTAAAACTAATAACTCCAGAGTTTTCAATTTAACTCATTGACAACCATGTTCTGTAAGTGTATAATTCTACACCAGAGGACCAATCCTATGTCAGACATTAATGGGTTAACATTGTCTCCCATCATATTCAGAGAAAAAGGACAGATTTCTCAAAAAGTTGCATGGAAAAATTGGCACAACTTTGGTAACTTGTTGATTTGTCACTGAAGACAGAAATATGGATAGACAAGCTGACAGACGGAAAGAAAGAAAGAAAGATAGATAGATAGATAGATAGATAGATAGATAGATTGATTCATACATAGATAGATAGAAAGATAGGTAGATAGATCGATAATTAAGATAGATGGATAAATAGACAGATGGATAGACAGACAGAAAGATAGATATATAGATAGATAGATAGATAGACAGATAGATAGATAGATATATATATAGATAGATAGATAGATAGATAGATATATAGATAGATAGATAGATAGATGGATAGATAGATAGATAGATAGATGGATAGATAGATAGATAGATAGATAGATATATAGATAGATAGATAGATGGATAGATAGATATACAGATAGATAGATAGATAGATAGATAGATAGATAGATAGAAATTAGATAGATAAAAGATTGAGAGATAGATAGAATTGATAGAGAGATGGAATGATAAATTGATAGGCAGAATAGAGAAATACAGAGGTAGAGAAAGATTGATAGATAAATAGATAAATAGAGATAGAGATAGATAAAGATAGACAGATATGAATAAATAGATCGATAGATATATAGATAGACAGAAAGAGAGAGAGAGAGAGCGATTGATAGTAGATGGATAATCATGAAAACAAGAGATAGCTTTGGCTGCAATCATACTCTACCAACTGTGGACCTCAGGATTAAACTTCCATTATTTTTTTTTTTTTCAATCAACAGAAACTCAGACAACCCATCTGTTGGCCGACTTTGTCCTATTTTGGACAAAATCAGACAACAGACGAGTTGTCTTGGCTTTTACTGTATTGTTAAAGAATCATGGACCCTATAAATCCTGAGGTCCTCAGTTCAAGTCTGTCCTTGTGCAAGGTACATCATTGCCACATCCTGCATCTTAATAAAATGTGGATTTTATAGATATTTCCATGGGATGGAGAGGGGGGGGGGTGGGGCCAAAATTTCATTTAGCCAACTCTCATTTGGGCTAGAGTTTTCCTTCCTTTGATGAGCTATCTTGAGTTATTTTCAATTTGGTAGTAAATTTGGTTGTAATAAGATGTATCTCTACTTATGCCCATTTGTCATGAACAGACCAATGTGCTATCCCCCCCCCCCAAAAAAAAAAAAAAAAGGTCCATCCAGTGAAATATACCTTCTGGCCTTTCACTCTGACATAACAAATTCTTCACAAGTGTCACATCGCCCGCAGGTGAGAAGCTCTTGATTCAGTACGGAATAGAAAGAGAGATGGTCGTTACATCAAATACAAGACCAGTGAGTGGTGGGGGCCTTTGATGGACAAATGTTATTTCAGGGTTCTCTCCCATGGGAATAGATGTTGTCCTTGTCCATTTGAATTGAATCGAGATCAGTGACCAAAAGTTTGGCTTATGCAAGGCAGGTGATGGATTTGGTGATTGGTTTGCACCATCAATTCTTGTCCTAGTCATGTAGAAAAAGGACAGCAAAACAGGCAGACACAAAACAAAGTTTGGACCAGGTGAATGGGGCCAGGTGAGGGGGTGAGAATTTGAATTTGACTCATGAGTCACGGGCACCATGGCAGAATGGGGTCAACAAGTACACCCCATGTTGCTCCCTGAGAGGGTAACCAACATCACCACAGGAGCGGCAGGTGAATCCTGATTCATGCCAGCTAAATCAGCTACAGCTGAGGCTATACAAGTCCTCTCCTTGTTTCATGAGCTTTATTTTTTATTCCAAAGGTTCGTTACTCCAAAAATGAATAAGGTTTGTTATTCTACAGGCTTGTTAATCCAAAAATGAAATGAGGTTTGCTCATTCAAAAATGAAAAAGGATTGTATTTCCCAAGGCTCCGTAGTACACATCATCTTTAAATTTTCAGATCACAAACCTAATTTCACTTTCAGATAAACAAAGACTCGGAACAATGAACCTTAACTTATTTTCAGAATCATGAACCTTTGGAATAATGCCAAAAATGTTTGGATTAATGAACCCTTTTTCATTTTCAGTCTAAATTAATGAACCTGTAGTGCCTCAAAATGTGTGTTTTTTAATTAACATACCTTCAGAATGACAAGCATCCATTTCAGTATGATTTTACACAATCACTTATAAGCATTTCCACTTACAGTTCTTGGTCTCTTCATGTACTATTTATCTATCTACAAATATCTAGCTGTCTAGCTTTCTACATGAATATTTCTCAACCTATTTACCTATCTACGTATTTATCTACAAATCTATTTTCCTATCAATTTATCCATCCATCTGTCTACTTTTCTATATATCCACTTATTCATCTATCGATCTACCAATTTACCTTTCTATCTATCTATCCATCTATCTATCTATCTATTTGCAAACGTACCTAGGGTAAACCGCATCTACCCATCAAATTTATTGTCCATCCTTCTAGTTAGCCACTTATCTTTTCTGTGTTTGGCTTGGAGGCCAGTGATTTGCTTTTAAGTACTGGCATTATCACCTCATTTGATTTGCATGCTTTTTATGACTAATAAAAACATGATTTTACAAAATGTAGCACCTTTAATCTTCAAGCCACTATTCGACAATAGGAGCAGCGAAAAATGTTCAAATGATCACATTTGATGCATAAAAACCGTTCTGAACATTGTATCACAAATCACCCTACTGTACAAAAATTTTGCAATAAAGTCGCAAATGTATAAAGGGGATATCAATAATTTCTCAATAAGCTGTTACAGCGACGGCTCATTCAAGAATTTTTTTTTAAAACAAAACTGCTGTTCACAATTTGTATATTTAACAACACTTAACATTGATTATGTTAAATAACAGTTTGATGTTGATTATTCTTATTCCTAACTCACCTTTTAAAACTATTTTGAAGCACTAAAGCTGTTTTCTTTTTCATCTGTACATGTTACAGGGGCCTTTAACTGTGTTCATTTCACTCTTAGAATCACTAAAGGAAACCTGTAATTGGAGAGCACATTTGACTTAAAATCTTCATGAGCACCCTGAACCACCACCCCTCCCCCCCCCCATGAATCTCTTTGTAGCCCCTTCCTAGCCCCCTTTGAACTCCACCCTCCACCCCCTTGCCAGATACCTCTATGCTCCTTTATACCACCACTTCAACCCCCACCCCACCCCACCCCCCCCCCCCCCCCCCATCCTCATCCAAGTCAAATTGGTGGCCACCGGATCTCTAAGCTTGATTAATTCCTAATAACTTGCAAATCGCCTGTAAACAAACACGCAGCACACGAATCAACCCCTAATGATAAACTCATTAATTCGGATTGAGATGTAATCGGTCGTGCATGACCGGCGACCGACCTGCCGAGTTGGGGGGAGGGGGGAGGGGATGGGGGAAGGCCGGGGGACCTGTGACTGCGCATTGCGGAGACGTGCGCGGGAATTCGGGCCGGTTCATTGCCGGCCAGAGAAAATAGATTCGGCGCGGATGCGGACGATCCCGCGATGTCTAACGCGCAACGCCCAATGGAGCTAGAATAAAACATGAAGCCGTTCGGAGGGTCCGGTTACCGACGGTAACGCCAATGTTTTTCTACCCGCCACGTTTGTCAGAGGAGTTCATGTGGTAGAATGAATGAATACCATCTTGTCTCTGGAATGATTCCTCCTCGCTCTTTTTCTGCCCCTTTAGCTTAAATCTGCATTTTATTTACCTTCCCCCAGTCTCAGATTTTGGAACACGGCAGTGTCACGTTTCCGTGGTAGTCGTCGAAGCCACTACCGTGCATTGCCAAACTCTGTTTACACTCGCTGCAAAGTCTCTCCATTTTCACTGGCACCTCTCTGTCTGAGGAAAAAAAAAAGTTTCTATCTAATCTACTACTGCCACCTCTCTAGACTTGAGGATTATCAGCTTCAATTCTGTCCATAATTTGGTCTCTACAGTTTTGTTGTTTCTGAATTCTTTATCCAATCCAAGATCATCGGTTTTATGCATCGTCAAGCTCTATCATGTTTCGCAATGATAGACTGCTTCTTAGGCTTTCTTTTCCTTTAGCCTCCTTCATCTTTTGTTCTCCCTTGGACCCTTTCTTTACATTTTATGCCCTCTAACTTCGGTTGGCGACATGAATATTAATAGAACCTATTCAAATGGAAAATGATATAAAAAAATCCAAATTATTTGCAGACACTATTCCAGTACTGTTGTTGCTGCTGCAGTGTGTATATTTTTCTTCTATCTTTACTCTGTTAAACTATGAGAATAAAATACTGATACTGTTTTTTTTTTTTTTTTTTTTTTGGGGGGGGGGGGGGGTTACATCCATTGCAACATTACTGCAGTTTATGCCATTTCTTTCTACCATAATTCATCTCTTCACCCAAAAAAATATTTGTCGCTATCCCTTTTTCTTTACAAACCGCCTCATAATGTCTGATTTCCTTTTTCTGCCAGAACCTAAGATTAGATATTTCATTTTCTTTGTCTTCTTCTAATTTCCTTCTAAGTTTTTCTCATGTTTTCACTTCAAAATAACTATCAATATTTTGCTCTACCTAATGGGCTCAAAAATCATAATGAAAACATATTTCAAGATGTTGATGATTATATGAACAGGAATACCCACATACTCAAAATCACAAACAAGAAAAAGTCACTGAAAAATAAAGTCCAGTATAAAGATTGGTAACCAGAAAGTTTTGAAGTTTATAATGGTGCATATCACTCTAAGATTCCCTATCATATCATATGATTAATAAACATCTTAAAGGGTGTGTACAGTTCTGGTCGAGGTGAGGATTTAGCTTTTAACGTTTTGCGAGATATTTAGAAACCACTCTATGAGATGTCAAAGAGCATGCAGTTCTAAGGGGTATCAAAAGTTTATTCGATGAAAATCGGTTTTGAAGTGGCCGAGATATCCAAAAACAAGGTGAAACAAAGAGATCCTAATAAAGTTGTGGCATGTCGCCTTTTATTATTAGCAGTTTTTTTTTTTTGATATCTCAGCCATTTGAAAACCAATTTTCATCAAATAAACGTTGAATCCTTCTTAAAATTACATGCTCTTTCATATTTCATAAGAGGCTTTTCATTATCTCACTTTGGAATGTTCAAAACATGAATTCCCACCTCAACCAGTACTGTACAGTCCCTTTAAACTAATAGGTAATGATACCATTTTATTCAGTCTGTTGTGTATGGTGCATTTCACCTAACAGCACATACTTGAAACTAAAAGTTCATGTGTCCTTTTTACAACCATGAAAACTTGATTCCTTAATAAGCTGGTATAACAGAGTTAGGTGATATTTTCAGGCCTTTCCTCAGAATGGCAAAACTGAACTTCTTTATAATGGAAGAAGAAACAATGATTTACAGTGAATTTATTGCCCTGAAAAAAAGAATAAAACTGTTATTCTTGAGTCACAAGGGAGCATGTTCTCAAGTGACATGGGGTTAGTTTATCATGTTTTTTTTTAATAATACTCTGAGGTTTATCATTGTAAGACTTCTTGTTCAATGTAGGGAGACTTTTCTTCAACCATGCAAAATTCTGTGACATTTGCAAAAGGGATGCATGACCTTTAACCTTCTTTTAACTTGATCTATACCGCACCAGCCCTTCATTAGTTGTTTCATATCTGCAGTAGCCAGCTAACAAGCTGACACTACACCAATACCTATCACACTTGCCAATTACAAGGGCATAGTCCTGTCACTATTCGCACATCATGAAATTAAATTCTGATTGGTCCACCACTGCAAGACTACACTCCGAACTTGGGTGTTGTCATTTGTCAAATTATATTACATATTCCATCTTTAAAGGGAAATTCCATCTTTATTTTATCTTGCTTTGTATGAAAACAGAAAAATCAGAGAAGTGGACCAGTGCCAATTTGGGAAATATATGAGACACCCCATAAAAAAATGATGGACTTCACAAGTTCAAAGAGTAAGACAACTTGGTAACTCTTTAGGTGTTGAGCAGCTCTCTACATGGTTTAAACACAAAAGTTACCAATTTTCACTTTTCTCCCAGAAAAATGTCTTCAGACCTGTGTTTAGTACATAATTACAGAAAAGTTCTGTCTGTGCCAAAATATTTAAGAAAAATACAAATTAGTGGCATTATGAGACTGGGGCAACATTGCATTTGAACATGAGAAAAAAAGGGGAAATTTTAAGCTTTTGTGTAAAAATTATATTACAAGTTATGAGGAAATGACATCATCAACTCACTCACATGCATATTCATCTTGACTAGTCAATATTTATTTTATGAAAATTAACAAAACTTTACAATTTTATAACTTCCTTAATTTTCAGCAGGTTTTCGATCGAATTTTCACTGTTGTGCTCATAAAAGTTGACTAGCTCTTTCCTTTTCACACCAAATCTTAACTGGTGCAGAATTTTCCTTTACTTATAGTGGCCACAGCTCTTCTAATGAACTCCTCCTTATAATTGCAAATGTGATACTTCACAGAAAAGCGCCAACAGGTGATGCGTTCATCCCAGTTGTTGCGATACTGTGATATCATTTGCTGGTTTCTGGGCTCACTAACTAGCTCCACATCATGGTATAATCTTTTCAGGATTTATGGGGAATGAAAACAAATCTAACACGCAGCTCAGATGGGTAGATCCTGGGGTGCACACTTACACACTAACGATTGCCACGTTTCAAGCAAGATTATACAGGTAGACTCGTTGTCGGCTGGGGACTGTAACCAAAGAGGTGCAATTAAGGAATTGAGGACTTCTGCAAGAAAAATTGGGATAAAAGTTCACAAAGGCAAACCGTCGTAACTTGAGTTCGCTGGTATTCGGGAAGGCTTGGGTGCCTGAAATCAAATATCTCCACAGAGAAGGGCTAATCCCATATTGAGATGAAACAGTTACCCTACGAGAAATCAAGAAAGTAAAGCATGGTCTGATGACACGATTTGGTTTCGGCTGTTGGGAGGAACATCCAAAGATCATAGACTCAAGAGGGGTAGAAATCGCAGTCATTTCTTCTTCTCTTCTGCGGCTTAAAGCTAATTTATATTCATAGAGTCAAAACAGGGACAGATGAATGACAAGGCCTGTGAGGCAATATATTAGAAAACGAGACAATTTCACGAGGCAAAACCGCTGCAAAGAAACTTGAAATGCATCCATCTGTGGGAAAACACATTTGCCCACCTGCGCCTTGAGCAAATGGACTTAAGACTAATCAAGGGGAAAGAAACAACAACATTGGAGCGATTCTACTTCAAAGGAATGTCACAGGCAGGTATGACAAGTACAGTCGTCACCGTTTAATCAGGACTCAGCTAGGTGGGAACGGTTCTTTTATGGGACAATATCGCAGCAACATTAAGTCATTGAGGACAAGCTGATCATGCTATAACACACATTTCCAAATGTTGCCTGCCCAACTATACTCTGGACTAATCTTTTCTATGTGAATGTAACTCTTTTACATGCTGAATTTTAGCCTCAAAAAGAGTGACCTGTCATCATGCTCAAACATGAGTGTGAAATTAGCTGTTTTACATTATTGGAGTATTTGTCCCAAATAAGTGGTGGCAATTGTGTCCCCAAGTTCTCAATAACTCCATCTCCGTCTTCTTAACATTTGCCTATCACAATGATTTGCTCCAATGAAAGCCTCTGTCTAAAACCCTCATCTTTCCTTATTCACCCTCATCTTTGATTGGCTGTAAGTTTCTTTCTCTCGGTCTATCAAACTTTCTCTCTCTCTCTCTCTTTCTCATCTACCTATTTATCTATTTATTCATGATACTATCTCTTCATATATCTATCTACCTATATATCTATTTATGATTTATATCTATTTCTTCTGCTAACTCTGATCAACAATCTATTTATTCATCTATTTATGTATTCCCCTATAAAATTATACCTGTACATTCATCTATCTATCCATCTATAGATCTATCTATCTATTTATTTAGCTATGTGTCTACAACTATTTAAATATCCCTTCCCTTTTGATAATATTCTTTGTCATATTTCAATAATATCTTATTTTCTTTTAATAATCATGTTTCACTCTCTCCCCTTTCTCTTGATCGATTAATCTTTCTCTTTCTCCTACTCTATTTCCTGATTTCTCCATTTTCCTATTTCTCTCTATATGCTCTATCTATAATGATATCCCACTCTCTCTCTCTCTCTCCCTCTCTCTTTTTGACTTATCTTTCTCATCTTCCTTTCCTTCTCTTCCATTCTCTACATCATGCTCTATCTATTTCCTCCCACCACCCCCCCCCCCCCCTTTCAGACACCTGCTGGTCCTAGATACCTCCTATTCCAGAGATCAGCCAAGCTTATTAAAATGGATCAATGAGGCCCAAACATTTGGCAAAAACACCCATGACATGCAAACAAAGAGAGAGAGAGAGAGGGAGAGAGAATGATAAAAGATAAAAATGAAGATAGACAGTGAGTGGATAATATTGCTCATGGTATCTGTAAACTGAAAATGTCACATGGAATGCTCTGAAGCAGCCACAAAATAGACCATCAAGATGCACTAGGCCTTTGTATTCAATTCAAATCAATTCAATTCAATTCAATTCACTTCAATTTAATTCAATCATATCTTATTTACATCCAAAAAAGGTGATACGTAATACAAAGTATACATTTGACAAATTATATTGTTTCATATTTTGTAAAACATACAAACCATTAAGTATAAGACTAAATATGTAATATATAAACGTTGACTCTTTATAATTTTTTTTTTTTTTTTTTTTTTTTTTTTTTTTTTTTTTACAAATAATCAAATTGGTGGGGGCTTGACCAGACCCTACACACCATGCACTGCAAGCGCGGTCTGCTTCTTTTTAACCCGTTGAGGACAGACTGCTTTTGCTATAACATGCATTTCCCATAGACACCTGCCCAAGTACTCTTGGGACTGGTCTTCAATGGGTTTAATTTCTCTCAGAGGTTGAAGACACCCAGTGCACCTCTCTGGAGTGTGCCTGACCAATCAGGAGGGGCGTCCGGCCAGTTGACGAGGCTGGGGACACCAGGGATAGCATCCGACAGGTATTCAATAGGAGTGGGCGGGGCTATACCCGAGGTTTAGAATCGTGCGATAGGTCAATGAAACATGCAGTCCAATTCACATCTAAAATTTATCACCCATTCACTGGCGACACCTCTATCCGCTCGTGAGCAAGCCACATGCTGCATAAGACTAAGCAGTGTTCAGTTACAGCAACTGAGGGAGTGCATTTCATTTCCTTGTTTCTTTTTAAACAGTGTTTTGAAGTTGGTTTATATATTTATATGTTTCCTTTCTTATTTCAAAGGGAAGATGTAACACAAATTTACAATATAGTATTGCACAGTTGCTGCTGTTTTCTGATTGGTAATTTAAGTAATTTTATTGGTAAATTTACATGCTTTTTACACTGCCTTGGGTAACAAGCATTCAATGTGTGTCATCTACAAGGTAGGAATTTGCTAAATCAGCTTCTTGAGAAGGAATTATACTTCATTCTCTTTTTGTAATTTTTCAATTGCATTCATATCAATATTTCCAATCTTGTGAATATACATCCGTTCGTACACAATTAAAAAAAAAGTAATGTAACACAAAATACAAGATTGAATTTAAAAGTGGAAGAGAAAAATGTGCAAGTGCATAACCTATAAGGGAAGTTCTAGTTTTGGTTGAGATGGGGCTTCAGGCTTCCAATTTTTTATGAGATCATGAGAAACCTCTTACAAAATATGAAAGAGCATTCAACTGAATTCAAAATTTATTTGATAAATGTTGGTTTTGAATAGATGCCCAAAACAAAGAGGTCCTAATATAAGGCAGGACCCGCCCTTTATTAGAACCACTTTGTTTTACTTTGAGTTACTGCTACAGTACAAATATCACCTGTTTGCACCATCATAAAAAAAAAAAAAAAAAATCTGGTCACATACACGATTAGGTGAGACAACCCCATTGTCATTGATAACTTGAAACAACTTTCCCCTACCATGGAAAATCAAGAGGCAAATAGGGTCTGTTCCTCTACCTAGATACTCAACTAAAAACTGTCTGAAAATTATGTAACAATACAATCAAAAATACTTCTTTTGTTAACTTTTAGGTTGGTGGTCACAATACATAATAAATCTATGTCTTGTCGCGGCATTTATAGTGTAATGGAAACTGTAAAGTTGTTGCAACAACATGTGACGATATTACTTCCATCATTTGCACTTTCCATGAATAGATTGCTACGCTCTAAGCTCACTGACAGGTGTTTGAATGTATGGGGTTATTCACTGCTACCCTATGACAAGAAGTCATTCCCAGGTGCAACATCATTAAAAACTCTTCAGGGGCTAATTGATAAATAAGAAATGAGCAGGCTAGCTGACTGAAGAGAACTCGCTATCCTGCCCCATCTTTTCCCCTACCCCCTCTCTCCTCCTCCCTCACTCCCACCCCCACCCACCCCCTGCACATATACACACATGCACTTACTGATAAATAAATGAACAGGAAAGCTCACTGATTGGAATGCACAAATCTGCCTCCCTCTCCCCTACCCCACCCTAGCACATGAGGGCCGGCAGAATGGGGATGGGGGCTAGAGTGCCCCCTCCCCCTTTTTTTTTTTTTGCATAATACCTAGTATAGGGTCTAACCACTTGGGCTCCCCTTTTTTTACCCCTTAATTGGCACCAGAAACACCAAAGGGTTGTTTTCTTTTTTGTTTTTTTTTTTGTTTTTTTGTTTTTTTGTTGTTGATTTTTGTTGGTTTTTTTTTGTTTGTTTTTTTTTTTTTGAGGGGGGGGGGGGGATGGTTTTGCTTGTTAGCTGATGAAACCTGGAAGTGGTACCAGAAATGATGAAGTGGGCCCCCACGTTTAACAATGTGGTGCAGGCTGTGCACACACAGGCATATACATCACACACACACACAACTTTTGTTTCCTTCAATCATAGAACATGTCCATGACTGAATTCCACTGCAGAAGGTCATTAGAACCAGCTGGCTTTGCACATGATTGAGAGCCTTCTACTTCTCATCTGAAGATCTGAAGACACATATTCTGCCTGTCCCCACAAAAGCTGCATATCATCACCAAGAGTTGATTTTCTGATTAGAGTGTAATTTAGAATTTCTCCACACTCCAAGCATTCTCACCACTGATAGATACAGTATGTCCCACTTTTGTTTTTCTTGAGCCATTGCTGAGGGCTGTGAGGGAGTAATTCCTTATCAAGAGCCATCGTAGCAATGGGCTAACAAGGGTCACGACCTCTGAGCCAGCAAATCACGTACTTAGTGTGCATACAACTTTAAACAAGTATAGCGTAAAATCTTCACACCATAGCACAGCACGTCCTGACCCCTCAATGACTTTCGTGTTCGATAAATCCATTGAGAACAAGAACTGGATTTGAAATAGCTAACCCTGTGGACTTTGGACGGGTTTCCACGTGACGCTACGCGGCCATTACCCCTTTCATATTTGATGGCCATTCGCGCCATTAAAGCCTTGCGCTGCGCCGGGCGGACTAGGGGGTCAGGTAGGAGCATAAGGTTAGACAGGCCTTTCCCAGAAGTCCACTTTCTGATGCTTATTCCACATTCTGATGCTCTTGGGGTGAGCTGCGTGAGTAGAAACATCGACGAGAGTTTAACCTTTGGCTACAAATCATCTCGGCCCACTGGTATTTATGGAATACCCTTCTGATTCGCACCTGTATCTTCAGCACCAATAAGGCGATATCAAACAATAATGATGTGATTGATGGCCAGATAGGGCCAACTCATTTATGAGGATTAAACAACGCTTGTCTTTATTGACAAGTCAGGGATATAAATTGCTGGTGCAGGTTTGTTGTGGAACAAAATGTTATCCTCCTCAGAAGAGTGATGTTTCTGCTGTATAGTTTCTTTGCTGACAATATACTCTGAGGATTTTTTTTTTGGGGGGGGGGGCAGCGTTGCCATTACAATGAACAATTTGCTCTTACAAATCACAATTCATTTTGACATGATCATGACTTCATTTAATTCTAACATTCTTACAAAGTCATGTTTGCATGACATCATTTCTTTCTTCTTCTTTTTTTTTTGGGGGGGGGGGAGTAATAACATCCCACACAATGGTGAAAATATTTAGTCTACCACTTTTAAATCATGACCCAAATCGCAGACAGACAGAAGATATTCTTTTTTTTTAAATTGTCACATCTCCTACACACAACAATATATTTTCTATGAGCTTTCTGTTGAAATGAGACTAAACTTTGTACAATCTAACACCTCTGTACCTATACGTCTCTCCCCAATAGCTTAATTTTCTTTGAGAGAGCCTGACACCAGTCACAATCGTAGCTCTCGGGATTGTGACATCACAGCCATGGTAGAGTCTCACCTTTAACCAAAGATGTGACGTTTTTGGCTCCAACATGAACACCGCATCCACGCTCCACTTTCCTTCACTGATCATTGAAAGACCAGGCACACTCAGTCCCACCTAAAGTGATTCTCGTGTTGTGTTGCAAGTGAACGTATGATGCTAGATGCACAATGCGGATCAACACTTGCACTTCTGTTTTGCATGAATCATTAAAGCAGTGAATGACTTAATAATGAGCTGTACGGAAAATGTGTTAATTCACATACAGCGGGCTCATGCAGTTCTTTTAATTAATGACTTCCCTCCCCAGTTGTGGGGATCAATTCTCGGGAAGAGAAAGGGGTCACGTTTCAATAGGTTCACAGAAATGAATAAGTGATGTGTAAGCTTATTTTTCCTCGATTGTACTAGTCTTAATAGTGCATGTGTGGGTTTATCGTTGTGAAAATGTCTGCTGCAAAGCAGCTTTGGATGGTAAAGCTTTATTTGAGAATGAATGCGGTTGACTTTGAATGAGTACTTTCTGAAAGGGGTATAGAAACTTATCGGGGGAAAAAGGGGGAGGGGAGGGGGAAATGTCATGGAAACGCGCTTTGGGGCTCAAACAAGGTGAACGCTTCCTTTCTGACACCATGGAGGTGAGAATGGATGACATTCCTCCAAACTTCTGGCAGGAGTCTGTGTAGAGCGCTTTCAATTTGAGGACCAGGTTCATCAATCTCCCACCAAACAGTGAGTGAAGAGCAGTCCTTAACCCACTGAAGAGGAGTCCCAAGTATACTCGGGCAGGTGTCTATGGGAAATGTGTGTTGTAGCAATATCAGCCCGTCCTCAACAGGTTAACCTGCTTTATACTCGGACAGATGTCGAGGGGAAATACATCTTAGGGCACAATCAGCTCGTCCTCAATGGGTTAAATGTGCAGGTAGACTCTTTCTTTTTTTTTTCTTCCTCCTCCATTCAGCGCTGCTTTCATTCACAGGAATGATACTGGTTCAGTGGTGACCAAACCTGTGAACTCCTGTGCTGATGCTAGGAGGAGGACAAACTGATAAGTATGACTCCGTTCAAATAGAAATAGTTTCAGCTTTTTCTTGTGTGTATGTATGACTTGTTATTGTTCAATTTAGTGTGACATCTGTTGGAACACTACATGTGCTCTAGGAGTTAGTTATAACTTTCCAAATTTTCGTCAGTAATCAGTCATTTCCTTCAATCATGACCTAAATATGAGTTAGCCAGTTCACCCAGGTATTACATTGTGCTCAGTCCAACAGGAAGGCCATGGTAACACAATAGGGATTAAGGGGATTAGGTAATCTCGGGGATTAGGTAATCTCTAATCTATACAGACATTTTTGTCATATTGCAAAAGAAAGCACTACCACCGATGTGGATATTGGCAAATAAATTACTGTGTAAAACACAATATTTTCGCGGCTTGCAATTCTTTGCGAATTGCCTCTAACATTCAATGCGTGGAGTGTAGACGAGAACTTTCATGTGCGTTTTAACTTCACGAATCTTGGCTCTTGCGAAATTCACGAAATTAAAATGCATGCGAACATTCCTCGCTTTACTGTACACTAAGAATTAGACCAACATTGTTCAAAGTGTACTTCACAACGTGTAGCCTGTGAAACATCCTAAAATCAGCCTAAAAACTGAGAAATTAAATAAAGGAAAGTAACTGTGCCTCTGTGTACTGATAAATCAAAAGGTATAGCATCATTTTCATATGAGTCCAGTAAGATTGGGTACAATAGGTCACTTAGCAGTGGAGATTTTCTTGCAGCCCTGCAGCTCCATAGAGTACCAAAGTGTGGTGTTATAGCCATTCATTGCCATGGAAACTGGTTCTAAACAACCCCACCTGCCCCAAATGTTGATCCACACTCCTGGTTCCAAACCAAGTTATATCAATATGACATCATCACTTCTGTACTCTATTGCAAAAAAACTCAATTCTTGAGCCATGTCCAGAAAACGTTGTTCTATCACTATGAGCAGTGCATTCAAGAATCATGATGTCAAATGTTCCAGAAAACAAGTGTATCTTTAACTGTGATAAATCACTACATCCAAGAAACCACATTTTTGTACTCTGAAGCCATATCTCATTTAAAAATGATGAATTTCATCAATTACAGGAAGCATTTCATACTATAGAATAAACTTTTCTTTCATCCAAGCCCCATTCTGGGCAAGTTTCATTGTACATGTTTTTATTGTAGAATCATCGAAAGCATCCATTTTCCCAAGTTTATATGTAATCCCATAAAAAAAGAAAAAAATATTTGGGAAGATAACAGTTAATGTTTCTATCAAAATAACCAATTTTTGCGGTCTTTCTTTTTCAGATTTAGCAAAGATTCTTCAATGAATTTCACCCGCTCCAAATAATGTTGGAGCTGGTTGCCAATCAATGACAACATGATGAATCCTGCAACAATTTTCCTGTGACTTGTAATAGATTAAACTCACTATCTATCAAAGGAAGAAATGATCTACTTTGTCCAAGCAAGGTCTGCTCAGCTTAGACTACTATTTCACTCCTGGTAAGATTCAGAAACTGGTGCCGATAAAAACGAATTATGGTCACATACACACACAGACATACAGGAATATTTTTCTGGATGAGGTCTTTATTGGATGACGCATTGAGCACATCCACAAACAGAAACGGGACAAGGCGCGCCCATGTCCGGAGCATCTCCCCGACAATTCATCCGGCCGTAAACGTGAACCCACTCTACACAAACGAAGAGAGGACAATCGCGCTACCTGAGAGGAGGGGAGGAGGATGTGCATTTATTGGTTCAGACGGGGCGCAAACAGAAGGTGCAACGCGTCTATCCCCCCCCCCATCCTTCAATGCCGCCACGGCCGAAGAAGCGCATTGTCAAGGTCGCGTCACTCCGGCGCTTTTGTCTCTGCCATGGTCATCGGCGGAGAAGGGCGCCGACAAGATTTCTGTTTGACTTGATTCATACCGGGAAGTCAAGATGCATCGTGGCACTTGATGATGGCTGCGTTGTCATGGAAACCACATCACGAGAGCTTAAAGGAAAAAATTGCATCTTTCGCCCGAGATTGTCCACTCATACTGCATATATACTGCCAGGGTAAAGTTCACAAATGATCCAAAAATGTTAATAAGGAAATATTACCAGCTGATCCTACCTCACTCTATCCAAGAGAATGTTATTTCTTTAACCCGCTGAGGACGAGTCCAGAGTATACTCGGGCAGGGGTCTATGGGAAATGCGTGTTGTAGCAAAATCAGTCCGTCCTCAACGGGTTAATCTTGTTCTTCATGTATTTTTTGATCAGACAGAAATCATTGATAGAAAAAAAAAATGCAGTGGCAATCAAATTTAGTGCATCCCTTGCATAGGCACAGCTACAGAAAAGTCAAGCTGTCATACCATGAACATAATAGTATGGAAGATGTTCATCATTGTGGTAGTTTTTGAAGGAATAAAAGTAATCTGTTGTCACATGAAGGGATGTAAAACTGATAAGGATTTATGATTTGGCTGCAAAATCTGCTGGCCTTAATCTGGTAAAGTAGACCGAGTGCTGCAGTGAACATTTATTTTTAGCGTCAGCCATGGAAATATTGTATTCTGGAGGTGTGCTACTATTGTTCCTTCAATGTACATGATGTAACTGACCTCAAAGGTTATGTAAAAAGCAAAGTGATAACTGCTGTAAACCAATCTGATGCAGTTTCCATGGCGATGAAGTCTGTCTGCCTTTTCCTGATCGGTAGAATATATGTGCCTATTGATTTACCCACCAAAGCTTTCTGTAATATTATGAACTTATCAAGGTGCCTAAGACAGAGCTCCAATAAATAGTACACCTAGATTATCTTGTCTGTGTGTGTGTGTGTGTGTGTGTGTGTGTGTGTGTGTGTGTATGTGTGTGAATGCGTGCACACCCTGTCCATTGGAAACATGAATTCAGTTATAAACTAGACATCAAACCATGTACATTGTAATCTATGATTTTTTTTTTAAGGTATTACTGCAAAGCATTCTGATTCACATATGAAAGCATGTTCAAGGAAATCAAACAAACAACTCTGGACTCATTTCTAATTTGAAAAAAAAAAATGTTGCTGTAGATCACTCAATCTCATCATTCCAGTGCATTCATTGCAATTAAAATGTCTCACCTAGGGATGACCGAAGTGTGTATTAGGTAGTGCATCAACAATGCAAACAGTGCTTGATGCTTGAGATAGGAGCATGCACCACAAATATCACTGCAGTCACTCATATTTCTCCTCCCCCCCCCCCCCCCCACAGAGCCACTTAAGGCTTAAGGAACCGTCATCTACAGCAGATATGAAATCACCACACTGTTGGCTCCAACAGTTTCTCTGTTTCTCTATGGTTTTATCTTTGGTAGCCTTCTTTACCAACAACTTGTCCAGTGGCGGATCCAAAAGGGGGCACACCTGGCACGCACCCCCTCTTTATTTTTCATTGAAACAAAAGATATAAAAAGAAAAAGATGGGGGTGCACCCCCCATAATTTTGTAAAGGCGCCTCCCCTTTACGGAATTCCTGGATTCGCCCCTGTTGTCATCACTGTCTACCCAATCATCTTCCTCGCCTTCCTGTCCTTCGTCGACTTTGGTAACTGTTGGAAACCAGACACGACTAGATGTGAACTTGGGTTTGATGGGGATTTTTTTCCCCTCCTTTCTTCTCCCTCCAATTGCCCCCCCCCCCCAACACAGAATTTTATCAGCTAAACATTTGCAGACTACTATTGTCTGAGATTGAACACTGTGTGAGACCACACAAATTACATGAACCCACAAATTTTTTAATTCATTAATTACCTGTAATTATCATCGTACAGTCAATTAATTGTGTACTGAAGGTCATATTTGTCATATTTGTATATTATATTATATCATATTCTGTTGAAGAAGAAAATTCAAATTAATATTTTTTTTTCGCCCAAAGTTGTTTTCAATGCAACTGAAAGGCAAACTGCCCTGCATTGACATAAATGAACACTGACTATTTAGTATCTAAAGAAATAACCATGATAACAAAATTATGGACATACATAATTGGGTAGGACTTGAATCCACTACCTCCTGATTGCTATAGAGGTGGATCACATCCACTAGACTTCTGAGCATCTGGTGGAACTTTTCAAAGTCACTCCGATGTAGCCCCTGCAGATGTGAACCAGGTGTACCATGTATTTTGAAAAGCTATAGGGAAATCAGGCTACCATGGTAAGGAGGTCTACTCTTTCCCTTTCATTTTATCAATATTTCTCTTCTTTTGGGGGGACCTTCTTTAGTGTCTGCTTTCTGTATCAAATTTGTGTGCGAGTGTTCTGTGTGTGTTGGTGATATTCTTTCACTCTTCTTTCTTTGATTATTTGGCTCCTATAACTGCACTGGTTGGAGTCCAGGTACCTGCATCATGCTGCCTCCCATCCCCTTGCAAATTTGACTACACTTCTTTAAATTTACAGATGCTCATAATCATTAATGATATTACATTCATATCACAATATTACTGCAACATCAAGGGAATATAAGAATATGAAAGTTAAAAAAAAATATCATTTTATCTCTGTGTCTGACATATACCTTTAACCTCATGGAAGTGCTTTGACCCTTTTTTCATCCTTTATCTCTAAGAACTCTCTGGCAAGATGGCAAAATATTTACCCTCAATAGTGCCACAGAGTTCCATAACCTCGCCCTACCCCCTTTCTTCCATCCCCCCATCCCCCCACCCCACCCCTCCCTTCTTCCCCATACAAGTTCCCTGGTCTCCGCGAGAGCCGGTGGAAAATTTAACAATAGCTACCTCACACAAGCTCTTTGTCTTTGATGCATCATCAGCTTGGACATCGCGGACGGGGACGGAGTGGCGAGAGGCGGGAGGGGATGTCGCCACCACTATCTTATGATACCATCACTAGCGGGCATCTTCCGCCCCTCCCACACTCCAGAATCTCTCCACACGTTCCTGCCCTGGTTAAACCCGTTCCATGCTGAATTTCACAACGTATACAATTTCAACTGCTTGCGATGTGAGGAAATTTCGAATGAAGCGGCCTCCGCCCCAGATTTGAGCTGATCCGATAGTGGACAATAATGTTTGCCTCCGGGAAGACTGCCATATTTGTCTGATCAGAGTTAGCATCAAACCAACAGAAATGCGCCCTGGTTTGCCTCTTGATGAACACACAAACATGAGGAAATCTAGTTACTTTTTTTTTCTAGGATATATAATTTCTTGTATCTGTAAATCTATAAGCCCAGAAAGTGCAGAGGAAAATGAAAAGAATGTTAATATTGTGCAACTAGGGTAAAGCACCATTTTACACCTGTCCATTGCGTTCTCCCTGCAAGGGCAGACGATGCATATGGCCAGCTCTCAAGATTAGAGGTTGCACATGGGGAACTGGGAACACACATACTATAGGCTCATGATTACACATGGCAAGGTTGCAGCAAATTTAAAGTAAGATGCTTGCACGCAACTTTTAGGGGAAAAATAATCTTGTTTGGACAAGGTTGTTACTGCTTTCTGCAGGTTTTAGACAAGCTTGTTGCTTGCTTGCTTGCTTGCTGCATGCTTGGATTTCTGTAATGGTATCCACTGATTATGTTACCATGGTGTGACACCAACAGCCTTAATTATGCAACCAAGCAGAATGGTGTGTTCTCACCATTGCTATGGTAGCTAAAATTAGTTGCATTAAAACATATGAACCATTCCAATTTTCTTCCTTGTTTGGACTATACATCACTTCAGCAGTTGCTTAACATCTAAAGAAGATATGAGAAGGGCAATTGAGTTCAAGCTAAAAAAAAATTAAAAAAACAGATAGTCTCAACATTGTTCAGTGCTTTGTAACTATCCCGAAATAACAACCAGTCTTGACAGTAAAGTAGATGAAATATTCCACACAAACACTTATATCTTGCACTACTTCAAGGCAATAGCGATCTTGTGTTTTTTTTTCTATTTATACATGTTGCTTTTGCCTTGAATTTATTTTTTGACGCTTTTATTGAAGTATGATAATGATAAATGACAGTTGTACAAATGTAAAAGAAGATTAAGACAAAATAGAAAGAGCCTATTTCATAGCATCCTGTTTCCTTCCAGGAAAGACTGAGAATTGCATTTTGTAAAATGTATTATTGTGACTGGTTTTGGACCAAAACATGGGTCTCTGCCCCCCGGGGACCCCTCCCAGACACAAATAACTTAATTTGTCTGTCCGGGGCTCTATCCTGGGGGAAATTACTAATCCAGTTACAGGGGCTGGAATATTTTCCAGGAGGGAAGGTGGAAAGGCAAGACCGGATGATATCAGGGGCTGCAAGGACCCCCCCCCCCACACCCTATTTTTTTCTCAACCCATTTACGCCCCTGGAGAGTGATCAATAGATTGCTTTCCAACTTGCCATAATTTGATGATTTATACAGTTTGTTTCCTCAAGGGATCTCCTTGTTGCCCGATTCCTCTTTCAAGGACGTTGCCCAAAAAGAACCAAAACAGAAAGAAAGAAAGAAAGAAGAGTTGTGAAGAAAGCAACTGTGAGCTAACATGCAAATCTAATTCAGACAAAGACTAACTAATAAAAACTTCTCTTTTTTCACTTTTCTCTTTCCTATTTTTCCCATTCCAATCATTTCATTTTGCTATTTCTTGACAAGAGGGAATTTTGGGACATCATGACATGCCACATCATGACAAAATAATTCTTTTGCAAAAATACTAGTAGTATAAACTACAATTACTGTTTCTCGATTGTTCTTCATTTGTATTGAGTAAATGAAGTCCCCTCTCCTGATTCTCCAAAAAGAAATAAGACAGCAAATATAAGCAAACTACATAATTTTCAGCATAAATTCAACAATGATTAACAATGTAATTGTTATGGTGTTGCATTTCTTGCTATAAATATGTAGCTTTGGATCATAATTTTGCTCCAAATGCAGCATTTTGTCATTAATTTTTCTTAAGCCATTAGTTGGATCTTAGTTGAAGCTGAGCTTTTCAGGTTACAGCAAGAAACCAATCAAAAATAGATCTGATGATAGTGAAATATCTGCAAACTCTCCATATGAATCTAGTCACAGTAAGAACATGGTCTTAAGCTGTAACATTTTTGTCAAGAAATGATAATATTTACATACCGCAAGGGCCTCTATGAACCGAGTTTCCACTGCATTTACCAGCTTTCATTTCATTTATGTGTGTGTGTTGTGTGTATTCTCACACATGGGCTACATTCTTTGGTAAAGGAAACAATAAAGCGTAGTGAATGGTTTTGAATAATCAATCAGGGCAGTGGGGGTTGGCCTACAAAATCCAGGTTGTGGGGTACAGATATCCAATTTATGGGTATAGACACCAGCTTGTGGGGCTACAGAAACCCCCTTGTAGAGTACAGCAGTCAGCTTGAGTGAGTATCAGTTTGTGGGGTACAGAAACCAGCTTCTGGAGTAGGGTACATAAGCCAGCTTCCTTAGGGGGTACAGACACCAGTTTCTGAAGTAGGGTACAGACACCAGCTTCTGGAGTAGGGTACATAAGCCAGCTTCCTTAGCGGGTACAGACACCAGCTTGTGGGGTACAGACACCACCTGTGGGATACAGGCACCAGCTTGCTATAGGTACAGAAACCAGCTTGTGGGAAACAGAAACCAGCCCATGGAGCTATAGAAACCAGTTTGTTGGATACCGTTTAACAGGAACCAGCTTGTGGGGCTACAGAAACCAGTTTGTAGGGTACAAAAACTAGCTTGTGGGATACAGAGATCGGCTTACAGAAACCAGCTTTAATGTTGAATACAGTAATCAGGTTGTGAGATACAAAAATAGCAATGGTGTACCACACAAATTATTTTTGTATAAAGCTGCATATATATTTTTTTAAATTATTTTTATGCCTCCGCCACGAAGTGGTGCCGGAGGCATTATGTTTTCGGGTTGTCCATCCGTCCGTAATGAATTTTGTGGACAGGGTAACTATCAAAACCTTTTGAGGTATCCTAATGAAACTTGGCATGATGTATGTGTATTAGGGGGTGAAGTTGTGCCTATCAACTTTTGGGTGCACATGCTCAAGTTCAAAGGTCAAAAGGTCAAAGTCAAATACATAAAATTTCACTATTTCCATATCTATGCATTGGCTAAAGATATTTTCTTGAAACTTAGTGTATACTTTACCTGATTAAGATTCTCTGTTGAAAGTTTGGGTCATGAGGTCAAAGGTCAAAAGGTCAAGTAAAAATATTAAAACTTCAACTTTTTTCTCTGTACCTTGGAAATTGTTCAAGGTATCTTCATGGAACATAGTATATATACATGTACTGACTGGCAGTGATTATCTAGAGAATTTAGGGTTCATGGGGTCAAAGGTCAGGGGTCAAAGGTCAAGGGCAACACTTCAAAATTTTAATATTTCCCTCATGTTTATGCAATGCCAGCAGGATTATTTTTTTACACTTGGTGTATGCATGTATAACCTAATAGAGATTCTCTGGAAAGTTTTTTTTTTCTTTTTTTTTTTGCCTGAAAGGTCAAAAGGTCAAAGATCAAGTGAAAGTGCTGAACTAAGTTTTTCCTCCATATCTCGAAAGTGGCTCAGGTTATCTTGAAACGTACTACATATTTATGCATGTTCTGCCTGACAGTGATTATCTTATGAATTTTAGGGTCAAAGGCCAGATGAAAATGGTAACAATTTACTATTCAATACAGAAATTGCACTTTTTCTCCATACCTTGAAAATTACTCAATGAATAAACGTTTGAATGGGTCAAAGTCAAGTTAAAGTCCTTAAATCCCAAATACTTGCTCTCCTATTCATCCAATTAAACCTAGGTCAAGGAAGGTGAACATTCAACACATTTGTGACAAACTTGTCATTTTGATATTTTGCCAATTTTGTGAGAAATGTAATCACACATTGTCCACATGTACTATCTAAACCTATTAGGAGAATCATGCATTATGGCGGAGGCATACCAGTTGCCATAGCGACATTTCTAGTTTTATTTTATTTTTTATTCTTTACAATGGTCTGTCTTCTGAGGACGTCTGTCCAGGCCTAGGTTTCTATAGCTATCTCCTTATCCATTTACCTTCATGGACGGTCTACATTCTTTCTTTTTTTTTTTCTGTAGAGCTAATACCTTAAATCCCAAATATTCTACACACCACTACTAAAATCTCACAGATTAAACAAGTGATACCACAAATTAGACGACTGATTTATTTTCATGCAGAGCTAACAGTGGTAACAAGTTAATGCACACGTGCCGGAAAATGGCGCCGGAAGAAGTGCGGACTGCCGGGCCAGGGTCGGGGAGATGAGCGCAAATCCACGGGGATTCTCCCTGGTAGAATCGGCGCGCTACGATGTCTCAATCCCGCTGGCTTCCTACCTGGCCGAGCGATTTCATCAATATGTATCGTCACGTTTCCTTTTACAAACCATCATCTCTCATTCAACAGTGGTGACTAGATAGCCTAAGCGTAAAATTTCTTAAACTTACCTGACCTGTCTTTCACTTTGCAGAGGGCAGCGTCGTCGGTACATCGGGCAACTTGTATAAGTTCAGAAACAGTGAAAACTACTCTCTTTCTCGCGGTCCCTAACGCTGATTTTTACCAAAATCACGTGCACGTGCAAAAAGCAAAACGATATGGATACGGTCATATACAGCTGTACATGTATATATATATAATGCGTAGTAGTAAAACGTGTCCGTCCTTCGACGTAGTTTATACGTCGTAGAAATTTTCTTTTGTTGTTTTGTACGGCTTATTTATTTTTTTTTAACGAAGTTATACGGTTCTCTTGATTGTAAAACATTCTGCGTCGTGATACGCGTACAGGTGGTGGTGGTGGTGGTGGTGGGTGGGGGGGGGGGGGGGGGGGGGGGACATGAACCCAAAAGATAGCGCAACGCAACCGAAATGCATTAAATGATTTATACTTTTACTACACGTTTTATTTTCTTCTTTCAGTTACACTTCTCGTGGATCTTCATTCTTTTCAATTCAAATCTTATCAAATCAATTCAGTTCTTTTCTTAAATCTACCTACAAACTTTTTTTTTCTCTAGAAGTTTCGCTTTTCAGTGGGTTCCCAATCTACTCCATCCTCCAGTTTATTTATCACCAAAATGCTTATTTCTGCAACCCCCATTAAAAGTATAATGCACCCTCCTTTATTGATTACTTATGTTGATATCATTTTCTTTACTGTCGTGTACATTGTGCATAATTGATTAAGCTGAGATGGAGAAAACTAAAATGAACTGGATCTTGAAATTGCAATCTCATTTTGATTACATTTGGCTACGGAAATTGTAATCAAATCAGTCAAATCACAATTATTTTTCATTTTATTTCATTTCTGACAAAAGTATCCAATACAATATGACGTTTGCATATACCAAAAAAGAAAGAATAAAATGTGACTTTTGCATATTCAGGCGAAATTAATGCAGGTTATTTTTTACAATAACATAAACAAATACCTGTTTTTCAAGGAAACCTGGCCAAACTAACTGAATCGTACCAAGGAAAAGATGTCAGGAATGGAGGGAACTGCTAAAAGTCATTTACATCCATAATCATCCAAGGAATATGTAATACTATATATTCATTCATTCACTCATTCATTTTTATCTTCCATCTCCAACAAAACATGTATATATGATAAGTGCATATTGATTATTGATATTACAGAGTATAATCAGTTAAAATTAGTTTACCATTAATAAGGAAGGTGAAAAGAATAAAAAACATTTTGAAAATTGAAAATGCTGGAGATGGGGAGGAATGCTATAAAGTAATGCTTGTATGGTGCATCCCCCCCCCCCCCCACATGACTCTGAAAACAATTTCATAGGCCTTCAGGCCGTACATATTTTCCTGCTCTTGAACATGCGGGATTTCAAAACCGAATTACACGAACTAAGAGTACAAACCTACATAGCCCTTAACACCGAGACAAATTCCAACATATTAAAGCCGCTGTCAGGCAAAAAAAAAAAATAATAATAATAATAAAAAATATATATATATATATGTATATATACATATATATATATATAGAGAGAGAGAGAGAGAGAGAGAGAGAGAGAGAGAGAGAGAGAGAGAGAGATAAGAAGGGGGAGAAGAGGGAGGTAAAGAGAAGAAGAAGAAGAAAAAAAAGGAAAAAGAAGAAGAAGAAAAGCTGATAATATTTGACGATAAGCTCTGACAATTTCTATAAAATCGGTTTTGACTGGCTGAGAAGTCCTGGTCACTGACTGTTGCTGTGGAAATTGTAAGAGTATGACAACTTCTCTCAGGGCTAACAACTTCATGAAATAGTGTCCAGAAACTGTTTGTGGAGTCCAGAATTAAGGATGATCCCCTTCCAAACAAGCCACATTCTCCTTGTATTTCGTTTTGTTTTTCTCAATCTAGGGAGGAAAAATTTAGACCTGAAAAATAGTTGCCTTGCACGGGGAAAATGCAATGTTTCTGAGCATGAAAGCGAGAAATTAATCAGAGGGGATGAAGGTTGAGGTGTAAGTTTTCTTCAGTTTGTCTCACTCTACAAATGAAATTTGTGAGATCGTAAGTGACCGTGCATCACAAAATCAACAAAAAGTCGCGCCACTTGATTTTACGTGAGGACTCAAAAGAGATAAAACGGGTCAACTAAGTCAATCGTAAGTTTGTCGTATTTCCTGAAAGAGTCATTCTTCTTCTACATTGTCTGGGATCATAAAACGAATGGGAAAGTGTGTTTTCAGCAGTTTTTCTACAGCCCCCCCCCCCCTGTTTTTTTGGTAGAATAGTGTGATTAGGCATGTCTTAGACATATTAGATGCCCCTTTTAATTTCTTACAAATCCTTTACAAACACACGTCACTTTCTACTCTATCATGTCTATCAATAACTTTAGAAAAGACAATGCTACTCCTTTGAAAGTTGACATCAATCAAAGACAGATTTCGAATGAATGTCGCAATCTCGGAGCTTGGGTATTTGTTCCAACTTTGGGGATAGCCTGCGGTGGTATTGTCGCTGCCCGGGAAGCAGATGACAGGTTTGATCCCTTCTGGTTCCTTTTTTTTTTTTTTCCCGACATGTTTGTTAAAAAATTATAGATCAACATTTGCGATCTTACAAATTTCATTTGTAGAGCGAGACAAATTGAAGTGTCAGAGCACGTTTGATTATTTGAGATTTATCTCTACCATGGGTAATGAAACTTTCCAGAAAACTCCGTCTCTGACACAGGAAAAATGTCAGCGTTAATGTGCATCAAACCTCTTTGTGTGATCAGGCACTCAGCCTATTAAACTCATCAAGCTCTACAACAGCATTCAGTAATCTATCCAAACGAGACTTAGATAATACTTGTAAAGTTAACAAGCCCACTCAGGCGTAGCAATTTAATATGCCTCAGTTCAGTAATGAGGCCGTGGCAACAACAAAATAGGAATTCGGGAGATTTAAAGATGATAGGATAACAACTCTTGCTGGAATGGCAACTTCCCATGTATGCCATGCATGATAACATCCAATCAGAAAGCTGGATTCTTGTCATTACAATGACACTTGCCATTCCTGCAAAAGTTGCTATCATATCAACTTTTTGTGAAACGGAGCCCAGGTACATCAATTTTGACAATGGGTGGCGAAGAAAGCACACAAGAGCAGAAATGATGTCTTTATGATCTTGGTCATTTAGGCCCTACGTCCATTCTGAAAATCTTGTCTTGATCATTTTCTTTCTCTCTTTCTCTTTCTATCTGCTATACTTATGACTTTCTCACTTTGTGTTTAGTAGTATTTGTTCTTTTCTCTCCTCTCTTTTTTAATATCTCACTCTGTCTCTCCCTCTGTATCTACTTCTCTTTCTTTTTCTTTTTAGTTTAATTGTGTTATTTTTTTTCTTTTCTCTCTTTGTCTGTATGGTATCTCTTCCAATTGCCTATATTGCTTGTTACTTGCTTGCTTGCTTTGATTACTGGTATATATATTTTTCTTTTCTCTCTTTTTTTTTTATTATATATCATTATATCTCTCTAATTATCATTATATCTCTCACTATATCATTATATATCTCTCTCTGTCTGTCAATTATCTCACTATATCAATCTGTATCAATCTGTAACAATCTGTATCAATTATCTATCACTATATCATTATATATATATATATATATATATATATATATATATATATATATATATATATATATATATATATACATCTGTATCAATGATTGTCATTTACTATCTCGCTTTATGTTAAATTGTATATATATATTTTTTTCTGTTATCTCCTCTTTGTTAATATTTCTTTTTCGATGTATCTCACCCTGCATCTACTTGTCATTGCTTTCCTGGTCTATGTTCAATTGTATTATTTGTCTTTTGTCTTTTCTCCTTCTTTCTCTTTCCCTCTCTCTCTCTCTCTCTCTCTCTCTCTCTCTACAGTATGTCCAAAAAATACAATCTGATTTTTGCAGTGATAAGTTCCAATATGATTAAACTGTCTGAATGCTATTTCAGGGTCTTAAAACATAACATCTTAGCTCTATTTTGCAGAAAACCCCATTCAGTTTGGTTTAAGTGGTCACAGAGAAATATGGATCATTGCAAAGCATGTCATGGATCTAATTCTTCCAAGTTTAGCACTTGGATGCTCTTGGAATTGCATTACTAATGTGTGAACACAATGGACAGAACTTGGAGGGAAGGGATTCCTGACATGCTCTACAAAACTCCTCATTTCTCTTTGACCGTTGAAGCAAATCGGATAAGGTTCACTGTAAGATGTGGGCAATAAGTTATAGCTTCATACCATGAAATTGTATTTGGATTGATTCACTATGTTTTAAGCTCTCATTGCAGAGGGTCCCATCGTATTTTTTTTTTTTGGGGGGGGACATATGATATATATATATATATATATATATATATATATATATATATATATATATATATATATATATATATATAATACATATATATATATATATATATATATTATATATACAAGTATATATTACATTATGCTTTATGTTCACTTGTATTTTTCTCTCCTCTTCTTTATATCTCTATTCATATCGCTGTTATTGTCACTGCTTTCTTTGCTCTATGTTCAATTGTATTCTCCTATCTATTCTCTCCTCTGTTTCTTTATCTCCCTCCCTCTATTTCACATATCTCTCTCACTGTATCTACCGCTCATTGCTTTCTGCCTATGTGCTCATCGTATTCTTCACTCTCTCTCTCTCTCTCTCTCTCTTTTTTATATGTGTATGTTTGTTTGTGAGAGCTTTGAGAACACCATCATCAAAACCATCATGAATCACTTTTGCCAAAGTAAAACATACACCATACATCACAACAGAGAAAACAATTTCCAATGCGCACCATCTTTTAATGAACAAATTGACGTATATAATTTTTTTTTTCTTTAATCAGTCTTCTGAGTTTCAATTGCACAAGCAGGTAAATAATCCCTTTACAACTTTAACCACGAATGCATCTACACATGTAAGTGATTTTTTTCCCTTGGTGGCAAAATAAATGATCTTGCATGAGGAGAAGAACAAAAAAAAAAAAAGGAAAAAAAAAAAAAAAAACTCTACGAGGAAAATAGACATGGCAAACCATTTCTCCAGACCATTACTTCAGATATTTTATGAACAATGATGCATGACAAATTCTCAAATGGTGCCACAAGTATGAACAAACCACCAACCGGACTACCACTGGAAGCTCAGCGCACATAGCTTTTCGTCTTCAGCAGCTACATACAAGGCAGTCACAAAACTCAGCTGAAATACGAATTAAACATCTATGGATCTAAACGGGTTTGGTAATGTGGGCAAGACTGCTTGGGATAACTACAAATTTCAGCACGTAGTAATTCTTGTCCCCTGCCTTCACATTTTACTGTCAGATGAAGCTTTTCCTTCAATAAAGAGACAGGAAAAAGGGGAGAAAAGTAAAAAAAAACAAACAATAAAAGGTTGTTGAGAACTTCTCATGTAATTCACATTTCCCACAGGCAATATTTATAACAGTCTGGAGGCGAGGCTACATAAATGCTTCCACATAAATGCAGGGGACAGTGTAAATATTCAAAACTGAATGAAATACACCATTTAAACTAAATTAATAACAACAACTGTCAGGTGGAATAGACATTGATCAGCTGACGAACAGGTGAATTCCTTGGTACCCCATGGCCTACTGCATCCTGGTGTGTCCTCCACTTAGTCTATGAAAATCTTAGAATCCGGTAGGTAATGAGTTACATTTCAAATGCCTCGCATCTTCCTAAAAAAGAAAGCTCTGCATTCAAGTTTTTCTTGAGAGAAAATGAAATTTGTCATTACCTGTAAGCATTATGACCAACCCCCCCCCCCCAATCTCTTTCTACACATACTTTCACAATATCTTGCTCTCAATTACTGTTTGGTTTCAACTATCAGAAAGGATGATCACGAAAAAAGAGAACAGAATTAAACAAACAACAACAAAACGACACCAAGGTTAGACTCTACACTCTCACATACAAGTCGATTTACAAATTTAAAGCAATTTTGTGGGAATAACATGACTAAGCTCTACCATAACAATGAATCTTCACAAAACAAAGCCGAGTAACTTGTACTATTGCATATCATTGCAACAGAAAAAACAAACAGGAAGAATATAACACAGCTACAGGTACAGAATCTGGCAAAAAAAAAAAAAAAATACATGGCACATATCAATAAGGTGTTGTTGCTGTTTTTTTTTTTTCAGAATGAGGAAACACAGATATGAGATTTCATTATTGAAAAAAAAAAATATATATATATATATGTATATATTCATGTATCTCCATGTTGCTCCAGTTAACCAGATTGAACTTGTAATAAAAGTGAAAGCGGTCATTTTGAACACTAACCAAAAGATCCATGACATTATGAATAGCAGGTGGAAATTTATAAGGACAGTTTGTTTCTGATAGACTTAAGTATTAATAGAAATTCAAGGTCATGAAATTCTTTGTGTGTTTCTGACCCTCCCCCCCCCCAAAAAAAAAAAAAAAAAATAGATAAATAAATAAACACACAAAAAAAAAAGAGGAAAAAATTCAGTTAGTCTATTGTATCATACAGATGGAGAACATATATGGAGTGGATGCAAGAGTTGCCAATGTCTTTTACTCCCGAAACTGGATGAGCATGGCCAGGTACAGGGACACAGCTATTAACAAGAGAACTGTTCTTTCGAATAAAGAAAGTGGAGTAAGTGAAATCATCAAACCATATTACAAAATAAGAAAGTCAGTATATCTGCTTGACAAAAATACTATAACATAAAGGGCCATTCTAGCCACATGTCTTTAATCTGGGTGCATGCGATGGACATTAAGATAAATGATGCATATTTTCATAATACATACCCTGGTAAGCAGTCTCAAAACTTAACCTAATCAAAGCAGAAACCCAGTGTTATGTACTACAACTGTGTGGGGAAACAGTTGTATCTTGAAGCAGAAACCCAGTGTTATGTACTACAACTGTGTGGGGAAACAGTTGTATCTTGAAGCAGAAACCCAGTGTTATGTACTACAACTGTGTGGGGAAACAGTTGTATCTTGAAGCAGAAACCCAGTGTTATGTACTACAACTGTGTGGGGAAACAGTTGTATCTTGAAGCAGAAACCCAGTGTTATGTACTACAACTGTGTGGGGAAACAGTTGTATCTTGAAGCAGAAACCCAGTGTTATGTACTACAACTGTGTGGGGAAACAGTTGCATCTTGAAGCAGAAACCCAGTGTTATGTACTACAACTGTGTGGGAATGGCTGTATCTTCAGAGACAATGAAGTAAATGTCCTCACTAGTAGCAGAAACCTGACAACATCTCAACTTTCACAGATCATATTTTAACTTCAGCAAGAATACAACTGAAATCACAGAGTCTTGTGAAAAGAGACATGAAAAAGAAACATCCCTCAAACTGTATCAAGTACGACTCGCAGACTGGGTTTTATCAGTGACAGAAAAGGACTATTTAAACTGACTCATTGAAATTGCATCTTGATTACAAACTAGGATAATACAGTATTTTTTTTTTGTACAGTGATATATTTGTACATGACCAATACATACGATTCAGATGAACACATAAACTTAAAATAAGTAGCATACATAGGTTGGATGTCTGCTGAGCAAATGAAAAAAAAAAAATACATAAAAACTTAAATACCTTTTGTTGACACAGGAAAAAAAAACAAGCGTAAAAAGACAATATCGGCATCAAGCATTAAGGTATGATGAATTAGAACGTAACATAAATAGAATAGTGCATTCATATAAACATGATTTGTGTTCAGTTGTATTAACACCATGCGATGTTCAATATTTTTGTTATAGTGCACGCCTGTGCAATAGAAGCAAATGCATCTTTCACAAGGGATCAATATTATTGATCCAGTTTATTCACTACATCAAATGTTGCATGCTCTGCCATGTACCATTTCTTGACTGTACACATTCAAAAGGCTTAATTTCTGGTAGCCCTTACGCATTATTACTCAATCCAAGCCCTCTGTCCCGGTGACACACAATAACACCTGGGCCTATAACACCTTTCCCATGCACATAATCCTGTATTATGCACGTGAGATGATGCACTATCTATTTAATATGGTAAGAGATATCAAAATATTTGTGTATATTGTAGGTCTGTTTCCATGAACCTCTTTACTGTTGCATGTCTCTCAGAATACAATTGACTAGGTAAGCACTGTGAGTATCATGGACACAGAGGGCGCTATGTAACATAAACAGATTTCAGGCTATGCAGTCACTAAATGCATAATCATAATAATTTTCATGGGCTTGTTAAAAAGAGAAATACTGGTGTAAGCTTTTCAAAGAGAATACACTGACTCCTGTCTACCTCTACCCATTATCCCTTTCATACATTCCCCAACATCATCAACAAGAACAAAATGTAAGATATTTAAACAATATATAATCAGGTGGAAGGTGAAATTTAACCTGTGGTGGTTAAGTTGCTAAATATGCCTACATTCAAATGACATAAAGTTGAACCACAGGTTCTCAATGAGCAAATCTCCTCCGACACTTTCCCCAGTCAAGCTGTTTTATACCTTTCATACATGAATAAATGAATGCCTTGACTGTGTAACATGTCACATAATATTCACAACATTATTCAGTTTCATATAGCCACATAATGTAAAAGTCTTCTAACACTATCACAGAATTTCCAATGGGTAATGGTTAATCCATCTCTTAAGAGAAAGAAAGATAGCATGAAGCACTGTTTCTGTTTTTTGCCATGCGGAAAATGAGAATCAAGCTGATTTCGGATACAAGTGAATAAAATCTGTAAAAATAAAGATTATACTCAGCTGCTTCACTATCCTACTCTCAGAAAATGTTCCTTCCTGCCAATTTTGGGGAACGTAGCACATACGTAAACATCCAGAGCATCGACACTATTTGTGCAGCTATTAGGTAAACCGAAACAGGGGGAAAATATCTACACCGGAGCTGCTATTTGCCTACCTTTTCATGGCAAATATAACATGTGCATAACACAAAAATCTGTACAATTGATATATATTTGTTTTATAGATTTAAACGCATGTTAAAACATTTCAAATCTTCTGCCAATTTCTCCACACATGGAAATACATCCTAATATTTCATCATGGAAATTATATAACATACATTATAACATATCATACATTATAACATCATTAAGTACATCTGCAAGATATATTTCTCTTAAATATATTACTTCAATATCCTTCTTCAATGTAGCTATATGTACATGAGATGAAAGGAGAGCATAAAACATGCTCCTCCAATAGATCCCTCCAATCCATTTTTTTAAATCTATGCTAATACTATGGCTTACACAATGTCAGCTGATTGAGCTAGTCTTCATCATGTTGGCATACTGTATGATTAAACATTTACAAAGCAAGGCACAAGCTGCATTTCACGAATGTCCTCTCTTGCCGAACTCACACAAGACTGGTGGTATCCTACGCGAAGTTTTTGCGATATTTCTTCTTGAGTAGACGATTAGGCAAGCGATGCAATGTCAACCTGGAAAAAAAGTTTCCCACCTTCATTTGTCTTTTTCTGTCTTTTTTTCCCCCTGCTCCTGGCTTCTATGTGGCTGATCTGCATAGTTTATAGTAACCCTTGAAAAATTGTGCGAAGATAAACACAGAACCTTGTAGGCAGTTATCATACGATAGGTACAATATGAATATATATGAAGGAGTAAGTAAAAATCAAAATGTTAAATTAGAGCTTACTGCATAGACTCTCTCTATAACTCATACCCTCTTGACAAAATACCCACTCTGCTTGTTTGTCCTTCGGGGTGACCTGTCTGGATCAAAGATCACCTCAAGGCTTATGTGCTGTATGCCTCTTTTCATTTTTTGACACAATTTCATATAACCAAATAGACACACCTAAGTGTAAACACACACTCAGCCCAAGAATCACACCCATTCAAAGAAATCCCTCTGTAAATATCAGTGACATCTACACCTTCATAAAAACGTGCCACTAAAAGTCCTTAAAAATGTGCCACTAGAGATCTGCACAAATAACAGAACACTAGATATCATAACCAAAATTAATGTGCCAAGAACTAAAAAAAATGTATTGATACTAGATCAGCTTTGCTATAATATGGGAACAACTGGTGCATAAAAATTGTTGCTCCTACATTTTGCTTGAGTTTAGATGTAAAAACAACAAATATTTCATGTTTTTATTCAACATATGCGTGCATTATATTTCATATGTTTAAAATCCTTTCAAAATTCATTAAAACTCTGTTGTATCCTAATTCTGATAGTATATACAGGCCTGAATTGATAATTTGCAGGTCTTGCATGCTTATGAAGCTCTGAATTAAAAGAGGACCAGGAATGTGTTCGAGCGTTCTCATAAAGCGTACCAAACCGTACTGTATCAGCGCTCGAGGAGCACTCGAAGGCTCCTAAAGTGTACCGTACCGAGCTGAACCAAGCCAAAAGTGGACTACTTCCTAATGTGCTCGAAAAGTATACCAAAACCGTACCAGAAGTTGGCGTATGCGTAACACGCTCATACGTCATAATGTAAAAAGTTCATTCTCTCTGCTCAGGACACCTGTAATTAGCTTAAGCATGCCTGGTGAATGACCCTATTGCTGTAAAATGTGTGACCCCCCTCTAAAATTAGCTCATGAGGTACGCTTTCTCCACGAAGCGCTCGAACGCTCCAAATCTGGCACAACACGGTTTGGCATGCTTTCGTTCGATTCACTTTGGTTTGCTTTTGAGCGCTCGAAGGCACCCCAATTCACTCTCTAAAACTAAGAGAACAAGATGCTGATGGCACATATAAAATATTCCCACATGGGAGAAAACACTCAATGCAAGAGTGAAGGCAGAACCACATCAGAAAATCTTCCCAACCCATAAACCTAAAGCGATCGCCCTGAGCAGTCAGTCTAGTACAGATCTCTATCTGTATCAACTATATGAAACTAACCATAAAACTATACACTCTAACCTATGAATTAACACATACACTGTTATATCATACATTGTGCACAGTGTACATTGTATTTGGCACCTCGGCGCATTTGCGTAAAAATCGACGGGCACTAACCATCTTATCTCTGCACCATTTTGCAACAGTTCGTCGCGTCTTGTCTTTTTATACAAGAAATGCTTTCTGATGCGTAAATTTTGCTGATAAATACAACAAACTCTTGCTACACATTTGAATTAATGTTCAATTTTCCTTATACATAATATCATTATTCATATGAATTCTGTTACACCGGCTCAGAGTTATTCTGATATACATAGTAAAAAAAAAAAAAACTATTTGGCAGAGGTGTGAACTCATAGACAATACTAAACTTTTAAACGTTGTACAAAGAAGATACTGTAAAAGTGGATATTTTCGCGGGACTAATTTTTCGCGCTAGGCCGGGTCAGAAGAGTTTCGCGTGTTTTTAATTCCGCGGAATCAAGACATCACGCACAGGAACGTATGGCAAGCAAAAATATTCGCGTGTTTTTATTTTCGCGCTAGTTTCTGGTTGCGCGAAATGCGCGAAAATTTCAACACCGCGAAAATTTCCACTTTTACAGTACGATTAAGATGAGGCCACAATGCATAAGGTCACACAGCCTACATCTCTACCTTGTTATCCTTACTGCTACCTTGTAGATATCGATGAAAAAAAAAAATCAGAAAATGTATTTCACTCCTGCTGGCCTAAGTAACCCCTGTGTTACTGCTCTACTTGCAATGATGACAATACCCGTGTGTAAGTGCATCAAATAATGCTTAACCTCTTTCTTATAATGATGACTTGATGTTTCTGACTTATATGTTTGGTTTGTTTGGTGTTTTTTTTTTTTTTTTACCTGGTGTACCAGATTATTTTTACACACAGTCCTATCGCCAGTGAGTAGCTATTTACACATATCTATATATATTTCTTTTTTTCTGATAAAATCTGCCTACTGCTTGAGATCTTACTGCTTTTTACTGTTGTAATCTCTTTGGAAAATCTATTGAAGCAAAGACTGCAAGCAGTCAGCTTCAATTCATATATGCCCGTGGTTGTACATCTTTCTTGGGAGAGTAGAAGGCCCTGTGGTCTTACGATACAAGACCTGGACTTAAGGTCATTCGGCCGTGGGTTCAAGCCCAGGCAAACACAGTCTGAATTACTTATGGCACGACAGCCGTTCTAAGAAGCAGGTGAGGCTGGCGATAGATACAATTGTATCTGACCTCTGAAGGTACTTGTAACATAGCAACAAGTAAGGAGTGCTCCTACAGGAAGTGGAGATGGTGTACATAAAGCATGCTGCCAAGAAACACACCCTAAAAGCTCATTGGTAGTACCCACAATTAAGTGCACCAAGAGCTTTAATCCTGACCCTGTGGAGGAGAAGTTGCATATCACAAATCCAGCTGTTGTTACATCATATCTAAGATTTGATGTGATAGAGCTGGTATACCTCGTGAAAAAAAAAAAAATAAAGCGTGAGGCTAGGCCAAAGCTAGCACAGGCCTCCTGCCCTCTCTCTCTCTTTCTCTCTACTCTTGTTGGTGACCACACCCTAAAACTTCTGGGGGACATCCAAGGGCGGGTAGTCCTTCAGCTTGCCCTGGGCCGCATCGCAGATGGTCTTGAGCTCCCAGCACAGCGTCTCGTGGCGGAAGGCGACGCGGATGTCGGGCACGTTGGTGCGGCTGATGTCGTTGCCCGCCGGTCCTTCCTTGCGGTAGTTGGGTCCAAGCCAGTGGTTCTTGGTCTGAAAGGCCATATATGAGGGAGAAGAAATGAAATTTATGCTGGTTTTTACTGATTCATTTTCAAACAGGGAAAAAAAAAATCAAACTAGAGAAGCACTCTGAGAGTGCAGACCTCCACCAAGCAGCTAATTTCCACCACTGATCTTGTTCTTCCATAGAGGTCAGTGATTTCCACCCATGCGTATGCGTGCTGAATATTAAGACGATGAATGTACCGGAGCCATAGGGTGCATTCGAGTGTTCTACAGCGAACCAAAGCAAACGGAACTAAAGCGTACAGTACTGAACTGTGCCAGATTTGGAGCGTTCAAGCCCTCTGTTGAGAAAGCATACCTCATGCATTATTTTTAGAGGAGGTCATGCATTTTATAGCAAAAGAGTTACTCGCCCGCTGCACTTAAGCTACTTACAGATGCCGCAAACAAAGAGTACAAACTCATTGCATAATGACATATGTGCATGATACGCGCATTCTTCACATGCTAACTTTTGGTACGTTTTTGGTACCACTTCGCAACACATCAGGAAGTGGTCCACTTTTGGCTAGGCTCAGTTCAGTATGGTACACATTAGGAGCATTCAAGCGCTCCTCTAGCATGGGTTTGGTACATACGATTCGTTTCACTTTAGGAGAGGGCTCAAACGCAACCATGGTTAGCAAAACCCTGGTCTCAAATTGCATCGAGTCGTAAGAGTGCACAAATAACAGACTCACGTCGGTGGAGAATCCGCTCATGAAGACACTATTGCGTGCCAGCTCACACATGTCGCAGGAAGTCAGCTTCCAGACCTGCACAGCAATGCTGTACTCCTCCATCAGTGGTTCCTGGAAATAAACAAATCAAATTTTTAATGAAATTCAAAACATTTTTCATCCAGCATTTTTATGAAATTCAATTACTTTATTGCATTCTTTTATGAAACTTCAATCATTTTCTTTCCCAATGTTTTTATTCAAATTTCAATATTTTCTTTTTTCATCCAACATTTCCATGAACTTTCAACCATTTTTTATCCAACTTTCTCATGAGATGTCTATAATTTTTTTTTTTGTCCAACATTTTCATACAACATGTTTCAGTCAATAGTGGACACAGAAAAATCAAGATTCCATTACAGTTTTGTAGCTGAATCTTTCAAAAAATATCCACCTTACATTATCAGCTCAGAAAAGTTTCGAGAAGGAAGAGACAAACGAGTACCAGTAAGAGTAGGAAAAAAAAAGAGGCCTGGGGCCATTTTCGGCCACCTCACCTTGGTGAAGTGGAACTGAAGAGGGTCGTCGGTTGAGAGGGCGACGCACAGGCCACGGGCGTGGAATTCCGGCAGCGGGTTGCGGTGGTAGTTGAGGAAGAGCGAGTTGTTGCTCAGCGGCGACATGGCGATGTAGATCTGGCTCAGGTAGTACAGGTACTGCAGAACAGGCGACTGTCCAGGAGGCGTGAAAAGTATCATGAAAGCAAGATTACTGAAGGAAAAGAGCAGCTGTTTGGTGTTGTCGCTCTGATACATAACATCACCTGATTGCACTGTCTATGAACTTGATACAATCACTTGCATCTCTTCGAAATGTAGGGCCAAGATATGGCAGGAGTTGCATCTTATTGTGGTGTGAGTGTTCTTACTTGTGTTCTTTCAATTTACGGGAATACTAGAAGAGCAGGCAAATACAGTAGCCTCTAGAGATTTGGAAATATTTCAAACCCCGTTACGAGACCTGGGGGGCATTTCATGAAGGAACTTGTCGGATAAAATGTCCGACAAGTCAATTATATCCGACAAGTTCAGAGAAATCAGCCAATCAGACTAAAGAATTTCTCAAAACTTGTCGGATATAATTGACTTGTCAGATATTTTATCCGACAAGTTCCTTCATGAAATGCCCCCCTGATTTCCTATTAAAAGCATAGATTCATGAAACTCAGCCAATTTTCCTCTCAAAAAGATACATGCATACGCAAAATGTTATAATACATTAGACAATTACATAGAGCGATATATCATTATGATTCAAACAGGTGTAAATAAAAGGTGCGAAGTTATATCAATACAAATATATAGGACTTAAGGAAAAAGAACAGCAAATTGACAATGTGGGACTGAGGGGAGAGAACTGACACCAAGTCAAACACATGGGACTACAGCATGGGAAACACCCACAATTTTGAGCATATGGGACTAAAGAGATGGGGAAAGCAGAGCAACTGACCTTTCTGAGAAGCAGGCCATGGGAGATGTTCTGAGACAGGATGAAGGAGGTGACCAAATGGTGGATAGGTCCTGCCTCCCCGCAGTGGGGTCGGAACACGAAGGTGTTGAGACCACGCTCCCTGTAAGATATTGCATCATTTCATAAACCACGTCAACACTACCCACAAAAGTCCACATATGAATGCAAAAGACTTGAAAATAGACTCCCTGTACAATATAAGAGAATGATATGCAGACAATGATCAGTGCGGAAGGGAATATTAAGAGCATTCCATCGAAAGGTTTCTACATTCTGCAGTGGAACTCACAAGTTCCTCTAAACACGATTTACAAAGTCAAATTTCCATATAGGTTATAGATCAGCAGTCATTCAGATTTTAGCACTGCATACAAAACGAAAACATAATCAAATGATTCGCGCCAAAAAATATTGTTCCATCATTCAATATCATTTGCCACTTGTTTACATACACACATGCTCCCACAGGGTAAGATAACAGAATGTTTTGCCTATGTGCAAACATAGTGAATAATCTACATTGCATTTACCACATTTCTGACTTGTATTTGACTAACCCAGCCACCAAGATAAACTGTGACAATACTGCAATTTGAAGGCATTCACTGAGGTGACCACCTTCTTTGTTTTTTATTCCTGGTCAATTACGTACAGTTCAACCTGAGATATCTGTGCACATCGGGAAATGCAGTCATCCTGACAAGTGATATTGCATGATGCGTGAAATATGCTCAAGCATGACACTTTTTCTGCAAGTTTGGTTAGGATATACAGAAGGATTGTTACTTGGACTATTCACTGATAATTTACATATTTCAATGTTTCATATTAAATTCAAATAATATGGAAATGAAACAGAATATGAGGGGAAACAAATCTTCCTCTTGCTCTTTTTCCTTCAAGTAACGGTATTTTGGTTGGGAAGCATATCATCGCTGGGGCGACAAGACCTCATATCTACAAAATGTCAAATGTTCAGGAGGGCAAAAATAAAACATGGCAGCCAAAGCACTATGTCAAATGGGAAAGCCTTTCCTTTGACATGCCGTGATGGCTTCATTTTGGGGTAAGACAGCTAGGATTTGGAAAGACATCACTGACTGATTATCTCACCATTAAATCCAAAAGTCATTTTCACCAAAATTTGAGATACAAGGTCTTGTCACCCAGCGATGATATACATAATATAAAAATCAACACATATGTCCAGACTTTCTTGTTTCCTAAAATTTGCCAGAAAATTGTTGCTTTGCTCTTTGAGGTAAAGTTCCGCACGAAAGATGCAAGGACAATCATGTGGCATTCCACATTTGGATACGTGACAGATCAGGATAAAATGACTGCCTGATAACTGACATCGGACTGTAACATGGCTCCTTTGCCACTTAACACCGACTTTGCTGACAGCATGTTCTCAAGCATACAGAAAAGTGATTAAATACACATATATACACACACACACACACACACACTCGCACAAAGGAAAGCCCCTAACTTCTACATTCATCCACGAACCTGCGGAAGTTGTTCAGGACCACCATGTTAGAGTAGGTGTAGTACTGGTAATAGCTGTAGGGTGGATTGTCGTTCACGGTCCAGTTCTCTGGCTCTGGACTGTCCGACGTGAACACCAGGTCCTCCGGCTTGGACTCATCGTCCACACTGTCGAAGCCACTCACCTGATTTTTTGAGTCGAAAAATATGCAAAAAACAACAGGGTGATTGCCTTATTATTATTTTTCATAGCATTTTCCCACTCAAGCATTATTCACCTTTTGTACTTCGTAATTTTCTAGAAATTTCGAATCAGTGTTCCGTCGCTCACATTCCCTATCATTCTCTTGCTTCCTTTCGTCAAATATTCATGTCTTCATAATTTCTCTCTAATAATTGTATCTCCATGACTTTCCAACCTTCTCCTCCTCCCTCATGTCTGTTTCTTCTTCCTCCTCCCACTGACTTCCAAACCCTTAACCTGATTCTCAGTCTAGTCTTCCTTACAACTGCCCCTGTCTCCTATCCTCCCATTTCTATTAGTGCAAACCTCAGCTTCCAGCTCACTGCTAGCCTTTGACTGTCACTATTTGCCTTCCTTACACTCTTCCTGTGTCACTTCCCTCCTCAACTCTCCTCTTTAGGGTGTTCTTTTACCAATCAAGTCTGTTTAAGGATGACATACACATGGTGTTACCACAAATCTCTCTTCCACAGCATCATTTACTGTATACACAGAATATTTTGCAAGGTTTTTATTTTTGCAAGTCAGGTGCTATTCGCGAATTTAAAAACGTGCGAAAATATAAACTCTGATCCCGACATGAACGTGACGTGCACGTTCATATTTCTCTGTTCAGTGCCGTACTCCACAATCGAGAATTTAACCACCCGCGAAATTGTCAGTTAAGTCCCCGATTCGACAAAAATTAGACTCGCCAAATATACGGCTTATGCAGTAAATCATTTGCACAGAATTTACTCTGAAGAAAATTTTACTGACAGACAAAGCAGCGAAAGAGTTAAGGAAATCAATCAAAATATTTGGAGTTGACAGGCTAACAGGAGTGAAATATGACTTTTTGATTTACTGTAAAAGTGGATATTTTCATGCAATGAATTTGTCGCGTTCCTCCGGCTAAGATAAGTTTTGCACGTTTTTCATTCCGCGGAATTTGAGACATCAACCACGGGAACATACTGTAAAACATGATATGTTCGCGGCACAAAATTTTTGCAAATTGGAGCCGACGGCCTTTTTCGTGGCATAAAATTTTCACGAATTGCCGCTGGCGTTCAACGCATATAGTGTAGACAAGAAATTTAGCGTGCATTTCGAATTTCGCAAATCTTCGAAACGAATCTTCGAAATTCGAAACGCGAACATTCCTCATTTTACAGTATGGCAAGCAAAAAATACTTGTGTGATTTTATTTTTACGCTTGTTGCACAAAATGCATGAAAATTTCAACACTACGAAAATGTCCACTTTTAGAGTACACTCTGTGATTATTATCTATTTTTTTTGGGGGGGGGGGGGGGCGTGGGAGGAAACTGACTCTGTTCATTGAATTATGAAGGGAACAGGATTCAAAAAAATGAAAGAGCTCTGAGAGTAGCACACACAACCGGCATTTCAACAAGTGCAACCTCTGTCGCCGTGGTGATGGAAACTCACATATCTGAGGAAGAGGTGAAGTTCGGGATGCGAGCTGGGGTCGCGGGTCACCTCGAACAGCGGCATGAAGATGTTCTCGAGGAGTTCGGCAAAGTTGGAGACCAACTTGTTGGACTTGTAGATATCACTGAATGGGAAGGATGAACACAGGTTAAAGGTCAATGTAAATGCATCATCACATCCAACACTAGTTCCTTCAAGGAGATACCTCCTTGGTTCCTTCTTTCATACTTGGTTTACATACCTGCCAACATTTCAAGATGAAATATCTTACTCGTGGATTGCAAAAATCTTGTTTTATATGCAAACTGAAGTTAAAAATCTTACTTTCGGTCAAATCTTCAGAAAATACACATGAAAGGTATATCTTAATATTTTTTAAAAATCTGATTTCTCTGACAGAAAATCTGATTTTGCTATTTTTAACGTAAAAAATCTTACTGAATCTGATAAAATCCTACTAGTTGGCAAGTATGCGTTTATTTACATACAGATGGAACATGCAATCCTACACTACAAGGAAAATATTATTTATTGTTGCATGCTCTGCATAAAAAAAAAAAAAAAATCCTCTTCATTCATGTAACATATCTTCTCAGATTCGTGAATTACCATTATTAGGCTACATGGAAAGATAAGAAGGTTGAGTCGTTTGGGTACACATCCCAACTCAAACTCCGTACGTTCTGCAGATTCATTTTTTTTAATGAAAAATACACATTCCCTCAAATTGTTGATGATATATGTTACGGGAAATATATTTCCCGTAATATGTTACGGGAAATATCATTCTCCCTGCATTATGAAAGAGTCAGGTGCTCTTTCATTATGCTAGAAAAGTGAAAATAAGTTGAATTGTCTGTATATTGTGTCTTCCTGCAGTGACGTCACAAACTGTTGTGGTCTTCTCATCCAGCGATGGTGGCACCGAACTTTAAAGGCCCGAATTCAAGAAGGTGGTACAAATGAAACCATGGTTTAAACCATGGGCAAAAACCATGGAGCGCCAAGTGTCGCATGGAATATTTCGTTACGAAATCAGTCATTTCGTTGATGAAATGATTATTTTGTAACAAAATGACAACATTTTGTAACTAAATGAACATTTCGTCCACGAAATGATAATTGCGTTAACGAAACGGTCATTTTGTCGACGAAATGACCAATTTCGTAACGAAATATTCCTTGCGACACTTGGCGCTCCCTGGTTTTTGCCCATGGTTTACACCATGGTTTCATTTGTACCGCCTTTGTGAATTCCGGCCTAAGAGTTCATAACTTTTGAATGGACTGTCCATCTTTCCTCAAACTTCACTGATGTGTTCTACTAACATTGCTGCATTCATTCAATGCGCATGCATAATCATGGAAACCATATTTCAGTTGGAAAAATATTTCTTCTTGTTTTGGGTAGATATGAATTCTGTAACAGGCGATAACCTTTAAATTGATATATAATATGCCCTACTTCATTACAAGGAAAATGTTTTCGAACAGAAATAAAAGTTACAAAATAACATTAAAAGTCTGCTTTAAACACATATTTCATCCTTTTAAAATCTCCTGCTCTATAAATGTGTAATGTGATGACACAACAAATATAAATTCAGGTTTCATTCCCCTTTAATAACGCTTTTGTGCAACTGTCACAAAATTGTCTTTTTCATCCGGCGATGGTGGCACCAAAACTTTTGAAGTTCATAACTTTTGAACAGATTGTCCCAGTTTCCTAACACTTTACTGATCTGTTCTAATACTGAGAAGTATTGATGTATTCAATCAATCTACATGTATATTTGGGTTTCAGTCCCCTTGAAGAACGCAATTGTGCAACTCAGCTGTCAGAGAAAAATGAAAGAACATCACTCACTAGAGACGCGGGATCTGGATCAGCCAGCGGATGTTGTCTGAGTACACATGGTGCTTCACCGCCCACCTAGCGAGGGAGTCCCACTCTTTGCGGTTGCGGCCGTAGATCGACAGCCGATATTCGGCATTCTGGTACTTGCTCTCCTCTAGATCAGCCGCTACTTCCTACATGTGTGGATGATGGCACGTTCCGGAAATAAGAGAAAAGATCTTACTTACTATAAAACTAGAAATTTTCCCATAGTAAATAGCTTTAAGATATCTACACAGCTGATGACCCTGGTAGAGGAGGGGTACTTTCTGAGATACAACAATATCTCAACAATTCATAATAGTTGACATAGAAAGAAAACAGAAAGAGAGAGGAGTATCTTTTGACATTAAGTGGGCTTGTAAAATCGCGAAGGAGCGTATCTCAAAAGAAAGCCAGACTTCAGGAACAGTGGCAACCTTTTTTGATTTCACTGGCAATGCATGCATTTTCAGTGATGTCACCAAACTTGCATCCAACCATGTTCATACCTATTTCATTGATCAGATGTGCTACAATCCACACTCTTTCGCAAAATCTGTCCGTCTGGCCAGAAAGGATCAAAATACTTGAGACAGTATCACTGATGGTGCACAAAGAGTGTAGAACTCTTGTGCACCACATGCAGAGTAGTGGACAAGTGCCGGACTATGGCAAACAATTATCAGTGCGCGTAATACTTCACGACCACTATTGCCGACAATGGAAATACAGTACCAACAGCGAATTATTTTCCATGCAAACATGTGGGAATATTTCTGAATATTCGCAAATCGCACATTTGCGAATATTCGCAAATATTCGGGAATATTAGGTAATAATTGCCGCTTTATATCCAAAGTGAAATATATCACAAAGCACATTGCAACGCTTGAATATTCGCGAATTTACAATGCGCGCTTATGCGCGCTTATACGCTTATGTGCAAAAATGCGCAAACGTTCGCGAATACGTGGAAAATAATTCGCTGTTGGTACTGTACTACACAATGTGGCATCCTACAGGTACCAGTGAATGGTATCAGAGCTACACAGCACATGAATTTAATAGCTGCCCCTTCAAATGCGGACTCTAAAAAAAATCTCGCATCGTTCACACATGCAACATTGAGGAAGAAGAACATGAGAAAGAGCGCCCTCAACAGCTGACGAACAACCAACCTTGATGAGCTGCGCAAAGTACTCGCCCTCGATAAAGTTGTCAGTCTTGATGAAGATTTCCCTCAGCTTACTCTCCCCCACAGGGTTGTACTTGGAGTTGAACTTGTCAAAGCGATGGAAAGTGTTGCGGTCCTGGATACCCATGGGAAAAAAAAATACGAACAATTAGCCACTTTAGAAAACGTGCATGAAATTGAGCAATGTAAAAGGGATTCTATTGGGATACAAATCTAAGACCTTTGGATCTGGTACCAACTGAGCTATGGAAAGCCCTAGCATGACGGTTGTCCCTGAAACCCTGCAATTTTCACTGCTTGTACGGTGAGAAACTATCACCAACCTGACATAACTCAAAGGGTAGAAATCAACTTGGGTATACATGTGACTGTGCACCTCAAAACAAACATAAAGTCATTCAAATTCATGAAATTCTTCCGCCGAGATGTTTTCATTGCAACTGATTGACAAATTGCCCTACATCGACGTAAATAAGCACTGAATTGATCAGTGTTTTAGTAGTAGCCATGATAAAAAAAAATGGGCGTACATACTCGAGCAGGATTCGAACCTACGACCTCCTGATCACCGGACAGGCGTCATCTCCACTAGACCACCGAGCTTTCGCCCGACAGCAAGTGTTGGTTCAAATCCTTATAGCATGCAGCGGGTACTGCTTTGTTATTCAAATTCATGAAATTCTTCCGCCGAGATGTTTTCATTGCAACTGATTGACAAATTGCCCTACATCACATCAACGTAAATAAGCACATAAAGTCGCACACACTGATTTTGCGTGAGGACTGAAAATAAGTGAAATGGGTCAACCTAGCCGAACTTGACTTTTTCATATTTTCTGAAAGAGCGGGTCTTCTTTTACATTATAAATGCTAAAATTTGGTATCATTAGACGGGCAGGAAAGTGTGTTTTTTTAGCAGTTTATCTCGAACCTTTTGGTAGAATAGTGTGATTAGGTGTGTCTTTAGAATCCCTTTTTCATTTCTGAAAAACCTTGTCCACACTCTTCACTTTCAACTCTAATAACTTTTGAAAGGATAGTCCTACTGCTTTGAAAGTTGGCATTAATTATGGACAGAATGTGTTAATGACGCATGTTTAATTTCAGTTTAATCTGATAATCCCTTCATTGTTGTTACTCTGGTGTTTTACTTCCTGTTTTTTGTCCCAATTATCGCACAGCCAGCACGGTTTGGTAAAGATTAAGCGCTTGAATAGACACTGTACTTCAGAGCCTCTTTTCTCAGTTCACACTTTTCCTGAGTTTGTGCTTTCTTTCCAATATCTAGATAGGCTAGGAGAGTCCATTTGATTTGAGTTATACATCATTTTAAAGCTTGAAGTCTGCTCTTTCAGAATATGGTCCTAACTAAAAATTCACGTCTGGCGACTTTTTGTTTGTTTTGAGGTGCAGGGTCACATATGTGAGGGATCATTGAAGTGATGTAGCCTTTTGTACACATTAAGAGAGTCAATTTTTCACACATATCTAATGTTTCTGGTCATTTTCCCTACTTGTTTGAATTCAGAACTCAATGATGAGTGTCCCATACACATCATAGCTGGCATAATATTAGAAAATAAATTCATTACATTTTGATGGTGAAATATGAAAATGAAAAACGACTGAAAGAATCGCCTAATTTTGCTGACTTAGCTGTGACATTCAAAGAGGTGGAAAAATCCCTCAGCCATAGAAAGGTTTTTTGAAAATTATGTTTCTATGGAGATATCTCTGCACAAATATTACCATGGTAATCAATTTCCCTTACAGCTATTCTACTAAGTGTCATTTTTGATGGGGAAAATTTGGCATGGTAAATCTGGACACTTGTTTACATATCTGAAGGCATTCATTTTCAAACACAGTTCAGTTTTCCTCACAGCTTCATTTTGACACAGTGTTAGAGACTGTGGAAGCACATAGGACTACACAGCTCATATCTTTCTTCAAACAGACATACAGTGCTAGTATAACTCAGGCAGCAGTGATAAGACATAGCAGCAGATGTTGCAATCAAATTTAATTTAATACTAGATGTAAATAGAACTGACAGATTTCATCAACATACATGTATCCCGATAAACAGATGAGACTATGGCATTTTCCTATGTGATACTCGAATCAGATATATACATCAATTTGCTTTCTCTCAGTTCTTCTTTCTGTTAATGTTAAATTTGATTCAGTTTCCTAACTGTCCACAACTGCAACACAATAATTATCCTTTCTTGATTTTTAAAGTTGGTGGAAAGTCAATGTTCATATTATTTAACCCGTTGAGGATGAGTCCCGAGTATACTCGGGCAAGTGTCTATGGGAAATGCGTGTTGTAGCAAAATCAGTCCATCCTCAACGGGTTAAGTAAATAATGCTTCCAAAGCCATGTGTTCATTATCAGAGAAGAAAGCCTTTTATGTCATTAGGAGGAAATACAGGAGGACTGTCTGATCCAAATAAATGAATTCTTGCGTCGAGCTTAAACGCTGAATAATCAGTGCTTATCTCGGTCGATGTAGGCCAATTTGTTGACTGGCTTGTCCATGTAATATGCAGTCCAGAAGAATTTGCAGCAATTACCATGGTGAAACAAATCCACATGTTGGCAATTCTTCACGGACGGACAGAGAGAGAGAGAGATAGACATACAGGCAGACAGACGGACAGACAGTAAGATGGAGAAAAATAAAAATTATATCAGACAAAGAGACAAAAAGTCAGATAGGCAGACAGACTGACAGATATATAGACAGAGACAGAGAGAAACAGACAGAAAGACTGTCAGTCATACAGGGGGAGACAGATTCGGAACAAACAGAGAGACAAAGAATGATCAGATAAAATAAAGGAATGGAAACAGACAGACAGTCAGACAGACAGACAGTCAGATACTAAGGAGAGACAAGTGAATACGGAGAAAATATCAAAGATACAGAAAGAAAGTGAAATAGGAAGACAGAGACAGAAAAAAACCAAAAAAACAGACAGAAAGATGGACAGTCAGACAGGAGGAGACAGACAGATAACAAACTAAGGGAATAAAGGATGAGCAGATAAAACAAAGGAATGGAAACAGACGGACAAAAAGACAGACAGATGGATAAACATGGGATGACAGACAAGGACAAAGAATAACAGATATATGAAGAGAGAATGTGAGAGATGGGGACTGATGGCAAACTTACAGCATGTACGTCAAGCATGTCCACGTTCATGTCGTAGGCATTGAGATTCATACTGTCAAACACCTGGAATATGGTGGGGAAAACAGAAAAAAAGAAGAAGATGAAGATAATGAAAATGAAATTCAGGTGAAAGATTACAGGACGCTGTATCATAAAATAGGTGTCTTGCATATAACCCAGCAGAAATCTTAAAGCAGCTCCTCGGCAGAAATCCAGTAGAAATCACAAATTCGCATACTGCAAAAGTGGATATTTTCATGTGAATATTAAACAATTCATGTTCAGTCAGGTAAAGCGAATTTTGCATGTCTTTAATTCCACAGAATCAAAAAGTAACCTAGTATTACATAAAGAAAGCACAAATTTTTGCGCTATTATTTTTGCGCTAGGTGCATGTCACCTAAAATGCGCAAAAAATTTCCACTCTTACAGTAATTACAAGTACAAAGCACTGGTAAAGAGACACATTCTTGTTTTGTTTGTTTGTTTAAACTTTCACAGGCGCGGTGGAGCACCCCAATTATCTCGCAGAAATCCATCGGCAGCCGAGCCTCATTTGCATAAAGTAAACAACATGTACTCGCGTAGTTGAGAAAAAGTAAACAACTTCTCAAGCTAATAACAATTTAAGGAAACCTATTTTTGGATTAAAATTGAGTTAGTTTGAATTTGAAAACATGTCCGAATATTCACATATAACATATCAAAGGATTTGACAATGATAAAATGTGAAATTTTAGCGAAAACCTGGCGAGCAAAATTACCAAAAATATGCCTCGAAAATCATCCTAAGATTCACGAAGTGTGATTGCGGTACAAAAGCGCCATTCGGACAAAGTACACCGACATTTATTTATCTGCTTGCATTTTAAATGTCATACCGTAATATTCCCGGCCATGGTTGTGTCGGAAAAAACCAGAAGGTGATGTCAAAAATGACACGAACGCTAAGCGTACAGGTCGGTCCCATGTATATATAATCGCGTCACTGTAGCGTTGCATATCACAGCACACACAACGCATTGCTGCATGCAGCGTGCGCGGCAGCAGCTCAGCAGTCACCGCCGTGCGACACTCGGCCACTGCACTTTTATTTGATTGAATAAATGTAATTTCTTACCTTCTACGAAGGAGATATTTTAACAGAAACAAAAACACGAGAAAGTAGAAGTATGCAGACTGAACTGAGCTGACATGTTAATCTAAAAACTGAGAACTGTGTTCTGAGACAATATAGATCTAAATGCAAAAAATCTACTCCTGTGTCACATTACATGGCATGTGTGAGGAAGAAGAAAATTTGGCCTAGGGAAGGGGGAGGGGGGAGGAGGAAAAACTATTTGTTCATAAATATTCGATGACACAGAAAATCCAATCTTTATCATTTTTTTTTCATTTATATGATTTTTATTTAATTTTTTTTTTTGATTACCTTCTACTGGGTGGATGGCATAGTTGGACGAAAGCAGATGGGGGCCAGTTTATGTAAATCTGAATTATTTTCAGCGGCCATGTTCTTTATTGATGTACATGCAGGTAGGCATTAATTTTGTGTGTGTGTGTGTGTTTATCACTATCATGTGTGTGGTACTGTCTTTCTTCCTATGTACATTGTTTTAAAGTGTTTTTATGTATTACGTATTAGTAATTTTTGCTACAATTATGTGTATGCACCTTCTTCCAACAAATCCTTCCATATTTCCTCTCAGATGTTGTCCACATTTACAAAATCATGTATCATCCTCAGGGCTGCCAACTCTCACTCATTGAGAGTGAGACTCACTCATTTTGGTCCTTTCTCACTCTAAAACTTTATTTCATTTGCATGCATTTCTATTGATCTCACTCATTTTGACTCCGAAATTATAGCATTGGCCTATGGGAGTCTCACTCTCAAGTAGTTTCCAATGTTGGCAGCCCTGCATCCTTCTCACACATTCCAATAGCAGCATCACTTTCCTCAATGATTGCCTCTTCCAACTCGGTGCACATCAATCGTACAGAAACGCATAAACAGAAGTATGCATCCCACTGAAGCTACGGTCACAGAAGTCCTTACGAACACTGTAAAAATGACCGATTTGTACAGCCCGAAATGGACAAAAATCTTTGTACGGCATTTGCAGGGATATCTGTGACCGTAGCTTTAATTCCGAGAGAAGTAATATTAGATTCTAGTTCACAAGTTAACAGAGGGATGATCTGCATGATTGAGTGCTTTGATTTCTACTTGAATTTTATTATAATTTAGAGTTTAAATGTTAGTGTTACTTAAATACGGTGTTATTCATTCAGCTTTGCTGGCCATGGTCATTGCTGAATTCATAACTAGGAATAGAAAATTTCATAACAAACACATTCCTGCTTATGATTTTTATGAAGAAGTTAATCGCATGTGCTACCAAAATCGCAAAAACAACGCGCAAAATCACAAGCTTCACACCCGGGCCTCGACACATTCACAAACACAATCACAGGCTCCGCTCAGCTTTCTACCAACTGCTAAGGTCCACCGCCCGGGCCGGCCTGGCCGGGCCGAACCTCGAGCTCGGCCTCGACAGAGACGCGCCGCAGAGTCCGATCAAAACCACATCATGTCAGACCGTTAATATTACATTGTTATGATTATTTTACTCATTTAAACGAAACATTAAGATGTTTGTAAGAAATACAACATTCAAATATGATTATCACGAATGGAATTTCATCAAACTTCCTACTTACCAAATCACACAGCACGAGAATCCCAGCTGGCAAAATTGACTGCGGCCGCACAGCGTCACATGCAAACCAACAACAACGCACGAAATCCTGAATCTCACGTATCCACGCACGCATCCCCATGTTACGGGAAAAGAAATGACGTCATTTTCAAATGTTTCGCTGACTACAATTTTCTATTCCAAACCCTGTAGAAACAAGTTGATTTCTCAAAAAGTACAGGTGGAATCAAGCGAAAACTTTCACCATACATGGATTGAGGCCTGATGAACTTATGTTGCCAATTTCGGACACATTGGAGCCCGGCCATGGTCCAGTCGAAAAAAAACAGAGAGCATGTTTTGCGAGAGGTGATTTTCAAAAAGCTTTAATATCTCAAGTTTTAGTGCAGCAAATTTCATAATTTTTTCATCAAAAGGAAGATTTTTAAAAACTTAGATAGTGTGGGAAGTTTGAGTTTACTAGCGGCACGCATAGCGGCACAAGGAGAAGGTAAAGATTTGACTTTTTCATGCACTCAGTTTCGGGCAGCCGTGGATGCCCGTTGGAAATTCAAATAGAACGGGGCGATAATGAGATGCAAATTGGGGTGCTCCACCGCGCCTGTTCAGTTCTGTTGTAACTACGTAAAGTAAAATGGACACCACTTTTATTCACTACTGTTGCTTTGGGTAAAACTTCCAAGCAAACTATAGCATTAGGCTCGTTCACACACAAGGGAAAAAGTGCGATTTAAAAATCGATTTTATTATCGCGATCAAAATTTCGAAATTTTTTCCAGTGTGGACAGAAAAATCTCACTAATTACCGCGATCCTTATCGCGATCCAACTTGCACTATTAGTGCGATTTTTCAGAATAATCGCGATTATTTTGCCAAGCGTTGTGTGTGTGAGCGCGATCGAGATTCGGAAATCGGTATTTTTAATCCCATCGTTCGTAGCGCGTGCGAAACTCTATTGGGACTGCGGGGTCAGTCTTCGGTCATGCAAGATTCGCGCATGCGCAGTTTGGCCACTGATCGTTCTTTCCTTGCTGCGAAGTGCGATTTTTCCCTGTGTATGAACGGTCGAAAAAAAAAATTGAAATTTGGATCGCGACTGAAATTTCGATTTTCGTTGTTTGTGAACCGGCCTATTGGCCAAGAGCGACATCTGATAGAAATGTGCCCCCAGGCCAACAGGAAGGCCATGGTGACACAATAAGGATTATGGGGACCGGTTTATCTCTATTCATTAACACTTAGTTACCCCAGCAAAGACAGCACTCCAGTAGGTCTACCAATTGTCAAATAAAGCACAGTATAAAGGGTTAAGGGTAGCAAGAGTTACAACTTTTCATGAGTAAACAGGGCTGCTAACGATCACATATCCAAACATGTAGATTCCAAAAAGCAATCAGTGAGATGTCTGTGTGTTACATATACCTCATTAGGCTTTAAAGGGAGAAGAAACCAATATGCACAAGTAAATCTAAATTGAGAGAATACTGCAGTATCAATCACTGTTAATACTTTTGAACGGATCATCCGATTTTCCTTGAACTTCACCGACATGTTCTATCAATATGGCTGCATTCACTTATAATCTACACACATATTTCGCTTTCATTTTCCTGAAAAAAAAAGAAGCAATCCCCTCCCCCACCCCAAATCAGGAAGGCTTTGAAATTCTTTTGTTAGGACATTGAAGAGATACTTTGTACATGCATCTAGTAACAGAGCTTGAAAAGTGGGCAACATACTGTATAAGCTGTTATTTTCGCGTACAGATATTTTTGTGAATGAGGAGGTCATGAACATTTTTGTGAGATGTTGTTTTCACACTTTTGATACCGACGCTATCACACTCATGCCTGTCAGTTCGAGATATTTTCAAGTGTTGCTAATTCGTGCTCCAACAGTGATTCGCGAAATTCACGAAAATTAAATCCTCGAGAAAATAACAGCTTAAACAGTAATCGCTCTTCCACGTACCTCCTTGAGAGTCATGGCTCGTCCGAGCTTCTTGTCGAAGTAGACCTCCCGCGACGCCTCCGTCTTCATCTTCTTCTTGATGAAGCGCAGCAGGTGCTTCTGGTTCATGCAGGATGCTGCGTGGACGTGAGTATCCACCTAAGGGAAAATTGGAAGCAACATATTTATATCAACTATGCATCCTCAAATCATATGTGCATTACATTCTAAACTAAAAAGTAGCAAGGAACAATATACTGATGAATTTAAATTTAAAATTATCTCTGTATAGTTTTAAATAAAATTACAATTTTTTTTTTCATCCCTGAAGCCATATTGTATTTCTCAAATGACCTGATTATTGCAAATGCACTTTGATTTGTCTTTTGCTTTGTCTTTGTATTCTTGTTTTTTTTCTCCCTTTGTTCATTTCTTTACTTGGCTTCCTGTTATAATGCAATGCTTTAGGGGGTCAATATTTTACAAGGCCCATTGCTTTTAACCTTTGACCCCTTCACATCAACTTACATCCTGATACTTCTTTGTTTTGTTGACACTTTTGTCATATTAATCAAATCAATGTATAATATCCAAATCTGTCTATAAAAGCCATCCAAGGGAGACGAAAAAAGTGGCCATTGTATACTGGTGGTCGCTACAGACAAGGTCATTAACATGGCTTTTCTCTTGAGGGAAACTGTGTTTGAAGTGGTTGCATACGGCAGGTGGTCACTATAGACAGTGGTCGCTCTATATGGAGTTTTTTTTTTTATAATCTCTTTTATATTTGTTTCCAATGAAAGACTTGTCAGTTGTATCTACGATGAATGGGAATAGACTTGAATTGAATTGAATTGAATTGGCTTAGGTATAAAGCTAATATAAAGAAGAGGGGGAGGGGCATTCGTTCCTGACCTTGCGGATGTTGTAGAAGTCACGGTGAGGCACGCTCTTCTGCGCGGCGAGTTCCTTCATCTCGTTCAAGAGGTTGTGAAGCTGGAACTTGGAGGACAGATACGACAGCCGGCGATAGGAGAACGACTTACTGCAAAAGATTGAAATAATCAAACAAACAAACGATCAAAATCCAACAAGAGCAAAGTAAGGGATGAGATTGATAGGGTTTGGTGTTGACAACCACAAGGATGATGGTACAGAGTTCTTAATATGTGACCTGCTGCAACAAAAGGATCCAAAAGTTGAGGAATTTTGATTTTCTGAGAATGACATGACATTAATTATTCCCTTACTCTTCCGCTTTAATTTCACATAAAATACGACTCATAAAAATACTCAGTTGCAGAGATATTGGTGATTTTATGAGATTATGTCGAGTGATCGAGGAAATTGGTGTTTTGAGGAAACTGCCTCTGCCTATTTCCTCAATATTTTCTTTATATTATTGCCCATGCATAACATCACAAAACACTGTAGTTTTCTCATCCAGTGATGGTGGCACAGAAATTTGAAAAATTCATAACTTTTTGATGGATTGTCTGATTTTCCTAAAACTTTGCTGATGCATTTTACATACACGCAGATTGCTGCATTCCCTCAATCTACATAAACACATGCATATTTGGGTTCCATTTCCCTTTAAAAGTGGAAGAAGGATTTTATCAACTCCTTCTCTAATTCCTGTTACTTTCACCCCCTGTTACCAGGCAAAAGGAATCTTGATATCCTCTTACATCGGTCCATTGGCAATCAGTGCCAGCAGCTTGTTCATGTCCATGAGGAAGGTCGCCCGGTCCGGATACGCCAGCTCAATTGGCTCGTTGCGCTCCATCTTCTCGGCATCCTCGAAGACGCGAACGACCCCTTCGACGATCCTCAGCTCACAAGAGATGGCGTCGGGCATCTCCAGGGAGAAGGGGTCCGACCTCGATGGAGGATTTATGGGGTGATCTAGAGGTCATTTGACAAAAAGACAGGATGTGAAAACATCACCTTTAAAATCTCAGTCTCAGACATCACTTTCAAAATTTCAGTCTGCTTCAAAATCTCAGTCTGATTCTGTTTCAGATATACTTCATGATGAAGCAAAGACTTGCAGTATCATTGTCTATTCTTGTGATCTGAGTTTGACTGACTTGGATTTGCTGTTTGAAATGGAAGATTTTACCTCACTCAAGTGATCTATGACATTGACCTTGCCACCTTTGACCCCATGACCTGAAGAAATAATAATATAATTACCTATCCTTGTGACAAGTAAAGTTTGATTAAATTCATCAAATACTTTTTGAAGTCATCCTTTGATTGTTTGAAATTCAAGTTAATTCTACCTCACTCATGTGATCTTTGACCTTGCCCACCTTTGACCCTATGACCCCATGAAGTCTATGATGTTCATTTCAGCAAAGTCATATGTACATACAGTACACACTTCAGCAGGGCATGTGAAAATATCTTTTACAGTGTACGGAGAAATGATTCAGAGTTGACCGATGGATGGACAATGCCAAAAACTTTATGCCCTCAGCATCACCATACAGCAAAAGTATAGGAAGTATCAGTAAACCAACTTTAATATGACATGATGCTGTAGCTTTACTCTAGATGAATTCAAGATTTTTCACCCTTTGCAAGGGAGAGTCATATTCATTTCCCCCCATTTTCCATGCCATGACAACACAATATTCTAAACCAAAGTCTTGTTTGTTGATGAAGGTTTGCGCTAAAGACAGTTCTCCTACAACGCACTGCTTAGAAATTTGGCTTTTTTCTTTGAGACTTGCCACTATCAAGTGATGGTAGAAATCCATTGATCATCTTGTTCATGGCATTATATTTGTGCCTTGCTTACAGCCCCCAAAACAGATATACCTACACATGTCATGATCTACACATGCATTTGAATACACAGAAGCAAACTTTAATATTACTTGATACCTATTCCTCATTCTTGTCTGGGGAGGATGAGATTATATGTAATGGGGCAGTGAAGTACATGATTATCAGTGCATCTCCAAGAGGAGAGTCCAATGTATTCAGACATATTTGTTTGAAATACACAACTTACAGGACCACTGCAAGCATTTAGAGCAATATATCTTAGATATAAAGTATATCAAATATATACACAGCAAAGGTACATGTATGACAGGTGATGTTTGGATGGGGGAGAATCAAGAAAGGGAACATATATCTCTCTCTCCCCATCTCTCTCATTATCCTTTTTAAAGGAATGGTGTAGTTTTGGTTGAAATGAGGATTAAAGGGAAGGTAAACCCAAAGAGCAATGTGGATTGAGTGAAAGCAGCAACATTAGTAGAACACATCAGTGAAAGTTTGAGGAAAATCGGACAATCGATGCAAAAGTTATGAATTTTTAAAGTTTTGGTGTTGGAACAGCTGGGTGAGGAGACTACTAGAGGTTATGACGTATGAGAGGACTACAATACAAAGAAAATATAAAGGAAATTCAACAAAAATTCATTTTTCTAGCATTATGGAAGAGCACTTGACTAACCGCTTTCAGAAAGCAGGGGGAATAATTGTTACCCTTAACATATGTCAGTATCAAGTTGACAGAATTTGTAATTTTCATGAAAAATGGATTTTTGTCGAATTTTCTTTATATTTTCTTTGTATTGTTGTCCACTCATATGTCATAACTTCTAGTAGTCTCCTCATCCAGCTGTTCCAACACCAAAAGTTTAAAAATTCATAACTTTTGCATCGATTGTCCGATTTTCTTCAAACTTTCACTGATGCGTTCTACTAATGTTGTTGCTTTCACTCAATCCACATTGCTTTTAGGGTTTATCTTCCCTTTAAGGTATAAACTTTTTGCGAGATAATTAGAAACCACTTTTATGAGATAATTAGAAACCACTTTTATGAAATATTAATGATCATACAATTTCAAGAGGAATGGAAAGTTCATTTGATGGAAATTAGTTTTGAAACAGCTGAGATATCCAAAAACAGAGGTCCTACTCTGTAACATCTTTTATTAGGACCACTCTGTTTTACTTTGTTTTTGCATATCTCAAACCCTTCAAAACTGAATTTCATCAAATAAACTTTCGATTCCTTCTGCAATTGAATGCACTTTAACATTTCATGTAAGTGGTTTCTAATTATCTCACAAAAATATCTTTCTATCTTTCTACTCTTTTCACTATATTCTCTCTCTCTCTCTCCTTCTCTCTCTCGCTCTCTCTCTCCCCCTGCTCTTTCTCTTCCCCAATTTTTATTTTTTCTTTCATCCTATTTTATTTTTCTCTTTTTCCTCTCTCTCTTCATTCCTGCTCTAGCTTTTCTCTCTCCTCCTCCTCCATTTTCCCACTCTCACCCTTTTCATTTAACCCGTTCCTTACGGGAACCTGGTTTACCAGGTTCCCGTGGGAGCAACTGATATACGGGAACCTGGTTTACCAGGTTCCCAAAATGAAGACAAGGGTGCCTGCTTCAGTGGCCTAAATTCATGTTTCTTTGTGTTAAAATGCTCAGAAAAGTGGGTTTGATAAAAAGATCAGAGGTTATTCTATCAGGATTTTTCCTCCTGCTGTTTAAAAAAAAAAAAGGATTTTACAGTATTATGTACCTTTTCCTGATTTAGTTTTTTGCTTGTTCTGCTGTAAACTCGTACGAACATGTACATAATGATCAAGGCTGAGATCAGTTAGAAATGCGGGTTCGCTGACCCCTGTCACCTCATTCAGGTACCTGGTTTTGTGTAGAACAAAAGATTCTGAGAGCTCATCAGCGCACGCTCTATTCATACCTCGCACCCGATCGATATTTCCATTGTTCACGGGCACATGTAGTTGACCGTAGAAAGGGGGACACAATGAACCGCTTGACTGCCTTCACACAGCTGGATTACCAACCTGTGTGCCTCTCTGTCGACGGGCGAAAAGAATCTTGTTTGGGGGCATTAAAGGCACTCAGAGAATTGCGGAAGGAACGGGTTAACTTGTCATTCTCTCCCTCCCTCTCTCCTTTTCTTTCTCTCTCTTCTCCTCATATCTTCCCACTCTTTTGCTTTCTCCACCCCCTCTCTCACTTCTGTTAAAATGATGGCAGATGTTATGATTTTTTTTTTGACAAACAATGTGCTCACGGTGATTAATTTTGATGAACCAAACGCGCAACTCATTTTTTCTTCTTTTTGCCAAATGAAATGTTAACCCTGGCCGTTAGCAGCAATAAATTGAAATGGCGCATTTGCCTTTCACTATATCAATTTTTGTATTTACAGGCATTGTACTCAAAGTACAAGCTGCATACAGAAAACATCATTTGATTTTGTTACTTTAATTTCTTACCTCTGACTGTACATCATTTTTCAAATACTGTGATATGCCTCTAAATACAAATGTACTTATCTCAATCTAAAATGTAAGTTCAGGCTCAAACTTGCAATGAATAATCTGTATTTGTAACAACATAGCTCACTCCTACAGCTGTACTACCCTCACTGTTCATCTGGAGTGAAAAGCATACAAACAAACAAACCTACATAGATCTATTGCCTGCATGAAATGCGCTTTGAAAAAAAAAATCAAGGTGATTGAGCAGCAAGTTGTTTTGTACAATGGGAAAGCAACAACACAACATAGGAATGACTCCATATTGACAGTTTAATCCCAGCACTGCCATCAACAAAATGTTGGATGATTTGAATTAATTTGAATAAATTTGAATAAATTTTCTCATTTGAATTAATTTTCACATTTGAATTAATTTGAATTAATTTTCACATGGAATGCACTGGATGTTTGTAAAGCAAGCAATCAGAGAACAAGATGGCTCAGAGTCCCCTCCAAAGGACTACACAATGGGGAATAACGTGCCTTGCCTCGTGGCACAACTGTTGCTGCCATGAGACTTGAACCTCTGGCCTTATGATTAGGATCCTGTAGCCTTAACCACTGAGGCACAGCAGTACAGAAAATTTGGGCATTTCTTCAATTTCAGCTTTAAAGAGGAAATTCAAAGAAAATTACAACTTGGTGCAAATTATATGCTGCATTCATGCTAGAATCTTGGAAATGAAAAAAAAAAAGTTACACGTTTGCTTATTCCACAATGGGGAATGTAACACTAGCAAAGAGAAAATTCATATGATGTCTGCTGTAATATCTTTGAAATCTTTAATATCTTTGAATGTACAGTTTAAGTAGAAGTTTCATGCATGGGTTGCACACCCAGACACACACAATATATATTCAGATAAAATATTTGAATCTCTTGTTTTCTTCACTGAAGTATGTCATTTCAGAGAAGATATCAGAAATAAAGGCCATTTTAAATCAGCAACCGGGAATTTATGTTGTCTTGTTAAGATGCAATCTCTTTTCTTTCCTTCAAAGTTTGTCAAAATCTTTTCTCAGTTCACCGTTTTCAGTTCACAGACAGAACAGAAACCCTGAAATTGTCTAGTCTCCACCACCGGTATTATTCAAGCACAGACGCACAGCACACTCGTTAAAGATTTGCTAGTTTTGACGAGTCTCGAAAATTTCATGAACAGATTAGTTTTGATTGATACTCGGGGTAAGATTAAAGTATTACTAATAACTGATTGACAAAGTGCCCTACACCAACATAGATAAGCACTGAATTTATCAGTGTTTTGCTAGTAGCCATGATAAAAGAAATTATGGGTGTATGCAGTACCCACTGCATGCTTCAAGAATTAGAACCAGCACTGGCTATCAGGTGGAAGCTCGGTGGTCTAGAGAAGAAGAGACCTGTCTGGAGATCAGGAGCTCAAAGCTTTGAATCCTGCGCAAGTACATGTACGTATGCCCATGATTTCTTTTAATCATGGCTACTATCAAAAACGCTGATCAATTCAGTGCTTATTTACGCCCATGTAGGGCAGCAATTTGTCAATCAGTTGCAATAAAAACATCTTGACAGAAGAATTTCATGAATTTGAGTATCTCAAATTATTGATATAAAAGTTATGATCTCATGAAAATGGTCAGTGACACATTTTCAAGCCATCTAAAAAAAAAAAAAAACAAAAACAAAAAAACATTTTTCTGGTTGTACTATTTTGATAGTTTCTTTGCTTTCCCCCCCTTAATATCTTTCTCTAAAATTACATTGAATGAATTTTTCTCGTTAAAATGAAGGCCATGATGAAAGTGGATTTATGATATGGAAAGTGTAGAATACACTTCCGCACCACAACAAAATTCCGCTCTGATAACAAGTAAAATCATATGCATGGGAAAGTACAAGTTTCATCAGAAATGGGCTCATAAATGAGAAAGCTAAGGAACCATAAAGGTTCTCATGTTTTCACAGAACATTCACACAGACAGGAGTGAGGATCGGTTCACTACACTCCGGCAAAAATTCGCAAGATTGCTGCTTATCTGTCAAGTGTTAATAGAAAGGGGTGTTCAGGGGGCAAAAGATTTTAGTCACTGCAAAGGTTGTGAGAAAAGCACCCATTATGTGTGAAACACCCAGTAACACTGTCAAAAATCAGGTTGTCACCAAGTATATGGCAGAAGTACGTGTTATGTCAAATAAAAAGGGAATATGCATTTCCTCAAAAAAATTACATGACATATCATTTAACTTTTCACATGTTAAATATAGTTATATTTTCTGTTTTGATGCACTGTACATGATTTGTTTTTATTCGTTTGTACTTTTGAATTGTGCACTGTCAGGAATTTTTATACATGAACCCATTGAAAAACAGCTTATGCTGCATGGGTCTTCCCATTTTGAAATGCATTAACAGAATGAATGAATGAGTGAATAATCATGGTATGGTAAAGAAAGCAGAATACAGTATCTGTGATGGCGGGGTCAACAATATCAAATTGTGATCACAATAAATGTGACATGAAAGGCACATCATAACACTCACAAAAAACTTTTTTGAAGAAAAAAAAAAAAAAGAGAGCAAAAACAACTGAACTGCAATGCCCAGCCCCACACACTCATATCCATGTCTGTATTTTTTTTTTTGTCCTCTGTCCCCTCCCCCTCACTTTAAAAAAGATTAAAGGTGCTTCTTCTTCTTCAAAAAAAAATCATATTGCCATATCCCCCCCCCCCATCTCAAAAGAGAAAGTTTGAATGGTTTTACTGGAAAAAAAGAGGGAAAAAATTGAGGAATTACAGAATTATCAGATGATTATACAAAAGGAATCCCACAACATGCACAAATCTCAGACTTCATATGAATGACTTCTTGCATGGAGTCTTTTTTTATCTTTTTAAGTGATTGAAAAATTGCCCTTCAACAAATTAAATGAGCACTGATTATTCAGCGGTTTCAGCAGAAGCATAAGTCTGATACAAGTACGCAGGACCCGCTGCCATACGGGATCAGGACCAACACTGGCTGTCTTGCAAAAGCTCAGCAGTCTAGTAGTTATGAGGCCTGTCTATGGTAATCAAAGATTGTCGGTTTAAGTCCAATCATGTACAACCAGGATTTTTTTCATCACACGGCTACTACTGTACATAGGTCATGTATTTTGCAGTGTTTTTATTTTTGTGAATTTCCGCGGGTTAGGTGCTATTTGCAAATTTAAGACCACGGAAAATTATTAACTCTGACCTCCACATGGATGTGCTATACATGCATACATGTCTCCCTTTATTGCTGTACTACAGGATCATGAATTCAACCACTTGTAAAAGTGTAGTACTGTAAACTGAAAGATCAGCACTTATTTATATTTATAAAGGGCAATTTGTCAATAGCAATAAAACACAGATTTGCAGCTTATGCACATCGCTTTTATTTAAATCGCTTCCTTTGCCATTAATGAACAAACACAACCACATCCGCACGTTAGATGTGCGTTCAGATTATAATGAAGTATAATAACAATAATAAACGGTTAATAAGCATAATGTGGTTAGGAAACACCTGTATTTTTCATGTGGATGCCTTTTCAATGCACTGCAAATGTAAACCCAGTCACTCTCGAGTACGTAACGACACACGTGGACCTTTTGAGAGTGAAATGTTTGTAAACATGTCGTGTTCTTCTCCAGCACCAACATGCTCAAAATACTCACCTCCCTCGCCTAGGAACATGTACAGAGAGCGAAAAACAACAGAGACAAAGTTTGAAATGTGTATGTACATACAATGTGCATACTATCTATTTTGTAGATGTGCATGATTGTTTAAATATTCAAATAAAACAAACACATTTGTACATAATGCATGTGCGTATGCATATTAAAATTGATCTATAAAAACAGTGCGTATCAAACAAAAAAAATAATAAAAAATAAAGATTTGGGGCTACCAATATTAGGATTTAAATGCTATGCAACTTCTTAGGTTGTATAACCTTAATCAGTGCCCCATAATGGAGTTGTTATGTTCAGTGATACACTATTCTGCTAAAGATAAAATCAATTAGATAAATTAGACTGAAATCTACTGAAAGACACAGGCCTACGAATTTGCATCATGTAGGTGATAAGTGAAAGTGCCATGACTTTTAATTGCACAGAAGAAAAAATGCAACACATGGGAATTTACAGAAAGCTATTTACGACCAAAAAAAAAATATGTGTGTCATTAAAATATCCAGGTGCAACAAATGAGCAGCATTTTGCATGGTAATTGATCTGGAAAATTTATGAACTGCCATTATGTCAAATCTCCTCTGGTGAACCACCACTTTAAAGGGTGTGTACAGTTCTGGTCGAGGTGAAGATTTAGCTTTTAACGTTTTGTGAGATATTCAGAAACCACTCTGTGAGATGTGAAAAAGCGTGCAGTTCTAAGGGGTATCAAAAGTTTATTCGATGAAAATCGGTTTTGAAATGGCTGAGATATCCAAAAACAAGGTGAAACAAAGAGATACTAATAAAGTTGGGGTATGTCACCTTTTATTATTAGCACTTTTTAGGATATCTCAGCCATTTGAAAACCAATTTTCATCAAATAAACATTGAATCCTTCTTAAAATTACATGCTCTTTCATATTTCATAAGAGGCTTTTCATTATCTCATTTAGGAATGTTCAAAACATGAATCCTTACTTTAACCAGTACTGTACAGTCCCTTTAAATTCAAAGCAGGGCTTGATGGAGCCTTGCAACAAAGTGTTACAGAGCGTAACTTTCACAAGAACATGATTTAGATGAGCACTTTTATATGAAAAATGCTAGGTGCGGATACTGTCTAGACAGTATAGAAACTTTAAGATTTGCATCCTGCGTGAAAAAACCAAACAAAGCATATCAAGAAACTTAATTCAATTTAGGGGAAAAAAAAATATCAGCAGTGTTCCCTATGACACTAAACTGGTTTAGCAGCATGATAGGACATGGCAAAAAGTAAAACTAAACATACTACAATGTACAGCGCAAACTGAACAGAAAGATGCAAAATGAGAAACATGACAACACCATCAACTAAAACCAATGCCGTATACATAAAAGAGAGAATCTGGCTAACCTAGTGTTTGGCTAGAGAGCTGTGACTGGTCAATAGCTGGTCCTGTGATCGCCAGGCGCCATATTGTTACCCAGCGCCGGGCACCCCACTCAGTGGTTATTGCTAGCAGATAAAAGCACTGCGCATATATACAATGTGTGTACACACACATGTTAACACACTCTGTGCTTGGTCATGAACTCTGGACTTGGTGAAATGTACTCTGGACTGAGTAACAACATGGCGCCTAGCACTGCCGTTGGCCAGACTCCATCTACAGCATCGACTACAACAGAAAAGTGAGAGCGCCCTCTACTGACTAACCTCTGACATCTTTGAGTGGGCTGATGGCCTCCTCTTCCTCCAGTGGCTTCTTGTCCACCTGGCGCAGGTAGAAGGCCGTGGTGCGGGGGAAGGTCTGCATGGCCTGCTGCATGTACTTCTCCCGGATCAGCAGGGCTTCCACCAGGGAGAGGGAGGCGTTGTGCAGGTCCTCTGGGGGCACCTGGGGAGGGCGGAATTCCCCACAAAAAACAACAACAACAACAATGCAACAATAAAGATAATAGAAAAAAAGCAGGGTAAAGCAATAACTTATGATAGGATATGATGGGATCTTGTCTTGTCTTTGTTTTGCTTTTCTTTTATTTGTTTGTTTGTTTGGTTTGTTTGTTGTTGGTTTGTTTTTGTTTTTTGTCTGTTTGTTTTTTTTTTTTTTTGGGGGGGGGGGGGGGGGAGTGAGAGGGAGGGAGTTGGTATTGGTGTTGGTAAGCCAAGGGGGATAATCATGGCACAGACTTTGGTTGCTGCACGAACACCTGTGGTTCTCGTGAGGAACAATCCACAGCCATTTCCATCAACTGAAACTTTATTGTGTGCTTAAGAAATTTTCTCAAGGATGACAGATATGGCACTCCATATCTTCTTCATGCATGTTCATCACTTCTTGTTGTCCATTACATTCAAATACTAAACGTAGTCAATACTAGGCTGCAATTTTCACAATGATATGCAGGCTGCTCGGGCGCCAGCATTCTACAACATAATCATCTTGGATAATTATATACAAAGTGATGGTTTTGATCTGATGTGATATCAGTAAGCAATTCCCTAGCCTGGTTTCACTATGGAAGCAAACCCTCACTGATATCTAGACATTATCTTTGGAAAGCTGTAGCAACAGGTAAGAACAAAGACCAAATTCCAAAGAGTTTGCACAATATACACTCTGCAATGTGTATATGATACTGGCATCCTTTTCATCCCACAATTTTATATGGACATTGACGGATCTTTCTCCATCTCGTATTAAAGGGATGGTATAGTATTGGTGGAGATGAGGATTGGGGTTATAACTATTTGCAAGATACCAAAAGACCACATATGAAATAATACAGAGCATACCATTCTATTAAAGAGGAATTCAAAGTCTTTTGAAATGAAAATCAGTTTTGGAATGGCTGAGACATCCAAAAAGAAAGTAAAACAAAGCGATCCTAATAAAAGGTGGGTCCCACAATCTACTAAGATTGCTCTGTTTTGGATATCTCACCCATTTCAAAACCAATTTTTCATCAAATAAATGCCAAATCCCTCTTGAAATTACTTGCTCTTTCATATTTCACTTATAAGAGGTTTCTCATTACCTCACCAAAAAATGTTAGAAACCGGAAGTTAGGTCTAGACAAAAACTTGACGATCCCTTTAACAGAGGTTTTGCCATCTCACCCCGCTTTTGTCTTCCCCACTGATGGACACGCGTTGGAACTCGAGGGCGAGCTTGGTGGTCATGTGACTGTAGGAGTCTTCAATCTCCCGGGGCAACGGGGGAGGGCTGTGCTGCTCCTCCATCCCATTCTCCTTCTCAAAGTTCTTGGACAGGGATCTGTGATTGACGACGGGAGCAGGGGAAGAGCGGGATGGGGGTGAACGGGGGATGGTGTGTGGGGGGAGGGGGTAGGGGAGGAACCACGGAAGGGGCGTGGGGAGAAGGTGGAAGATATGATGAAAAGCAGAGGAGAGTTACCATTATCAAGCGAAGAATCATAGATGAGTAACGAGAGGAAGTTGAGATGGAATGAAGGTAAAAACAAAGGAGAATAAACATACACAGGCATGGTTTCACATAGATAGAAAAGAGAAGTATAAAGAAGAACAGAAAAAAAGATAGAAGGAAAGTGAAATAGAAGGAGAGAAAGAGTGAGAAAGAAGGGAGAATTGGAAGGAAGAGTGAAAGAAGGAAGAGAGAAACATAAAGATGGCAAGAGAGAAGAGGAAATTTTTGAACAGACAAGAGACGAAGGCAGACAGAGAGGAAACATATTCAGTGGAAACAACATCACAGAACACATACAACACAGGAGGAAAATAAAAACAAGAAGAAACAAAAGTTTTTCAAGAGTACATCAGATTAGGATGAGAGAAGCAATGGCAGGTAATGAATGGATATTTATGCAAAGTGTGTCAGCGACTTGAAATATATTCTATAATCTTTTGAGAATCTCTATACAGAAGATACAGTATCGACCAATGAGCTGTAAAGCAGAATGATGTATACATACAACTCTCTTCCATAACATCTGTATTTCACATGTATACTTTTACCATTCTGTTGGTTTACTTTCACTCTTTCTATTAAAGCCAATATGAACATGATGTTGAATTGTACTATAAACAGAAGGATTTACGCAGAGTTGAAAATACAAATAAATTAAATTGGCACTTAACATGGTGTGGTATTACACTTTAAATGCTTGAATGTGAATGTCATTTTTATGATCTTTTATCTGCCAATGAATAACAATGGTTTGATTACAAACATTCATACTGCTATCGTTTGTTGGAAATACTCAATGTTAAAACACTCGTTGATGTAGTCATAGTATTGATCACATCTTCGAGGGGGATTTTTAAAACAATTTTTTTCTCTCTCTCTTTGCGTGATACCAAACTTTGTTTTCAGATGAAACCGTGACAGGGCTTCGTTCACACAGCAGAATCTCTTGACCGAAATTCTATATCTGTTAAGTCTTATTAATGCTATACCTCAGATTGCAAAATTTGACCTCGATAGGTTCGTTGCGACGGAAAAGTAGTGCAACGAGACAAGGCAATTCAATGGTTTCACCAACGTCATCCATTGACTTACAATATTAAAGCATCGAGGTAAAGTTGGACAAAGCAGTTATGTTGTCAGAAGTTGGCTAGTACGTGTACCTGTGTGTTTTTCTTTCTGTCCTGTTTTTACGCATGATTTATCTGGGGATGTACATTAGTAATTTTCACCTGTACCTATCAAATGCATTCATGTGAACTGCAAATTAAAATTCATTTCTTTCTTTTTTTTGTGCCATTAGAGTTTTTGTTTGTTTGTTTGTTTGGGTTTTTTTTTTGCACTGGGCCAATTTCATTAAACTTATGTCTATGGTTTTACTGATGAAAGTACTATAGCACATGGTTTGATACCTCTTAAATTCTTGGAATATAATCAACATAATATGATTTTCACAGCAAATGAGCAGGGACATTTGAAGTTTATAGTAAATTAGGTGAAATACTCTATAACATTATACAAATACTGGTATTACCACTCTTACTATGCAATACACATAGTCTATGGGTGCATTATACTGACTGTATAATATGCCAAATATTTAACAAGTATAATATTTTGAAAGCTGGGATTTTTAAGACAATTTTGTGAGTTTTGAATTCACATTTGAAAAGCAGAATGATTGAATTTGAAAACCAGATATAAATGTAAGTACATGTACTATCCCTTTTCAGTATAAAATTTTGAGTGATCTCACAACATGAAGACAATGCACAAGGAACTTGCCTTTAGATATGCATGGCAGTATATATGATAATGAGTTGTTACTATCATGACAATCAATCGACTCGCAAAGTTGATAAATAATTAAAAACATCGCGGAATATACAATGTATACAGTATATACATGGAGGAATGTTGAATGCTTAATTTATCCACTGTAGATATGAATGCAGCAAAAGGTATTTCTGTAACCAGGAGCAGCAATGAAGAAAGTCCTAGAAATGGCTGCCAAAATTTGCACACAAAATCCTAGCAATCAATAAAAAATATATATTTAATACATTATGGAAATTTTCATGTATCTCTCTCATTGGGTCATGTGAACAGATATTCATTCATTTTATTCATTTAGTTGTCTTTGTTTTTCAGAAAGTCTTCTGCAGAATCAAAGAGACTTGGCTGATCTGCAATGAATGATTCTACTTCTGCTCCAACGTGTGGTGTACATTTAAACTAATTTCTGATGTGTACAAATCAAGTAACAACATCTATGCAAATACAATGGCAAGGATTTGATAACGATGTGTTTATATGTTTGTATTTATATCATACAGTATAACAAACAAGGAAATACTATGAATCAATATAATCTAGATAAAAACATTATGAAATAAACATATCAGACCTAATAGAAGAAACATCATAAAATGATAATTTGTGATTTCACCTTGGTTACACCGTTCCATATTCAACTTTTATGAAAATCAAAATCATACTCATGAGCAATTTCAATTGCAATCATAGCAAAAATCATATTATTTCATTATTCAGGTGCATATCATGAAGCATGTATGCTTTGATATTTTATTTTCTGAATCAAGAATGCAAAGCAAGTAAGCACTATGATGAGAGAAACATAATACACTTTAAAAACATGGAAATGAATTATACAGGAGATACATATATATCATCCTGCTGGTATATTTCTACACACACACAAAAAGAAATATATGAATATATACATTCATAAAACTGAACATTTGAAAGAGGATAAAAGTAGGATAAGGCATGACTTCAAAAGTATAGGAGGGAATTAAAGGCATCCATGCCTATTGAGATACATCTGATAAATCAAGTTACAAATTACAAAAACTTTCTATAAAGAGGAAAAAAAAAATATCTGAGACGTTCAAGTAGCAGCCTGGGAAATACCAAATAAAGCTACAATTGTATAATGTTCAAGCAATATCTAAAGCATACAATACTTTGATAACTTGAATGAATATGCAAAGTGAATTGTTCTGTCTGTAAATCACACAATGTTGAGGAAAAAAAAAAGAATGTGACTATTAAACGAAAAAGGGCAGATGAGGAATAGTTGAAGGCATCACACAATGTGGTTAAATCAACAAAATGAAGTTAAGATCATCAAGGCAAGCAAACTCACGGCAAGTTGACTTTGGCAGGTGGTGCTGCAGATGTGGTTTGTGTGGCAGTAGCTACTGCCCCCTTCTTGGGGCTGGATATCATACTACGCCAGCGGGCGCTATTTTTGCGTTCCGTCAAAAAAACCACCGAGGTGGGGCGTGAGATGAGACGGCAGGTGCCCCACGGTTACCAAACGATTATTCCCCGCATCACGGCAAACCAGAATCGATGAATTGGAGGGAAGTTGTTTGTTGTTGTTGTTGATGGTTGTTTTTTTTTTTTTAAGTGCAGCGATGGACGAAGATGGAGGAGGGACAGGGATACATCGAAGGTTGCCATGGTTACAGAGATTGGGTTGCACATTACGGAGAAGCAGATGAGGATGGCAAACATTACCGAACGGGTGATGGGCAGAAAAATTGGCAAGGGAGGTGGGAGGACAATTGGTGATTTATGCCATATTGTTTGTATTACAATGTTTGATGACACCAATAATAATGTTAAGGACAGAGACCAAAATAGATGATAATGATGGTGATAATGATTATGGTGATATCAAAAAGATGATGATGATGTTGATGATGATGATAATGATGATGATGGTATCGATATGAAATGGTGATGGTGGTGATGAAGGTGATGATGATGTTGATGGTGATGGTGATAATGACGATGATGGTGATAATGATGATGATGATGATAAACAGATTGATATCGTGTATAAAAAAATTGTATGGCAATAGATGAGCAGAGAGATAAAGATGGTGCACATAGTGAGATAGAAGTCATGAGAGGGACAAAGATGCGGTCCATGACAGCATACAGGACGTCAGGGATGGAAGGATAAGATGGGTAAAGCAGATTGTATAGACATTAGGGTACCACGCCCATTAAACACAACATTTCCGCAATGATGTTGGTATAAGTAGTGAGAAGATAATAATTTCATATTAATGAATCAAACAATGTGAAGAATTTAGAATGGAGGGAGTAAAGTAAGTTATTGTTTCAAAATTTGAGCATGATTTTTGTTCATGGAGGAAAGCCGGCAACAAAGAATGACATCATTTGTGAAATTGTTACACAAGATGGGAAGTTCATGGTTTTGGATCAGTGGACATGGAAATGTCAGAGAGGCAGCATAAATGATATTAAAGGCAATCATTAGAGATATATCAAAGGAAAAAAAAAATGAAACGACATTGGCCAAGTAGGCGAGATGAAGGATGAGTCATAGGTTGAAGGTTAAGAGATATAGTTGCAGAGACACAGAAGCAAGGTGAGGATGAGATTGTCGGGGTTAAAGAAGAGGCAACAAGTGGACAAAGGGTAACATGGAGGTGGGGGGGGGGGGGGAGGGGGAACCGTTGCCGGAAATTGAAATGGGGAAAGGAGAGAAAAAACAAATGCAAAGAATGATTAGTCGTCAGTTCTGGAACCAAACTCAGAATGAAAGATTAGAATATCATCACATCAATCTACTACTCACCGATCACGGGTGGAACATGAAAGTTATGAACAGCACAAAAACTGATAAAATTTGATCAGCATAATATCATGAATCAAGAACACCACAAACAGGAATTTAGTATTGAATGCCCTTTGGCTTCTGAATGTTGACATGTGTAATGCTATTGCCAATTTGAAAGGATAATTCAGTTTTTTTCGTCTAGTATAACTACAGAAGATATGCTGAAAAATATCAATTTCCACTTGTACTTTATTTTTTCCTTCTTTTTGAATTTTTTTTCTTTCTTTTTTTTCAGTGCAACATGCCTTATATTTGCATCAAAGTACAATGAAATAAGTAAATAAACAAGGCAAAAAAGGCAATGTTTTCATAACAAACTGATATACTTTTTGCACAACACCATTACACATGCAACAGAGGCCGAGCATTAAAACATGGCAGATCAGACAAAAGCATTTCACTGGATATGAAGCTTACTCCTCATTAAAGAAAAACATAACCACACATGCATGGATACTCAAAAAATGGTATCCGTTCCACACCTAGCCTTGGTTTCAGGCTCCTTATGTCATCAAATTCTGTGATGCATGCATACTATATAATGGACCTTTGCGCAATTTGTAATGCAGTATTATAACCACTTCTCAGTTAATCTGCATTATATAAAGCTTTATGCCACTGCCTATTAATTATGGGGGCAATTTGACAAAATATATAAGATCTAGGTAAACAGGCCAGAATATTTATAACCACTGCAACAAATTAGGATGCTTTAATGAGGAGTTCTTCTTCTTCTGGCTGTTATTACTTTAATGCAATAATCACAAAACTCTTTATATGCCACTGGAACCAGGAAGTAGCTCTAATAAGATCAAAAGTTTAAGTGATTGAACCCTTTGCAGCCACACTCAAAATCATTGCCAATTATGAACCTCTTACTAATTTTCCTGAAACCAAGGATAGTGTGAAATAGATGATCACATAGAAGCCCATGTACAATTTTATGAAACTGACAGTTAAGGAAACAAGGAATAATTGCTGGTAAAAATTGCTCGAAGTTTTACTTTCAAATCCCCTCAAGGAAGAAACCATACATCATGAATGCAGTCTACATGTAGCCTCATGCTTTACATAGTAACGTTCCAAGGTCATTTGTTTCTTTAGCTCTTCAATCAGTTTCCAATAGCAATAGTTGCACTCATGAAACTTGATCCCACACACTCATATTCATGTTAGTACTTTTTGACAATACAGTATCTAGCATTATCTTTTATCCTTTTTCTTGATTTGTATGGTTTCCTGAAGGTCTCAAGCATTCAGGTGTACCCAAAAATCTATAGTGTTCCCAGTTCCGCATTATATTCAGACTGTTTTTTTTTTATACAAATGATTAAAACATGTTTTTATCTTCCCTTAAAATTCTACATGGGCTTTAAAATAAGAAAGTCAACAAAACAATAAAAGTGATGTTCACACAAATCCATGCAAGAAAATCAAGCGGCAAGCGCGAAGAGGGAATGTTAAAGCACACTCATTGATAATCATAACTCACAGCAAACTTTAGGAAAGGTGGAAAAAAATCACCAGTGATGTAAAACCACTGCAGTCTAAATTTTACAGTAGAGTACTGGCAGTCACCCCTATTTGCGACAGGGTGCCTATTTGCAGCAAGGGCAGTTACATTTGTTATGAAAAAGGCCTAATCAGAAGTGCAAGAGTACCCTCACTTCATATAACACTTGCGATTAACTCCTGCTTTTGTTCTAAAGTGAGAGTAGGCACACTTGACACTTTTTAGCTGCTTTCTCGATGAATAAAATGACCCCTGTCACAAATAGGCACCCTGTCGCAAATGGGGATGATTACTCTAGATCCTACATGTACATCTAGCATGAGTTGGAAGTTCACAAATGCTACATTATCTTACATATCATGGTTGTCCATATATGATGGTGCAAATGTATGTAGCACCACAAAATGACCAAAAGAATGATATTCTTACAAAACTTGTAAAACACCTGTTTTTGTGACACACAGCCTTTGAAAACGAATATCTTGAGTTTAAAAAAAAACCAAGATTTGCCTGTCTTGTGTACTGCTTCCTTCAATTCAGGTCTCAAAAGGCAAGATAATGTAAAACTAAGATTGCTCTGTTCCTTTGTTGAACAAATTTAGAGTAATATGTTCTTCACTCTTACAGATACCACAAACTCTGTAAGCAAGTGGTTGACTCACTCTACATGTACAACACAAACTGTATAAATTGTATGAAGCCCAGAATGGTTCCAACCAGTGCCGTATATAAAAAGAGTTTGGACAACTACTATAAATTGGATGCCACGTCGTTGCTAAGCATATTTTGCGTTTCAAGGTTAGCATGTACACTCAGACGTAATAATGAAAACCTATCCAGTAAGAGGTAGTGAACAATGGGCACTGCATATGAGCGCACTTTGGTAACGACATGGCTCCAGAAAGATCACAGGCTTCAAAACTCTATAAGCCGAAAACCGAGTTGGCCAGACTCTCTTTATTATTATACGGCACTGGATCCAACAATCAATCCTGTGACGATGAGGACTTTATTACTGTACCACTGATACTGCAGTAACGATTGGTAATGAAAATTTAGAGTCTGGATGGTTGACAGTTCAAAGTAGCCAACATTTCAAAATGTGATTGATCAAGTCCTCACATCAACTTTCAGCATAACAAACTGCATTTGTATCAGTTCAAACCACTTGAAAGGATGATATACATGTAGTTTTGGTTGAGATGGGGCTTCAGGTATCCAATTTGTGAGATAATGAGAAACCTCTTATGTAATACGAAAGAGCATACAATTCTAAAAAGAATCCAAAGTTTATTTGATGAAAATTGGTTTTGAAGTAGATGACATATCCAAAACAAAGCAATGTGTGACCAAACTATGATGAGGATCACTCTGTTTTTATACATTGTTTTTGGATATCTCTTCCATTTCAAAACCAGTTTTCATCAAATAAACTTTGAATTCCTCTTGGAATTATATGCTCTTTAATATTTCATAAGTGGTTACTTTCTAATTATCTCGCAAAAAGTTAAAAGCTGAATCCCCATCTCAACGAAAATTATACCATCCATTTAAAAGATCCATTCATACAAACGGTGTAGCATACAACAAGCATATCTATACTGTATATATTGCTCCTCTCATCACACATTTTATGAATACCCTGACAATGAAATTAATGACATTTACTGGAAAAACAAACAATGTTCTTTTAGAGGTATGCATGTGTATATACATGAAAAAAATGTTATGCTTGTACATACAGCATATCAGAGCTATAAAAGGTGAAAGGTCAAATGAGTGGCCACTTGCCAGATGAGGGCGCCACAAACGGGGAATAAGCACACTGACAGATGGTCTTAAAAATCATTTGGCGACACTTAATATGCAGAATGCAACTGTAGAACCGTTTCATGCTCATGCAAATGCACATTCCACAAACAGAGCGGATCATGCACAAATGACATACATTAGGAATATAACACACAGATGAAGAGGAATCATAAGAAATCTTAAGATTGTTGTTAATAAATGAGGAACAACGCGACAAAAAAAAAACTCAGAACGCGGACAAAATGTGAAAACCGCTTATCCTTTCATTCATTCATTCATTCATCTTGATCACTCCATTCTGTTTGATGGCTCATGATTTTGAGTCTTGTCAAATATCGAGGATCTACTCTGACCCCTAACCTTTGAGACATTATTGCAAGAAAGGAATTTCCCAATCGGAGTAGTTTCGCTGGGTTTTTCCACTGTTCAGTGTAGCCTTCAAAACAACATTGTCATGTCTCAGAATATTGTTGTTCAGGTGTAATTCTAGACTCTGATATTGACAAGTTATGGCTTTCATTGTATTTACCATACGGTCAATTATCAGAAATAATTTCCCGTGCTCATTCAGCGAGTCAATTCACAGCTGAAAATTCAAAGTTCTGCGTCATATTACTTTTGACCTGTGACCTTGTAACCTCTACTCTGTCATACATGTATACACATGTTTACATACCAGGTTGTTGAAATCATTTCAAAACGTAGAAACAAGGGTATTTTGATCAGCAGAATTCCTTTTTTTTTTTCACCTTAAAATTTACCCAAACTTGTCCAACTTTCAAATACAATGTGTACAAACGTAGTTTCATACAAGTATCTACTTCTCAGCATACCAATTAATATGACAATAAACAAAATGAGGGAATGACGAGGGAAAATGTGGACTATGTGGACTAGCTATGTGGACATGCATATATACACAAACAAAATGTCTTGAAATTACAAAGCTTCTATAATCCTTCTATTAAGCAGAGGGCAAAAAAAAAAAAGAAGAAACAGGTAAATCAAAGGTTAAAAAAAGACAAATAAAAAAAGACAAAAGTAAATTTGGTACTTTCCCTGTAGAAAATGGGGAGCAAATCTAATACTTGTGTATAGGGTTTATGCATAGATGATGCGGCAGAATATATGACAAAGAAAAGCATGGTGAGTATATATACCTGCAAAAACATTCATGAGACTGGAGTGTTTTGCATAACTTTGGTTTTATCTGGGGTCATGTGTTTTCGAAGTAAAATGTGTGTGCATGATAAAATTGGCATGTATTACCTGTCCGGTACAGTCTGTTTCTCGTGCCCTGTTTTAAATCTGAGAAGTGGGAAATAAATATTCACTGTGCTACATAAATGAAAGCAAAAAATGCGTCCTTAAACCACTACTGATATGTTTTGGTAGAAGGAGTACTGATGAACATTCATGACCATGCAAAGGACGAGAGTGATGACGCTACTGTACCATAGCTACGACTGTAGAAATACAACCTATAGAGGGCAGGCTACGTCTATCAGCTGAACATGAACCCCGTGTGGAAAGTAGAAGTCAATTACCTTGTGGCATGATTGGTCACTGAACTACCCGATCACAACAATGATGAAAATAAAAGATTGCAGAATGAGAATCAACTATCAAATCTCAAGACAAAAGAGAATTCCATTTTTGATGAATCGTACTTGCTGAAAAAAAAAAAAATGTAACATTTCTATACTACAAAACAGGTACTACTAGTACTAATTCCCAAAATAATGAGGCTTCAAGTATGTTAAAATCAGAGTGGACATCCTGGTATTTGGCCGCGGTTAGCCCGTCTTAATATTGGTGGTACTTGCTCCACAAGCAAAAAGAATGCTTTTGTGATTGTATGTCAAAAGTTTCACTTTCCTTATCAGAGAATTATATAATTATGTATATTTAATAAATCATCTCTCTGGTTCATGCACGCACTTGAGTATATTTCAAGTGCATGTTTTTGACAGTGATGAAACGGCTGGTAGAAAACTTCCTACTTCAAGAGAGAGAGAGAGAGAGAGAGTAGTGAAGTCACATCACTGACCGAGAGTGGCAATCTTGCCGACAAAGTCATGAAGTTTGGCATAAAATGCAAAATTGTTGATTTAAACTCCTTCAGTGCCAATTGGTACTCAAAAGCATACAAAGGGTGAATGAAATTCAGAAAATCTGGCATTCAGTAAAGAGATGGTCTGAACAAGCCATTCACTTCTAAAACATCAATCCAACCAGCACTCCAATCCAAACAACACTGAAGTCATTTGCTGCAATATGGTATTTTTCTTTCTTTCTTTCTTTATTCAGAAAGTATTTTTTTAACCACCCTATACCCAAGATTTGTCAAGGGACACCATTTTCTCATCACATCCCTCACAAAAAAAGGCAATAAAAATATTTTTGTTCATAAATAATCGGATGCTTGCTCCAATTAAAAACTTTATTTCTGTTTCCCTCTTTTCACTCTCTTCTCCTTACATCATACAGCTGACTTTCTTTTTACTCTTTTGGTACGATATGCTTTTGGACCAATTTGCATTCAAACATGCTCTGTCATGGTACAGTTACATTGTAGTATGCTTTAGGAGGACGTCGGGAAGTGGTAAACTTTTGGTGGGTATGGTATGGTACAGTACACTTTAGGAAAGCACTCAAATGCATCCCAATTCAAAGATTTGACTTCACATGGTGCATCATAAGAGACCGTAGAAGAATTTTCATTTTTTTGCATGTATTTCTACAGAAGAGAAACGCCAAATTGCCAGTGACGGCAAAAACGACTGAATTCATCCCAGGATATATGTAAAATTACGACCACCAATAGAAAGTCATCCTGTGACAGACCCGCGACAATCACTTTGACTTAAGATGACTGGCATCACTTCCACACTGCATTGTTGAACACGAGTTGCTGAAGCTGAAAATCTTAATTGTGTGTCAATTATGGACTGCAAAAATTAATCTTTTTCGTTAATGCAATAATCTTTGCCTGTGCAAACTCATCTCTATTAAAGGGGAAGGCTAGTAACTGATCAGTGGGAATCAGTGGAAATGCTGGAAGATGATTGTTCCAATCCTTATGGGATTCATTCAAGAGTTCATTGTATATCTATTGTTGTGTTAAAATGATTTGCTTCAGAACGGTCTCATATTCAAGTAACGTGCAGATTAATGCTCCGTCACTGACCAGGGACGCTAACGTGGAAGCATTTCCACTGATTCCCACTGATCAGTTACTAGCCTTCCCCTTTAACAGAAATTTTCCCTACGTTTTGTCACACGCTGGCACAGCAGAACAGCTTGACTCTCAGGCTGCCGTACCAGAAATTTTCCGAATACATCCAGACCCAGTGAGGTATAACCAATGTCATTAGACCAGCTCTCAGCGAAAGACTTGAAACTGACACAAAGACAAAGTGGACCTCCCGTATTCCCGACCATGTCGGCACTACCGCATGTGACTGCATCTGCTTGCGACTTCCAGAGATGCATTCCTGAATGAACAGCACGCAGAAATCTTGCCTCGTGCAGATAATTATTATTAATTTTTTTTTGTCCTCAATACAACAACAAATTGGTGCAGAGTATAAAATCATGCACTTGTACATCTGAGGGATGCAACACACATGAAATTGAAAGGCAGGTTTAGAATTCCAATCAACTATGAAGCTCCTGTTGACGAACCGTACTGCACACCCATACATATAATAAGAGTCGGTCGCACTCACCCTCTCTACCTCATGCGTATCTGTCGTCGCTGGGCAACCACACTGCAATTAGGACATTGCGTCTTCTACAACTTCACATACATGCAAGCAACCGACATTAATGGCTCCCATTTTTCACGGATCACGCACAGACATGGCAGACATAGCTGAGGCAAGGATGACATAATGTGCCACTGAAGAGAAAAGTGACGGCGTCATCTGCACCATTCGGGGCCGCACGGACAGATACAAGGAAGTAAGGACGACAATTGGACGACCAAGAGACACGATTCCTTTCCCAGCATTCTCTTCTCTCATCCACCAGATTACAGTCTTTCTTTTTTTCTTTCTGTTTTTTTCCCAATTGGCCCACTCACACGATTGCGCCGGCGCAAACCACAATAACAACAACAAAGTCGCCGAGAATTCCACCAAGCCCACTTCTTCCTTGAGATTCCACTCCATCCAAAACCTTAAAGGGATCGTATAGTTTTGGTGGAGACCTAATTTTCAGGTTTCTAACATTGTTTGGTGAGATAATGGGAAACCTCTTACGAAATATGAAAAGCATGTACAAATGTAATTCCATGAGGAATCAATGTCTATTCGATGAAAACTGGTTTTCAAATGTCTGAGATATCCAAAACAGAGCGATTCTAAGAAAGTGTGAGACCCACATTTTATTACGATCACTTTGTCTTACTTTGTTTTTGAATGTTTCAGTAATTCCAAACGCGATTTTCATCAAATAAACTTTGAATTCCTCTTAAAATGGTTATGCTCTGTACTATTTCATAAGTGTTTTCTTGGTATCTTGCAAAAAGTTAAAAGCCCAATTCTCATCTCCACCGATACTGTACCATTCCTTTAAGCCGAGACAGAAAGGGAAAGACAGAAAGAAATAATGAAGGAGAGAAAGACAATAGAGGAAGAGAAGGAGAGGGAGCGCCGTAGGAGGTTCCTTCCACAACTGCGCTAATCTATCCCACGGTGGATGTTGACAATTTAACAGCACAAACACACACACACACACACACACACACACACAAATATGCAGATAAACAACATGTACATTTGTGCTGAAGAGGAAGTCATATTTTGGTCGCCATGAATCCATAGTTGTTCACGTAGACATTGCCATACTCAATGTCCTACACGTACCTTCCATAAAAAGAAAATAAAAATTATAATCCTCCTGAAACTGGGGTATACTATCTGAATTTCAAACCACATCAACAGCATAAAACCGCAGTTTTGTGGGTTGAGTCAGTGAAGTATGTTTGGGATTATTTTGTTAGTGACATTGGTAAAAGAAACACATTTGTTTAGTTTTCAAAGTGTGTGGTGTATTCTTGGCAGATATATAGCTTCAGAGTTATGCTTCGAAGAAGGAATGAGAAATTGAGACAGCAGATTCGTGTTCGCGAGACAGAAAATGCATGGTTTGGCAGCATCGCAGTTCGCAATGCTCCATTTCTGTCACGGATCACATCTCTCCCGGGGTCCGTCCACATTCCATCCAGCCAAGCGGCAATGCTGGGGTTCTCCCCCCAAATCTCGGGCGGCATCTGCATCCAAACTGGTGGAGATGGTGCATGGAGCATTGAGTGGACGTCTCAGGCATATCGTCCTGCACCGGGAGTGCCTGCCATTTGGAAACTAAATTCTGAACATAATCGGAAGAATGTCTAGAAGAAAAGGGATGAAAACTGATAAGAAGTGTTAGACACAGGGACAAAGAATAAAACATCTATTGTAAAACCATGAACATTCGCGGCATGAAACTTTCGCAACTTGGAGCCTACGGCTTTTTTCGCAGCAAGAGACTTTCCCGAATTGCTACTGGCATTCAATGCATTGTGTCAAGAAAAAGGACAAACAAACAAACAACTTTCATGAGCATTTCACTTTCACAAATCTTTGTTCCATGAAATATTCCCAAGTTGCATGCACTCAAAAATTCATGGTTTTACAGTATTAGATTTAGCCTATAGATCACTTCATAGTAAGGTGGAGAAGATGCACCTGACACACAAGTATCAAAAGTTATCACACCCGAATCTACCAACCTGGCGTAGCTTACGACCTTCTGCACCCGCGAGTTCTTCTCCTCGATGTTCTCGATGGGGATGGCCTCCGGGAATTCGTAGTTGGCGCAGCGGGACTCGTCGGCCCGGGATTCCCGCAGGACCTGCTGGGCCAGGTCGGCGTACGTGCTGTCCATCGGGGAGGGCTTGTGCTTGGGGAAGCGGGGGGTGCGGGACGGCGAGAAGGGTACGGCATGGTGCGGCGATGTTCCCGCTGTGAGACAGCAATAGAAACATTTGGATTGAATTTAATTGAACTCATTTCCACATATTAAAGGAAACAAAAAACAAAACTGATCACATGTGCAGTTGAAACTAACAAATCTTAGTGGAGGAATCACATAAAAGTATGCACTAGGAGTTGTTAAGAGTGATCACTTGGATAAAAAACATGACAAATTAAATCCATGTGTCTGCCCACATAAAAGGTTAGACAACAATGAGCAGCTATTTCTACGAATTACATGTACAATGAACTTTTACTCTTAAAAAGGATATCATAATTTTTCAGTCCACTCTGTTTTTCTTCCTTTTTCTTTTGGCGAGGGGGGGGGGGGGGAGAATTCTTTGATTGTGAAATCTTTGCAGAATATATTTCTATGTGAATAATGAATTGCCCTGTGACAAATGATCTGTGAGTTTTCATGCCTGCAACATACCATGAAGTATGGTTTCTTAAGGAACTCCTAAGTATCCATCTTGATTGTAGACCTGTAGTACTGTATGCATCTCAACAACTGTGAAGTCATACAATTATAATTTATTTCTGTCACATGAAGTTTTGCATGCATACATACTCAAAAGATACGTTTTTTTCCTAGAAACATTATGAATTTATCAGGATAGGATTTTAACAGGAGAGCTATGAAAAAAAAAACCAAAATTCTTCTGTATCATCAGCATTTGTTCTATCATGCTAGATACATGTAATTTTTCTTTTTTTTTTGTAACGATATGGTGAACATCTATGCTGCAATCTGGAGTTAGACTGCCCTGTCTTCAGTGTGCAGAGTACTTACACTGACCAGCATTATACCGCATGTCAAAAAAAAAAAAAAGATATCACAAGGGAACCTTCCGCAATGATAACTTTAAAAATACAGAATCAATCCAAATACAATTTCAGGGTATGAACTACATTTGTATTTAAATCATTGCCCACATCTTACAGAAAACCCCATTCGATTTGCTCCAGTGGTTAAAGAGAAATGAGGAGTTTTGTAGAGCATGTCAGGAATCCCTTCCCTCCAAGTTCTGTCCATTATCTACACATTAATATGCAGTTCCAAGAGCATCCACATGCTAAACTTGGAAGAATCTGACCCATGACATGCTTTACAACAATCCACATTTCTCTGTGACTACATAACCAAATTGAATGGGGTTTTCTGCAAAATAGAGCTAAGATGTTATATTTTAAGACTTTGAAGTAGCATTTAGACAGTTTCATCGCGTTCGGAGTTACCCATGCGAAAAACCGATTGTAATTTTTTTGGGACATACTGTAAAGAGAATGACTGAGCTTGACTTTCTCGTTTCACATCGAGCCGAGTGAGGCCGTAAGATCGTTCAAGACGCTGACAACAATATCATGATTGATGTCGGATCGGCAAGACACCGCTGAAATCTCCCACTCTCCAAGGACTTGTGGGATTAATTACAGAGTGTTATTATTTATAGAACACCGTCAGAGGGGCTTGAAATAATGGATGCAATTTGTCATATTTATATATCTTCTCTTAAAATGCAACATGTTTATCACAAACCAGTATTGCCAAAATAACAATGATTTTTTTTTTAATAAAAATGTGCAAGCAGTCCCATTTCTTGTTTTCAGAATATGTAAAGTACATGTACATATTTTTCTATTTTTCCAGTAATAACTTAGTTTCTCTTGATAGACGAACTTCAAGTTCATTGACCCTATTTGCCAAAAGGTTCAAAATTGTTTAAAAATTCATACAAATTCCTGGATCACTACCAAAATTCAATCAGCTGCTCCTTGTGAAATTATCAACTTTTCCTGTAATTTTCATCCCAATCCATTCACATATTTTAAAGTTATTTTGCAAACAGACAGACAAACAAACCAACACCAACAAAAACACAACCTCTTTCGTTGAGGTACATGTAATAAACTGAAGTCATCGATAAATTTATAAACTCAACGAACAAAATGAGAAATAGAAGAGAGACAACTAAAAGAACCATGTGGTTTTAAAATGGGTAAATTATATTACAAGAATGCTTCACTTTAGTGTAGACATTGTGCAGGATAGCCTACATACAAGATGATAGCCTTAAAATACTAGCCGGTTCACCTGAGCAGGATCACCATTCAATCACCATTTGAATGTTGCTAAAATCATTAACCCCTTGAGGACAAGTCCCGAGTATACTCAGGCAGGTGTCTATGGGACATGCATGTTGTAGCAAAATCAGTCCGTCCTCAATGGGTTAAAATTTAAAAAAATTAACTGAGCACTGCTGTTCTACCATCATTTACATTCGAGTATAAGATTCCAAACTTAAAAATGGAATTAAAAAAAAAGTAGGTACATGCACAAAGTACTACCGTGGAGCTACAGGATAGCTCCATGGTATTACTAATGATATGAAGGGCTACTGTATGTACAAGTGGTAGCTCCATGGGCAGAGCTGGTTCACTTCTTGATATATTGCATGAGCTGCATGTATTGACCAACAAATCTTTAATAAGTCTGTCTACTTGTAAAATGTGTCATAAAACTATTCTCTGGAAATTTATAATTTATATTCACTATGCAATGGAGCAATCTATTTTGCAATATAAAAACTTCACTTCCTTGTTTTTTGTCCAAGGTTCTGGAAGGCCCAATTGCCTGAAATCACAATCAGGCTGGAAACACTGAATTTTTGCACCCGCAAAATACTGAAGAATTTCTTTTTTGCAAAGCCTCTCTCTGGCTCAATGCTCACATATTATACCTCTTGCTATAGATCCAAAGCTTGACACATTCGTCATGCTATGGTGTACAGTGTACGTGCACACGTTTCAAAACACACAGGTGACGGTGAAATATCCGCTTTCTTTTCTTTTCCATCTTCTACCGACCTCATCATAAATTTGCTCTTCCATCAATTTCTATGAATTCTCTCTTTTATTTCTATCAGACATTTATAGAGTACTTTGAACTCATACTGTAACTCCTATCTCTGAGTCTCATACACAATCTGAATGATTCAATGACTAAAAATCATGAAATCAGGCACAGTTTAGCTCATACAAATTGCATTTTCCCACAGTCTTTCATGACCACTATACCATAACAGCAATGACCATACACAAATCATTTTTTTTTTTTCCAGACAGCATAATACAAACACAGGTGCACTGTACACCTACAGTGTTTACAAAAGTGTACTGTACATCCTGTTTTACTACAGTAGCACCTACATGTGTACTTCAAGTACATGTCATGTATATGTTTCACAGATCGAAAAGTTCAAGTGTAATGATTTGTCATGCAGAATGAATGCAATTCAAAATAAATTTATAATGTACCACTTGGAGTATTAACTTGGAGTGGTTCCATTCCATGTGTGGATGCATGGCACTGGTGTTGAATACCAGAACCCTTAATACACGTTTTCGTTTTCATTAAATGTTTACCTACAGTACGGATGCATTTGATACATCACGCGTTACCCCGGGGTACTGTAGTACCCCGGGGTACCACGTTGTGTAGCGCCACCTCACGTCCACTCGAGGACAGCCGCAGAGAAATGCATGCACTGTGTGTGCGTGTACATATACATGTAAGTTGTAGTTATTCCCATGCCACTGCATGTTATACAATGCATACATGGTACGCTGTGCTAGCAATTCACAAGCGTGTGCGTCAGTGCAGTGCAGTGCAGTGCAGTGGCTAGTGCGCACTAGCTCAAGCACCAAAATAATCTCCCACTTTTTGGCAACCCAGGGTACAACCCAAAAAATAAATAAATAATTCAACAAAATGGCTGATTTTTATTTGGTGCCCTGGGATACCATAAATATGTCATCATTTCTCAAGAAAGAAGTGCTTTATTTCATTCTCAAACAATGTTTTCATGAAAGGGGACAGAAAAAGTATCTTATAGTCTATTATACTTAATATGTTCCAATAATCGTCACTATTCAGTACTCATAAATCGCACACAGTAAAGAAGTACACGCTATGTATAAAGTAGATTGGAGGGGGGGGGGGGAACTTTAAATAGCCAGAAGTAATACAGTATTAATCTACTGGTACAATGCACTACTATGAAACATTGAAAGCCAAAATAAACAGATGAAAGAAAACTGCAGAAACAGCAAGACCACTGACCACACAGTGGACACTGCTATTAAAAGTTGAGAGCTTTCGAATTGGGACAGTACGGCTTGAAGGACGGAGAATTCATTGACCGTGACCATCTTCACTCCGTCCTGATTTGTTTGCTGATTCCATTTTGTGAACAGTGATGCTTGTATTTACTGCGCTGGGTATTTGACATCAAACACACACACACACTGTACCTCAGCATACAGTGGCTAGCAGCTCAATCCTGTTTATAGGCATACAGTGTATAAATGCTATTTCAACCAAGAACCCTCCTGTAAATCAAAAAGACGGACAGACGTTCAATTTTACTCACGTGCACAGTCGATTCTACACTCCATCTCCTATCCTCATTGCCATGTACTGTCCTGAAATTAAAATCTTGCATACATGTACAACTTTGTACAACATTCGTACAATTTGCAGGCAAATGCACACACACACAATGTCAATATGCTTTGGTGCATTACTTTAGCATCATGTTCAAAGGAGAAGGTAATTGATATCATTATCTAAATTAAGCAGTAAGATTAGGAAAGTGATAAAACAAATATCCCATGTTCTTCTACAGTGTCTTCAGCAATGGTTCTCGCAATCTCCATTTGTCAACATTCAGATACAGACAGATAAAGAAGCAAAAGAGATTGTTCATACCTTTCAATAGAACAATGATACCTAATCTCTTACCCTTTGGACTTCTTACATTTACATTGTTAAAGTGAAATATGTTTTTTTTTTTTTTCTATGATATGCAGAATGTGTGAAACAGACTGTCTCACTGCAAAAACACAGGACTACAGTACCTCCATCTAAGAAATCAAAAGGCTACTATTAAAATTCTTAAAGGGACTGTACAGTACTGGTTGAGGTAAGGGATTCATGTTTTGAACATTTCTAAGTGAGATAATGAGAAACCTCTTATGAAATATGAAAGAGCATGTAATTTTAAGAAGGATTCAACGTTTGTTTGATGAAAATTGGTTTTGAAATGGCTGAGATATCAAAAAAAGTGATAATAATAAAAGGCGACATGCCACAACTTTACTATGATGTCTTTGTTTCACCTTGTTTTTGGATATATCTCAGCCATTTCAAAACCGATTTTCGTCAAATAAACTGTTTGATACCCTTTAGAATTGCATGCTCTTTGACATCTCATTGAGTGGTTTCTGAATATCTCGCAAAATGTTAAAAGCTAAATCCTCACCTCGACCAGAACTGTACACACCCTTTAAGCCTATAGATGGAATTACTGTATTAAATTGCTCTGAAGGGGGGGGGGGGGGGGGCATGCCCTGGCGTGATACACAGCAAAATGTGATCTCTGCATCTACACTGTATAGGCAAATACATTATTCTAATGATAACAGGATAGAAGACTGCTGGACAGGATGAGCCAACAAATAAGACTGTCAAATGTATGATTTCAAGGGGAAATTTGGTCCCCCCCATCACCCTCAAACACACACACGCACACACACACTTTTCAACTTACAAAGTTTCAAAAGTTAATAGGACTGTGTATGATATCACAATACAATTTATCTACACATACATATTACATCCTGATTGAATCTACCATCAAACTTGTCTAACACTAGACAGAAAGATCCGTCTGTCAGGAGGACTCTTTTATATTTTGCCATTAACGCTGTCCTCCGTAGACAGACGGAAGGTATCAGTACCCATTGCTGTGTGGATGTTCCTAACCACTGTCTCTATGGAAAATTGGGTGAGGTACCACACCCTTCTCGATTGCGTCTAATTCACGGCCCTAGGTCGGCAAATTTAAGCTTGTATAGTGAAATTAGCTTTTTAAGAATACATTACACTCACCAGATTAATGAATAATCCAATATTTTAGTCGAATTTTCAACGTAAAACACAGCCTGTCGCGTCGTTACGTTCAAACTGCAGAAACATACACTATGAATCTATTAGCCAATCACATGCGAGGTAGCTTCTACGAGTTTGTTTTACTAAAACACGTACCTCGCATGTGATTGGCTTTCAATGGCTTACAGATTCAAAATGGCGACTTACTGCTTGCGAACGGCGATGTTGCGATATCGATAAAATTTCTGCGTTATAGCCGAGTTACTGTGAGTATTTCGATTGCACAATGTGAGAAATTTACCCCAAATATTGCTGCATAATGTGTCATGTCATGTTGATGTCATGTCAAACTTGTTTGAATGTAAAATAGCTGCCTGAAATTTGGTTAATCGTAACGTTTGATCTGTGCGCTACTGCCACACAGGAGCTGGCATCATTGACTTCGGTCTGTATATGGAGGGGATCCGTGAAGCCAGACGTAGTCTCCGCGGAACATTCCCCGACGGACAGATACAGACCGATCTTTCGGTCAAGTCTAACACTAGCAACCATGAAAGGGAGATGAAAAGGGGATGTAATAGACAGGTGGCCATTATACACAGGGTCCTTCACATGGCTTTTCTCTCTCGCAGGGATTTATTTATTTATTTTTTTTTTTGTGGCTGTATACAGCAGATAGCTGCTATAGACAGGTGGCTGCTATAAGGCAGGTTTGACCATAGTTTGTTTTATTTTGTCCTTTTTCTTTTGTATACAATGCATTGTAGTGACACTTATAGAAATGTTCACTTTCTTTAGACTTTACATACATCAGTATTTTTTTTTTTTTTTTTTTTTTTTTTTTTTGGGGGGGGGATTACAGTATTACTACTGGAAGTCAAACATACAGGCTTCCCAAGCAGTCAATTTGATTAGTGAGCATGCAGTTACACATGTAGTCAAAACATTTTTTTTTTCAGCAAATACTTGTACTCAAGGCATGTGTAGTTTATTAAGTTTAATACCATCCATATGCAATCTTTTTCTGTCTCTAAAAAGTGTGATGATGACATCTAAAACTTTACTTTGGTTTTGACAGAGATATGGCTGGTCCCAGATGTTCTTACTGTATAAGCTGCCCAAAATACTGTAAAAATCATATTCAAATCTTCCTGTAGAGTTAATAGCTACATGTACACTACTGTATGTGTACTTATGTACATTATCATGTAGGTACAGAAAACACACACACACACACACACACATTGGAACTGGTTTAGAGAGCTGTGGGGATAGTCACGAAAGTTTGAAGTCTGCAAAAAAAAATAGATAAAAATAGCAAAAACAAACAAAACAAACAAACAAACAAACAAACTTAACTTTACAATCTTTTCAATACAGACAACAAAATGTCCTGGAGAGAAGTTCAGAATAAAAAAAAAAGAGATTCTGTGCCAATTAGCTTTAGAGTATAGCAACTTCACCATTTTTTCCCTGAAATATTACAAGAACACATTGAGATGGGGCTCATCAAAAGAGAGAAGAGTTTTAGTTTGTTGCTCTTTTTTTTTTAATCAACTAACAAAATACAGTGCATTGCCGATTCTACATAATTTGCAAAATGTGATAAACACATTCTCACAGTGTATGTACTTCAGAATGTACCTACATTTAACATGCAAACTTCAGGTAATACTACATAGAGATGCACAAATGCAACTCATGATCTCTGAATGGCTAGGAGAGAGTGCGTGAGTGCAAGAGAGAAAATAACGGATGAATTACAGCTGAACTAAAACAAGTGAACAGGCTTTCTGAAACAATGTACATTTTAGACAATCTAAAGAATAAAAATACATTGTCAAACACAATGCCCATCCTAGTTCAAGGTTAACGCTTCATTTTTTTTTTTCATTTTTTTTTTTTTGGGGGGGGGGGCTGTCTAGCTGCCTGCTTCCTTTTGGGGGATTAAATAGCAAAATGGGTGTATTATCAAATTTAAAAGTACAATGTACTCCATCTTCTAGTTACATGAATTGTAGGTCAAGTATGAAACTACCAGAGAATCCAACAAAGAAAATGGCAAAAAAAAAAGTTTTATTATTAACCCGTTGAGGACGAGTCCCGAGTAAACTCGGGCAGGGGTCTATGGGAAATACGTGTTGTAGCAAAATCAGTCCGTCCTCAACGGGTTAACATTCTACAATTAGACATGGGATGATAACACTTTGGTAGCTTTGAAGTGCCCAACGTTATGTTTTTTCATGAAACAGTGGCGCTGGTCAAAGCACTTTTGCACGAGAGTTGAAAACGAACAATTTCAATGTTTGTTTGCTTGTTGTTGTTGCTGTGGTTGTTTTGTTCTTCTTCAATTTGAGGTGTGTCATAAATTTGCTTTGTACTTTTGAATGCATGCATACATAGATCCTCTGGTGAGGCAAAGAAAAAAAAAAAGCAATCTTTCTCTAGTGCCAAAACGTTACAAAATGTCCGCAGTGTAAAACTGTGAGGAAAAAATGACGTTATTGTGATGTTAATTTCCAATGTGGATGGGCCCATTTTCTTCTGTCTCTCTCGCATATCACAGTGATTCCATTCCAACTATTTAAAGGACAAGTTCACCTTCATAGACATGTGGGTTGAGTGAATGCAGCAATATTAGTAGAACACATCAGTGAGAGTTTGAGGAAAATCAGACAATCCGTTCAAAAGTTATGAATTTTGAAAGTTTCTGCTAAGTCATGGCTGGATGAGAAGACTACAATACTATAGCTTGTGATGTCACATGTGTACAACAATATAAAGAAAGAATAAAGAAAAATCAACATATTTTCACTTTTCTCGCATAACAAAAGAACACTTGACTTCTCTCTTTCAGAAGGCAGGGGGAATAATATTACCCTTAACATACATCAGTAACAAGTCGAAGAAATGTGCACTTTATTCAAAAAGTAAAGTTTTGGGAAATTCTCTTTTTATTTTCCTTATTTTCGCCCTCGCGCCCATCGGATTTGGGTGCCATGTCATTTTTTTTTACTATTTACTATTTACTCTTTTTTCAAAATGCTGATGACAATATAAAAAAATGTGTTTTTTCCATCCCCGTTTGCATCTTTTTTTTTTTATAGTTTTTACATCATGCTCTGTACTCAAGCAGAAAGTAGTCTGTCGCGATACAATACATGTGTACACATACACGGGAGGCGGCTGCTGCTACTGACGCATCGGTACGATACGTGCATGCACACAGTTGTGCTGTGAAGTCATTCCAAACTGTGCAAGAGAGTGTCAAAATGAACAGTAAATATTCATCTATATGCTTTAGAGACTCAAATGCAATTAGTTGAGGTTGTGATTTGTTTACGGTAATAGTTTGTGCATGTTTAAATATCATTATGAGGCGGCGCAAGACTACGCTAGCGCCTAGCAGTGTGCAACGTCTGCAGATCAAAAATAGTATAAGATATCAAATACAGTAGCAAGGACCTCCCGCATCACCTCTCTCAGAAAATCCTGACGAGAAACTACTTTCTTTATTTACTTGGCCTTATGTCTTCACAGGTACATTTGCAGTGCAAGGTCCTATCAAGCAATGGGTGGTACAATGCAAAGCAATTGTATTCACCACTTTGTCTTGCTAGTAAAATTTATACGTATTCAAATCTTGTTCTGTCTATGTGTATTCTGTATGAAGTGTATTGGTCATCTCTTGATCGCTGTATACAGTACATACAATATAATAAACTGATAAAATTTATGCTGATTTCATTTCATTAGATTAACTGATTACCAGTATTGTCATTACTGATCATCAGGATACATTTTTTGTTATGATGAATTGTTATGAGTTTACCAAACTAGAATAGGGCAAGTCCAAGCTATTTGATCACACAAGACTGAAAATTCAAAATGGGTCAATCTACATAAACTTGGTATCATTTGAAAGCTAAGAAGTTAAAATACATGAATTTCAAAAAGAAAAAGTCAAAATTCTTCCGCATAACCAGCAATAAATTAATTAATCTGCATAAGTTAAAATTTAGAGTAACGCGTGGGACATTCAAAAATTCTGCATTTTAAGATGTACCTTTTAATTTCTACAAGTTTTTATGAAAATAAGTATGGTGACCTTAAGTCTGACTAACAAGTTATCATGACTGTGATTTTCAGTTTCTCAACTGATTAAATATGCAAATGAGGGATGGGCCAAAATTAGCATGTCCCACGCGTTACTTTTTTAGGTCATTATTTCTCATTTGCATAAAATTTAATGATTTGATTGACCTGAAACTTTCAAAAGACCAAATTCACAATGGACCTAATCATATCCAAGAGATAAAAAGTTGGTCTGATAAATCTCATACTTGCAATTTTCAATTAAATTTAGTAACGCGTGGGACATTTTAGTAACGCGTGGGACGATTTGTGTACAAGTCAATGGAAGTGTACTAAATCTTAATCTTCTATGGGAAATGTGTACATTATTGAGGAATTTTTTGTAATTTTCTGAATTTTGACTTGAAATTTGGTGAAAAGTTCCACTTTAGAGAAATAATTCACAAAAGATCATTACATGCTATTTTCAAGGTCACATTCAAAGTCAAATGTCAAAAAATAAAGGATAACATAGGCATTTCATATTTTTTATTATATCTATTGTTCTGGTATGTCTAAATCATTTGAATATGCAAGAATTTATTAGAAATACATCTATTTAGATAATTAGTACCCCATATTAAAGTTTCTCTGAGCAAATGAGCAACTCACATCACAATATTCATAGTGACAAAAATGTCCCACGCGTTACTTGTCCCACGCGTTACTATACCTATCTTTCTATAATTGACCTTGAGAGAAAACAGTTTCATGATTTTTTCTGAAATATTTTGTTTCAGGTACAGTTATTGTTGTAGAAAAAGATGTTTGTAATGATTTTATAATATACCAAGTACTTTCACAATAATTGAGATAAAAGTAAAAGAAGAAAAAAAAGACAATTTTTGTGGTCCCACGCGTTACTGGAGAATAAATTTGCATAAATTAAATACTGAATGTGTGATTCTCATTATTTCTATTGTTTTGAATGAAGATACCCACTAGGTATCAAAAGCAACCCAACATATGAAATTTCAATCTTAACAGTGCAATATAGGGCTAAATCTTCTTGTGATGTCCCACGCGTTACTGGTGCAAAATAGCTTGGACTTGCCCAATAAGATTACAAGATTTAAATGAAAAATACAACAGCCAATTGAAACTGAATTTTTCTAAAGCTCTTTAGATAATGTCTTTGTACCTTTGATGCATATCACTGAAATTCTACAACAAAAGAAGACTGAAAAACATCATGTCATAGGCTTAAGTCCTGTTGAATTCCAAACTCACTTTATGGGGGTAAATAAAGAGAAGAAGAAAAAATTATCTTTGACTACCAGTTTCAATGTCAAAGGGTGTGTACAGTTCTGGTCGAGGTGAGGATTTAGCTTTTAACGTTTTGCGAGATATTCAGAAACCACTCTATGAGATGTCAAAGAGCATGCAGTTCTAAGGGGTATCAAAAGTTTATTCGATGAAAATCGGTTTTGAAATGGCTGAGATATCCAAAAACAAGGTGAAACAAAGAGATCCTAATAAAGTTGTGGCATGTCGCCTTTTATTATTAGCACTTTTTTTTGATATCTCAGCCATTTGAAAACCAATTTTCATCAAATAAACGTTGAATCCTTCTTAAAATTACATGCTCTTTCATATTTCATATTAGGCTTTTCATTATCTCACTTAGGAATGTTCAAAACATGGATCCCCACCTCAACAAGTACTGTACAGTCCCTTCAACTAAAGATGGTGTTCAGAGTGATACATTTGATATGTTCATTGTGCTGGTAGGATAGCAGCCTATAGGTGTAAAATTGACGTGACAACAATTTTTATACGATAACAATACACTGGAGAAGGTACATTCTACTGACTGCCCTAAACCCCATATGAAGGCAAACTTCCACGTATTCAACTAATAGAAGGGCGAGGTCAGTGCATATATACAGTACATGTAACCTAGATACAAACTGTATCAGAGGACTAAAAGATCTTCCTAATTAATAGCCTTTCCCTGGTATTTGAAATGTAAATGGGGACAAATAGTATTCCCTGGTTTCATAATAGACACCAACCATAAATACAGAATCTCATTTAATCATTCATTCAAAATGCACCAATATCAATGTGCACGGAAGATGCATACACGCAAACAAAACACATTCGTACCGATGTGTTGGCTCAGTGAGTAGAGCGGCTGCCCTCACAATCGGGAGGTCGTGGGTTCAAACTCCGGCCGCGTCATACCAAAAGACGTTAAAAGATGGGAGTTGCTGCTACCTTGTTTGCCGTTCAACAGTTGAAAAGGTTAGAGCAACGTCGATTTGGCGCTGCTCAGTGGCTGCCGGGCCCACGATCAATTGGGCAAAATGAATTTCCATTCTTGGACAATAAAATTTGGAGTTTATATCCAAAACAATTATTATTATCATTATTATTATTATTATTCCCCCCCCCCCGAAAAAAAAAGAAAAAAAAAGGTCCTCTGTACTGAAGATTAACAAATGTACAGTATCAGTATATGTACAGATACATTGTACACAAGCAAGGCGTGGTCAGACTGGCAAAAGATCAAGAAATTTAAGATCACGATCTCTGAGATCTCGAAGTTTTGCCAGTGTGACTGCAAACTTACTGCAAAAACTTCCACCCTAACTAGTGACCGTTGAATGCTAGCCTCTGAAGCACATGGCTACTGTGTTGTACAGGTGTTAATTGTTACGTCACAATCACTAGCCTTCAGACAGCGTGCTCTTTTTTCTTCCTTGCCCATGAGTACTGTGAGCCAAACGAGTCTAGAGCAATTACCCCCAGGGCAATTTCCCCAGACCCTTCCCCTGGCCCTAATCCTAATCCTAATTAATCCTGAACCTAATCCTAACCCTAACCCAAACTCCTAACCCTAGCCCTAATCTTTACTCTAAACCTTGCCCTCTGGGGGTAATTGCCCGGATACGGAGCCAAACTTCTCAATCAAGAGATCGAGAAGTTTGGTTGCAAGTCCGCCCGCGCCTACAGTGAGATTCTAAACAAAATTTACCAGGTTCTGAAGACCCCTTCTTCAGCAGCAGGGCAAAGCAGGCCTGCAAGACCGTGCTCCTGCTCTGAAAATAACATGTAATCTGACACACTACACTGCGAGTCCTTACTAGACTTTACTTATTTGAATGTATGTTTGATATTATGACAACAGACATTCATGAGTATTAACACAATTTTGGAAAAACGTCACAATTCATGAAACCTGTGAATATTCCTGCCCCCCCCCCCAAAAAAAAAGAAAGCAAACAAACAAACAAACAAATAATCCAATAACACCAACAAACAACAAAATACTGTGAAGAAGTACAGTAACAGCTCGTATCTCTGGACAATTGGTAGGTGTTATTCTCTGTCCATACCACTGTTCGCTACACTTGGACGATAATGTCCAGCAAGTTATAAAGGTAGCAGTAATGAAATGGTTAATAGCAAGAAGGAGCCAATTCCAGCGTACAGCCTACATTGTACTCACACAGTATGAGGTAAAATAATTGAACCGCGCCATCCTGGACGTAGGCAAAAGACTGCCAGAGAATGTGACCAAGTGTGAGCAGATATTCCTGGAGAGCGATCGCCATGTTGGAGCTCGCAGCTGGTACAGTGCTCTCACCTCAAAAATGGGACATCGAACTAACGGCAACCCGACACTGCGTTGGAATAAGTACTGGTAATAAAACTGACAGTGATTTTCTTTTTTTCTATCCTTTTCTTTTCTTTCCATGCAAACATTTGGAAATACTAGTCTTATTGGCGGAGACAGTCTGTTTTATTTGATAACAGAAGAAGAGATTGTCTCTCCTATCGTGTCCGCTGCATCTTTTTTTTTCTTTTTCTTTTTTTTTTAAACACGGTATCGATAGCTTTTAATAGCTCCTATTAAAGGAAGTTGTCGAGAGACAATCAAATGTGGATATTGAGGTTGGATCGGCTGAGGATGACAATGTGCTGAACTCGGTGTCCTCTTTTTCAGGATGTCAGCATTTTGGATCCACCCTTTGGATTTTATAAACTAATACCAGATGGAAAAGAGATTACATACAGTGGAATGTTCAAGGTTGAGTGCCCATTCATATACATGTACAACAGTATTTAACCTGAACTTGAAATTATCAAACGAGTTGAGAAACTCTGCAATCTGATTGGTCGGTAGCTGTGCATCTAATTTTACTAGTTGCACATTTGATACCAAATAATCATTGCGATCACTGGCGATAGACACTCTATTATGTTATCACGCACTTGTAGCCAAAGAATATTACAAGTGTACTAGGCAAGTGTTCACACACTTTTACTAGGAGGAGAAGGCTAGCAATACATCCAGTAAATATTCCATGCATCCCATACGTATTTTACTGATGAACAGGTCGCATCTATGGCAAGTAATATTAAGGAAATGCAACCTGTAAATTTGCCAAGAGTCTGTATAAAGTGTCGACAATATGATTAAAACAAATGATTTTTGGCAAAAAATTTGTCCACCAATCTGTAAAAGAAATCAAATGCAAATGCATTTCCTGTTAATAGTCAGTAGGAATAGTGTGCATGGAAAGCATGGAATCTACTATGTAGTCTAAACTCTCTTGGCTGTACCTCTTGGGTTAAAAAAAACCCCAAAAACATTAGGTTTACCTCTAAATGCATGACACACTCAGACTTGTGCATAATGTGCACATTACAGCATACAGCATTGCTCACATTAATTGTGATTATCATACCACAGGAACAATTATTGGTAGACAACTTTCAAAGTAGGTTTACTAAATAATATTTATAAACTAGAAAAGAGCACTGATATTCTAGGAAAGCTTGATTACATCCTGAACAGGAAATATTAGGCCAGGGCATTGGTCAACTGAATAGCCGAGGAAGGAGTCATCAGCTGGTCATCACGGTCCTATTGTGTCCGGTGTACACAATAGATCCTGCATGGCCCCACAGATGTACAGGTCGAATTCTTTTGTGAAAGAGATTAGCTTGCAGCTAGCATTAAAGACAGCGGCTTTAAAGGGACTGTACAGTACTGGTTGAGATGGGGATTCATGTTTTGAACATTCCTAAGTGAGATAATGAAAAGCCTCTTATGAAATATGAAAGAGCATATAATTTTAAGAAGGATTCATCGTTTATTTGATGAAAATTGGTTTTCAAATGGCTGAGATATCCTAAAAAGTGCTAATAATAAAAGGCGACATGCCACAACTTTATTAGGGTCTCTTTGTTTCACCTTGTTTTTGGATATCTCAGCCATTTCAAAACCGATTTTCATCGAATAAACTTTTGATACCCCTTAGAACTGCATGCTCTTTGACATCTCATAGAGTGGTTTCTGAATATCTCGCAAAACGTTAAAAACTAAATACTCACCTCGACCAGAACTGTACATTAAAGGTCTCCCTCTGTACTGAGAGAAACGCAGGAACTCAATCTTCCAATTTCCTGCCACACGTCTTGATTATCATCGCATCCATATCACATCAGAGTCCAACACAATGGGAACACCGAGGTAGACTTTTGGACTCATTTGATTCTTGTGTGTGTCTGTGTGTGTGTGTGTGTGTGTGTGTTTGTTGGACCTTTTTGCCATTAAAGGTGAGGTTGAGTGCATGATCTACATAAGTAGATGTTCACTATACAGACAATTAGTACCACACAGCTTCCTTTGCAGATTGATACACAAAGATATTTAAGTTATTTAAATTAGATTGATACACAAAGGTGCGTTCGAGCGCTCTCCTAAAGCGAACTGTACCGTACCGTACCCGCGCCAGAGGAGCATTCGAACGCTCCTAAAGTGTACCGTACCATACTGTACCAAGCCAAAAGTGGACCACTTCCCGATGTGCTCCAAAAGCGTACCAAAGCGTACCAAAAGTTCGTTGTAAATCATGCGCGTATCATGCGCATACGTCACAATGCAAAAACATCATTCTCTTTGTTCTGGACAGCTGTAAGTAGTTCAAGCGCCAGGGGTGAATGACATTCTTGCTACAAACAAGCGTGACCTTTCTAAAAATAACTCGTGAGTACGCTTTCTCCACAGAGCGCTCAAACGCTCCAAAATTGGCATGGTACGGTACGGTACGCTTTAGTTCAGTTCGCTTTGGTTCACTTTAGAGCGCTCGAACGCACCCAAAGATAAAGTTATTTAAATTCATGTTCTTGCTTGCTCAGTCATAACCTACACTGTAACTAGTACATAAATTCTAATACCTACATGATCTATGACAGAGATTATGATGAAGAAATGCAGGAAAAATATCATTAATAATTAGGTGATCCGAGTATCCTCTCGGATCACCTTCTGTATCTGTACGGATTCTTTGTTCTTCTTCTTCTTCTTCTTCTTCTTCTTCTTTATTTCTGGACAAAATTTGTGCATCTATTAACTCAGAAAGTTCTCATAGTAGCAATTTCAAAATTATACCATATATGTATCGTGTCCCAAAGTTGACAAATTTTATAAAATCATAGTGATCAGTCAACCGTGACGTCACTATGACGTCATTATATGAAAACACATTTTCATGCATATCTCATTAATGGAAAGGAATTTTTCAATGAAATTCACGTCACATATATTTCACATCAAGCGCATTCTACTCATTATCAAAATTCATATTTATTATTAAAACGCGCGCGTTGAAATATTTGTATTCTCCAATCGAGCTCAAATTTTTTTTGCACACGTTTCAGACCATTTGGAGCATTTTTTGAAAAATTGAAAAAATTGGACGGACGCGTACGCGCGCGCACATATACGCACGCACAGCTCATATGCAATAGAAATTTCCCATTTTTTCACACTTATCGGATGACTGAAATGTCAAGGAATATTTCTTCCAAGTTTCAAGTCAATCCGACTCAATATGACGTCATACGGACCCGTCAAAGTTCAAATTCCGCGCGCGCGTCAATGGCGATATACAGTGCAACAATGCCAAAAAACCGCCAATTTTGAATCCGATTTTACTCGTCAGGATGGACGGTGACCCCCCATTTTCTTTACATATTCTGAAAGCTGATGAGTTGTACATGTCAATTCATGGGTTGGCGATGCTGGAAAAATGACTCAAAGATATCAAATTTCTTAATAAAATTAAAAAAGTAAATTTTCAAAATGACGTCATAAAATTTCAAGTTCACTCGAGCGTATCTCACTTATCCTTTGCCAATTTTCACCCAGATTTCAGTATGTTGTAGCTTATTAAATGGTCTTTCATAAATGTAATAACAACATTTTGATTGGATGACGGCATCACCTAGTAAAAATGGATTGAATGTAATCTTGTCAAATTTGATCAGTTTACGTGTTATCTCTATGGGAGTGCAGTTTTTCTGGAAATGAAAATTGACATGACTGTCTTTATCGAGCTCTAGCTCACTTATGCTTTGGTGAATTTCTCCCATATTTTAGTATGTTGTAGCTGAGACTTTGGGCTATCGTTAATGTGCCCTTTGTTTTTTCATACGGTGTCGGGATCACGTCCAAAAACTTGGTTGAAATTAAAGCTTATCTTCGATGTATTGAGATATTCCTTTCTTTTTGCAACTTTCTTTACAATAACTCAAGAAAAACAAGCCCTATCAGCCCAATATTTTGCACATGTTTAGTTCATGTCACGTACATTATTTTATACAATTACAACTACTTGATCAGACGTCATCTTGGGTATGTAAATTAGGGTCAAAGGTCATAAATGTATCATCCTGTATCTTGGTGAATACACGTCCTATCTTTCCCATATTGTGCACACGTAAAGACCATGTTACAAGGATCATTTCACAAAATAACCACTTTTTGCTCAGATGCCATCTTGTCTGTGCAAAGTGGGGTCAAAGGTCAAATCTACTTCATTCTGTATCTTCGTTAGTGTATACGGAATTGTGTACCATAGATGGCAGGTCTGACTCCCTTTTCTAAATGAGAATCCAAACATCACACGGCGAATGTCCACTAAACACAGATGAAACCGGTATGGTCATGCCTATTGGGATCAGGAGACTCAAATCATTGATTTACGAACAGATCGGATCACCTAATTTGTCAGTCTTGACAAATTCCGAGTCTAGTTGAAATGGTCACTGCTGCACAATCACACATCAAGCACTGCTCTTTAAAAACATTTCGGAACCAGAAGGAGGTTATTTCAATCCTGTACATCCCTTACTGGCTGACGACAGATCATTGCACAATGGCAAGTGTTGGGGTCAGCTGAGTGGCACAGTATTGCCCAACTGCAGTGCATACGGACACCTTATTGTCAGTTTTAACTCATAGCTTACTGGAACCAGGAACAGAATGTATCTAATCTGTTGGAAATATTACCCATCAGTCCCACAAACCACTTATTTATTTATTTATTTATTCATTCATTCATTCATTCATTCATTCATTCATTCATTCATTCATTCATTCATTCATTCCTTCATTCATTCATTCATTCATTCACTTACTTATTTATTTATTCATTCATTTATTCATTTTTGGTGGTGGTAGTAGTGGTTTGGTGCTGTAATCTTTTTACTACAATCTCAGCTACTGTAGTAGTCATCAGTATCACTGTTAAAGGCCAAGTGGAATAAAAAAAAATCTTTTCGTAATATGAGCATTTTATTGCTCATATATAGGCCTAATTCTTTTGAACAGTTTCAGAATTTTTTCAATGCCTCTCAATTGCTTAATTTTGAACATATGCACAAATTGGCAATTACGCATTTTAGAAGGTCAAAATCTATCTTTCTCTCTGAAAGTGGAACATGTCTGTACTCTCCCTTTCTCTCTCTCTCTCTCTCTCTCTCTCTCTCTCTCTATCTTTTTTTTTTTTTGGGGGGGGGAGGGGGAATCAGAATTTGATATGCTTGGAGATATCCATGCAATGTTGATCATTTCATTCAAAGACTATTAATGACAAGCTGTCAACTTATTATACATACACTTTTTTTTCTTTGGTCCTCTTGCTTTGTAATTGCACTCCTACGTACAATACCATTTCTTTGTTTAATCTGGTGCTGTATTCATTAAACATGCGCATACACGAACTCTCGTCTGAAATGACAGAGGGCGCCTCTTCAGCTCCATGCACTGCCGAAACCATGACTGTCCTCGCAGCTTCGGGGAAACTCAAGTGGATGGTCAGTCTTAAAAGAAGATAAGATCTCTCCTGACTGTCCCGAAGACCTAGTCTGAATGTGGGGTGTGTCATCGAGTACAGTGAAACGAAAACATGGCAGGCCCTAAATGGGAAATATTGTGTCTGCACATGCGTGTGTAGGGGGATGGGGGTTGCTGAATACCAGTAGATTTATCTCACAGTACTGGAATGATGAAACTTGAAATACCGGTACTATTAGTACGAGGAATGTTTGCATGCATTTTAATTTCAAGATTTTGCTAGAGCCAAGATTTGCAAAATTAAAATGCACGCGAAAGTTCTTATTGGATTCTACACTAAATGACTGAATGTCAGAGGCATCTCACAAAAATTTCATGCCGCGAAGAAGGCTATTGGCTCCTATTAGCGAAAATTTAATGCCGCCAAAGTACATGTATTGTGTTTTACAGTACATTATCATGTGTGTATCACAACCTAAAGGGATCACACTGCTGATGTGTCATCAGACAAGTCATATACCCTGCCTGAATAGACCACAGAACTCTGGGCAGGCTCTGTAGGATGCCTGAAGAACACTGTTACCTCATGTCGGTTATTTAAAGACACAACACAGTGGATATTCCCCTGGTAGCCTCCAGAGAACCTCCTTGTAAATTTTGCCCAAAACCATGCAGGGAAGACTTGGGGTAGTTTCTGGATGACACACTGGTATAAAAAAGATGCTTGTGAGATAAAATCTTACCCAGGTTTTGATTTTATTTGAGGAATGTTTAACCCTGTGTTTGGTCTCCAAAGAAAGTGCAGCATTTTGTGTCTATTTTCAACCCTAATTGTTTCACAGCCTTAAATCACATTTAAAATACTTTGGTTGCAAATATGACCATACAGTAAAACTCTCAGACATTTTGACTTTTTTTTTTTTTTGGATTTGTTATGGTATTTGCAGCTGGGTGCTTAGTTTGGGCTAAGATTGAACATGTGAGATGATGGATTTTACAGAACTTTACATCAAACAGCAAATTCAGTTAAAATTTGGCAGGCACATTGGAAGGTATTTAGTGACTAGAAAGGGGCAGGAGATACCTTCAACCTAAGGGCTTTTTACACTTGTGTTTCTTAACCCCAGACTTTCTCTGATCCAGGACTATCGTTAGTCCCGTACCAATTTTTTCAGCTTTTTACACTCGCCAATTAGTCCCGTACTATCTCTTGTCCGGGGCTAAGGAGAAAACTGACCTTTTTACATTCGTATTTCTTAGCCGCGGACTTTCCAAACCACATGAATATTCATAATTACGCTGTGTACTGTACACGTACACGCACCGGCAGCACTTGATTACCTCGTTTCTGATTGGTCAGTGAGGGTCGGACTTCGTCTCCATCGCTTAGCCCAGGATTATGTTTTTGTTCTGTTTACACTCACTTGCTTGGCACCGCAATTGTGGTGCTAACCCCTGCTACTTTGCAGGGCCAGATAGTACCATACTATCGGTGGGGCTAGCCCACTTTGGCAAAAACGAGTGTAAACAGAAAGTGGGCTAAGGATAGTCCCGTACCAACGGTGGGGCTAAGGCCCCCCCTTACAGTAGCCCCACCGTTGGTCCGGGGCTAAGCAAAAAATACAAGTGTAAAAAGCACTCTAGAGTGCTTTGTTTCCCAAAGGGCACACCAGCTGGCATGCTTTACATATATATATAACAAAAGGGCGTTGAAAGTAAAACTGACAAAGAAAAGGAAGTATCCATTCCATGTGATCACTCTTGCATCATAATGGCTTCTGTGTGGGATTCAAGTGTTGTGACACCATGCTTTCCATAGACACTTCTGCCATCGTTGATTTTATGACCAGTCACTTTACAGTACATGTGTCTGATGGTGTTTGTTTGTAAATATAGTTCTCTTTTCTTTTCTTTCTTTCTTTTTTTTTGGGGGGGGGGAGAAAGAATTGGGTGGAAGGGGGAGTATTGAACTTGTATTAAGCTAAAGCTTGCAGTGGAAGTACATTGTACAGTTGGACTTGTGCAAAACTTGAATGGGTACTTTCCTATGACAGATGTCAGTTCTGTAGCTGCATTATTTATATGGACACGTTCACCCAAATACGCTGGACTACATTGTAGGTGAATGCAGCAATATTGGTAGAACATGTGAGTAAAGGTTGGGGGAAAATTGGACAATCCATACAAAAGCTATGAATTTTTAAATTTCAAGTGTTGCCATTGATGGATAAAAAGATTATTAAAGTACTGTACAATGTAAACAGCTTGTGACATCACTGAATGATATTACTAGATGATCAATATAAAGAAAATATTTATAAAGACAATTCCACAAAATATAATTTTTCATGAAGAAAAAAAAACACATTCCCTCAAGTTGCTTCACACACATTTTCAGGGGTAATATTGTTCCTCCTGCTTTCTGCAAGAGGTGAGTCTAGTCCTCTTTCATTTTGCTATTGATATATAAAAACATGCCAAATTCTGTTAACACTTTCTTTCTTTTTTTCTGCAAAAGCTCAGAGAAGTTCATTATCTCCCACTCCTTAATATATTAGGCGTGTCTTCATCAGCCCGAAGTTCAAACTAGTGGGATATTTTGCGGTCTTAGAAAATAGCCCGATACAGCGAATGTGCGTCTTCATCAGCTCGAAAAGCCTGCTTCGGGAAATTAGTCCGAAAATTGACGCATGCGCACTTTGCATCATTACTCTGCCTAGCTCGCTGTCCGAAAGTGGATTTCCCGCTCAAAATCTCCTACAACACCGTATGTACAGTGTATGTACGATACTACAACCAGGGAGGTGAGCAGTACAGCAAATTCTCTCCAAAGGGATATTCATAACGCTACTCTTCTGTCCAGTGACACATCTTATATGAAATGAACGAATTGCAATGTTTAAACAAATCCACAATACACACTATCTGCAAGAATCTTTAGCTGAAGTAGAGTGGACCAGAAGAAGAAGTTTACAAAAAAACCAGCTAGCATGCACGGAATCACCTCCCTGGTTTTAAAGATGTCAACAACAGTAGGCCTAGTACACACACGTGATCCTTGAATACGCCGTGAGTGTATGCACTATACACAATCACTAGCTTGTACATGCGCTTTCAATAGCCAGCTGGCTAACCAGAAGCATGGAGGGATCGAGAAAATTTCGGGCTGATGGAGACGCACCCGAAATAGCGCGCCATTTCACGAATTAGCGCTCTAGTTCACGAACTAGACCAAGATTTTGAGGGAAATTTTCCCGATCAAATAGCGCGCTATTTGCGTCTTCACTACACAGATAGCGCGCTATCTTGACATCGGACTAGTTTGGTAACTGCAAGATAGCGCGCTATTTTGAAACTTCGGGCTGATGAAGACACGCCTATTCCCTCAAGTTGCTTCACACACATCTTCAGGGGTAATATTGTTCCTCCTGCTTTCTGCAAGAGGTGAGTCTAGTCCTCTTTCATTTTGCTATTGATATATAAAAACATGCCAAATTCTGTTAACACTTTCTTTCTTTTTTTCTGCAAAAGCTCAGAGAAGATCATTATCTCCCACTCCTTAATACATGTATATATAGAGGAACCTGGTATATATACCAGGTTCCTGTGGTGTCAATTGACAGGAACCTAATACACCATGTTAGCAAAATATATACAAGAGTACCTGTATTCTTGGCCTAATGTACATGTAAATTCATGTTTATTTGAGTTTAATACATAAGTGCATGCAGACCAGAAAAAAAATTACCTTGATTGAAAGATTGGTATTTCTTCTATCAATGTCTGGTTTTTTTTTTTTTTTATCAAAACTGCATACATGTACATGTATTTTTGTCTAATCTACCTTTTTCCACCAAAGTAGTAAAGCTGGTTTTGCTACAAAACCCATATGAAGATGTACTATCAAGGCTGAGCTCATTAGATTTTGTCTTCTGTTTAGCCGACTACATTCGGTCTGGTGCCCTAATAGTGCACAGTACATGTATTGTATGTCCCCCCAAAAAATTACAACCAGATTTTCGCAATGATAACTTCCAATTTATGTTTAAACTACATGTATCTGCATGCTATTTCAGGGTCTTAAAATATAACATCTTAGCTATATTTTGCAGAAAACCCCATTCATTTTCGTTAAGTGGTCACAGAGAAATGAGGATCATTACAAAGCAAGCTATGAGTCTGACCCACCTGGAACTGCATATCGATGTGCAAACACAATGGGCAGAACTTGGAGGGAAGGGATTCTGACATGGTCTACATGTAAAAAAATCCTCATTTCTCTTTGACCACTGAAGCAAATCGAATGGGGTTTTCTGTAAAATGTGGGCAATAAGATATGCATGTAGTTTCACACCTTTAAAGAATATTTGGATTGATTCACTATTTTTAAAGTTATTGGTGCGGGTCCCGTAGTAATTTTTTTCTGCGACATTCCACCGTATAACAGTTTGTGAGCCCATCAAGGCACGGCCACGCTCTATCACATCCGATCAATATTTTGCATTGTTCGATAGCACATTGAATGCACTTGACTGTGGAAAGGGGATACATACAATGTACAATGTACACGTACCGCTTGACTGCTTCCGTACGGGCAGATTAGGATCAGAACAGAATTACCGGTATGATAAAAGAATATTTGGGTGCATTGAAGGCTTTCAGAGAATAGCGGGAGGAAGACAGAATGCTGATCCCCATGTTTTGTGTTCTGTATCTGTGCAATGTTATTCTGTGTTTCTTCTCTGGAGAATACCCACCCAGTAGTGTACTTAAAGGACAAGTTCACCTTTATACCTATACCATGTGGATAAAAAGCGAATGCAGCAATATTATTAGAACACATTATTGAAAGTTTAGGGAAAATTGGACAATCTGTTCAAAATTCAGATTTTTAAAAAAATTATCTGTGCAGTCACTACTGTATGAGAAGACTACTACAGTTACATGCGTACAACAATAAAATGTATAAGGAAAATACTAAGAAAATTTCACAAAATTTTAAATCTTTTGAAAAAAGTGCACATTTCCTCAACCTGTCACTGACGTATCATGTTTAAAGGGTATGGCTAGTAACTGATCAGTGGGAATGAATCAGTGGAAATGTTGGGGGATGATTGTTCCAGTCCTTGTGGGATTCATTTAAGAGTACATTATACATTGTTGTGTGAAAATTATTTGCTTCAGAATGGTCTCATATTCAAGTACTGTGCATTTTAAATTGTTTCCAAGTTAGCATGCCTGTACAGTGACGGGGCGATCGTACACGTATAAACTGCACATAACTTGAATATGAGACCATTCTGAAGCAAATGATTTTCACAAAACAATACCAATGTACTCTTAAATGAATTCCACAAGGATTGGAACAATCATCCCCCAGCATTCCCACTGATTCCCACTGATCAGGTACTAGCCATCTCCTTTAAAGTGAAAACAAAGTTTTGGTAAGGGCCTGAGAACCTGTCTGGCACCATTTCATATTTGCTTGCAATATATCGAAAGAGTCTACAAAGAAACTTACCTGGCTGACGCGGTTTGCCGGAATGATGAGTCGTTTTGGAGTATTTTGAGAAAAATAATAAAAGTCGGTAGACCGACTTTTATTCCAGAAGGCTCCAGACTAACTCGGTCTCACAGAAAACTCGACCCTATTTCAGACAATTTACACATAGTTCGTGATCGCCATGTTCATCAGTACTCTATACTACGGGTACCAAAGGAGGCCTTGATGAGCAGACAGGAAAGTGCGTGCTAATCCTGTACAAAACAAATGGACAGCGCGCGGTCCTCAAGCCTATATAGTATACGCACATCACCTCAGTTGCTGAGACGCGCGGTCTTTGAAGTTTTTGTTGTTGTTTATCAAGCGTCTTTGATTGTTTTTAGAGGTGCTTGAGAGGCGCACACTAATTTTGCATGCGCGCCAAAGAGGTTTTTGATGCACGCGTTGTAACAACTCAGACCATTACTGCGAGTAGCCAGCACGCTACAATGTAGTTTACTGTATATAGGCCGCTCCCATATGCATAGTACAATGCTGTACAATCCAGAGGGACAACCAATACAACTCATCCCGCCGTCAAGCAAAGCGAGGCCGAGTTATCCCCGAGTCCGAGTCTAGCCTGACCCCGTTCGGGTAAGTTCTGAGACTGAACGTTTTTGGTTAATATTTCCTATTTTCGTCGTTACCCATCGAATATCTTGTTATTACAGCGTTGTTCCGCACATTTCCTAGGCATACGTTCACATTTTGGAGCAAAATTTGACAACTTTTGCAGGCGTACCAGAACTTTGTTTGGGCTTTAAGGGTAATATCATTCCCCCTGCCTTCTGAAAGAGGCAAGTCAAGCATTCTTTTATTATGCAAGAAAGTGAAAATATGTTGAATTTTCTTTATATCGTTGTACACGTACAGACTGTATGTGATGTCACAAGCTGTAGTAGTCTTCTCATCCAGCAGTGACTGAGCAGAAACTTCAAAAATTCATACGTGTAACTTTTGAATGGGTTGTCCAATTTTCCTCAAACTCTCACTTAAGTGTTCTACTAATATTGCTGCATTCACTTTAATCCACATGTCTATGATGGTGGACTTGTCCTTTAATACTAGTTACACACATCATTGCCTCTCACTTGTCAACGTCATTGCACTCTTAACTTGTTCAAAAGTTGTCAAAATAAGTGCTTTGAGAGTGAGCATGCTTTGTAAAGGATGCTGTGATTTTTTGTAATGAAGTCTACAAATCCGTGAGTGTTACGACCAAAATCACTCTGAGAATGATCGCACAAAAGAAACAATCAACTAATGTTCAGGCGGTTTATTAACAGTGATATTGTGGGTACAGACTCGTAATCGGTTTTCACATCAGTACAATAATGATCAATACAAACAATTACAAATCGGTAATAGAATCACTTACGTGCATTACAGTCCAAAATTTGAAAGCAAGTAACCCTTTGACAGTGTCCAGATACGATGTTCGATGCACAGATGAATGATCCGCGATGCACCGATGAATGATACCTCCGACGTAATCCAGAGGCGCAGGTTGTGATAATCCTCGTTATTAATCCGGGGTAAAAATCCAGGATATACGTCCACAGCGAAACGTGCAGAATCCAAACGTTATGACGACCACGTCCAGTCGATGCGTTGAATGATGATTCACTTTATATTGTCCAGCAAGGAATCCAACCCGTCACAGCTTTGCCGTAATAATGTCCGTTGACACTAAAATATGGAGTCTATCTCCAACGTAGGCAAATTAATTCTCTGCAAGCAAAATGTCTCCCAGGCCTTATCTCCACAAACACAGTTTGTATAGCAGGTCAGCAGGTAACACAGGACTGACTATAACAAGTCGCTTCAGAGCCAGAAGTGACGTAACTCTCAGAGCAGAGGTGTTGGGTACTCTGCCTACCTCAGAATTTCTCCTGCTTATATACATCAATTCACCCCTTTCTAGTACATTCTGTAATTTTCTCCAACCTGGGGCCACATACAAACTTGTACCTGAACATACTAGCAAGTCCAAATTCCAGGAATCCTGGATGACTCACTTCCTAATATGTGCATAACATCATTGCCAAAATTAACTACCAATCACATTGGGCTACAAGGGCAGTGTCTCACTCAGCCAGCACTTCCTAGAATTTTCTGGAATGGGTGAAATCATTCTAGATTGAGTGAGCTATAATGTATTTCCTGTCATATGCATACATGTACTGTAGCTACATTGTATACCATGTAGAAAATTCTCCACTGATCTGGTCAGCCTGTATGTACTATATCTAATATCATATAGAATGTTCTCCATTAATCTGGTCTACCTGTGTACATACACATTAAAACAACCATGCATACAGCCATGATACATGTACATAACTACTTGTGTGTACATTTGTGACACCATCCCCCATGGGAAAAAGAAAGCCTTGCCGTAGCAAGGGTTTCTTTTACCTTCACAATTTTTCATTGTTGTTTACAACGAATGTGAGGTAAAATTAAGTCAAGCAACAATAATCACATACTATCCCATGCCTTTTGAATAGCTGCATTAATTCCATGTTCTCTTTTCATGGATACCATTTACATTGATATTGCTTGTATTCTTGAAACTTATACAATCATGTCAAACTGTTTTGCATACATTAATGGATATGCTAAACACATACACTGTAAATGATATGCGGTGAAAACTTTTCACCTTTGATACTCTCCATATTACACTCTTGACAAAGCGTCAGCAATTACATTACTTTTGCCTGCCACATGTTTGATTGAGTGCATATGGCTGCGTCATCATGCTCCATCTGAACAATCTGTTGTTCTTCATTTTGAACCGGTCTAAAAAGACCAAGGGGTTGTGGTCAGTATAGACCGTGATCTCCCCTTTGCTATTGGTCAAGTACACTTCATATTGCTGGAGGGCAAGGATGAGACTGAGAGCCTCCTTCTCGATAGTTGAGTATTTTTTCTGGTATGCGTTCAACTTTTTGGAAAAGTAGCTAACCGGACGTTCAGTGCCTTCTTCATCTTCTTGGAGCAAAACCGCTCCCACTCCTACATCACTAGCATCTATTGCCACTTTGAATGGCTTTTGGAAGTCAGGAGCTGCCAAAACAGGCTCATTAGCAAGGACTGCTTTTAGTTTCTCGAAGGCTCTTTGACACTCATCAGTCCAGGTGTACTTTGCCTTGCCCTTTAGCAGGTTTGTTAGGGGGGTGACTACAGTGCTGAAATTTGGTACAAATTTCCTGTAGAAACCAGCCATGCCCAGAAATCTGAGCAACTCCTTCTTGGATTGGGGGATGGGAAAGCCTAGTATAGCTTCTACCTTGGCTTCTCTTGGCAATACCTGTCCCTGACCGACTACATGCCCGAGATACACCACTTTGGCCTTTGCAAATTCACTCTTTGCCAGATTAATCACCAATCCGGCCTCCTTGAGTCGATCAAAAAGTTGCCGCAAGTGTGTAATGTGCTCCTGCCACGTGTCACTATACACTAGAATGTCATCAATGTATACTACACAGTTGTCAAGCCCGGCAATGATTTGGTTTGTCAGCCGTTGGAAGGTGGCCGGAGCATTTTTCATGCCAAATGGCATTACTTTGCATTGGAACAAGCCATCTGGTGTGGCAAAGGCAGAAATCTCCCTGGCTTTGTCGGTCAAGGGCACTTGCCAGTATCCCTTTAGAAGGTCTATTTTACTGACATATGCAGAATTTCCGACCCTGTCAATGCAGTCTTCTAGTCTGGGGATGGGGAAAGAATCTGTTTTCGTCACGGCATTCACCTTTCTGTAATCTATACAGAATCTTTGAGACCCATCCGGCTTGGGCACCATGACGATTGGGGAGCTCCAACTGCTTTTACTCGGTTCTATTATGTCATTGTCTAACATGTACTGAACCTCTTCCCTTACTTTTTGCAGTTTGCTCGGGTTTAGTCTGTAAGGGTTTTGCTTGATAGGGTCAGCATCTCCTACATCAACATCATGTACAGCCAGAGGGGTACAGCCTGGTTTGTCTTTACACAATTCTTTGTACTCATGTAACAGACTAGTCACATCTTTCCTCTGATCTTCAGGTAGGTAGTTCAGTGCCTCATCTACTTTCCCTAACATCTCTGAGTTAGACAACCTGGCACTAGAGGGCTCACTTCCATTCTCATCTTGAGCTTCTCCCTCTTCATCTACTTCTTCTTCTTCTACCACCTGAGCTACGCCTACCGGCTGACTAGCCTTTCTCTCATAGTACTCTTTCAGCATGTTTACATGACACACCCTCTGATCTTTTCGTCTGTCTGGCGTACTGATCACATAGTTCACATCATTGAGTTTCTTTTTGACACAGTATGGGCCACTGAACTTGGCTTTCAGTGGTTCACCTTGTATGGGCAGCAGTACAAGAACTTTGTCACCTGGTTTGAAGGTTCGGGCTTTGGCATTTTTGTCTGCCTTTCTCTTCATTGAGTCTTGTGACACTTTCAAGTGTTCCCTAGCTACCTCACAAGCCTTTGAAAGCCTTTCACGAAACTTTGACACATAGTCAAGTAGGTGGACCTCATCATCCTCAGTCATGAATTTCTCTTTGATGAGCTTCAGTGGACCCCTAACTTCATGACCGTACACCAACTCAAATGGGCTGAAACCCGTCGACTCATTTGGGGAGTCCCTCGTTGCGAACAGCAGGAAAGGGATGCCCTTATCCCAATCCTCGGGATACTCCTCACAAAATGCCCTAATCATTGTCTTTAGGGTCTGGTGGTAGCGCTCCAACGCACCTTGGGATTGGGGATGATAAGCTGACGACTTCAGCTGCTTCACACCCAAACGATACATCACCTCTTGAAATATGCCTGACATGAAATTTGACCCTTGGTCAGACTGCACTTCCTTGGGCAACCCATACCTAGTGAAAAACTGCACTAGAGCATCTACCACAGTCTTAGCAGTGATATTTCTCAATGGGATAGCCTCTGGAAACCGTGTAGACATATCCATGATTGTCAAGAGGTACTTATGACCCGACCTAGTCCTAGGCAAAGGTCCAACACAGTCAACTAGAACCCGACTGAATGGTTCTTCAAACGCAGGTATCGGAATCAATGGCGCCGGCTTCACTGAATGCTGTGGTTTACCAGCCACCTGACATGTGTGACAAGTCTTACAGAACTCAGCCACATCCACATTCAACCCTGGCCAATAGAAATGCCTCATGATCCGATCCTTTGTCTTTCTGACGCCTAAATGGCCGCCAACAGGTAACTCGTGAGCAATCCTCAAGATCTCACTGCGGTAACTTGGAGGGACAACAACTTGACGGACCACCGTCCAATCCTCATCAGCTGGCCTATGGGGAGGTCTCCACTTCCTCATCAAAATGCCATCTTTGACATAATAGCACTCAGGGACCTTTTCAGCCTCAGCCTCAGAACACGCCGTCTGAGACAAGCCTTTCAACTCAGAGTCTGCCTGCTGTGCTTCAACCAAGGAAGACTTGCTAAACAGCCCATCACTGTTAGCCTCGGAGCCTAATACAGCAACCCCATCATTCAAATCCTTGAAAAAGGTTTCTGCCAACCAAACACCGGAATTCTCCTCCACATCAACAGAATCCGCATCATCTTGAACAGCTCTACGAGCCTGAGACCTAGTCACAACACAATCTGGGAAAATCCCAGGAAACTCCTCCTGCAACTGCTCAGTTTCAGCAACCACCACTGGTTTATCCGAAACAACTGGAGACGCAACCACCTTGTCCCCAGCCAAGTCATTCCCCAACAGGAAGTCAATGCCTGCCATGGGCAACTCAGGAACAACTCCAACAGTAACAGGACCAGAAACTAGGTCACACTTCAAATCCACTCTATACAGTGGCACTGACATATAACTGCCATCAACAGTCTGAATCAAGACTTTTGCATTCACTGCACTATCTGGTGGAAAAGTCATACCACCATCCACCATCAATGACTGAGAGGCCCCCGTATCCCGCAGGATGACTACTGGTTTACCTGCCTCACCAGAAGTACATGGGGTCACCTCACCATCAAACAAAAAGCTACGATAGCTCTCATCCACCTGCTTAGTCCTTTCTTTGAATTTGGGAGATCGACTTTCAATGGCCTGTGTTTCACTGAACGGGACACTATTTTCGGGTAGGACACTTTTTGACATGACAAATCCCATGTCCTTCTTTGTTTTGTTTTGCAACTTCCAACACTGTGACTTTACATGCCCTGTCTTGTTACAGTGAAAACATTTGATGACATTTGCACTTGTACTGGACCCTTTGTCAGATTGAGGCTTTGGTGCCGATGAAGTTTCAGAACTCGTGTCTTTTCCAGGACCAGCATTCTTTGGATTGCTCGACTGATTTTTGTCTCTTTTATTTCCAGAGAAATTCCTGAAAGGTGGTCTGTTGTCATTTCTGTGTGTCAGCTCATACTCATCAGCCATCAAGGCTGCTTTATGCAAACTTGTCACTTTGTGATCATCCAAATGCGACCTCACACTGAAAGCAACACTCTTTTTGAATTCTTCCAAAAGAACAACCTCACGTAGGTTATCAAAATCCTGATCCACTTTCAGGGATCTATACCACCTATCAAACATCATTTCTTTTTCACGAGCAAACTCAACATGTGTCTGGCCTGGTTTACGGTATGAATTTCTGAACTTATGTCTGTACGCCTCTGGCACCAACTCATAAGCATTCAACACTGCCTTCTTGACTGTAGCATAGTCACGTGATTGCTCTTTGGAAAGAGATGAGTACACATCGGCTGCTTTGCCTACAAACACACTTTGAAGGAGCAAGGGCCAAAATTCCTGTGGCCAGTTCAAACTGTCAGCCACCTTCTCAAATGACACAAAATATGCATCGACTCTGTTTTCCTCAAACTTTGGCACCAATCGAATGTTCTTGGCCAAATCAAACTCAGAGGGAGCCCTTTCACGATTTTCAACAGTATGTGCATGAGTCAATTCCATCTCACGCAATTTCAATTGTTGCTCCACTTCAAGTTTTTTCATTTCCATTCTTTCCTTCATTTCCATTTCTAGTCTCATCTTCTCTTTCTCCAGTTCTAGTTCCCTTGTTCTTTCTCTCTCCTTGATTTCCAATTTAGCAAGCTCAAGCCTTGTTTGGTCTGACATTTGAGCTTGATTTGGAGTGTCAATTTCTTCTTTGAGCTCCATGTGACCAGCTACCAAGTCAAGAATCTCTGCCTTTCTTACACCTTGTGGAACATCAACATTTAAATGCTGTGCAATGGCAGTCAAATCACATTTGCGTAACCTTTGCAAATCTTTGAGGGACAAATCTGTCCTCTGAACAAATGCCTGAACATCCATTGTACTGATTGACATTGTCACATGTATTTACACACAATGTACAATTGAACAATCAACTCACTGGTATTTTGTCTGTACCAATAGTCTAGGTTCCGGAACGTTCCAAATTCTAAGTTTTGGCTTTAAATTCACTTCTCGGACACAAGCCCCCAATTTTGTTACGACCAAAATCACTCTGAGAATGATCGCACAAAAGAAACAATCAACTAATGTTCAGGCGGTTTATTAACAGTGATATTGTGGGTACAGACTCGTAATCGGTTTTCACATCAGTACAATAATGATCAATACAAACAATTACAAATCGGTAATAGAATCACTTACGTGCATTACAGTCCAAAATTTGAAAGCAAGTAACCCTTTGACAGTGTCCAGATACGATGTTCGATGCACAGATGAATGATCCGCGATGCACCGATGAATGATACCTCCGACGTAATCCAGAGGCGCAGGTTGTGATAATCCTCGTTATTAATCCGGGGTAAAAATCCAGGATATACGTCCACAGCGAAACGTGCAGAATCCAAACGTTATGACGACCACGTCCAGTCGATGCGTTGAATGATGATTCACTTTATATTGTCCAGCAAGGAATCCAACCCGTCACAGCTTTGCCGTAATAATGTCCGTTGACACTAAAATATGGAGTCTATCTCCAACGTAGGCAAATTAATTCTCTGCAAGCAAAATGTCTCCCAGGCCTTATCTCCACAAACACAGTTTGTATAGCAGGTCAGCAGGTAACACAGGACTGACTATAACAAGTCGCTTCAGAGCCAGAAGTGACGTAACTCTCAGAGCAGAGGTGTTGGGTACTCTGCCTACCTCAGAATTTCTCCTGCTTATATGTACATCAATTCACCCCTTTCTAGTACATTCTGTAATTTTCTCCAACCTGGGGCCACATACCTGAACATACTAGCAAGTCCAAATTCCAGGAATCCTGGATGACTCACTTCCTAATGTATGTGCATAACATCATTGCCAAAATTAACTACCAATCACATTGGGCTACAAGGGCAGTGTCTCACTCAGCCAGCACTTCCTAGAATTTTCTGGAATGGGTGAAATCATTCTAGATTGAGTGAGCTATAATGTATTTCCTGTCACATGCATACATGTACTGTAGCTACATTGTATACCATGTAGAAAATTCTCCACTGATCTGGTCAGCCTGTATGTACTATATCTAATATCATATAGAATGTTCTCCATTAATCTGGTCTACCTGTGTACATACACATTAAAACAACCATGCATACAGCCATGATACATGTACATAACTACTTGTGTGTACATTTGTGACATGAGTTATAGTATACAATGTACAATGTATTATGTAGATTCTACACAACCCCAGGGTGCTCCTTCACACTGTGGGAGCACCCTGAGTCAAGATACATCTATCTCTGTACAGTGAAAAAGAAACACAAATTTTCGCGCCTCTATAAGTTTCATATTTTACCAGCAAATGGCTTACTTTTATAATTCGTACGTTTTTCACCCAACTAATACGATACGTTCACTTAAAGGTGCATGGTCCCGGTGTTTTAGTCAAACGCGTACGTGGGCGCACGGCGCAAGTTTCTTATAGAGACCTACGCTATTGACTTCTCTTTGGCGCTTACGCTTTGGCCCACTTTCCCGAGTCCGAAGAAGTCCGATTCACTGTAGTCAGTGGTCCGATCACAGTTCGGCTCATGATTCGGCTGAGGGGGATGACAGCTTTAGCAAACTTCTTTTGTGATGTCATAATAACAAGCACATATATGCATGCACCCTGGCATTACTACAGACTGCGCGATGCGCAAAGAAGACAACAAAGTTCATTTCCACACTGATCCCATGTGGTCTTAAAAAGACATTTTTCTATGAGTTCATATCCACACCTCCCGTTCATTCTTTGGCTTTCGATGCAACCTTTGCGTGGCATTTTGCACACTGGCTAAATGAATACCCATGAGAGTCGCAATGATTTTAGCCTTTGAACAAGGCCCTTTTGCAGCGCGCTGTGTAGTGGCGAGCGAAAGGGTTTGAGCGAAATGCGCCCACACCAGCAGAGAGCAATCAGGCACCACAAGATGTCACGCAGAAGAGTGCCTGGTCAAAAGGCTACACTGCTACCGACTCGCACAAGCGCAGATGTTTCAAATTCATCCTACAGAGCAATTGTCGTTCTCGCAGATCCCTCCTGACTGAATCATTTAAAGTCGTCGATTTGGACAGAAATGGACTATTAGTGGAACCAAATGTTCCCTGTATCCTGTTGTCAATAATTGGACTACATCGGTACATATGTATGTATTCAAATTGACAAATATTTTGTATTTAAATTGAAATTTAGCCGTGATATTACGCCTTAACAGATCCCAAATCCTACAGTACAATGCGCAGCCCGAACGCGAAGCGTTTGGTCTAGTCACAATTAATTCTACACATGACCTGCACTCACATCAAAAGATGAATTTCTGTTGTAGTTTTGAGGGTTTTCCCCCTCAGAAGTCATATCATTAAATTATTCTCTTTGACTTTGGTACCGGTATTCCATTATGACTAAGTGGTAAATTACTGTGCAAATTCTGCATTGCAAGACACAATAGCACCACGAGGGCGTTTCATAAAACTTGTCATTAGTGTAAGTGACAAGTTGTCATAGATGTGACAAGCTACTGAAATCCTTGCAGCTGATTGGCTGAGAGCAAATTTGTCATAGAAATGTGGCAGTTGTCACTGACAAGTTTTATGAAATGCCCCCCTGGACTCACTCAGCTCACCTGCATGGGTATGATCCTAGAATTAATTTATATGTCTTATGCATTTGCTTTGTCTACAATTGTACCTACACTGTAGTAAAGATAGATCAGGGGCCCTTTCATAAAACTTGTCATCAGTGACAACTGAACTGCCACATTTCTATGACAAATTTGCTCTCAGCCAATCAGATGCAAGGATTTCAGTAGCTTGTCACATCTATGACAAGTTGTCACTGATGACAAGTTTTATGAAATGGGCCCAAGATATTCTTCATACAGTGTAACAATTGTTAGGCCTACACATTGTAAAATGGTATCTAAATGTGTTAACTTTGATGTAGCCCAACCAGACGCTGTGCAAAGCATGCTATTTATACAGCGACTGGGCTGTGTATAGTTAAATCTGATGGTACACCTCATCCCTCAATCGCGCACTCAATATTACACCAAAACTCATTCTTTCCTAATCCTGTAGATCGGTTAGATCAATGCCCTCCTTCCAAGTTCCAGACAATGTTGTGACGGCCTTCTCAGACAATGCCTTTTGCTTTTGTCTCCTGCTGACGGAAGGCAGCAGCAGGTAGTTTTGAGGCAGTTTTTATTTTGTTCCTTAGTTGCTTGTCTCCTTGTTGTATTTAAAATTGGCACATTCACCATAGAACCTTCTACCTAGGACTCCTACCCCTATCCGACCACGACAAACACTGTCACGATCACGATTTAAATTTAATTTTAAGTCGATGTAGAGAAGGAGCGGAAGTAGCAGACTAACAACAAGAGGAAGATGATGAACTCACAATATAAATTAAAAAAATCTACCACTAACAGACGACACTTACCACTCCCTCTCCCATGGTCCATCTCGTCCAAGTCGCTGCCATTTATAAGAACTGGAGAACTCTGTTCTCGTTGTCCCTGGCCGGGTAGGATCAATTTGAGGGCATCTCGATCTAGCTGCGCGGCTGTCCCCTCCTCCGCAGCCGGTTGCACCCCGTTGGATTTGGCAGAGGTTGCGTTGGACGCGGGGTCCATGTTTGGGTTCGCAGGGCTGCTTCGCTGCTGGCGTGCTGCTTACTCGAGTAGGACCACAACAGCACGTTACAACTCTTTATTCTTCTAAACGACCCAAAGCAGCAACCCTGGTCTCTCCTTGAACTGAATGGTAAATGCCTACGCCACGTTGTGGTGAAAATCACATAGAATTTTTGTCTTATTTTGGCTGTGAAATATGTCGCGTATTCTCCTACACGATGGTGTAATCAGCTGTGTTGTCTTCGAAAACAATCAAAATTCCATGCCTACTCAGTAGGTGCCTCGTAAACTCGTACAGCAGCTTGTGGCCTGAGCCTTGCAGCTGGCCTGGTGCAGGGTCTGGAACACCGTTCTCGTTGACCGTTGTACACATGCACAGGATTAGACTAGGCAGACGATGGAACCCCCATTTTGCCATTATAAAGCGAAGTGCGCTCTCTACGTTGGAATTCCAGAACATTGCACCACTGAAAGTTTCAGACCCCTACAGGTGTACAAGTAAAATTGATAATAATAATAATAATAATAAAAATGAAAATGTGATTGTACAAAATATTTCTAATCATTGTTGCAACTGAATCGATATGACAACAACAATGCATCAGCTTTATCAATCGATTTTATGTCGTTGTAAATGTACATGTAAGTGTGGATGTAGGAAATGTATTTTAATGTGGAAATCTGCGGCGAAAAGACAGTTTGACGAGAAACTTTTCTGAAGATGCTAGTAGATTCATTCTGGGCCCTGTCTTATAAAACTTGTGATAGAAATCAATCAATCACAAATCTCTTGAAAGCTGCAATCAATCGCAACCTGTGATTGATCGATTGCATTATGAGTTCTCAGTTGCATTTTAATCATAACTTTTTTTTTATAAGATGGATTTGCATTCAATTTTAAAGGACAAGGGGCATTAATATTACTCTTAAATGTCAGTAACAAGTCGAAGAAATGCGCACTTTCTTCAAAAATTGAAGTTTTGTGAAATTCTGGTTTTATTTTCTTTATATCATTGTACGCATATGACATCATGCACTGTAGTAGTCTTCTCGTCCAGCAGTGACTGTGCAGATATTTTAAAAATTCATAACTTTTGAACAGATTGTCCGATTCCCCCCCCCCCGACTTTCACTAACGTGCTCTTCCAATATTGCTGCATTCACTCAATCCACATGTCTATAAAGGTGGACTTGTCCTTTAAAGTTGTGATCGATTTGAACCAATCACAAGTCTTTATAAGACGGGGCCCTGTTTGGATAGCCTCAACGGTCTCACAAAACGATAGTTCATGACTACTCGTATGTCATTATGCTGCAATGGAGATATTGGTGATTTGATAGTGTGATAAATTTTTACACAAAAACATTATAGGCAAAGTAGGCTATTGATCGTAAAATAGTTTCACACGAAATGATAAGTAATCAATGGTTCCAAAAATTAAGTAGGACTACTTTCTTGTACAAAGAGTAATGTAATTAAAACGTGAAAAAAACATTTTATTCTGGATTGTAATATGCAGAGTACATTGTCAATAAAAAAAAAGAGTGATTCAGAGAAACCAGTCATTTTTCATCCCAAAAAGAAAAAAAGAACTATTTACCACATAAAGACACTATGGTGATATTTTCATCAAAAAAAAAAAGAAATACAAGTACGCTGATATAATTATACTCCTAAAAAAAAAAAATAATTACAAACAGCATAGACGCAACTTTAGTGTCAATTTCTCTTTGAATTGCCAATTTAAGCTTACACACACACACGAAACACACGCTCATGCATACACTCATGCAAACACACACTCATGCACACACCCACTCACAACACACACGCACACACACACACACACACACACACACACACATGCACACACACAAAAGTTCATCAGATACATATACAACTACATGGGGTCATATACAGGCCACACAATCACCAAAAAAAAAAAAAATTGACCAACACAATGTACATGCTTCCATATATCCATAAAGGGGAACGCATACTACAAGCTATGCTTTTTAGCTTCCCCTCCTTTTTCAACATTTTCGGCATTATGCTGTGTATACTGAGTAGCATGTATCTATTTCTTCCTCAGTTTATTGTGTTTAGGGGGTCGGGGCAATTACCTCCTGGGCAATCACGGTTATCAGGGCCGGCGCAGTGTTTTCAAAAGTGGCCGACTTCCGGGTTTCATGAGCTAACAAGCAAAAAAAAAAAGAAAAAAAAAAGAAGATCTATATATATTTCTATTTTAGTGCCACTTACGTACTTCCGGATTAAAAAAAAGTGTGGGGCCCAAAGTGATGGCACATGTTTTGTATTGTGTACAAAAACGTGGCCCCGACGGATGCGCCGGCCCTGGTTATTACCCCAGACCCTTCCCTTATCCCTAACATAAATCCTAATCCTGAACCTAATCCTAATCCTAACCAAAACTGCGAAACTTCTCGCGAAACTTCCTACTCAAACAAGGGATACTTCCTCATCCCCGCCAGACTTCTCGATCTTTTGTCAGTGTGAACGCAAGGAACTGAAACTTCGCGAAGTTTGTCATGTGACTAGTCCACCACCTGTTTTTGGGCGGTGCCTCAGAAGCGCACGGCTATTGTGTTGTACAGGTGTTCATTGTTACGTCACAATCACTAGCAATCAGACGGCGCGCTCTTTCTTCTTTCTTGCGCACGGGCACTAATGACCCAAACTTCTCTTGATCCAAAGATAGAGAAGTTTGGCTGCCAGTGTGAGCCGACGACAAAAGAAGACTGGTCGCGAATACTTACGCGATCTTAAACTTACCAATCTTTTGCCAGTCTTACCGCACCTATTGTCTAAGCTTCCCCTTCTCCATTTGAATGTTCTTTGTTCTTCTGCCCTTTCTTTGTCTTTCCGTTCAATTCTCTGTTCTCATATCTCCACTGGCGTATATAATAGCAGAAGCGCGTGCAAGAGGGGATGTAGTGACAATATGGTGTAAGAAATAAAACAAAAACAAAAACACTTCATTCTTTTAGAAAGAAAGATATTATTCAAAGGGGTAAAGGTTCAGGTGCGAGTTTCTTCACTTTGTCTCCCTCTACAAATCAAATTTGTTAAAGTTGCAACTGCTGATCTGTAAATTGACAAGCATGTTGGAAAAGAAGAACCAGTGGGACTCGAACCTGTCAGCTATACTGCTTTCCGGGCAACACTATCAGGCTGAGGGAGACCTACCACCATTATATAGGCTATAGAGGGAGAGAAAGTGAAGAAACTCGCTCCTGAAACTTCGTTTGTTTGTTTGTTTGTTTGTTGGTAGGTTATTGGCAGGTGGCATTGTCAGAGCAAACTAAGATGCATACGCGAAAAGTAATGATAGAGACAGTAATACCAGAAGTGAAATCACAATACTATGAACAGTGAAAGTACAGCAATATTGATATCAATAGGAGCAGTAATACATGGTTATAGTAATTCTACTAAAAAAGATAGCAACAGTTGTGGTAATGGTAATCCAACAAGCAATTGATAGTAATAGATAATTAGTTCTGCTAATAGTAACGGTTATACAGTGTAGTTTGATGTGATTTTGATTTGTTTTATTTCTGCATTTAATCAGATACAATTTGAATACAAATTTCAAAAGTACAAAGACAAAGAATAGCAAGTGCAGTGAAATAAACCGATAACAGTACACAAATATAGATACACATAGGTGGTTCCATTTATAAGCAGTGTACATACACAAAAACATAAAATAAAATATACAGTATTTTTCAGTAAATAACAGAGATCTTCCCTTGTGACTATGAAGTGGTTCGTAAAGATTGACAGGATGGCTATGGTGGTGTATTACTGGCAATAAGGAATGACCTCGTATATGACATCATGGACACAACAGATACTGGAGAGCAGGTCTTCGTAAAACTCTCTTTCGGTGCCAACATCAGCTTGATAATTGGAGCTCTATGCCGCCCCCAAACAGTGACATACACTACCTCAATGACCTCTGTTCCGTTGTTGAAAAGGTTGCATCGCAAAACAAGAAAGCAGCTCTGTGGATTGGCGGTGATCTCAACTTACCAGATATTGACTGGGGTGACCTCAACATCAGCGGTCACAGCCACCCAGCTAGCCTGAACAATAGATTCATGGACATGACTTACAACTGTGCTCTCCAACAGATGGTGATGTTTGCCACACGTGGGGAGAGCACCTTGGATCTGTTCCTGACTAATCGACCAACCCTGGTCAACAAGTGCACCCCACTTCCAGGCATTGGAGACCATGATATAGTCAGCATAGACACAGATATTACAGCAAAGAGACGCAAATCAGTAAAGAGGTTAGTGCACACCTGGAAAAATGCCAACCTGGAGGAAATGAGGAAGGAATGCCATGCGTACCAACAGCAATTCCTAAAGTCACATAATGAACTCAGTTCTGTTGCTGACATGTGGGAGGAAGTCAAGACCACCTTACATAAATTACTCCAAAAGCATGTACCATCAACGATGACATCAGGCCGTTTTAACCAGCCATGAATCACTTCTGCAGCCAAGCGACTTGCTAGAAGGAAGAAACGTGCATTCAAGCGAGCCCGCTCTACTGGCCAGCCACAAGACTTCCAGAGGTACAAGGACCTGAAAAGGTCTTCAAGGACTGCCTGCAAACAAGCGTACAGTGCCTACATCAACCACATAGTAAGCTCTGACATGTCATCAAAACCCAAACGTTTTTGGAGCTTTATTAACAGCAAGAGGACTGACAACACTGGAGTGGCACCTCTCAAAGCTCCCAGCGGAAGGACTGTCTCAGATAGTGCAAGCAAGGCACATATCTTGAATAATCAGTTTTCATCTGTTTTCAACAGGGATGAAAACATGGAAACGATTAAAGACAAAGGACCCAGCCCTTATCCAGACATGGATCAAATTTATATCAATCCAGCTGGAGTCCACAAACTGCTATCAAACCTGCAGATACACAAGGCCACTGGCCCAGATGGTCTACAAGCAAGGCTTTTGAAGGAACTTGCGAGGGAACTCACGCCTATCTTCACTGTCCTCTTTCAGGCTTCAGTCAACCAAGGCATCATTCCTGATGATTGGAAAAAGGCAGACGTAGTTCCTGTCTTCAAGAAGGGGGAGAGATATAAGGCAGAGAACTACAGACCCATCTCACTGACATCCATCGTATGTAAGATCTTGGAACACATTGTGTGTAGCAGCATTCTTGACCACCTCGATGACCATAACATCCTAAGTGATGCCCAGCATGGCTTCCGTAAGAAACGCTCATGCACGTCTCAACTCCTACTTGCTGTACAAGATCTTGCAAGAGGTATTGAGGATGGTGAACAACTTGATGTTATTCACTTAGACCTGTCAAGAGCATTTGACAAGGTTCCCCATGGTAGGCTGATGTACAAGGTCAACTTCTATGGAATCAGAGGAAGCACCTACACGTGGATCCAAAGTCTGCTCAGTAATCGTTCCCAGAGGGTTCTGCTTGAAGGAGTGACATCACATACAACACCTGTCCTCTCAGGGGTTCCTCAAGGGAGTGTGGTCGGTCCTCTCCTCTTCCTCCTCTTCATCAATGACCTCCCCGAGTGTGTCTCTGCAGAGACCACTGTGCGACTTTTTGCGGATGACTGCATCGTGTATAGGAGGGTCAAGACGTAGGAAGATACTGAACAGCTGCGGAGGGATCTGGATGCACTCCAAGTGTGGGAAACAGACTGGCTCATGAAATTTTACCCTCAGTAATGCCAAGTCATGCATGTTACCAACAAGAGGAAGTTGGTCAAGAGTTCAACACCTTACTGCATACATGGAATACCATTGACAGAAACTGAAAAGGCAAAATACCTTGGCCTCAATCTCCAGGGTAATCTCAAATGGAACAAACATGTGGATGTCACTACCAAGTCTGCTAACTCAACAAGCAGCTTCCTTCAGAGAAACATTAGAGACTGCCCCCTGAAGATAAAAGTGCTCTGCTACAAAACACTTGTCCTCCCACTTCTAGAATATGCTGCCGTGGTGTGGGACCCATTTACCCAGAAGAATATCATGAAATTGGAAATGGTGCAACGCCGCTACGCTCGCTTTGCTGTAGGAGATTTTAGCCGTACAAGCAGCGTAACTGACATGTTGAAGCAACTTCAGTGGGCCACTCTTCAGGAGAGAAGGGCTCAGCAGAGAGTGTGCATGGTATACTCCATAATCCACAGGCTGATCGACATCCCGCATGAACACTTCATACCAGCCACTGGACCATCTACACGAGGGAATCCAAACAAATTTCAAATCCCGTATGCCAGAACCCAGACATATCAGAAGACATTCTTTCCTGACGCAATTAAACTATGGAACTCTTTACCACCAAGTATAAGTAGAAGCACGTCCCTACAGTTCTTCAAACAGGGGGTGCAACAGACTAGGCTTCGTTAAGCCTCTTCTGTCTTTTTTAACTGCACATATATATGATCCTTTTACTCGCACTTTTCATCTGGGCACTTGACAAGCACAAGTACGATAATACGCCAACGGCGGTCTGTACTTTACTGGAAGAAGAAGAAGATTGAATGCAGGAGACCACCATCGTAAGCGATTAAGCTTGAAATGGATGGGGGTCTCATACAGTGTAGCCTTTTGTCAAGGCCCTCTCGCTGTATGGTGAAGAGAGCCCAGCTGAGTGGGGTTGGGCGCGCTCGGCTGGGCTCGCTTCGCTCGCCCATTACAGCGAGGCGAGGGCCTTGACAAAAGGCTACATACAGTGTAGTTGCGAGTATACTATTCAGGACAATTTTGTATCATCAGTTCTTCTTTTAGCATGCATGTAGGCCCTAGTAGGAAGTAGTAGACTAGTGGCACTAGGCCTACATTGTGGTATAGCATCCTTGATTAACCAGTTTAGTAGAAGTAATATTATGGTAAATGCCCCCGTATCTATTGATTACGAAAGTTGTACGGGTGTATTATCATGAATGATATATAATGCGCGCTTGAGGTAGAAAAATAATATTTATATAATGCTTGACAATCAGAAACAGTTTGCTTGAATCGAATAGTCTAATTCGACACAAGAAATCTGCCCACGCACTGCTGATCTACATTTCCCCCTTTACCCCGCGTTCACACTGGTCCCCGCGACGCGGGGACAGCCACAAGAGATCTTATCTTTTTTACGACTGACCGTTCACATTGGTATCTCATCTGTCCCCGAGCTGTGGGGGCATTTTGGGGCTTGGAGCGAGCTCTGCCACTTGAATCCAGCCATAGCGCATGCGCACATTTCATGACCACAGCTGGACGTTACCAATTGCGCACCCTTTAGTTATACTTCTTACCTATAATTCTTTTGTATTATAACAGACAGAAAGACAGATTGAAGATTTTGTATTTGATAAGTAAAAGCAGAACGAGAAGCAGTAGTTATGTTTTTCCATCAAAGGTTATCTCCAGATAGCCTTTCAGTGACGTAATTATCTCGGCGTGTTATCATCAAGGGCGCGAGTTGATGATGGCTCCGGCAGCGCTCAAGGCCCTCTCTCTGTTACTAGAGTCGGCCTTTAGGTGGATTTCATCAACGTGGAGTAATTTTCCTAATTACCACCAGTTTCCCCTCCTTGTACTCTAATTTCTTATTCTGTAAAGTCATTTCATAATGTCAATAGATTGCGCAACAAAACTCCTACGTTTATGACACTCATTTCCTTAATTGCTTGTGGGGAACAACACAAACATCTCAGTATTGCTATTACCTTTTCCTCGTCTTCTTTGCGATAAGGCAAAATATAACATTTAAAATGTCACTGATCTTGTCGTATACACAGGATTCTCACTATTTTTTTTTCTCTCTCTCTCTCTTCCTCTGTTTTACATATGTTACGTGCAGTGAGCCCCGTCTGTAGAATTGGTGATAGATTTTTAACATATCTGTGCAATTCATAGGTAAACATATGAAGAGTTTGTTTGCAAAAACCGATAAGTCCATTTTTGAAGATTTTGAAGTACGGTCTCTGTCATAAAGTACAAAATAATACCTTTTAAATGATATATTGGTCACTTCATATAAAGGTACATTTTTGAAGTTATTGTCAAAAGAAGCAAAGATTTTCTTATTATTCTCTTTATTTTTCTTGACCTTTAATCGCAAAATATCTCCATTTGGCAAATATGGACTTATCGGTTTTTGCAAACAAACCCTTCATATTATGCCGGATAGAGATGAAAGGATAACTTCACCTTAAATGACAAATAATAATGACAAAATGCTCCACATGTTTATCAAACCTAATAAGATTTCAAATGTCACATATCCATTCATTATGTGCATATAATGTTTTCTTGCGTGGGAGGAATGTAGGACCTACGCCCTCCCTCCCACACCTTCCCACGTTAGGTCCTCCTCCATACACTGTCTGTACACTTTTGGGATAGACAAATTTCCGAATATTCAATCCAAAAGTGTGCACAAGATCTGCCACTTCAATTTCAACAAATTCAAAATGTCAATGTCAAAATGTCAATTCTGCAACAGCGTAAAACACAGGTAAGAAAATAGCGTCACTTTATACTATAGTCATAATATAGTAAAAAAAAATGGGGGTGGGGGAAACAATAACATAACTAGACTGACGTCATAAACAGAGGGTGACTTGCTTTACATTCCACTATACATTTACATGCCATTATACATTTAAACTACATTATACATTTAAACTATCCTGTCATTCAGAATGAATGACAGGATAGAAGATGTACCTTTTCACTCTATGTTAGATGATGATTTTTTTTTATTTATTCAAACCTATTACGCCAGAATTCGATTTTTTAGATAAAGAAGAAGCTTTTAATAAACGCACATATCCTTTTGATGAACTAGTTGCGGACAATCTTAATTCTACAGCGGAAGAAATGCAGTATGATTTTAACGATCTGACTCAAGCTCCATTGTGTAGTTATGTCACCTTGAATCAATTCAAAGACATTAGAAAGGGTTTTGTGAAAGATACATTTTCATTGGTACATTTGAATATAAGAAGTATGAATAAGCATTTTGAAGAATTGCAGTTATTGTTAGATAATCCAAATAAATTTTTATTTTCAGTGATAGGACTCACTGAAACGTGGTTGTCTTCATGTCCAAAACAATCTTTTGCATTTGAAGCGTATAATATTTTTTTGCGAATAATAGATCTGATCGCTCTGGTGGTGGAGTCGCTTTATATGTTCTACGATGCTTTGAATGCACTGTCCTTGATGAGCTTAGCAAAATGAATGACATTGTTGAGTCACTTTTCATTGAGATCACTGTTCCCGGTAATAAAAACATTGTAATAGGTACTATTTACAGACCTCCAAATTCCAACAACAGAGACTTTTTATCATATCTCACTGAGATGCTTACAAACCCTTTATTTATAAACTCAAACTCTTTTATATTCGGTGATTTCAATATTGACTTGTTAAAGCATACAACGGACAACATCTCGGGAGAATTTCTTGAGACATTCTTATCCTTTTCTTTCTTACCTCTTATTTCGAAACCGACACGCGTTTCACGTCAATCAGCCACTCTAATTGACAATATTTTTAGTAACGTCTTAACCCTTCCAAATTCGTCTGTAATCTTATCAGATATTACTGATCATTTTCCAATAATGACGCACCTTACATTTAGCCATATTAGTAATAATTCATCCCAGCGATATTTGAGGCGTACAGTAACCCAAGAAAATTGGTCTTCTTTTTGCGCTTCCTTGGATAATGTTAATTGGGATTGTGTGTTTGATACTGATGACATTAATTTGGCTTTGAATAATTTTTTGGAAATTTTTGATAATCATATGGATATTCACATTCCTAAAAGAAAGGATAAACGGGGGAATTATAAAACAACTCCAAAGCTTCCATGGATTTCCAAGTCCATTTTACGTTCCATAAATAGGAAAATAAACTGTTTTATGTATTTAGAATGAAAAAAAAAACTGAACAAGCACGAATTAATTATACTTTGTATAAGAATACTCTCACTAAGATAATACGTATTGAAAAGAAAAAATATTATCATAAACAATTAGAGAGATATAGGTGTGATATGAAAAGTACATGGAACTTATTGAAACAAGCAATGAATATTTCAAATGAAAAGTTAAGTATTTCGAAAATAAGATTTAATGATGAAATAATTGATAATCCTGTTGATATAGCAAATGTTTTTAACACATATTTTACAACAATCGGAGAAAACCTTGCTCAAGAAATTCCCGATACTAATAAACATTTCTCTAATTTTTTAAATCGATATAATATGAATTCAATATTTTTTACCCCTGCCACGAGGTACGAGATTACTGATATTGCATCTGGTTTGAAAAACAAAAAAAAAAAGTTCCGGTTATGATGACATAAGCAATATGATTTTGAAAAGTGTTATATCTTCTGTTGCGGATCCTTCGGCACATATTTTTAATTTGTCAATGTTAACGGGTGTGTTTCCGGAGCAAATGAAAATAGCTAAAGTTATTCCCATATATAAGAATGGAGATAAGTTAGATGTTAGTAATTACAGACCTATTTCTTTATTATCTTGTTTGTCCAAGATTTTAGAGAAAATTATATATAAAAGAACGATGAATTTTCTAAAGATGTGTGATGTTTTTACAAATTCCCAGTTTGGATTCCGAGAAAAGCATAGCACCTGTCACGCTTTGCTTAATTTTGTTGACAAAGTAGCACATGCTTTAGACAATCGCTCACATTTGATTGGTATCTTCCTGGACTTCACCAAGGCCTTCGACACTATAAACCATGATATCTTACTCTACAAGTTGTCTCATTATGGTATACGTGGGAAGGCCTTGGAGTGGTTCAGGAGTTATCTAACTGATCGCAAACAATATGTATTTTTGAACAATCATAATTCTGATATGAGAGAACTGAAGTGTGGCGTGCCACAAGGTAGTTTATTGGGCCCACTATTGTTTATTGTTTACATTAATGATTTTTGTGCTTCGTCAGATGTGTTATCGTTCATACTTTTTGCCGACGATTCAAATGTTTTTTACTCACATGAAGACCCAAATATTCTTGTGCAGACAGTTAATTCCGAAATAGAAAATTTATGTGAGTGGATAAAAGCAAATAAATTGTCTTTGAATATCCAAAAAACTAAATGCTTTTTAGTAACACTTTAGATAATTTAAATATGGACATTTGTTTTGGTGACGCTGTCTTAGAAAATGTTTCCCATATAAAGTTTTAGGTGTTATAGTTGATAACAAACTTTCTTGGAAATTTAATATTGATAATGTCTGCAAGAAAATTTCACGTAACATAGGTGTTATTAATAGATTAAAACTGTCTATTCCTCAGCATTCGTTGTTGACATTGCATTCATCTTTGATATTGCCTTATTTAAATTATGGAATTTTGGTATGGGGAAACACGCATCAATTATTATTGGATAGGATTCTACTGCTACAAAAGAAGGCTCTTCGCATTATTTGTAATACTGTTCCATATTCACATACAGATCCTTTGTTTTTTGATAACAAGATTCTGAAAATTAAAGATTTGTTTTTATTACAATTAGGGCAGTTTATGTATACTTATAATAATGATTGCCTCCCGTTTGTATTTAACTCCATGTTTATGCGTAACCGGACATACCATAGATACCCAACTAGACAGTCAAATGAATTTCATTTACCTCTGTTAAGAACCTTGCTAGCTCAACAGACTTTTATTTATGTAGGTCCAAGATTCTGGAACTCCCTTCCTATGGATATAAAAAATGCACCTCATTGAATTCTTTTAAAAAGAGATTGAAAATGTTTCTTTTGAAGTCTTATAATGTACCTGAATGTATTTAATTTTGTAATATTTTTGTGAGCTCGATATCATCTTCTCTTCTTCACGGTAAGGCTGCGTTCTCTCGAGACATCAATTATATTTACTACCTGGTGGTATTCTATACGTGCTCTCGTCCTCTCGTCCTCACAGTTGAATCTCTTCCGCTGGAAAGCTGCTCGACAATGTGTCACTTTCGAAAACACTTGGCTGATTGTCTCTGTGGGCTTTCGCCCTTGGTGTATGCATCAACAATTTTTTGGCTTTTCTCTCTCTCTCTTCCTCTTTTCCCTGTTTTTTGTTCCCCTTTTTCACACTTTTGCTTTCTTTTTTTTTTCTCTATTCCCCACTTCCCCAGTTTCCCGCACTCTTTATAGTTGTAAGTTTTCACCCGATTTTCCCCCTTTCCCTCAGAGGTATCCACATGTTACAAGCTTAGTCTTTTGAGTGGGTACCTCCACTTTTTTTTTTTCTCAGGGTGTGTATAGAGTGTATGTATCTTTATTGTACTGATCATGTAGACATGAACATGTTGTTAATCCTGTTTGGTTATATACATTTTCAACGATTCGCATGTCAAATTCATAATAATGTTTCTTGTACATTCTGTTGAAGGAAGAAAGTGAAAATAAAGTTCGAATTTGAATTTGAATTTGAATTTGTTCGCCGTGCATGTGGTCCTTTAGTCAACAATCTTTACAGTGGGATTTACATTAGTTTCTAGCTCATTAAATATACGTAAATGCAGGTTGGGGGTTTACGGTTTCTGCGTAGTCGATGTGATTAAATGTGAGAACGATGTGTGTGCAAGTGTGATTGCAGTGCAAGACAGTGTGGATTCTGAATAATGTGCACACTTTTTGGGGGTGTGCAGTTTGAACTCGTGTTTATGGGATTTACATGGATTTCTAGCTACTTACGTAGACGTTAGCAGGTTTGAGGTATGTGCGGTTTCTACGTATAGTCGCTGTGTCATTGACTTTATGTGAGAACGATGTGTGGGCAAGTGTGATATGCAGTGCAAAACAATGTGAACTCTTATATTATGCACACTTTTGGTTGTTTATATACATGCAATATGAACCTTTGTGAGTGAGACGGTCGTCATGTTGTAGTCTCTCCATTGGATTATTCAGAAGAAGGACGAATCTGTCTCAATATAACAATTCTATTTTCCTGACGAGCCCCAGAAATACATGAATAAAAACAAAATCAAGGGAAGAAAAATTATCTATCCCATGCGACTTTACTTTAATAGCCACTTTACGGCCTCACTTTCATCATTATCATTTATATATGTATGTATGTAGATACGTATATATATATATATATGAGATATGAGAAAGGGGGAGAAATCGGTGCGTAGCTTTGACATCGTTATTCCTCTTACTGTTCCTCCTTTTTGGAAAAGCGCAAGAGTTGAAAAATTGGTCTCCGCCGGGAATCGAACCCGGGTCTTTGGCATGGAACGCCAACGCCTTAACCGCTCGGCCACGGAGACGTCATAGCGATTCAGGTAGACCCAAGCTCGAATACCCGACGGACCAACCCTTCAACCCTTTAGCATACGTTCCTTTTTGGGGCAGAGAGTTATGAATAATGACCAGCCGCGTGCCTCATTATATATATATATATATATATATATATATATATATATATATATATATATATAATGTATGTCAAAAAAATGTCAAAAAAAAATACAACGGGAGGCTCCGCAATGATAACTTTAAAAATAGTGAATCAATCCAAATACAATTTCAGGATATGAAACTATACTACAGTAACTCATTGCCAACATCTTACAGAAACCCCCATTCGATTTGCTTCAGTGGTCAAAGAGAAATGAAGAATTTTGTTGAGCATGTCACGAATCACTTCCCTCCAAGTTCTGTCTATTGTGTTCACACACAAGAGCATCCAACTGCTAAACTTCGAAGAATCAGACTCATGACATGCTTTGCAACAATCCACACTTCTCTGTGACCGCTTAACCAAATTGAATGGAGTTTTCTGCAAAATACAGCTAAGATGTTATTATCTTAAGACCCTGAAGTAGCATTTAGACAGTTTAATCATCGCTGGGTGTTAACAATGCGAAAATCTGATTGTATATATATATATATATATATATTTTTTTTTTTTTTTGGGGGGGGGACATGTATATATATGAAGAGTTTGTTCGCAAAAACCGATAAGTCCATTTTTGGAGATTTTGAAGTACGGTCTCTGTCATAAAGTACAAAATAATACCTTTTAAATGATATATTGGTCACTACATATAAAGGTACATTTTTAAAGTTATGGTCAAAAGAAGCAAAGATTTTTTTTTACTATTCTCTTTATTTTTCTTGACCTTTAATCGCAAATATCTCCATTTGGCAACTATGGACTTATCGGTTTTTGCAAACAAACTCTTCATATATATATATATATATATATATATATATATATATATATATTCGTAGTCCACGTGTTGGTCAAATAATTATTATGAATAATGAACAGAAACTCAGAAATCATGCTGTTAAGCGGCCGACAGGTTTTTTTTTTTGTGTGTGTGTGTGTGTGTGTGTGTGTTCTTCAAATAAACTGTTGGTTTTGACAGCATTATATACATGTCCATTTTTGGAGTTCTGTTATATTATTATCACCTGGCTGTTAATGTCATAAAAGTGTATCTCTTAACAACAGCATGCACTGTCGGTTATTATAACATGTTTTACGCCAGATCAGAACAAGTTGCTCATCAAATTTTTACAAAAATAATAATTTTATTGTTAAGAGAACTAAAGACCTTGGCACCTACATGGTACACAGTATAAACGACAATAATCTTAAAGCCGGTGAAAAGCTTACGACGCCTTAATTCAATCAATCATTGCAGAATATTTTCCATCGTAACTTTCCTTAAATGTTATCAAAGGGGACAAAGAATGATGTAGGATTTCAAAAAGAAACACACCCACAAACAAATAGAATATAAAAAAGTGAAATAAAAGTCATAATGGGAAGGTACACCTCACACATTTAAGAACGGTCCAAAGAGAACTTACGAAGATTGGAAAAACCGATAACTCGAGGGCTTCAGGGCAAGCAAATAACTCTTAACTGACTATCGAGATTACTTTAACTCATAATATAGTATGAACAATTCGAAGAGGACTGCTCTGCAATCTCGAATGTCATCAGTGCTTGAGTGCATGTTAGTGCGTGTTCACTAGAGAGAGAGAGAGAGAGAGAGAGGAAAAAAAAAAGAATGCTTATCGTATGTACTAATCAATCCAAGCAAGACAATCCAATCCATTCTTTTCTCTTTTTTGGGGGGGAGGAAAAGATTGTGGTTTGCATGTGAACGGCATCCAAGTATGAGCCACAATTCATCATCCTTGTAAACAATTGAAACGTTTCTGTATGTGTTTTTGTCTAATGCTTTTGCATAAGAGAAAGTTACGTCCTGATAGTGAAAAAAAAAAAGAAAGGAAAGAAACAGAATCGATTTAGAGCCCAAACCCATTAACATTCAACGACATCTTGTCTTGCAAACAATAGAAACGTTTCTATGTTTTTGTCTAATGCTTTTGCATAAGAGAAAGTTACGTCCAGAGAGTAAAAAAAAGAAAGGAAAGGAAAGAAACAGAACCAATTTAGAGCCCAAACCCATTAACATTCAACGACATCTTGTGTTGCGCTACCATCAATCCTTCTCTTTCTTAACGATTCTGTATCGTCTCTGCATGTCTGAGTCTGATACTTGCTGGAAGTTGTCAGCTGTCAGCAGCAACCACTCATTCCGTGAATTCACAGCTCCTTGCATGGTATATAATTAAACAGTTATTGAATTACAATTCTTAAAGCGAATTGCAAGTGTAACATTATACACTTTGCTTGTTGTGGGATAACGTTAAAAGATAGTCAGTATTTTCATACTGATGCAACATTAGTTTGCATAGCTCTGATGGACGCAATAAATACCCACATCGACTGCACAACATTAAGTATCAATATGTGCAGACTTAACATACATAAAGCATACCCCCATAGGAATACAGACATGCATGTATGCTACCTTCATTGCAGGTTCATTCAACACGGTGCTTAGCATCTGCAACTGATGTTTATGTACTGCACTCTTTCTCTTAAACCAAGATATTTTGCGCAAGAATATCCACATTGTAAATAGGGGAAATTCTTTCCTTAATTCCACTGAAATCGGACAAAGAAAAAGAACGTTTTGTAATTTCAAAGATTCTCACAATTACACAATTAAACAGACTAGATTTAAATGATGAAGTCATCTTCATCCCATAAATCATTTCTTTCTTTACGTACAAAAAGAATTAGGATAAAACATCAATAATAGATTTAAACAACAATGATCGCACAGAGTTGAAGACCTATATAACCGTGATGGGGGTCGTGGGTGCTAAATGATTGATTCAAACACGATTTAAACGTCATCTTCAATATGACTTTGTAGAATATCACTATAATGTGGTTGCATTTGCCGTGTTGCAGCGACGAAGTGTTCCAGTGATCTTGCGTATGACCAACGTTCGGACAACGTGCTTTACAATTTGTGGTATTGTCGAATCGAAAGAGGAAGCCCTTTAAAGGACAAGTTCACCTTCATACACACCATGTTGATTGCAGCAATATAGGTAGAACACATCAGTGAAAAGTTGAGGAAAATCGGATAATCCAATAAAAAGTTATGAATTTTTAACGTTTCTGTGTAGTCACTGTTTGATGAGAAGACTACTACAGTTTACTGTTGATGATGTCACATGCGTATAGAACACTATAAGTAAGATATAACGAGAATCACACTAATTTCATTTAATGAAAGAAACTGCACATTTTCTTAACTTGTTATTGACATAACAATGTTGAAGAGACTGTACAGTACTGGTTGAAGTGGGGATTCATATTTTGAACATTCCTAAGTGAGATAATGAGAAACCTCATGAAATATGAAAGAGCATATAATTTTAAGAAGGATTCAACGTTTGTTTGATGAAAATTGGTTTTCAAAAAATTAATGGCTGAGATATAAAAAAAAATTATACTAATAAAAAGCGACAGGCCACGCCTTTTATTAGGATCTATTTGTTTCACCTTGTTTTTGGATATCTCAGCCATTTCAAAACCGATTTTCATCAAATAAACTTTTGATACCCCTTAGAATTGCATGCTCTTTGACATCTCATGGAGTGGTTTCTGAATATCTCGCAGAACGTTAAAAGCCAAATCCTCACTTCGACCAGAACTGTACACACACTTCAAGGGTAACAAGTCATGTGCTCTTTTATTATGCGACAAAAGTGAAAATATGTTGTTTTTCTTTACGTTTCCTTTATATTGTTCTACACATATGACATCACAATCTGTAGTAGTCTTCACATCCAGCGATCCTGGAACTAAAACTTCAAAAATTCATAACCTTTGAACGGATTGTCCGAGTTTACTCAATCTTTCACCAATGTGTTCTACTGATATTGCTGCAATCTCTCAATCACCATGTTTATGAAAGGTGGACTTGTCCTTTAAGCAACAATGATACGTATACACATAAGTCTCATTCTTGCGCAGTGCAAGTTTAACTTCGTAAAGTTTTGCTCACCGTGTTGCTGACGTCATCATGTTCTCTCCAGTTCTGCTGTAGTGGTCCAAGAAATCGATTTATTATGCGACATTAATTCATTCAATATCACGCAAAGTGTTGCGATTTTATGCGGTTTCACTTCATCGCCACAGTTAAATGTGATGTGAAACTTGGTTTAGATGAAATTTGTGCACTTCATCGCCTCAGTTAAGTAATGTTGTTACTGTTTTTTTTAAATTTAATGGCACAAAGTTTTCAAATTTTCAAATTTTGAACAAACCTATCCTTCGTAAGGTTTGATTCTGTTAGGTTACTCTGTTAATGAAAGTCAAACACGAAACACGGAGTGTTTTGTTTAAAGGGGCCCTGAAATCCAAATGCATGTTGATTTGTATTGATTTATGATACCCTCAACATCATTTTTGCGGTGAAACGAATATCTAGAAACATTCCATATATTTTTAACGATTTTCTTCTATTTTTCTTCAGATTACTTGGGAATGCCAACAAAAATCCTTCCAACCAATAATTATTCTTGAGATTACCTCATTTGTCAATCATTGCTAAAGTACTGAAATGTTTAACAAAAGGTATTGGAATGCACCTTCCCCTCGACTCGGCATAATGTTAGTCACATTAATATCACAGAATATCTCAAGAATATTGGTTTGGAAGGATTATTTTTGTGGGCGTTCCCAAGTAATCTGAAGAAAATAGAAGAAAAAAATCGTTTCTAGGTATTCGTTTCACCGCAAGAGTGATGTTTAAGGTATCATAAATCAACACAAATCAACATGCATTTGGATTTCAGGGCCCCTTTATTTTTAACAAAGCAACCGGCTGTTGCTCGGCCGCAAAGACGCAGGGCACGCCGCTGGGCAGACTGCTCGCGCCCATCACGGGGGAAACAAATTTGCCGTGCTTTTTAATCGATGACTACATCAATAGATGTGCAGAAAGTCTCCTTTGCACGTCACTAGTCTAACTATAATCACATCATTGACCGCGAATACTAATGTTTTCAGCCTTACTTTTGTTTTGTATGTTTGAATGTTTGTTTTCGTCTTGTTATTTTTTCTGTGTAATTTGCCGATTGTTCGGATCAGCAGATCAGCATGCACTGTGTGCGTAAGACAGCTCGGGTGCACACGTCACGCACGAGTTCGACACCGGTCACACGGATCGAATACAGCTCACGAGTCATACAGCCCATGAGCCATGTATACATCCCACGAGTTATAGGGCCTACATCCAACCCACGAGTCATCCAGCCCAGATGAGTTCGACACTAAGCGAATAAGGCCCATGAGTGCTACTCTAGGCAAACAAGGCCCAAGAGTTCGACACTAAAGGCCCACAAGACCGACAAATTAAGCCCCGCGATGTGATGGCGAACTCGTGGTTCGTTTTTACTTAGCATCGAACTTGTGAGTCGTTTTTACTTGGTGTTAAACTCACGGGCCTTAATTGGCTAGTGTCGAACTCGTGGGCCTTGTTTGGCTAGACCTAGTGTCAGACTCATGGGCCTTGTTTGCCTATACTATCGAACTCGTGGGCATTGTTTGACTAGTGTCGGACTCATGGGCTTTATAAGCCTATATAGTGTCGAAACCATGAGCTATATGACTCGTGGGATTTATGACTCATGGACCTTTTTCCAATGTCAAACTCGTGGGCGTATGACGCGTGGATGTCGCTCTGTTGGGTTAGTGGGATGACCCCGACAGCTCGAGGCAAGGCAATTATCATTTCATACGTTGTCTGATTCGCATTGAAGGGGAGCCTACCCCACATGATTATACGTGTGGATGTTTGGATGAATTATTTTGAGTGCAGAAATATTAGCAGAACGCTTCAGTGACGTTTGAGGAAAATCGTATAGATCATAGTTTTGGTCGAGACCAAACTTCAGGTTTTTTTAACATTTTAATGAGACGATGAAAAACCTCTTAAAAAATATGAAAGAGCATATAATTACAAGAGGAATTCAACGTTTATTGATTTTGAAATGGCTGAGATATCCAAAAAAGAGCAATCCTAATAAAAGATGGGACCTACCTTTTATTACGTTCGCTTTGTTTTACTTTGTTTCTGGATGTCTCGACCATTCCAAAACCGATTTTCATCATATAAATTTTGAATTTCAATTAGAATGGTATGCTCTGTACTTTTCATAAGTGGTTTCTTGGACCATTGTATCTCGCAAAAAGTGAAAAGTCAAATCCTCATCTCTACTTATACAATATATACCATCCCTTTAAAGGACAAGTTCACCTTCATAGACATGTGGGTTGAGTTAATGCAGCAATATTACCAGAACACATCAGTGAGAGTTTGAGGAAAATCGGACAATCCGTTCAAAAGTATGAATTTTTGAAGTTTCTGCTCAGTCACGGCTGGATGAAAAGACTACTATAGCTTGTGATGTCACCATTGTGTACAACAATACAAAGAAAGAATGAAGAAAATTCAATACGTAATAAATGACAATAATTCACAACATTTATATAGCGCATTATCACATGAAATGTCTCTAAGCGCTAAATATTTATTTCCATTTTTCTCGCATAACAAAAGAACACTCGACTTCTCTCTTTCAGAAGACAGGGGGAATAATATTACCCTTAACATACGTCAGTTAACAAGTCGAAGATATGTGCACTTTATTCAAAAAGTAAAGTTTTGGGAAATTCTCTTTTTATTTTCCTTACATCTTTGTAGGCATGTGACATCAAACACTCTTCTCACCCAGCAGTGACTGCGCAGATATTTAAAAATTCATAACTTTTCAACGGATTGTCCGATTTTCCTCAAACTTTCACTGATGTGTTCTACTAATATTGCTGCATTCTCTCAATCCTTATGTATATGAAAGTGGACTTGTCCTTTAAAGATTTGCAAAAATCCATTAACTGTCAATACACTATTAGAAAGGATGCTACTACACTATTGTGATGTCTCAGTGGGGCAACAATATCCAATTCAATTTCAATGTATTTTCATATTTCTCAGTGAAGGAATGTACATCAAATATAATAAAATGAAGTGAATCATAATATCCGGCTTTGATGCACAGTAAATTAATGTAAACATATAAAACATAGCGGTCAATCTTCGTAACTTTGGCTCTATGTATAACGCTACGGAAATATGATGGAACCTACTTAAAAGCGAGCTGTGAAGCGGAGGTCGCGAATATGAACAAATATAGAAAGAATTCCACATGTACATGTATTTTCGGATGCTGTTCGTTATTCCGAAGGTTTGATATACCAAAGGTTCGTTATTCCGAAGGTTCGTTAATCCGAAACACACAAATTCCCTATACCTAGAGGTTCGTTAATCCGAAAATGAAAAAGGGTTCGTTAATTCGAACATTTGTGGCGTTATTCCAAAGGTTCGTTATTCCGAAGATTTGTTCATCCGAAAATGAAATTCGGAAAAGCGAACATTCGGAATAACGAATCTTCGGACTGAAGAGCCTTCGGAATAACGAGCTGTAACCGTATTTTCAGTGTAATGAAAAAGTACTTGGCCTACTTCATACAAAAGCAAGTGGAGGAACGCCTCCCCCCCCCCCCCCCCAACAAACAGACATTCATCCTCCTTTGGCTCTTTGAAAAACAAACAAAACGGAATAAAGCGAAAAGTTATACAACAATCACAAAAACCAGAGTCTTCAGCGCTATATACATTTTCCATATTATTATTATTATTATTATCATTATTATTATTATTATTATTATTATCAGCAGCAGCAGCAGCATCATCATAAATCCGCCCAGAGATGCTGCTACAAATCATCAATCACAATCAATCACGCACAAAGCATCAATCAATCAATCAATCAATCAATCAATCAATCAATCAATCAATCAATCAATCAATCAATCAATCAATCAATCAATCAACTTTGTTTTTCATTGCCATTAAATAAACAGGGAAAATTATATACAAAGCATTAACAGAACATGTTTGTAATAAGCATGATCATATTCACGCCCACCCATCTAACGTTACAGCACTCCTACCTATAGATGTTCACATCCGCTGCTGTAGCTTTTGTACAATAGCACACTCATGATTACAAAAAATCAGTTATGCTCAGACGACATTTCCCCCATTACTTTACGTATATAATGTTTCTTTAACCATTTGGCTGTGAAATGGGGAACTAATCCTCTTCTAATTCTTCAAAACCATCTTTACCTTCTACAGCAAGATTCACGATCAATATGAGCTTTTCATCTGTTCAATGATTTAAATAAAAGGTATGAATACCTAAATTTAATGCTCCCATAAAGTTTGTCCCAGTTTTCTGCCATCCTGAAAACAATGGCCACTGAATCGAAATGTGCGGTCAGTTCGACAGCCATTTACCTTATGGTGCGCATGCGCACCATAAGGAAGCGCACCTTATTAATTCTGCGAGATGGTCCTCCTTGGTTTCGATCAACCGATCCGTGGCAGACGATCACCCTGCGTTTCGCGCGCAAGCCACGAAGAAGAGGTGGTATATAGTTTTCAGCCAACCTGATTTCCCGCTCATACAGCACGGGTAGGTGACACCACGGGCACTGGCAACCGACACAGCTGTTTTTCTTCTTCTTCTTTGAAGTTTTTCGGATCAACTTCATACGGGGGTGAGTTCTGTTTGGACTTTGAACCAATGTAACCGGTAACATCTTGGTTTAAAGGGTGTGTACAGTTCTGGTCGAGGTGAGGATTTAGCTTTTAACGTTTTGCGAGATATTCAGAAACCACTCTATGAGATGTCAAAGAGCACGCAGTTCTAGGGGTATCAAAAGTTTATTCGATGAAAATCGGTTTTGAAATGGCTGAGATATCCAAAAACAAGGTGAGACAAAGAGATCCTAATAAAGTTGTGGCATGTCGCCTTTTATTATTAGCACTTTTTTTGATATCTCAGCCATTTGAAAACCAATTTTCATCAAATAAACGTTGAATTCTTCTTAACATTACATGCCCTTTCATATTTCATAAGAGGCTTTTCATCATCTCACTTAGGAATGTTCAAAACATTGAATCCCCACCTCAACCAGTACTGTACAGTCCCTTTAAGAGCATGATTCTGCTTTGTCTTTATTCCTTAAGGAGAATGAAACCCACTCAATTCAATTATATATATATATATATATATATATATATATATATATATATATATATATGTGTGTGTGTGTGTGTGTGTGTGTGTGTGTGTGTTATGGATTGAGGGAATGCAGCAATATCCCGCAGTAAAAGACATCACTGAAACTGGATGAAAATTGAGCAATCCGTTCAAAAGTTATGAATCTTGAGAATTTCGCCGGTGCCGTCATCAACGTTTTGTAGCGTCACAAATGGACATATGAAGAAAATAGAAAGAAAATTCGACATGAAATTATTATTTTCACTTTTATGGCATAATAAAATAACACTGTACTTACCTCTTTCAGAAATCAGGGGACATATCACTTTTTAAATAATTATGTCAGTAGAAATATGTATATATGTATGTTGAAGGAATGTGTAATTTTCGTGGAATTCTCTTTATGCATTCTTATATCGTTGTCCTGCAGTTGCGTCACGAAATGCAGCAGTCTTCTCATCCAGCGATGGCTGCTCCGAAACTGCAAAAATTATTCATAACTTTCCAACGGATTGTCCGATTTTCCGCAAACTTGGTTGATGTGTGTTGACGAGAAGTATTGTTTTGACTTTAATTATAATACTCTTTCCTAGACTCTGTTTTGATAAATCAATATCAAATTCTTGATAATAATGATTGCAAAATGATTGTGTGTGTGTGTGGGGGGGGGGGGGAGGGTGCTCGTTACGACACCGACACCCACGAGTCATACAGCTCACAAGTCATACAGCCCACGAGTCATACAGCCCACAAGTCGTAAAGCCCACTACAGCCCTTGAGCTCGACACTAAGTGAGCAAAAAGCCCGTGAGTTTGACATCAAGTAAAATAGGCCCACCCATCGCGTCGATCTCGTGGGATTTGTTTGCGTATTTTATATAGTGTCGGTCTCGTGAGCCTTTTGTGCGTAGTGTCGAACTCATTGGCTTTATTTGCCTAGAGTAGAACTCACGGGCTTTGTAGTGTCGAACTCATGGGCTGTGTGACTCGTGAGCTGTATAACTCATGGACCTATTTTTAATGTCTGTCTCGTGGGCCGTAATGACTTGTGGGTGTCGATCTCGTGGGATGACGCCGGTGAGGGAGGGTTAAAATTATAGTATCAAACAGGATTCCCAAAAGACACGCGAACAGGTGACTTCCGGGTGTAAGGTGAAGCTGAGGTTAAATAATCAGGTGACCCTGTTGCAAGTATTAATACTGAGTATACTGAGTATTTTTTATACATGTTGGAAGTGATTTGATGTATTTATTTAACCATAGGGAACCGCAGGAGGTTTCATTTAGTTATGTTTGATATTGCTGGTTGTTGAATTGTAAACTGTTGTTGAGAATAATCAACTGAGACCCATGTTAGTCATGCGTGTGTGTGTGTGTGTGTGTGTGTGTGTGTTAGTGTGTTATTTTGAATTTTCTCACACGTTTTTTCATAAGTTTTGTATGTAGTATTGATCATTTTGTAAATTTAAAATGTTGGAGTCTGTGAAGGGTTAAGATAGCTTGGGTTATATAGGTTTATAACGAACTGATATATTGTATTACATTCACTGTGTAATAGATTTGTAGGGTGTTGTTTGTATTCATTGTGCCTGTCATATAAAGACATATGTAATTGGGATATGTTTGTATTGTCATGATTATTTTGGTGCAATGCAATGTCAATGGAAACCAAATTTCTATGTCTGACATAGACCAATAGAGATGAATGAATGAATGAATGTTTATTTCATCTCGCCATCGTAAATCTACTGAGAAAAACTTCAATTGAAAACAAGAAAGAAAGATGACAGCAATTTAACGAGAAAAACTTATCAAGAATTCACGATATCATCGTTATTTACACCGGCATCACTGCGAAGTCATGATGTTCAGTCTCAGTTTTTTTTTTTCTTCTTCAGAAGAATGATTCTTGTTTGACTCGCTTTTAGTATAACATAGGCCTATATGCATATCTTATTAATCATACTTTCCATTAGCAAAGTCGATCAGAAAAGAGTTTGGGTACTTGGCCTGTCTTAACATGTTCAGAAGCTAACACTCAGTGATTTCAGAATATTAAAAGTCATATTTGATATAGATCCGTCTCCAAATTAAACAAAATGATTTATGATCGTGCATCACAAAACCAACACAAAGTCGCATGCCTCAATATGACGTGACAGCTCAATGAAGGAAAATAGGCCAAAACTTTTTAAAGGGATCGTACAGTTTTGGTTGAGACCTAATTTCAGGTTTCTAACATTTTTTTTGGAGAGATAATGAAAGACCTCTTATGAAATATGAAAGAGCTTGTAATTCTATATGAGGAATTCAACGTTTATTTGATGAAAACTGTTTTTGAAATGGCTGAGATATTCAAAACAGAGCGATTCTAATAAAGTGTGGGACTCACACTTTCATTACGATCGTTTTGTTTTACTTTGTTTTTGGATGTTTCAGTCATTCCGAACCCGATTTTCATCAACTAAACTTTGAATTCCTCTTAAAATGGTTTGCTCTGTACTGTTTCATAAGTGTTTTCTTGGTATCTCACAAAAAGTTAAATGCCCAATTCTTCTCCACCAATACTGTACCATCCCTTTAACCTTTAGTTTGTATGTTTTTTTATATTTTTTGAAAGAGCACTTCTGACTAATTGTGTGTGTGTGTGTTTTGCAGTTTTTCTAGAACACTCTTTTTTAGTATATAAAAGGGTATTATTCAATATGTGGTCATAGAAGCACCTTTTAATATCTTTAAAATCCTTATAACACACTCTTCACTTTCAACTCTGATCACTTTTGAAAGGATGACGCTAATGCTTTAATAATAGAATCAGTCACGAATCGAAAATGTTAATAGAATGTGCAATCTTTTAGCTTAATCAGATAATTCCATCGCTGTGGTTACTGTAAAGTTTTACATCTTTTTGTTTTCATTTTCTTTTTTGGTGCCATTCGCTGCACACAACATAGCTTGGTGAAATTAAAGGGATGGTATAATTTTGGTTGAGATGGACATTTAGGTTTTAACGTTTGATAATTAGGAACCATTTAAATGAAATATTGAAGAACATGCAATATTCTAAGAGGAATTAATTTTTTAATGAATTAAAATCGATTCTGAACTGGCTGATTAATCCAAAAACAAAGCAAAACAAAGTGGTCCTCATAAAGATGGGGCCCCATTGTATATCGCAAAATAGTTAAAATCTAAATCTCCATCTCAACCATAAATATATCATCCCTTTAAGCACTTGATAAAGCCCTCAAAGCCTCTTTTAACTTAGTCAAAAAAAAATTCCAGAGTGTGTATATTCTTCTGATTATTAAGATAGTCTAAAAAGGTCCATTTGTATGAAGTTACACATAGAGCTTAGAGTCTGCTCTTTCAGAATCTGCACTTCATAAAAAATGATAAATTTGGTGACTTTTTGGTGGCTTTGTGATGCAGAGTCACATATAAAGTACTGACGCACAATCCAAATCTCCTTCATCCTTACGAAGGACATCTATAGGCCTCAGGTGAGTTTCTTCAATTTCTGACATTTAGGCCTTTTCGTCTTTTTCTGATGTTCTTCGATGAAATAACCCTCAAACAGGAAATCTTTCTCTGATAAATGGGATGGCAAGTAATAAGCTTTTACGAGGCGTTTTATGTTACAGTCATGACGTAATCCTGGGCGGAGGATGCTTTTTGACTTGTCTGGTTTTCAGACCCTTTTCTGGTACTATTTTTTGCTATACAGGATATTGACGCCCTCAACGTCGAAAACTGGAACAGTGTTAAATCCATTCATTCATTTCTTTATTTGTCCAAGTTATGTATAAAAAAACATGGCATGTAAAATTAGTTTTTTTTTTGTCACACATTCATAACCACATATTGACAACAGATAAACACCAAATTACATTACGTATAACATTTAATGAATATTCACAAAAATTACAGGAAACTAAACTACATAAAAACACAAACTATGATATGTACCATCATGTGGTGATCGTGCAAAGAGGGGAAAATAAAAATGGTTTTGCCCTGCCTTCAACGGCGCGCATTTTGTAAAAGGAGTCCAGTTGGCAAAGGGTATGGAAGCCAGACTACTTTTTGACAGACCTTGCTTATAGTGGTTATTGCATTTCTTATCTTTTATATAAAAAAATAATTTTAATTATTTTCACCTACATCATATGAGAAATTCCACATTGAAGGGCTGTAAAGCTCCTTAAATGGACACTTTTGAAAATGATGCACATTGGGGTTTTCAGAAATAAATCTTGCAGTTTCAATAAGTATAGTCCTATGAGATGAATACATAAATACATGCAGTTATTCTTGCATATAAGGGGGAATCATCACTTTATTGTCTACAAAGTACTGTAAAAGACTTTGATTTCTCAAACAGATTAACTTAATGTATTTTGAACTATGTTTCAGTGGTAGTCAGAACAAAGAAATACATAAAAATTAATGTTACAATCATTCAAACTTGTGTGATAATGGCTACTTTACGATTCATGAATTCAACTCCTAAGATCTAGTACCACAGTGTACTACCACAAGAACATAAAAGGAAACAAGATGTAGTACAGCAGAGTTAGAGATAGAGGGGGGGGGGGGGGGGGAGGGAGTTGACAGAATAGATCAACATAAACCAGCAGAGCTTGTATGGGATAAATACTTTCCATTGACTCGTGTATATTACATGCATACTCAATAGGGCTCACACGGGTACATATTTCCTTATAGAGACGTGTGTTAAGATTCAAAATTAAAAAAAAAAAATCTGTAAAATAGCTGGGAGAAATGAGGTGTTTCATCTTCAGCAACCTGAAAAGTGAGGTATACCCTTTCATCCATCAAATTTTCAAGGGGGAGTTCTTTAGCTCAAACTCTGCCCAATGGTTCGAAAAGCCAGACTACGAGTTCTTTTCACTAAAAAAATCACATATTTTCTGTACATGCACCAAATCAAATAAAGTCCCTTTAAATTCCATGAGAAAAGCTTTCATCTTCCAACCAAAACGCAGTTTGCAGAGGAATTCATACTCAAGCAGTTATAAGCAGTTATTCAGTTTCTGCCAAATTGCCTTTTCTGATTTTTAATCAATTTTTTCTTCATTCATTTTAGCATCTTTGGTACGATTTTGTGATGGAGTCAGGGATATTCCATTATATTTACAGGTTTGAGCCCTGAAATGCTCTTATGTGACCACAGAAGTGCGTGTGCGTGCGTGTGTACGTGTGTGCACGTGTGTAATTTCCGTTTCAGAGGTTTCACGTTTGAGTGACAGTGAGCTTGAAATCTTCATACCTATCTTACGACTCGGCCAGTTCACAATTTCACTTTGCGCATGAGCAGAAAAAAAAAAAGTCATTTAACCAATCAGTCGTGTTGGATTTTAAATTCATCGAGATAAGCATCCGTCACGTATTTATATTCACTTATCCTTATAAATCAGGGAGGTGACTCACCTCCCTGTTATAAATTAGGGAGGTGAGAGGAACCTCCCTGTTATAAATGGAGCTTGCTACAACAGCCACCTGACAGCAAGCCTGGTGTTAGGTACAGTATCAATAGAAAAAGTTTGTTCATGCATCCAACACAAAGCAATGAAATGCATGCCTGCCGAACGAGTCAATATTCTATTGACAGACCATTATGGTGACCTGGTCCCTGTTTCACTGATATGGGAACTCTAATCCAGCCAAACAATTAACCCATAATTGGGAACGATTCAGATCAAATCTAGTTGGAAAGGATATACATGGACCCTCAAGATGTATTCAAGAACGTGGCAAGGTGGGTTACAGTCCGTTATTCCGAATCTTCGTTATTCCGAAGGTTGGTTAGTCCGAAGGTTCTTTAGTCCGAAGGTTCGTTATTCCGAAGGTTCGTTATTCCGAAGATTCGTTATTCCGAAGGTTTGTTAATCCGAAAATGTGATAAGGTTTGTTATTCCGAAGGTTCAGTAATCCGAAAATAAAATAAGGTTCGTTATTCCGAAGGTCCGTCAATCCGAAAATGAAACAAAGCTCGTTATTCCGAAGGTTCGTTACGGACCCTATTTAAAGGACAAGTTCACCTTCATTAACATAAGGATTGAGAGAATGTCGCAATATTTGTAGAACACATCATTGAAAGTTTGAGGAAAATCGGACAATCCATTCAAAAAGTTATGAATTTTTGAAGTTTTTGCGCAGTCACCGCTGGATGAGAAGACTACTGCAGTGTATGATGTCACATGCGTACAACAATATAAGGAAAATATAAAGAGAATTTCACAAAATTTCATCTTTTGAAAAAAGTACACATTCCCTTGACTCGTTACCAACATAATGGGTAATATTATTCCCATTGCCTTTAGAAAGAGGCAAGTCAAGTGCTTTTTAATTATGCGAAAAAATTGAAAATATGTTGAATTTTCTTTACATTTTCTTTATACTATTGTACTCATATGACATCACGAGCCTTAGTAGTCTCCTCATCCAGCGGTTCGAACCCAAAAATGTTAAAAATTCATAACTTTTGCATCTATTGTCCAATTTTCCTCAAACTTTCACTAATGTGTTCTACTAATATTGCTGCATTCTCTCAATCCTTATGTTTATGAAGGTGAACTTGTCCTTTAAAGGTCCAGTTTACCTTTGGGAGCAGTGATTTCAAAAATGTTCAAGATATCACATTTGATGCATATGTGTAGGTCTGTTGTATCATAAAACATCCTACCATATGAAATATTTGCAACAAAACCTAAAATATAAGGAGATATCAGGGTTTTTCTCAATAAACCGTAACTGTATACGGTTTAGTCTGGAAACATTTTTATTATAACTATTGTTCACATTTTGTGTATTTAACAACACTTAACATCTATTATACGGATTCAAATTTTGACAGTGGTTGTTTTTATCCCTAACTCACATTTTAGAACTATTTTAAAGCACTAATGCTTTCATCTGCAAATGGTAAATTATGCCTTTAAGTGTCGGATCAACGAACCTTCGGAATAACGAACCTTATTTCATTTTCGGATTAACAAACCTCGGGAATAACGAACCCTATTTCATTTTCGGATAAACGAACCTTCGGAATAACGCCACAAATGTTCGGATTAACGAACCTCTAGGTATAGGGACTTTGTGTGTTTCGGATAAACGAATCTTCGGAATAACGAACAGCACCCGGTATGAAGGTGTACACCAGATAATTATTGTTCCGAATGGCTAAGTAAAACAGATCCTAACTTCAGAGGAATGATTGACTGTTTTTTAATACTTGCTTTGGTGATATGGTGTTATCCTTCAGATAATCTCTCCATATTTATTATATAGGTCATACATTGCTCTACAATGGTGATTATAATAAAAAAGGACTTTGCATTTCCGACACTTTTAAAGAATAACAACAAACGTTAGACCATCATTGTTGGAGGTAACCGCTTCATACTGCAGTTTAGGCGTATAATGTTCCAACGTATAGTCCGGGAGCCAGCGGGGGTCAGCCTAGCTGAAAAGGTTACCAATTTTTATGTGTATAGCAATTTAGTACATATGCCCCTGAGTATGGAAATGCACGTCTGGCTGGTCATCGGTGGTGGGTGTGGCCAGGAGGGCCACAAAAAGGAACCCCCAAAATTAGGCTAGCCTAGCTGGAAAAGTAACCCCATGAAAACAACTGGAACTTGTTCGTTACACTTACAGGATAAATGAATGACCATTGCCAGACGTTTTAAGTGGTGCGATGGGGGGTAGCCGCCAGACGCCCTTAAAGACCCAACTCCAGCTAGGCTAGCCTAGCTGAAAAAGTAACCCCATGAAAACCACTGGAACTTGTTCGTTACACTTACAGGATAAATGAATGACCATTGCCAGACGTTTTAAGTGGTGGGGGTAGCCGCCAGACGCCCTTAAAGACCCAAATTTTTCCAGCTAGGCTAGCCTAGCTGAAAAAGTAACCCAATGAAACCCACTGGAACTTGTTCGTTACACTTATGTGATAAATGCATGACCATTGCCAGACGTTTTAAGTGGTGGGGGGTAGCCGCCAGACGCCCTTAAAGACGCAACTTTTTCCAGCTAGGCTAGCCTAGCTGACTCGTTACCTAATGAAACCCACTGGAACTTGTTATTTACACTTACAGGATAAATGCATGGCCGTTGCCAGACGTTTTAAGAAGTGTTTGTGTGTGTGTGTGTGTGGGGGGGGGGGGGGGAGGCCAGATGCCCTCAAAAGCCCAATTCTACCAGCTAGTCTATAGCCCTGGCTGGAAAAGTAACCTCCTGAAACCCACTGGGACTTGTTCTATGTTTGTATCTCACCTGACAAACACTTTTGAGCTATATTATAACTACCAAATTCACTCCTCAGATCATCTAATGCTTGCTGTCAAGTGTTAATATTGGTGAAGTCCGACTACGTCAACAGTCAAAAAATCAATGAACTATACCATATTTTGAAAGTCTCTGTGATCACACAGTCGATACGTGGACGAGACATCACTTCGCTTTTGCCTTGTTAGATGGTGAATATTTGTAAGCTTCCGTTTCTAATTCATACAGCATCAGCATGTCATGTCTGAGAATAGCGGTAAAGAAGATTAGAGTCTTTGGCAACAAGTGCAAAATTAAATTCTGTGCCTTATTTGCTGAACAAACGTCGTATGGACAACGACCTGTTAGGCAATATGGCGAACCAATAGCTCTATATCATTAGTGTTATATAATAAATGACAATAATGTAGTTCTGAAGCATACGTTTCATTAGATACTTTTGCAATGACTCAATGTATAGGCCTACTTTTAATCGAACTAAGTATTTATCCATGACTTGCTCATGAATTACGGCAGAACGATTCGGTGAGGAAAGTTTTCTCTCATGTCATTACGGAAGAAGTGAACGTGTCAATATTTTGCTGTTTGTTCCATAATTATTTCTGAAGTGGTTAAATGTAGTTTCCTGAAACATTTTTTTTCTTTTATATATATATATATATATATACCTACGTTGCATCCAAATGCCTATTTGTTGAAAAAATGCGGGCCATGTATTCAAAGGTCAAAGATCATATGTTAATGGAAGAAGGGTATACAATATTTCACTAAGTTGTTGTTGTTGTTGTTTTTTTTTGGGGGGGGGAGGGACATGATTCAAAGTGTCCTAAAACCTTGTATAATACATGTATTTAGTTTTGTAGTCACGACTCTTGCTATGTATGATGCCAAACTCTTCCCGCTCATGCAAATGCAGCCGTTTCTGGGAAATATTTATGATATATTTCTTCATGATTTGGTAATGCTGAAGTGGTTCTTAACATTCCATTGACACTATGTTTAGAACAGAAAGTGAATTTGACAATGGTATATGATGTCCGCAATTTACTGTTTGACAGGTTCTATCATCCGATTAATAATGTATAAATTGAATATACAGTAGTCCCCTATTCAGTATGCAGGTTAAGTTAGATAAGCTGCATTCATTTTGCACGCAACCATGGCGTTAGCCAAAGATGATTGAATTCTGTAAATCTCTGTGTGCCTGCACAGGATTGGAAAACGAAACAACTTTCCGTGTATAGAACAACGAAACAGAAACTGGTGCATGCATTATTCTCAGTCACTTTATTATTCATAATGATGGTTTGCTCATTGCAGTTCCGGAATCTCAGCTCGAGGGACTCGAATTGATCCTAAATCAGTCGGCATGCGTGTATCACCCAAAACAATATCTGAACACTTAACTGCAGTCCTCCATTGTCTCTATTGGTTGCCGATAAGGACTGGTATCAAGTTTGATTTTCATATTATTTACAGTACCTTGTATTTAAATGTTTTCATCGAAATGCCCGCATACGATATGTGTATCTCAGTTAACTCTTTAAACCATAGTTGTAATCGACGTGCCAAGAATCTCATGTTTTCAATAAGCGTGAACTCCAAGACAATTGGCAAGGACTTTAAGACAATTGGCATCGTCATTATAAAACAAATTCCCCTTTTACAAGACACGTTTTAGATTTTAGATAGAAATATGGATTCGTTTGAATGCATACAAACAGCTTCTTAAATCCTCTTACATTTTGTTTTTAAGATATGGTGTATACTTTAGAAGTGTAAGAGGCATGCTCTTGTTTTAGAGGCTTTTGAGTACTGGTAAGAAGCATATGTTATTCTAATAGATTATGTGAATAAGTACGCATTCAAGAACGTTTTGAATAAAACGTATCCAGACAACTGCATATCATATTTTCACCTTTTCCTTCATGCAGATGTATACTCTTGCCGAGAGGGTTTGTTTGATAGGTATAGTGCTCACCTTATTGAAAAGGTAATTGGGTAAATTTTTGGTTTCAGTATATAATTCAAACACAACTAACTTAACTTTTACATGTACATTTTCACAACTCACAAATTCCGCACGCACACGCATTTCATGATTCACGAGATCCAAGTTACACTAATCCTATTTACTTTGCAGAGTGGAACAACAACATAAGTTGAATCATGAATTTGAATAACAAAGCAGTGCCCGCTGCATGCTATAAGGATTAGAACCAACACTTGCTGTCGGGCGAAAGCTCGGTGGTCTAGTGGAGATGACGCCTGTCCGGTGATCAGGAGGTCGTAGGTTCGAATCCTGCTCGAGTATGTACGCCCATGATTTTTTTTTATCATGGCTACTACTAAAACACTGATCAATAACCCTCAGTGCTTATTTATGTCGATGTAGGGCAATTTGTCAATCAGTTGCAATGAAAACATCTCGACGGAAGAATCATGAATTTGAATATAAGTTATACATCTGAGCAAAATAATAGGCTTACAACAGTTTGCACTATTCAAGGTTTAGAGTAGTTAAATAACTAAATCGTACCCGATTATGTGATGCTAAGTTGCACCTTGAGATGATGGGCAATATTGCCCCCATAAAGGAGAAGGCAGTGACACTGACTTGCTCGTTTAAAGGAGCAATTTTGCAGCAGTCATGGAGCAAATAAGCACCACATAGGTGCAACATCATACCAATGGCACAAGATTGCACCCTCTAGAGAGGGTACATTCTTGCATCCTTCGGGTTTAAAGTTGCACCTAAAGGTACGAGGTTGCGCCTTTTTCAAGGGGGCAAAGTTGCCCCCGAGGGTGTATTACTTTCACCCTTTCTTGCGGGTACAAAGCAGCACCCAAAGTTCCAAGATTGCACCCTCAAAACAAAGCACAATCCTGGAACTTTGGGTGTTTCTTTGCACCCTCACGAAAGGATGTAAAGTTGCACCAAGATGTAAAAGCTACACTAGGTGCAAAGGTGCGCCGAAAGGTAAAGGGTGAAGATCGCACCCTCAAGAAAGGTGCAACTTAGCACAACTTAGTGTGGGTGGAAAGATGCACCCTCAAGAAGAGGTGCAATCTAGCACCACTTAGTGTGGGTGGAAAGATGTACCCAAGGGAACATATTCGCACCCTCAATAAAGGGTTCAACTTTGCACCCTCTCTGCAGTATAAGCCAGTTCGGAGATAGCTCATGTGCACATGGGTACAAATGACCTTTCATTTTTCTCAGTTGGTTAGGCACTTAACTAAATTCAAAGCGACATAATGCAGCAGCTTGCCAGGCATAGCAATTTATGGAACTCGTATTCTAACAAAGAATGAACCTGTGTAGATAAAGTGACCAGAATGGTTTGTCAATCAACACCTTGGGAAGCATCTATTTCATTGTGCTGTTTGGAATACATTAACAAACTTTTTCTGTTAACATTGCCAAATGCCAGGCTTGCTGTCAGGTGGATGTACTGGCAGGCACTATTTATAAGGATTCCATGAATAATCATAGCATTACAGTTGCTTAACTCAGTGAAATTAAAAACCAGCTTGACTCTTGGTACAAATGACCTTTTTCTGCTCATGCTCAAACTGGAACTCCGAACAGGCTTATTATTTTATACACACGTGAATTCCTTGTTCCTGTGAGCTACGTTTAATATGAGCGTGACCCAGTATAAGACATGCTTGTGTCAAGCCTTAGCAGACACAGAATTTTTTTCTTCATATTGTTTAAAGGTCATTTAAAACAAATTTAAATATACACGTGTATATTGATTTCTTTTAAGTTAAGAGGAGCAAATGTGGAGATAATGACCTGTGATACATGTTACGGGAAGTCTATAATTATTTTTATGTGTACTCGGTGTTTTTTTTTTCAACTACAAGGAATTACCTATGAGCTAATTGGATAAAGAAGCTGAGCATTCCTTTTTTTTCATCAGTTAATGTCAGTGCTGGAGTATTATTCATGAAAAGCTGGCATCTAAATGTCCTCCAAACCAAGTACTTACTGTATAAAATTATGTTCCTGTGAGTCACGTATCTTATGAGCATGACAGATCTGTAGACACGTGTCGTAGTGGTTAAAAACACTAAGTTTCCTTTGCCTTCATCGTTATCAAGAAGCGATTTTGAACAATTTCGGATGTTATGGGTTTTTTCAATTTCGTTACTAGGAGGCAATAATGATTTCATGTAAAACAGTTAAGGAAAGTTGATAGTTTGGTTATTTTATCATTACTCATCTTCGTCTTCTCAACAAGAAGATGATACACATGAGCTCATTTGCTAAAGAAGTTGAAGGATGTTTAATTGCTGGTAGTCACGTAGGGGCTTTTGTCATAACATTTTGCATCTTAAAAAGAATATCCCTCGAAACTAAGTACATGCAGTATTAGTTTATAAATAACATAATATTTTTGTTGTTGCTGTGAGCTTATTCATATGAGACATGTTTCTCATATATTTCTGTCATATGCTTTACTGAAGAACAGCAAATGTTGAGTTTATTGGCAAGAGAGGTTGATCATTACTTTACATTTAAGTTCAATGAAGTGCCGGAGCATAAACTTGTCTTGAAATATTAGCATCCAAAACCCTCCAAACCAAAAACGCGCAATACTAGACACGACAGGAATTCCTTGTTGTTGTGAGTTATGTTTCTCAAAAACACTGAATTTTTCTGCTTTTGCAATGTACTATGTTCAAAAACACTCTTGAACAATTTTCAGATTTCGTTTCTTTCTTAAGAGAAGAAAACGGTGAGGTCATGTGAAGCATGTTCCCAGAAGTTTTATTTCGTTAATAATTTTTCTTTACCCATCTCCTCAACCGTAAGGTGATACGGTACATAAAAAGTCATAGGCCAAAGGTGTTGAGCTTTACTGGGGCATTATTTTTGAAAAGTTGCCATTTTAAGCTATGTACACCGAGTACGAGTCCTACTGAATGGATTTCTTGTTGCAGTAGAATTGTATTCTTTATGAGCTTGATGGAGTATTAGACAATAATTTGTTTGCAAAAACTGTTAATGTATTCCCTTTTGCTAATGTCCAAAGAGTTCATTTGCCAAGTTCTGATTGCCTTTTGTTTTGATCATCAGGGGTTTGTTTTATCATGGTCATAGAGGAAAGAAACTTAATTATTTAAAAAAGCCTTCAGTAGTAGGTCTAGGCTCTCTAGCAAGAGATATTGTTTGAAGCGGAGTGTATGAATGGAAGGATTAACGAGTGACAAAAGGCGACGGAAGGAAAGGATTAGGCCTATTGATAAAAGATGCAGCTGCAATAGTAGGAATAGAATTAAAAGATTAACTAGTATAATCCTTTCTTTGTGAATGACTTTGGCGTTGCCAGTACAGCCACAGCTGCGGTAAAAAGGGATGAAAATGAAGAAAGTTGCTTTGGTTAATAAAAGAGGAATATGTTAAAACAAAGGTCCGTCGTTACATCAACTGCAGCTGGATAAAGGATTATTCTGGTGCGCCAGTGGAAGAAAATGAAGAGAAATGCAGGAATCCTTTCTTTGTCGTTGCCAGTATAGCGACAGCTGCTGTAAAAAAGGATGAAAATGAAGAAAGTTACTTTGGTTGATAAAAGAAGAAGTGATACAACAAAGTCCGTCGTTGCATCAACTGCAGCTGGATGGAGGATTAATCTGGTGCGTGGAAGAAAATGAAGAGTAACATAAACAATGGAAACAATGGCGCTGGGAAAGAACCAGACGAAAGATAGAAGCTATATAGGGTGCCGAGCGTCAATCTCTTGGTTACTTCTCCTATATTTACATCGTTGACAACGCATACCAGTACCTAAGATGGCTACTCCGAGCAAACTTCAACTTTGCAACGCAGTGGAAACCAGCCAATCCACCATGGCATCCGAGGGATCTCCTTCTATGTATCAGGGGGAAAGGACAACGCCTTCTATTGCGGCTATACGGGTAAGTTGAAATAAACATCACATAAAGTTATATGCATTTTGCGTACGTGAAATTGCATAATATGCACTGCACAGTATGTTTGATCGAGCGATTTGTAGAGGAAGGAGTAAAACGAATGAAATACAAGTGCAAGGAATGGTACGTTTATCAAGCTGTTTTACGGTAATGCGAAAGGTAATTGTACGCTTTTCCCCCTTAACGTTGATTTGAATATCTGCATAAAAAGCATTGACACTGTATTCATCTAGACAAAATGAGTAACAGAGTATCTGTATAATTGTTTTTATTTTGTATGGTATAGGCACGGTTGTGAGAGAAGAAGGAGAAAGGGTTGTCGGTACTTAAAGAGGTAGGTAGTCGGTATGGCCAAAAAATAGATTACGATCTCTGTGAATTTGAATCGGGATTTTCACCATTTCAGTTGGGAGGAAACGTTTTGCCGTTGATAGCAGGCAGCGATGAAATATTTGCTGTCCATGGTGTTTGGAATCATTGCTTTGGATGAGGAGTAAGAGCAATATCAAAATGTATAACAAATTACAACGAACAAAGATGATAACATTGCAGCTTCGCCATATGAAATCATGGGGAGGGGGCTCAAGGAAGCAGAACAAAAGAAGAAAGCATGCGTACATTACAGAGGCGATGTAATTGAATTTACATTGGTACATGTCATGAAATTTGAGCATCTATGTCAGCTTTCTTATGCGATTTTTTTTTTTGTTTTTAGAGCAGTAGGTTGTTGTTTTTTTTCTGCTCAAGCATCACAATTCCACATATCTAAAACATGTAGCTGTCGATTTTTTTGATAGGGCTTACTACATGATATGACATTACAGTAATCGTACTGACGTTCTCCTTTAACAATATACTGTAGTAGTCTGCGATGGCAAGAAGGTCGTGAGCGCGTAATATTTTTTTAGAGAGTCATGATGAACGCTTTGATTTGACTTTATTTACGTGCCGATTATGCAAAAGTCAAGAATATCCATCGGATTGACGAGATGATTGCACAGCATTAAGAGAAACGCACTTAAAAATACATCTGCGGTGAGATATGTTTTTGCTTGTTTGTTATAGTCGCAGTGTACGATAAAAAGAAAAAAAAAAACACCCAGTAAATTGCAAGACGCAGATGGTCCAATCAAGTCTATTATTTCTTTACTTCGAGCGTACTCAAAGTACTGGCGAACACGTACTAAATCATTGTGCAAAAGTCAAGAATATCCATCGGATTGACGAGATGATTGCACAGAGAAACGCACTTAAAAATACATCTGCGGTGAGATTTTTTTTGCTTGTTTGTTATAGTCGCAGTGTACGATAAAAAAAAAAAAAACACCCAGTAAATTGCAAGACGCAGATGGTCCAATCAAGTCTATTATTTCTTTACTTCGAGCGTACTCAAAGTACTGGCGAACACGTACTAAATCATTGTGCAAAAGTCAAGAATATCCATCGGATTGACGAGATGATTGCACAGAGAAACGCACTTAAAAATACATCTGCGGTGAGATTTTTTTGCTTGTTTGTTATAGTCGCAGTGTACGATAAAAAAAAAAAAAACACCCAGTAAATTGCAAGACGCAGATGGTCCAATCAAGTCTATTATTTCTTTACTTCGAGCGTACTCAAAGTACTGGCGAACACGTACTAAATCATTGCATAGCGCAAAAAAGTCATATGTAGCAAATGTTGCCACTGTAATTTTGAGAGGGAGTGTCAAATATCATGCGTTGATGAAAGGATGAAACGCTGTCAATGAGTACTGCAAGTGGCTGTTTGGAGATGAATCGAATGTGAATTTATAGCGCGCAATTTAAACGCTACGATGGGATCTTTGTTCAAAAGTATCTGTACAGTGTCAAACCTCATTTTCACCGTTCATGGGGCCCGTTTCATAAAACTTGTTATTAGTGACAACTGCCACATTTCTATGACAAATTTGCTCTCAGCCAATCAGATGCAAGGATTTCAGTAGCTTGTCGCATCTATGACAACTTGTCACTGACGACAAATTTTATGAATGCCTCTGGCTTTTATGTCGAACACATTTGCGCTGTTAGAACTGAAACAAAGAGTATTTCCCCCATTTTTTTAACACGATAAAAAAAAAAAACAGTGAAGGGAAGAATTTTTGATAACTTCATGCAATTACTTTAGAGGCTCCTATATTCATCATTCCTACTTTCTCACCGGTGAATACCAAACATGGCTCCTTCTTCAACTTTATCATAGGCATCTGTACCTGTGGTAGCAGCTACTTGAGAAAACTGTGCGCGTCAGTTGGCAGAAAATGCTTTTCATGTAAGATGCAAGACGCACTCTGGTATCGTACTGTTTGTGTTGTGGATAATTTATCATGTTGTAATGATCGAGTGTTGCTTGCCATATTTTTGATGATGTGAGTAATGTTAAAGTCGATGTTGAAAGCTTAACTATATTGTTGAGTAGAATAAAGATGATTGTGACACGTGATAATGTAGGCCTAGTAGGTAAAACACGTATCTGAAAATGTCTGTACCGATACGATGGCTATGTTTTGACTTTTCAGGAGAAAAAAAAAGAAAATAATTTGCCGATTTCTGAATTTAGTTTTGAAGATCTCATTTTAATGTATAGTCGTAACAAGTCGAAACAAGTTTGATTTTACAAAATGGATAAAAAAAGCAGACATACAAGGAACGAGAGCATTGACTATAAAACAAGAATATAAAGTGAAAAAAAAAACGGTGGATGAATTGTGTGAGAGGGGATAGATTTGAAGCGTTCTGAAAGAAACAACAGAAGAATAACTGAAGGTAGTGTGGAATTATTTTACGCTTGATTTCTTCACTATGCATTATCACCGCATGCTTTACAACATGATGCTCACACTGAAGTGAAAACCAAAAATCATCAACAAGAAAGACAAAAGTTGCCGTTCCCTGCCTGGGTTATTGAGCTGGAGAAGACATTGATGGAGCTTTTTGAAAAGAGGAGGCAAGCACGATGCTTTCGATGTGGAAAGGTGGGACATTGGGAGAGAGAGTGCCCTGTTAGACTGAGAAACAAAAACACGCAGGTAAGAAATTTGGTGAACAGTGTCTCTGTCAGACCCGTTAGATCGCACAAAATTCGTGTTCAACAAGAGAATCATAACGCACGATTTTAAAACTATGCCGTGTACATGGTTATTGTCAAACGAAGAAATCAATCGAGTTTCTTGCACTACTTTTTTAAATTACATACTGTCGGTGAATTTCAGTTTCCATATTGCGATGATAAAGACTATTGTAGATTTCTTACAAGCGGATTTCATAAGGGACAGAAGTGTATATCGTATTAAACATTTTCTGTGAATATCGTTAGTTTGTCATAATAACGTAGTTCCGGATCTTTGACAAGATTTCGATGTGATATCTTTTTGTTGATATTCGAAACCTTATTTTAGTATGAACAATAAACGAAGAGAAATGTGAATGCTTGTTACGTTACCCTCGTGTATTCTATGCAACAGTATAGTTTATGCAAACGAAGAGAAATAAGCTAGTTACGTTACCCTTGTGTATTCTATGCAACTCAACTCTGAATACCTCCATTTCAGTTCAAGAGTTACTGTAACGCTCTTTGGTACAACGCCTTTTTTTTCTCTACCAATGTGACGTATTGGAAACGAATAGACGAATTTCACATCAATCAATAGTTAGGTGGAAGTTTTTGTGTAGATATCGAATCTGTGATTGTTTTAAACAGTATATTTTTGTCCAATATGACAACAATCAGTTGTAACGAAATTGACGCCAACCACAATCTGTTATCAACTTGTAATTTTCTGTCATATATATATATATATATATATATGTTTTAAATGGACGAGATGTCGATACATTTTGTTAAAGTTTATTTGGCAAAACTCAATACAATGTAGTCTTATTTTGTGTGCTTAAGTGTTTGTTTGTTTGTTTGTTTGTTTGTTTGTTAGTTTGATTGATTGATTTTCCATCTGACAAGATGGCTGGATAGGCCATATTCGGCTGTACTAGGCTGGTCTTCCCTCGAGTTCTGCTGGATGACGTGACGGAACGACTACTTTAGCGGATTGTGTATCCTGCTCTTTACGATGAATGAATGAAGCGGCATCTTCTACGAGCATGAGTTATGCCCTTCCTCACACACGAGATCTCCGTTTGAGTCAAACGAGTAGGGAAATCCATTTTTTTTTAATGTTCAGTAACCGTAACGTTCACGATGGTTAAAAGCATTAGCCACAGAATGATTATAGCATAAAGCGTACGTTCAAGCGTTTATATCAAGCATGTCGTGATGCCGTATCTCCTGTAAATCAAAGTATAATTGCTTTTTAAAAGATTGAACTGTTTATGCATGCAAGTTAGTAGAAATCAATAATCGTATATACTTGTCCTTGTCGTGTAGGATTGGCAATTCGTCTAAATTTTCAATGACAAGATTGATCAAGTAATTTGTAGGGGGAAAAATGTGTAGGGCCTACGAACACTGACAAAGTTATCTCTCTAGTATGATGAAACGCCAAAAAGAAAAGTATTGACTTCGAAGTTTATAGTCTAATTGAATATATCTAACTTGAAGTTCGTAGTCTTCAATACCTTTTGCATATTGTCTGAGAGTGAAAGAAACAGTGTACGCGGAGTAGAAATGCGTTGTTTCCGATAAAAACAATTATTTACATTGTGTTGTTTTTTTGTCGATTAAAACAATTATCTACATTGTGTTGTTTTGTCGATTAAAACAATCGTTGACATTTTTTTTTGTCGTCACTCTGTAAGTCCGTTCCGAACAAAACCAATTCATTCTTCATGCTATTACCTAAAGAACGTTTGACAAGATTAAACGAAATATCAAATTAAAACTTCAAATATCAAACACATTGTAACAACTTCCGAGATATTTTGCTCGTTAAAAATTATTAGTGAACGTGATGCTCGCGACAACCATACAGAGTATTTATTAATCTAAGAATATTCGTCCTTTGATGTTTTCTATGTACTGTACGTACATCAAATATTTAGATGCATTCGATACAAATCATTAAATAATTTACAATCAAAAACAAGCACAGGAGCGCATAAATACGGCATGTTGTCGTAATTTTTCAGTTTAAAGCTTGCTGTAAATGTTGCCTGAATAAAATCGGAGATAGATAATGCGCTCTGTGCGTGACTCTGTACAAATATTGTGTGAACAAATGGCGCAGTTCAAAAAAAAAAAAAAAGAAGTTATTACTCATCTTTCAGACTAACTTCGTAGTCGTCTTTTTTTTTTTTTTTTGCATATTGTCTGAGAGTGAAAGAAACAGTGTATGCGGTGTGGAAATGCGTTGTATTTCCGATTAAAACAATTATCTACATTGTGCATATTCAATACATTTCGAAAATTGTCTGAGAATGAACGAAACATGTGTATGAGTGGAAGTGCGTTGTGTGATCGATTAGAACATTTACATTATGTTTCCGATAAAAAGAAGTATTTACATTGTCTTATTGTTTTGTCGATTGTGTTGTTGTTTTGTCGATTAAATCAATCGTTGACTTTTATGTCGCCACTAAAGAACGTTTGACAAGATTAAACGAAATATCAAATCAAAACTTGAAATATCAAACACATTGTAACACTTTACGAGATATTTTGATCGTTAAAAAATTGTTAGTGAACGTGATGCTCGCGACGAACAACCATACAGACTGTTTATTAATCTAAGAATATTCGTCCTTTGACGTTTTCTATGTACGTTCATCAAAGATTTAGATGCATTCGATAGAAACATTAAATAATTTGCAATCACAAACAAACACATGTGCGCAAAAATTCGTACTCATTGATACTTTTCGCAACTTGTCTGAACATCTTTTGATATTTGACAAATATTCCTGTCTTAATAAACAGTCTGTATGGTTGTTCGTCGCGAGCATCACGTTCAGTAACATTCTTTTTTTTAACGATCAAAATATGTCGTAAAGATAGTGTTACAATGTGTTTGATATTTCAAGTTTTGATTAGATATTTCGTTTAATCTTGTCAAACGTTCTTTAGTGGCGGCATAAAAGTTAACGATTGATTTAATCGACAAAACAACAACACAATCGACAAAACAATAAGACAATGTAAATACTTCTTTTTATCGGAAACATAATGTAAATGTTCTAATCGATCACACAACCCACTTCTACTCATACACATGTTTCTTTCATTCTCAGACAATTTTCGAAAAGTATTGACTATGCACAATGTAGATAATTGTTTTAATCGGAAATACAACGCATTTCCACTCCGCATACATTGTTTCTTTCACTCTCAGACAATATGCAAAAAAAAATTGACGACTACGAAGTTAGTCTGAAAGATGAGTAATAACTTCTTTTTTTTTTTTTGAACTGCGCCATTTGTTCACACAATATTTGTACAGAGTCACGCACAGAGCGCATTATCTATCTCCGATTTTATTCAGGCAACATTTACAGCAAGCTTTAAAATGAAAAATTACGACAACATGCCGTATTTATGCGCTCCTGTGCTTGTTTGTGATTGTAAATTATTTAATGTTTGTATCGAATGCATCTAAATATTTGATGTAGGTACAGTACATAGAAAACATCAAAGGACGAATATTCTTAGATTAATAAATAGTCTGTATGGTTGTCGCGAGCATCACGTTCACTAATAATTTTTAACGAGCAAAGTATCTCGGAAGTTGTTACAATGTGTTTGATATTTGAAGTTTTAATTTGATATTTCGTTTAATCTTGTCAAACGTTCTTTAGGTAATAGCATGAAGAATGAATTGGTTTTGTTCGGAACGGACTTACAGAGTGACGACAAAAAAATGTCAACGATTGTTTTAATCAACAAAACAACACAATGTAGATAATTGTTTTAATCGACAAAACAACAACACAATGTAAATAATTGTTTTTATCGGAAACAACGCATTTCTACTCCGCGTACACTGTTTCTTTCACTCTCAGACAATATGCAAAAGGTATTGAAGACTACGAACTTCAAGTTAGATATATTTAATTAGACTATAAACTTCGTAGTCAATACTTTTCTTTTTGGCGTTTCATCATACTAGAGAGATAACTTTGTCATTGTTCGTAGGCCCTACACATTTTTCCCCCTACAAATTACTTGATCAATCTTGTCATTGAAAATTTAGACGAATTGCCAATCCTACACGACAAGGACAAGTATATACGATTATTGATTTCTACTAACTTGCATGCATAAACAGTTCAATCTTTTAAAAAGCAATTATACTTTGATTTACAGGAGATACGGCATCACGACATGCTTGATATAAACGCTTGAACGTACGCTTTATGCTATAATCATTCTGTGGCTAATGCTTTTAACCATCGTGAACGTTACGGTTACTGAACATTAAAAAAAAATGGATTTCCCTACTCGTTTGACTCAAACGGAGATCTCGTGTGTGAGGAAGGGCATAACTCATGCTCGTAGAAGATGCCGCTTCATTCATTCATCGTAAAGAGCAGGATACACAATCCGCTAAAGTAGTCGTTCCGTCACGTCATCCAGCAGAACCCGAGGGAAGACCAGCCTAGTACAGCCGAATATGGCCTATCCAGCCATCTTGTCAGATGGAAAATCAATCAATCAAACAAACAAACAAACAAACAAACAAACACTTAAGCACACAAAATAAGACTACATTGTATTGAGTTTTGCCAAATAAACTTTAACAAAATGTATCGACATCTCGTCCATTTAAAACATATAATATATATATATATGACAGAAAATTACAAGTTGATAACAGATTGTGGTTGGCGTCAATTTCGTTACAACTGATTGTTGTCATATTGGACAAAAATATACTGTTTAAAACAATCACAGATTCGATATCTACACAAAAACTTCCACCTAACTATTGATTGATGTGAAATTCGTCTATTCGTTTCCAATACGTCACATTGGTAGAGAAAAAAAAAAGGCGTTGTACCAAAGAGCGTTACAGTAACTCTTGAACTGAAATGGAGGTATTCAGAGTTGAGTTGCATAGAATACACAAGGGTAACGTAACTAGCTTATTTCTCTTCGTTTGCATAAACTATACTGTTGCATAGAATACACGAGGGTAACGTAACAAGCATTCACATTTCTCTTCGTTTATTGTTCATACTAAAATAAGGTTTCGAATATCAACAAAAAGATATCACATCGAAATCTTGTCAAAGATCCGGAACTACGTTATTATGACAAACTAACGATATTCACAGAAAATGTTTAATACGATATACACTTCTGTCCCTTATGAAATCCGCTTGTAAGAAATCTACAATAGTCTTTATCATCGCAATATGGAAACTGAAATTCACCGACAGTATGTAATTTAAAAAAGTAGTGCAAGAAACTCGATTGATTTCTTCGTTTGACAATAACCATGTACACGGCATAGTTTTAAAATCGTGCGTTATGATTCTCTTGTTGAACACGAATTTTGTGCGATCTAACGGGTCTGACAGAGACACTGTTCACCAAATTTCTTACCTGCGTGTTTTTGTTTCTCAGTCTAACAGGGCACTCTCTCTCCCAATGTCCCACCTTTCCACATCGAAAGCATCGTGCTTGCCTCCTCTTTTCAAAAAGCTCCATCAATGTCTTCTCCAGCTCAATAACCCAGGCAGGGAACGGCAACTTTTGTCTTTCTTGTTGATGATTTTTGGTTTTCACTTCAGTGTGAGCATCCTGTTGTAAAGCATGCGGTGATAATGCATAGTGAAGAAATCAAGCGTAAAATAATTCCACACTACCTTCAGTTATTCTTCTGTTGTTTCTTTCAGAACGCTTCAAATCTATCCCCTCTCACACATTATTCATCCACCGTTTTTTTTTCACTTTATATTCTTGTTTTATAGTCAATGCTCTCGTTCCTTGTATGTCTGCTTTTTTTATCCATTTTGTAAAATCAAACTTGTTTCGACTTGTTACGACTATACATTAAAATGAGATCTTCAAAACTAAATTCAGAAATCGACAAATTATTTTCTTTTTTTTTTCTCCTGAAAAGTCAAAACATAGCCATCGTATCGGTACAGACATTTTCAGATACGTGTTTTACCTACTAGGCCTACATTATCACGTGTCACAATCATCTTTATTCTACTCAACAATATAGTTAAGCTTTCAACATCGACTTTAACATTACTTACATCATCAAAAATATGGCAAGCAACACTCGATCATTACAACATGATAAATTATCCACAACACAAACAGTACGATACCAGAGTGCGTCTTGCATCTTACATGAAAAGCATTTTCTGCCAACTGACGCGCACAGTTTTCTCAAGTAGCTGCTACCACAGGTACAGATGCCTATGATAAAGTTGAAGAAGGAGCCATGTTTGGTATTCACCGGTGAGAAAGTAGGAATGATGAATATAGGAGCCTCTGAAGTAATTGCATGAAGTTATCAAAAATTCTTCCCTTCACTGTTTTTTTTTTTATCGTGTTAAAAAAATGGGGAAAATACTCTGTTTCAGTTCCAACAGCGCAAATGTGTTCGACATAAAAGCCAGAGGCATTCATAAAATTTGTCGTCAGTGACAAGTTGTCATAGATGCGACAAGCTACTGAAATCCTTGCATCTGATTGGCTGAGAGCAAATTTGTCATAGAAATGTGGCAGTTGTCACTAATAACAAGTTTTATGAAACGGGCCCCATGAACGGTGAAAATGAGGTTTGACACTGTACAGATACTTTTGAACAAAGATCCCATCGTAGCGTTTAAATTGCGCGCTATAAATTCACATTCGATTCATCTCCAAACAGCCACTTGCAGTACTCATTGACAGCGTTTCATCCTTTCATCACCGCATGATATTTGACACTCCCTCTCAAAATTACAGTGGCAACATTTGCTACATATGACTTTTTTGCGCTATGCAATGATTTAGTACGTGTTCGCCAGTACTTTGAGTACGCTCAAAGTAAAGAAATAATAGACTTGATTGGACCATCTGCGTCTTGCAATTTACTGGGTGTTTTTTTTTTTTTTTTTTATCGTACACTGCGACTATAACAAACAAGCAAAAAAATCTCACCGCAGATGTATTTTTAAGTGCGTTTCTCTGTACAATCATCTCGTCAATCCGATGGATATTCTTGACTTTTGCACAATGATTTAGTACGTGTTCGCCAGTACTTTGAGTACGCTCGAAGTAAAGAAATAATAGACTTGATTGGACCATCTGCGTCTTGCAATTTACTGGGTGTTTTTTTTTTTTTTTATCGTACACTGCGACTATAACAAACAAGCAAAAAAATCTCACCGCAGATGTATTTTTAAGTGCGTTTCTCTGTGCAATCATCTCGTCAATCCGATGGATATTCTTGACTTTTGCACAATGATTTAGTACGTGTTCGCCAGTACTTTGAGTACGCTCGAAGTAAAGAAATAATAGACTTGATTGGACCATCTGCGTCTTGCAATTTACTGGGTGTTTTTTTTTTTATCGTACACTGCGACTATAACAAACAAGCAAAAACATATCTCACCGCAGATGTATTTTTAAGTGCGTTTCTCTTAATGCTGTGCAATCATCTCGTCAATCCGATGGATATTCGTGACTTTTGCATAATCGGCACGTAAATAAAGTCAAATCAAAGCGTTCATCATGACTCTCTAAAAAAATATTACGCGCTCACGACCTTCTTGCCATCGCAGACTACTACAGTATATTGTTAAAGGGGAACGTCAGTACGATTACTGTAATGTCATATCATGTAGTAAGCCCTATCAAAAAAATCGACAGTTACATGTCTTAGATATGTGGAATTGTGATGCTTGAGCAGAAAAAAAAAACAACCTACTGCTCTAAAAACAAAAAAAAATCGCATAAGAAAGCTGACATAGATGCTCAAATTTCATGACATGTACCAATGTAAATTCAATTACATCGCCTCTGTAATGTACGCATGCTTTCTTCTTTTGTTCTGCTTCCTTGAGCCCCCTCCCCATGATTTCATAAGGCGAAGCTGCAATGTTATCATCTTTGTTCGTTGTAATTTGTTATACATTTTGATATTGCTCTTACTCCTCATCCAAAGCAATGATTCCAAACACCATGGACAGCAAATATTTCATCGCTGCCTGCTATCAACGGCAAAACGTTTCCTCCCAACTGAAATGGTGAAAATCCCAATTCAAATTCACAGAGATCGTAATCTATTTTTTGGCCATACCGACTACCTACCTCTTTAAGTACCGACAACCCCTTCTCCTTCTTCTCTCACAACCGTGCCTATACCATACAAAATAAAAACAATTATACAGATACTCTGTTACTCATTTTGTCTAGATGAATACAGTGTCAATGCTTTTTATGCAGATATTCAAATCAACGTTAAGGGGGAAAAGCGTACAATTACCTTTCGCATTACCGTAAAACAGCTTGATAAACGTACCATTCCTTGCACTTGTATTTCATTCGTTTTACTCCTTCCTCTACAAATCGCTCGATCAAACATACTGTGCAGTGCATATTATGCAATTTCACGTACGCAAAATGCATATAACTTTATGTGATGTTTATTTCAACTTACCCGTATAGCCGCAATAGAAGGCGTTGTCCTTTCCCCCTGATACATAGAAGGAGATCCCTCGGATGCCATGGTGGATTGGCTGGTTTCCACTGCGTTGCAAAGTTGAAGTTTGCTCGGAGTAGCCATCTTAGGTACTGGTATGCGTTGTCAACGATGTAAATATAGGAGAAGTAACCAAGAGATTGACGCTCGGCACCCTATATAGCTTCTATCTTTCGTCTGGTTCTTTCCCAGCGCCATTGTTTCCATTGTTTATGTTACTCTTCATTTTCTTCCACGCACCAGATTAATCCTCCATCCAGCTGCAGTTGATGCAACGACGGACTTTGTTGTATCACTTCTTCTTTTATCAACCAAAGTAACTTTCTTCATTTTCATCCTTTTTTACAGCAGCTGTCGCTATACTGGCAACGACAAAGAAAGGATTCCTGCATTTCTCTTCATTTTCTTCCACTGGCGCACCAGAATAATCCTTTATCCAGCTGCAGTTGATGTAACGACGGACCTTTGTTTTAACATATTCCTCTTTTATTAACCAAAGCAACTTTCTTCATTTTCATCCCTTTTTACCGCAGCTGTGGCTGTACTGGCAACGCCAAAGTCATTTACAAAGAAAGGCTTTCTATATTTTTCTTCATTTTTCTTCCACCGGCGCACCGGAATAATCCTCCATCCAGCTGCAGTTGATGCAACGACGGACCTTTGTTTTAACACTTTCCTCTTAACCAAAGCAACCTTCTTCATTTTCATCGCCCTTTTCTACCGCAGCTGTCCCTATACTACCAACGCCAAAGTCATTCACAAAGAAAGGATTATACTAGTTAATCTTTTAATTCTATTCCTACTATTGCAGCTGCATCTTTTATCAATAGGCCTAATCCTTTCCTTCCGTCGCCTTTTGTCACTCGTTAATCCTTCCATTCATACACTCCGCTTCAAACAATATCTCTTGCTAGAGAGCCTAGACCTACTACTGCCTTCATATAAGAAGAGTTACTTTAGGACACAATTTCATCAAAAGTTGTGATTTTCAACATTTCCAAAATGCAATTGATGAATATTTCTTCCCAGGGCACAGAAAGAAAGTAGTTTTTGTCTTGTTTTTTTTTTTCTTTTTTTTTTTCACGTCAGTATGTTACAATACCCGCGGGTTTACGCCCATCCCACCAATTTCCATCCGGATACTGTACCCGGCCCTGTTTTTTTGTTTTTTTGTTTTTTATGTTTGTTTTACACTGCAAAGAAAATGAGAACACTGATTTTTGAGAAAAATCCCGACATGTTTGATTGGGCAATTCTTTTTTGCTGTCTGTTATTCTTTCAAAATAAGTTTTTTGGTTATCACTGAGGACAAATACAGATACCCTATTTCTTCTACCAAAACCACAGCACTGTATATTCTCATAATCTTCCACAGTATTTCGTCTCAACACTTACCCTATTGATATTTCAAAGCATGTTTCCCTGTGGGCTCAAGAAACTTCCCCATTAAAGGAGACCTCCGGGTGATTCTACAGATTTTTACATTTGTACAACTATGAATTAGTTATACTGAGGACAGAGTTTCAGAATTTGTGATAATTGGGATGAAGAATAGGAATATTTGCAAGAAAAGAACAAATTGCAATGAACAAGGATGATGACATGGGAGAGTCACCATAAGAATGCATGAGTTGGGGCTCAAGGAAGCAGAACAAAAGAATAAGGCATGCATAGATTATAGACAGGTGAACTCGCAAGCAAGCGGTATTGTTATGGAATTACACTGATGATCATTTCTGAAATATGTGAACCTTATAGCTGGTAAAATTGGGTCTTTGAGGGCGTCTGGGGGCTATGCCCCATCACTTAAAGCGTCTGGCAACGGTCATGCATTTATTCTGTAAGTGTAAGAACAAGTTCCAGTGGGTTTCATGGGGTTACTTTAATTTTCAGCTAGGCTAGCCTAGCTGGTAAGAGTTTGGTCTTTGGGGCGTCTGGCGGCTATTGTCTGGCAACAATCATTCAATTATCCTTTGAGTGTATCAAAGGAACAAGTTCCAGTTGGTTTCAGGAGGTTCAGCTATAGGCTAGTCTAGCTGGTAAAATTGGGTCTTTGAGGGCGTCTGGCGGCTACCCCCTCCCCCCCCCCCCCCCCACCACCACCACTTAAAACGTCTGGCAACGGTCATGCATATCGTCGTAAGTGTAAAGAACAAGTTCCAGTGGGTTTCATGGGGTTACTTTTTCATCTAGGCTAGCCTAGCTGGAAAAATTTGGGTCTTTAAGGGCGTCTGGCGGCTACCCCCCACCACGTAAAACGTCTGGCAATGGTCATTCATTTATCCTGAAAGTGTAACGAACAAGTTCCAGAGGTTTTCATGGGGTTACTTTTTCAGCAAGGCTAGCCTAGCTGGAAAAATTTGGGTCTTTAAGGGCGTCTGGCGGCTACCCCCACCACTTAAAACGTCTGGCAATGGTCATTCATTTATCCTGTAAGTGTAACGAACAAGTTCCAGTTGTTTTCATGGGGTTACTTTTCCAGCTAGGCTAGCCTAATTTTGGGGGTCCTTTTTGTGGCCCTCCTGGCCACACCCACCACCGATGACCAGCCAGACGTGCATTTCCACACTCAGGGGCATATGTACTAAATTGCTATACACATAAAAATTGGTAACCTTTTCAACTAGGCTGACCCCCGCTGGCTCCCGAACTAGTATGTCGCTCATGGTCATACATGGTGATACAATTCCGCAGGGGATAAATAATCAGTGAGTGCGGGTATTTCTCTGGGTTTCTTTTTCCAGTAATTTGATCCCAGGCAGAGTTTCAAAGAGACTTGAGCGCGTCGACCGACACAAAAATTAAAGGAACTGTGCAATGCAAATTATGCATGTTGATTTGTTTGGATTTTTAAATACAGTGTACATTTTATACCCTGATAATCATCACTTTATTTATGAATGAATACAAATGAATATCGAAATATGTGCCATTATAATCTTATCTACTACTTTTCCTGAGATTACACGGACAAGCCCACAAAAAAACCCTCCTCTTCCAAACCAAGATTCTGTTGATGATGTTATTGTATTCCACATCGATGGACGTGGGTCGCGGACGTATATCTACACTAACACCAACACGGAACTTGAAATGACCATTTTTATATAATCTCTAGGAGTTGGTGTAGTCAACGGGGAAAACGCACACAAATCGCCAAAAAGAATAGTGAAATTTGGTTTAGTTGACGACATTCAGCAAGGGGCCCAACACTTCAAGCTCCAGCATCATAAATTTTAGGTTAGCCTGCTAACACCGAGTGATTTCAATTCAAGAGATTATCGCTGGCGGTACTGTTTGTAGCGCTGACACCAGCACCAGCACGGATTTTGAAATCACCAAGCGTGTTACAATCATAAGTAGCTCAGCAATTCAATGTAGGTACATGAACATTGTACTTTATGGCAAGAATCACATAAAGAAAACACAGCTTTCCATTTAGCATTCATGACTGAGGCTATACATGATTCGCTGTAATGTTTTAGACAATTTGTTGCGGTTGACACATTATATTTTGTTCGTTTACTCTTCTACTTTGTATAATGATGGATTTTCTGTCCCCTTTTCCTTTTTTATTTTTTTTTTAAGGTTCCATGATGTTACTAAACGCCCTCTACAGTTGCCTGTTGGTCATGTCCAGTGTCATAGGCGCACAGGAGACGCCGACCGGTGTGACCCTCACCCGAGTCTACGTGACCGAGTATTCTGGCACGAACAGACCAGATCCTCAAGATTTCAATAATTCATCTTGGGTGGCTTTCAACATATCGACTGTCGACTGGGACGGCAGTGGAAGCGGCACCATGTCAAGTGACGAGCACGCCGCCGGTGACGCGGCCGCGGACTCCGTAAGCCCGAGGTGGCGCTGGCTGATGGTAACGTGGTCTCCCTGGAACGCGGTCCAGTTGGGCGTTGCCGTCTTGGGTGTCTTCGGAAACGCGCTGGTCATCGCGGTGCTCTTTAAACGCAGGGCCGCGAACCGCGTCACGGACACCCTGGTCGGTTCGCTGGCTGCTGCTGACCTGCTCACATCACTGTTCACCGTGCCCGTACCGCGGGCGGTCACGATGCCAACCACGTGGCTTGGGCAGCTGTACTGCAAAGTGATTCACTCGTCCATGCTAATGTGGTCAAACATCGGTACCTCTACGTATCTCCTCTTGGCAATCTCAGTTGAGAGGTACCTGGCGGTCGCCCATCCAATGTTCTTCAGTCTTGTTCTCAGCCGCCGTCAAGTCCATATCGTCATCGCAGTCATCTGGATCGCCAACTACACCATTTCTCTCTCATTTGGTGCCTCTTCAATCAACGTCGTTGAGGGCGTCGGAATGTGTACCATCACCTTCGCATCGACCATAGGGCGGATAGTGTCCGGCTACGGTCTGTTCATATATCGCCTCCTGGTCCCAACTCTAGTGATGATAGTCACACAGGCCCTGATAGTAAGAAAGCTCTACCAGCAGGCTGCTTTCTTCCGGTCACATAAGAGAGAAGGCATGCAGACCTCATCCAGCTTTCACGTCACAGCGAGGAACCGCGTTGTGCGTCTCATGATGATGGTGATAATCACCTACGTCATTTGCTGGACCCCGCCCCAATTGATGTTCCTCCTCTACAGCCTTGGGATCGTCCCCCGCTGGTACCCGTACAGCATCTACCATCGCTCGCTCACGCTGCTCGGCTTCTGCAATTCCTGCGCCAATCCGATCATCTACACGATTCGTTTCCGGGAATTTCGCGAAGCCCTCGTCGAGCTTTTCACGGGAAAAGCCGTGAAGGAACCGCTGTTCGGGACGGCGTACGCCGCCAGAGACGGTACCAACAGTCGGAGCACACACGACGCTTAGGGTATCATTTTCACGAGTCCATCTCATACTTGCCGTGCAATTCGATGTTTTGTATCAAGATAATGTTCATTCTTTTGTGACGAAACAATATTAATGATGCTGATAACGATAATAATGATGTATAAACAATGATTACTACGCCGTATGTTCCCCTATAAAGAATACAATCGGACTTTTTGCAAATTTATAACTTTCAAAGTGGTGTAACAATAAAAAAATTGCAATTTCAAGGTATGAAACTACAAGTTATTGCGTACATCTTACAGAAACTCCCTGTCGATTTGCTTCAGAGGTCACAGAGAAATTGGGATCTTTGCACGTCGGGAATCCCTTCCCTCCAAGTTCTGTCCATTGTGCTCCCACCGTATGAATGCTGAGAGCATCCAAGTGCTAAACTTGGAAGAATGGACCCATTACAGCGATCAACATTACGATTTCTCCGTGACGTCTCAACCAAATGGGATGGGGTTTTCTGCCAAATGTAGGTAAAAAGTTAACGTTTTACACTCTGAAATAGTTTTCAGATAGTTTAATAATTTTGATAGATATCAATGGGTAAATCCGATTGTATTTTTTAAACATACTGTACAAGGCATGTATTAGTAGTAATAAATACATGTAGTAGTAGCGTTTATGATAGGAACACGGTATATATACCTGGGCTAGTATCTTTGTTCTCTTATATAGACATTGCTATTAAAACAAACATCTACAGAGAAACATAGCGAGAACAATTAAACAATAATTAATAAGCAAACAAACAAACAAGCAAAACACCAACCATCTAATGCTGAGGACACTGTTGTTCAGTTCCGGGTTGTGACATAAATGGCGACCAAGAAAGAGGGACATTTTGTTAAATTATTTAATATATAATGTAGTTAGAAGTTGTACAAGAGTGCGTTACCTGGATATGAATTAGCAACTTATATTTTCTTAATGCTATCACTTAGGCATCATATTCTATATATTATATGACCTATATAGATATCAATGTGTGATTGGTCAAAATGCAGTCACGTGACCATTGTCACAAGGATGAGAAGCGTTATATTTTCATAACATGACGTAAATTACGTACAAACATGGAATATAACAGCGACTACGTTAAACAAATGCGTTATATCAGGAGGGGTGACGTCATCAAAAACCAATTGTTATGATGCGCGCAACATACACAGAGACGCTTTGCACGTGCACACACCATGCAATTGCCGTGACCACAGTACACAGCAGCACACTACTGTACTGTAAAGCGTTAGTGGTAGACAACACTTCATGCACAGCATACACGAAGCGAGAATTGCGAAATTGCAACAGATTTGTTTTTGTCAAACTGTTAGCAGTGTTGTAACTGGTATGGCAGCTTGAGAGAGAAACAAACTGGTGAATGTGTTGGAAACTATACCTGGTAGAGCCTACTACTCCCGTTAATGTTAGACAGTCGTGACAGGGCCAGAAGGCAAAGGATTTCCCATTAGTATTTAATACCACCGCCTGAACTGAGTAAGTTTCTTTGAAACCGGGGGTGGTATTCTGTAAGGATCCTAGGACAGCTCTCGCTCCTAAATACGCGATTGGTATTCCGTAACACCGCGCGTAGGAGGAGAAATAGGATAGTGACGTCAGGGATCCTTATTTCTCTCCCAGCTTAGGATAGGGGCGTAACTTGATATGTTAATTAGATATAATTAGATGTTAATGAGATCTTAAGATAAGTGGTATTCTGTAAGCACAAGTAGGATCAAGTTTAGGAGCAAAAATAAGGATAGCCTCTAGGCAATCTTTCTCTGGCGCTTTATGCCGGGCTATTGCGTATTATTATAGGCCATCCTGACGACCTACTGTCTCTATTTTGTATGTTCATGAACAAGAAAACAAATACATGAATCGTATAACAGAGTTTAATATCTGTTCCTCTCATACTGAGGATTCTAAAACTGCAGTCTATAATGTTCGAAACAATTGTATTCTTTATCTAGCTGGTATGTGTTTATTTGTTTGTTGTTACCAATTCACACTTCATTTTATTCGGCACAAAACAAATCAAAAGTATATTATGTACACAATAACAACAAAAGCTATTATTATAATTATTAATATTGTAACAATGATAATCATTATTAATATTATCATTATTATTATCATTTTCATTATTATTATTATCATTACTATTATTATTGTTATTATTATTATTATTATTATTATTATTATTATTATTATTATTATTATTGTCATTATTGTTGTTATCATTATTATTATGCTCAGCGTCGGCCCGAACGTCATGCGGACGCAGTGCAAGTAGCCTACCTTCGCCGCCCACATTACGTTCCCCTCGAAGTCGTTGTTATGAAGATCTAGCAACCAAAGAAAAAGAAACTTACGGAGTGCGCTTCTAGGTCGTGTGTAGAATATGAAAAGTACTAGCATGGACCCTACCGGTAGGGTCCATGGTACTAGCAACGCAACGATCCATTCGCACACATGTGACATTATTGTTAAGACGTACGTATAGTGTGTGACGCAACCCGGTGACCTAACAGTCTATGTGCATGGGTTAACTTTTTTTTTTTTTCAAGATGTAGTGAACTTACGTGTTTATACAAGGATGTCATGGAGCTATAGTAGCTCCATGTTTATATCTTTGTTTAATCTGTCAGTAATCTCCTTTATTTATTCTGTTATCATTGCCCAGCATGTAAGTCTATACTACCATAAAGATAGGGGAGAGCTAGCGGGGTGAATTAAGTGGGACAAAAAATTGTGATTTGATGAATTTTCTCGAATAACTTTCTGATATTTAGAATGGGGCACACATGTTAAATCGAACCCAAAGACTTTTGATGCTACCCACATAACGGGTTGCTACGCTATATTCCTGTAAGTGTCGTATTTGTGTTGTCTTTGTTTTTTTTTTCCTGGGAGAAATGGAACATTGGTTTGGTTTAAGTGGGACAAACAGTAACTATAAGCAAGACATTATTATAACAAGCATATCGATCATAGAATAATGTGAGCGCATGTGTGTGTGTGTGTGCATCTATTATTATTTTTTTTATTATTTAAGGAAATCTTATATATTTTATAGACCTAATAACTTTGAATTAAGGGCGAAGTTTGGCATGCAGTGATGATATCCCAGTTTACCCCAACATCCTCCATAAGTTCAAAATTTGAGCTAATTTCTGCAAAAACTTTAAAAGCAAATTAATGGAACTCGTAAGGTCACATTTATTATGGTGGGCTAGGTGCGTGCTAAAGCTTTGATAATCAAACAATACATTTTTAACTCCTCGCACAGTAGAGCTGCGTGAAGCGCACTCTTGAGCAATGTAGATCTTGGGCGCGCATTGCGTAAAATTAGCCAGATGATTGGCTTATAGATACTGCGTCGGGCGTGTCCTGTCTTTCCTCATTAATATTCATTATTCATAAATGACTGTCCTAGGATAGGCTTAGGACAGGCTTATAGAATACCGATTTTGCCTGTCCTAAGGGTATCCTATTTGCTGTCCTACGCGCGCTCCTAGGATCGAAATAAGGATCGCGCTTACAGAATACCACCCCGGTAGTTCTACTTCTATGCTACTAGCGCTGGACCGTGGACCAGGGCCAGGTCCGTAGTCTACAGTTCATGTACCAGTGACTGCAGACAGAAGAGATTAGGCCCTAGACTACATTGTTTGAAAGTTCACATTCTCATACATCACCACAAACACTTACATCAACAAGCTTGCTTTAGACCAACAGCGGCAGTTACGGTAGTCTTCTACAATTTTTTTTTTAAATAATTTTACAACTGTCATTACAAAATCAGCACGTTACCGCTACGTAAATAGGCCCTCGCTACAGGCCTACCTATGATTGAATAGCGACTGTTCTAGGAATGCTCCGGGCCTGCACGGCTATATGCCACGGAAGAACGAATTACCGATAGTAGGGCATCGCATACGCGAAAGCCATCATCGGTTTGGCTCGATTGCATACCACTAAATAACTATACACAGCCCAGTCGCCGCTGTACATAGCGTATTAACAGCGTCTGGTCGGGCTAACCACTAAACAGTCTGTGCCGAGCGTTGTAACGCGCGTTCATGAATTTGACTGTGGGTTTGAAAACGGAGAAGTCGTGTTGCTCTAGTTATACAGCAGTTTATTTTTTGTACTGTAGGTCATATAATATAACAGATATTGACTTTTTTCCTTCGGTAGGAATATAACATTTCATTTCCCTTGGGAAGTTATATTTTTGTCTCGAAATACTATATTTTTCCTCAGCGCTACGCGCTTCGGAAAAATATAATAATCCTCGACAAAAATATAACTTCCCGCGAGCGTGTTTTTTTTAGACGGCACAGATTGGGGAAACTAAAAATCTATCGGGGACCCTATCCCTAAACCTAACCCTAATCCTAATCCTAACCCTAACCATCAAACCCTAACCCTAACCCTAACCCTAACCCTAACCCCTATCCTAACCCTAACCCTAACCATAACCATAACCAAAAACCCTAACCCAAGGTTTTTCCCATAGGTTTAACACGCGCCATGCCCCAATCTGTGCCGTCTTAAAAAAAAACGCTTCCCGCGAGGATCTCAAATGTTATATTCCACCTCTGATAAGTCAATATCTGTATAATATCGCAGGTTATAAAGCATTTGTCTTTATTGTATGCTGACGTAAGACACCGAGCGTACAGAATAACTATGTCCCCCTGGTGCAAAGGGTACCCATTTCGTAGTAATTGTTATAAACTGAGTTTGGTTATCATTCCATAGGTCGATCGTAATCGTAATGAATACTGAGAAATGAATAATTCAGTGTTATACAAAATTGCTGTGGACTGCAATTGTTACCATTTCATTGTGGCTCCATGTTTTTACTACATGTGTAACCAGGGAGGTGGAAGAGGGTCACCTCCCTGGTGTAACTCTTCAAGTTTCAGTGGTCCCTGTTTGGTTGTGAGTTATTAATGGAGTACTTGTTAGTGATATAGATGGTAAATACGGTTCATGATTAATAAGAAAGTATCAACACGAACCGCGAATCTCCTGAGAAAGAGAACTCTAATCCTTATCTACCCTGACCATATCAGCTGCCCCCAGTTAACCCTTTTCTTACTGGTTTCTAAACTCCATGACACATTATTTGCTAATCACGGGTCCCCATGAAGCTCCCGTGAGTAATGGATTAAAGACCCGCTAGAGGTAGGAGGATGGCCAGGCTCGGATATATTTGAGAATATTCCACATTGTTCCAGTAACGAATTGAAGGGGTCGGTGCAATATAGTGCTAACCCACACTTTTGTCAAAATTGAGATACATGCATTTTCATAATCCTTATCCTTCACTCTAACCTCTGTGAAAATATCATATTTGAATTCAACCAATAAGATGGTAAAAATACATGCATTCATTTTTTATTAATATACAATGTATGGACTTTCCAAACATTCAACAGCGATTATCTCAAAATGACTATTGTGTGGGTTAGCACTATATTGCACCGACCCCTTCAATTGTGTACAGCTTTATCACAGCATGATCTCTATGTAAGAAGACAAACAGCCGAAGAATCTCCGAGCGGAGTCGATCGTTTCCGATGAGCGTGTTAAACGGTTCGATGCACATTGTTCGCTGACCGGTGCTGTTCGTTATTTTCGCATGTACCCCGCTGGGCAGCGAATGTACGTATCAGGCCATTCATGAATCCCTATACGCTACCGCGTCTTTAGTTATTGAAAATACCGAATCAGTTGTACGTTGCTGGACAATTATTGTCGAATTAAGAAATACTTATCTTTATATGAATTGGCTACTTTACAATGTAGGAATGCCAGTGGACTTAATTTACTCTTTGATCTACATAGACTCAACGGCGTAGCCAGGATTTGATCTTAGGGGGGGCGGTTAGTCTGCGAGGGAGCGAAGCGACCGAGCCCGAGCGAGCGGAGCGAGCGAGGGGGGGGGGGGGGGAGGGTGTGGGAGGGGGGTGTCCCCCCTCCCACGGTAAGAACTTTTTGCATTTTGATGTTGCAAATGGTGCAATTTGATGCATGTTTTTGCTCGTTTTATCGACGTGAAACAGTCCCTCTTGTTTAAGGTAGCAGTATATTTTAGTGTAGATTATTATTGAACAATTTGCCTATAAAATGGTATAATTTTAAATACACTTCTTGTATATATCAATTCCTTTCACTGAATATCATGAACGCGACTGAACCCGAGCGAGCGGAGCGAGCGAGGGGGGAGGGGAGGGTGTGGGAGGGGGGTGTCCCCCCTCCCACGGTAAGAACTTTTTGCATTTTGATGTTGCACATGGTGCAATTTGATGCATGTTTTTGCTCGTTTTATCGACGTAAAACAGTCCCACTTGTTTAAGGTAGCAGTATATTTTAGTGTAGATTATTATTGAACAATTTGCCTATAAAATGGTATAATTTTAAATACACTTCTTGTATATATTAATTCCTTTCACTGAATATCATGAACGCGACTGAACCCGAGCGAACGGAGCGAGCGAGGGGGATGGGGAGGGTGTGGGAGGGGGTGTCCCCCCTCCCACGGTAAGAACTTTTTGCATTTCGATGTTGCAAATGGTGCAATTTGATGCATGTTTTTGCTCGTTTTATCGACGTGAAACAGTCCCTCTTGTTTAAGGTAGCAGTATATTTTAGTGTAGATTATTATTGAACAATTTGCCTATAAAATGGTATAATTTTAAATACACTTCTTGTATATATCAATTCCTTTCACTGAATATCATGAAGGCGACTGAACCCGAGCGAGCGGAGCGAGCGAGGGGGGAGGGGAGGGTGTGGGAGGGGGGTGTCCCCCCTCCCACGGTAAGAACTTTTTGCATTTTGATGTTGCAAATGGTGCAATTTGATGCATGTTTTTGGTCGTTTTATCGACGTGAAACAGTCCCACTTGTTTAAGGTAGCAGTATATTTTAGTGTAGATTATTATTGAACAATTTGCCTATAAAATGGTATAATTTTAAATACACTTCTTGTATATATTAATTCCTTTCACTGAATATCATGAACGCGACTGAACCCGAGCGAACGGAGCGAGCGAGGGGGGAGGGGAGGGTGTGGGAGGGGGTGTCCCCCCTCCCACGGTAAGAACTTTTTGCATTTTGATGTTGCAAATGGTGCAATTTGATGCATGTTTTTGCTCGTTTTATCGACGTGAAACAGTCCCACTTGTTTAAGGTAGCAGTATATTTTAGTGTAGATTATTATTGAACAATGTGCCTATAAAATGGTATAATTTTAAATACACTTCTTGTATATATTAATTCCTTTCACTGAATATCATGAACGCGACTGAACCCGAGCGAGCGGAACGAGCGAGGGGGGAGGGGAGGGTGTGGGAGGGGGGTGTCCCCCCTCCCACGGTAAGAACTTTTTGCATTTTGATGTTGCAAATGGTGCAATTTGATGCATGTTTTTGCTCGTTTTATCGACGTGGAACAGTCCCACTTGTTTAAGGTAGCAGTATATTTTAGTGTAGATTATTATTAAACAATTTGCCTATAAAATGGTATAATTCAAACACACTTCTCAATATTAATTCTTTTCACTGAATATCATGAACGCGACTGAATCCGAGCGAGCGGAGCGAGCGAGGGGGGGGGGGGGGAAGGGAGGGTGTGGGAGGGGGGTGTCCCCCCTCCCACGGTAAGAACTTTTTGCATTTTGATGTTGTAAATGGTGCAATTTTGATGCATGTTTTTGGACGTTTTATCGACGATTAACAATCCCACTTGTTTAAGGTAGCAGTATATTTTGATGTAGATTATTATTGAAAAATTTACCTATAAAATGGTACAATTTAAACACACTTCTTGTGTTAATTCTTTTCACTGAATATCATGAACGCGACTGAACCCGAGCGAGCGGAGCGAGAGAGGGGGGAGGGGAGGGTGTGGGAGGGGGGTGTCCCCCCTCCCACGGTAAGAACTTTTTGCATTTTGATGTTGTAAATGGTGCAATTTTGATGCATGTTTTTGGACGTTTTATCGACGATTAACAATCCCACTTGTTTAAGGTAGCAGTATATTTTGATGTAGATTATTATTGAACAATTTGCCTATAAAATGGTACAATTTAAATACACTTCTTGTGTTAATTCTTTTCTCTAAATATCATGAACGCGACTGAACCCGAGCGAGCGGAGCGAGCGAGGGGGGAGGGGAGGGTGTGGGAGGGGGGTGTCCCCCCTCCCACGGTGAGAACTTTTTGCATTTTGATGTTGCAAATGGTGCAATTTGATGCATGTTTTTGCGTGTTTTAATGAGTTGAAACAGTCCCACTTGTTTAAGGTTGCAGTATATTTTAGTGTAGATTATTATTGAACAATTTGCCTATAAAATGGTATATCATTTAATTAATCTTCTTGTATTAATTCTTACACTGAATATCATGAACGCTGTCTGCAGTTCAGCAATCAAACAGAAAAAGCATGCACACGAGGGTGTAGATAGGGGCATATCCCCTCCCACACGAAGGTGATTTTGCGTTTTCAGACCTGAAATTCAGCGATCTGGTGCAAATTTTTGGTGCAGTACTTTTTCATCGAAGCGTTAAAATCACGGAATTTAGCTCTTATTCCGAATGTGCACCATCTGTGTGTATAAAGTCTAGTAAGGTAGAGCTTAGGGGAAGGGGGATTCCCCCTCCCGCTCGCGGAGCTGTTGCGTTTTTAAAATTGAAATAAAGCGATCTGGGTATAGCCACAGTTAGTCTGGTTTCCAGACCCTTTGCCAACTGGACTCCGCGGCGACGAAGTCGCCGCCCCGCGACGCCTTTGCCGAAGGCAAAGGCGCGAGAAAATCAACTTAAACTATACTAGTTTTCGACGTTGAGGGCGTCAATATCATGGATAGCGAAAAAGTATGGGCAGAGGGTCTGGAAGCCAGACTAAGCCACAGTCTACTTCTATGCATGGCGGAAGGGGGGGGGGGGGGGGGGGGGGGTGTAGGGGCAGGCGAGCAGGGAGAAGGCGTGGGCGAGTGTTATCTCCACCCTTCCCTTCCGATGGAGCTTTTGCCTGAAATTGAGATATCTCGTATACGCATATTTGATGGAATCAACATTTGGGAAATCACAAAAAAAAAAAAAAAAAAAAAACTGATGGGGGGAGGGGCTGAGGGAGGAAAGGGTCGATTAAAAGGGGAAATTCCCCTTATACATGAGGAAACCTTGAGTTTTCGGAATATAAGTGATAAGTCTTGTGCACTCAGAATTATTCATACTTTTTTTTTTTTTGTAAATCTAAAAAGTGTACTAAGCTAGGGAAAGAGGCACAGAGGGGGAGGGTTTGGGAGGGGGATACCCCCTCCCAAGCACGAGAGATTTTGCATATTTTGAATTGAAATTCAACGATCTGGTGCACACTTTGAGTGAAATATTAAAAAAAAATATCTTATTTGATGAAAGGTTGCGAAGGAGACCCGCTTCATGTGCATGCATACAGTATACACGCATTTTTTTTTCCGCCTCCCAAATCCCCGGTCCAAATCTTAGGGGGGGGGGGGGGCGACCGCCCCCATCGCCCCCCCCCCCCCCTGGCTACGCCAGTGCATAGACTCACTATTAAACCTGACTTCACCGATACGTAGTCCACTTGTTAAAGTCGTTAACACATACATTCTGTATTCAATTCTTTGACGGTTCTTCCCATAGGCGATTGTTGAATGTGGATATTAAATTCCTGTTCTCCTAATGATGACGAAATATGTGTCTTTGAAGTTCTGGTTGTAATGATGATAGTAAAAATGTACATTACGGATGATCGTTAATGATAGGATAACCACGATAATAATTGCGTGTTATCATAATGGGAACAGCTGTTATGGGGGCACTATCTGAAAGCTTATACTGCATTTTCAAATAATTGGTTTTGGTTTGGTCTATACCTGTATTTACGCTTGTTTTGTTTGCACACTTTGTTCTGTTCCTATTTCAGATTCAAGGGAGCTTTACGTAAAAATATGATATTGGATTGTATACAATTTTCTTATAGCACTTTACAAACTTCACATGCTCTGTCGCAGGTCTTGCCAGCAGCTCGCTGTATAACACACCTTTGTACTCTGGCCCGTGTAATCGTGTGTACCACATTGTTTGATTATACATATCATGAATGTTCCCACGCACTCTTACTGCTAAACGTGTTGCCTTATAAATTCTTGCGAAATACGATTGACTATAACATCAGCCGACTCAACAACTCGTGAAATCGATCGATTATTAATCTGCACGATTAACCTGTCGACGAGCTTGCGGATGAGAGAGAGGGAGTGTGAGAGCGGGAAAAGAGGAGAGAAAGGGAGGATAAAAAAGAATTGATTAAGGAAGCCCCTTGAAGAAAGAACAACGCGGTTAATGCCAATCTATAAGATTCTTATTTCGTCGAGATCGTTACACTCAATTTTCGCGTGCAAAATAATAATGATAAAAATAACAACAGCAGCAGCAGCAGCAACAAAAAACAACAACAACACACTGACAGAAGTTGCATTATTTTGTGGTCAATAATCACCAAGCAACTACAAGCCCATCACACTAAAAGTCATTACTGCCAAGTACAAAATGAGTAATGATAAAAAAATACAAATCATAATCATAGTTCAGGTGGGAATCTCACCTCGACCAATATGCATTAATATTTTGTGACGTCATATTATACGTTATTTTCAACATCCGACTACTTAACATAAGGTTATGTTGTTGTTGTTTTTTTTTTTGATCCTTTATATCCGATGATACTGTACACACTAAAAACTAGCGGTACATTTGGGGTAGGCGTTTCTGCCTGTGTGCCAGTATCGGGCTTGTGAGCAAGTAAGTTCGTCTAGGAGTACTCGTTGGTGCGGGAACGGGTAGGCATCCTTGAGCGTAGGTCTTCCTACTTGTCGTTACCCTGAATAGTCTTGTAACAAAGACCAATTATGCATGTACATGTTACATTACATCTTGGAAGACTTTGTAGTGGATACAAAGGTTATTTCAAAGAACACATTTTACATATCTTGGTATACATAAAACTTGCAAGTACGTGTTTTAAGACAAAGTGTCAATACACCTGTAATCTTGGAACTGTTTTTCGGAGGATTTACGATTATTAAATTCACGTTCTGATAACGAGAATACCTACCGCCAAACTGGTTGACCAATAAGCGAAAAGAAAGAAATCAATTCCTGCAATTATCGAACACCAGTGTAATTTTCTGAATGATATACCCAATTAATGGATGAAATCACACAAAAAAATTAATAAAAATGTTTACAAAATATTTATAATGATGTATTAACTTAAAAATTTACGTATGATTATTTTAGTTATTCTTTTTTTTTCCTCATCCGTACAACTAGCCAAATTGGCCACTCATTCAAATGTCTGGAGCGGCGACGACGTACGTGTCGCCGAGCGGTAGATTTTCACGCAGGATGATCGCGCTGCATACAGCTTACACGTAACCGAATGTAACCGAGCAACTTTTGTATTGATCCAAAATGTGTCGATCATCAAGTGTATCAAGCTGACTAGCAAGATTAAACATTTATTATCGCGCTTCAGCTGGTAAAAAAACGTGCAACAGTAAGGATCTTCAATTCAAGCACGCAGTCGACAGAAGGCCATTAACTGATGCACAACTTCGGCACTAGACCAGACGTGTTGACCACTTCTCGTAATGTCACGGTGAGTGAGTGTTGCTGTATCATAAGATCATGACGGATCACAACTGACTTAGAGTCTGTCTGAGGATCTAAAAACATTGTTAGCTAGAATGTTCTTAGTATATAGTGTGTAGACCACTAACAGTTCGAAGGCCTGTTTGTCGAAATGTTGTTTATACTAAGTCCCAACAATAACACTACTACAGCCAAACTATACAGGTCAGGTCAGAGGGAGTGCACTGCACTGTACTGTATTGTATAGTGTCTGACTATGTGACAGTACACCATTATCGAGACAATTGTGCGTGCCACAAAGCAGTTACTAAGTTAGGTTAGTGAGTTACCTGTACTATGATAATGGTACCACTACCACAGCTTGAAAATTATGCCAGTTGACATCTTAACAGTTTTTTGTTTTGTTTTGTTAGATTAGTATAGAATCTGATGTCAGAACAAAGACAACTAACATGATTAACCTAGTATTAATTTATGTTGATCTCAATTGACAATTCACAGCATCAATCCTTGATCTTTCTTGAAATACAATGTATGTCTAATCCTATGTAGCAGCTGCACACAGCTAGACTTGGCTGGGCTGCTATAATACTAGTAAATGTATCGGTGAGGTAGAGTACAGTCCTGTCGCTGTAGAGCCTGTAGTCTACACAACGCCATGCCTTGCCTGGCGTCTGGTTGGGTTAGGGTTGTGCTAACTGCGACCGGCAGCCCCATACGCATATCGTAATGGGATCCGGGCTAACTCGGCCCACGGGACAACTCGTCCCACCCGTCGAGGGTGGGCCGAGTTGTCCCACCCGTTGGTATCGATAGTGATCGTGAGCGCTTGTCTGTGTTTGAGGTTATTTTGTCTTTGTGACGTCTTTTTTAACCGTAACTTTTATGGAATTGTGCTCAGTGGTTTCTGTAAAGAATATTTGCCAACTTTTGGGGGATACAACGACGTAAAAATGAAATTTCAGACGTTTTTATCGCTGTTCGCGATCCCCATAGGTTCACGTTCATTTCGCGCGGTGGGCTAACTCGGCCCAGCTAAGTTTTAGCTGTTGTTTTGTCAGTAAATCTCCGTAAAAATATCAATTTTATCATGTATGAAGGTGTATTCAGGGTTCCTTCAACTAATTTCATCTTCGAGGGAATTTAATTTTGCACATGTTTGGTGAAATGTTGGATATTTGTTCGCATGATTTCATCTTTGCCGTATCCGCACCGCACCGGTCTCGCCACCAGCAGCTCGCTCACGCATCACTGTGGCAGAGCTGAGCAGCGCCATGCCCATGCCCACTCTCGGCGAGGCACGGGGCGGCGCGGCGCGGGGCACCCGCGCGAACGGCACAGAGGGAGCAGCCAGCCACTCCGTACCCGTATCCCCAGTAGAGAAGAAATCAAATTATGTAGCAGATCATTCGATGTGAACTACATGAAGGTCATTATATGCATTTGATTTTAACTGTTAAATGTTTTGTTGTTGCTGTTGTTGTTGCTGATTTTATGTATAGATCTGCGTTCTACTCAAAAGTTATTTCTGTCCAATAAATGTTACCTTTTTTCTTAATAAAAACAAGCAAAAGTTAAGGGGTGAGTCTGTTTATGGGCATTACCGTGGAAATTAATAAATTGTTTGATATCCAGTGGTCAGTTATTTGACCTGTAGATATGGATGGTTTGGTTGAATGGTTGATATCATGAAACCGGTAATGAAATGTAGTGCTAGCTAGATTGGCCTTGTTTATGATTGTAGGGCCTACCTTTTGTGTGTACTTTCGAAAATAAAAAGGAATTGTTTTTGTTTTGATGACATTGCCATTTTTGCCATGGGAATCCTTATATTACCCTAATTCAAGAGAAAAATCCTCTGCCACCTGTACCTGCACGATAATGGCCAACCGTCAAGTTCTTTTTCTTTTTTGTAATTTCCTTTTTATATATGTACTGTATATACAGTGTAAATCTCTCTCTCTCCATCTACTGTAGCTATGTTATGTATACTGTGATGATCTATTGAACCAAACTTGGACTTCATATCTTAATCTTTTCCATGCCTTAGCCCTATTATATGTGTTAATCTTTTACATTTTTATTTATTTGTACAAAACAAGGCTGATTATAAAATTCTCAAATCCTTGCTTGTCCTGCACTCATACTGTTGAATTCATGCACATTTTTTTTTTTTTAAAAAAGCAGCAAAGATGAATAGCTTCTCAAATTGTCTTCCTTCTCAAGCACGGTACTCAAAGTGTTACATAATTTGCAGTCATGCATGGTCACAAAAGAAACATTACAACATGCACTGGTAAGCATTGGTAAGGTCACGCATATAAGCTCTCATCTTCCTTCACAAAAGAATCTGTTGTTTTGTGGCCATTGCATCCTTTCGACTGTTGCCCTGCCTGCCCTTGATTACAATGTACCGGTACTGCTCTTTCCAAGACTGCAAGATCACAGCAAATGTTGAATAATATTAATGTGAGCATGTAAAGTATGTTTTGTTTTGTTTTGTTTTGTTTTGTCATTTTAACATCTATTACTTTATTATTTCCTCTCTATTTTTTTTTTCTTGAATAACAGAACATTCTCATTTGACTTGAAATAATACTTTCATTTTTAATTATCACATTACCAAGTATCATCTGTGTACAAAGCTTTCTTTCCACAACTGCATTGTAAAGTTCTGTATTTTTTAATGATTCTTCGTCTGGCTCTATAGATCGCCTACTGCCAATATTTCCGCTTCCTTTCCCCATCTCTCTTTCACTCTTCCATCAACCCATTCTTTTCTTATGCGTGTTTGTCAAGTGTCAAATGAGATTTGATTTGAAACACTGCATACTTCATGTGAATTGCACACCAGTATTTTTTTTTTTCCGAATTCATATTTTACATAGAACAACTAGTGTGTGCATATCTACACTGATGTTCAATGTAGACAAATTTGATATCTTTAATAAAAAAGAAAGTCTCAAGTAGCGCTGTACTATGGATTAAAAAACATATGTGACAAAAACATCATTTTTTTTTTTAGAGTCATCACACTTCATCATCAGTGAATAGTGTGCATTCATAAAATGTGAATTTAATGCCACCACATTTTATAGTGTGTTAGAACAGTGATACAACATGTGTTCCTGTGACCTTGTAACAATTGCTCTGGTGTATCATTTTCTCCAAGGACTTTGGATCAAGGTTAGGATTGTGATAGGAGTAGGGTTAGAGTAATGCTCCTTCGTAGAATTTTTGTTTGGTTTAGCATGCAGAATTTCAAGTGAACAATTGTTGCAGGAGCAAATGTCATGGAACCATTACGACACTGACTTCAGTCCTACTTCAGTTAAGAGGTCTACTTCAGTCGATAGTTTGCTTTCTTCTAGATTTTCACCTCTTGATCTACCTATAAAACATACATGTAGTTTACCAGATAGTTGCCAATTGATGAAATCTGCCCCAGGTGAGGTGCATCGCAGGAAATGAGATTATTGTACATATGTCAATCCAGATACACTTCATGAAATGTTGCATTATTGTAACACTCATTTCGGTGTCCAACATTATGCTCAGTCACTCCGCAAAACCAGACAATGTCCTCTCAAAACTGAATATTCACTATAGCTGTAGGGGCTGAAGAAAGCAGATCTGTTCTCGGTCAGTTCCTGTGGTAGACTCTTTCTTAATTCTACCCACTTACTTTATCCAGGGTAGTTAATTTACATATATTATAGTACATTGTCACTTTGAAAACAGACTTCACCAAAGTACTAGTAAATCATTTCAGACACAAAAAAGTGACATTTTCACATATTAAAACTCATATTTTTCACAAATGTTACATATTCGTAAATTAAGGAGCAGTGTCCCAACATAGCGAATAGTGTCATCCGAGTCACGTGATAATTGCCAACAATACAGCATGCGTCCAAATCGTTATTTTATGTGTGTTGTGTGTGTGTGTGGTTTTTTTTTTTTTCAATTCAGTATCAATCATTTAATAATAATAACGCTGATGCTGGGGGATAGACAGAAAAACAGCAAAATGACAACTGCAAACTGCATGGGGTTGGAATACATATTATTGAGTCATCCTGGAAAAAAAAAAAAATCAGAAAAAAAAGAGTCAAGCAACCCCCTATATGCCCAGCCTTTAGCAGAAACCCTTGCCCTTTCACCTTGGCATTGGCTGGCGGTAGCACACCAGCTCAGCCCAATTCACGCGACGTTGCAGCAAAACACAGTTGAGTTGAAACAAGTTGCTCCCTCTCTAGCTCTCAGCTCAAAGTTCAAGACAATGGATAGGAAAATGCCAACTGACTACTGCATAGAATTTAGTACTCACGCGAGAAAATTGGGAAGTGCAGCAAATGACGCCTTTTCCTCCAATTTCAACCACCGCCCGTATCCGTAGCGACGTTTACGGAGTGGCTGGCTGCTCCCTCTGTGCAGTTCGCGCGGGTGCCCCGCGCCGCGCCGCCCCGTGCCTCGCCGAGAGTGGGCATGGGCATGGCGCTGCTCAGCTCTGCCACAGTGTTGCGTGAGCGAGCTGCTGGTGGCGAGACCGGTGCGGTGCGGATACGGCAAAGATGAAATCATGCGAACAAATATCCAACATTTCACCAAACATGTGCAAAATTAAATTCCCTCGAAGATGAAATTAGTTGAAGGAACCCTGAATACACCTTCATACATGATAAAATTGATATTTTTACGGAGATTTACTGACAAAACAACAGCTAAAACTTAGCTGGGCCGAGTTAGCCCACCGCGCGAAATGAACGTGAACCTATGGGGATCGCGAACCGCGATAAAAACGTCTGAAATTTCATTTTTACGTCGTTGTATTCCCCAAAAGTTGGCAAATATTCTTTACAGAAACCACTGAGCACAATTCCATAAAAGTTACGGTTAAAAAAGACGTCACAAAGACAAAATAACCTCAAACACAGACAAGCGCTCACGATCACTATCGATACCAACGGGTGGGACAACTCGGCCCACCCTCGACGGGTGGGACGAGATGTCCCGTGGGCCGAGTTAGCCCGACCCCATCGTAATGGGGCTGCGGACTGTGGCATTCAGGATCATGACAGGGTAGTTCCAGTAATATTTATGAACCTATTGTTGATGTCACTTGCAATATTCATCAGTGCATTCCTACCTTCGCAAACTTTTATTCTTATTGGAAGCAGTTGTGACCCGAACATTTTCCCTTTCTGAATTTACAAGGCAATAAACACTTACATGTACAAGAAACTGATGTAAGACCTAAACCTCACATTATAATGCTACCAGTTACACATTTCTTTTTGTTGTTGTTGTTATTTAGACAAGCAGCTAAATGCAGCTGTTCCACTACCGAGCTGTGGATAACTTTATGTCACATGTGAATGGATGTGACAAAGGTGAGGAGTACATCTGTTCTAAACATCTGGAAGTCAGTGGAGAGCAAAGATTATTCAAGAACTCTTCAAGGACGTTATCAACCATACTTGGTAATGGTAAGTCTTTTAATGACACATAAGTACTGTAGTTAAAACGAGAAAGAACCATGCAGAGCACAATACTACATGATGTACACGTAGTTACATGAGTTCAGCCCCTGGGTCTTACTATCATTTGATAAATTGTGACTTGTAACACCAGAAGATGCATGTCCATTTTTGGGTAGGGCCTATACTTATCAGCACTACTGATTGTGTGGCAGTGGCATGATGGCCCCATGACTGCTGGATGTAGCATCAGTTAACAAGTGGCAAGATACATGTATGTGTGGTCCATGATAGGCTGTGAATTACTATAAATTCTTATACCTTTGCATAAAGAATGACTTTGCAAGTATTGTAAATTGTGATTTTCCTATTAGATTATATGTAGGACGTAAATGACATGATTGTAATTCCTATGAATAATCAATCAGATAAATTGACCAATTCCTTTATCTCAAATGAGGTAAACTGTCCCCTTTTTTTCCTGTTTTCTTTTTCTCTGTCCATAGATTCACACTTGGGTTCTCTTCACCCTTACAATACTCTGAAGCTGCAAGGACTCTCATCAAAAGGGCCCCCATCTTGGAAGACCCTGGCTGTAATACCACAGGTTTGTGTAAAGTGAAATATGATTTGAAAGGGAATGAGTCCATATTTGATTGGATATTTTGTCACAAAATAAGAAGAGCCTTTGTACATTCCAAATGTTTTGTGGAAAGTAAATGTTTATATAGTTGTAAGTTAACTATTTGCCCCCCCCCCCAAAAAAAAGGGGGTTGATAGTTATTATTGAAGCAAATGTGATAAGTTTTACAGTTATGCTGCTTCTTCTTTTTTCACATCAACTTTGAGCATAGATAATACATGTAGTAACATTTTCAATGTAAACCAGGGTTTGAAACTAACTGATAATTTAATGTTTTTGAATGTTGCACTTTTGATTGCAGTTAATAAAATGTGAATAAAAGTTTGTTTGTTGTTATTGACAAATTTGTTGTGAATTCATTCCTCACTATTTGTCCAGGAACCTGCGGGACCACATCCAACGATAGGGACTTTTCGATTTCCCCTCCTGAATGTCGACGTCGAAGTAATGACGTCATTTTAAGGAACTGTGCAAACTCCATGTTCTCCAGTACATCCCAACACCTGAATCGCAAAAGCGTCTGCCAAGGATCTCATGGCCACCTATATTCAGAACACGAGTGATGTCATCACTTAGTGCAACCACTCGCCAGCCTGTTGGAGGGAAGGGAGCCATGACGTCGTAGCAGTACGTAGTGAACGACGTGCACTGAAAATCAAAATGGGCAATATCATCCCAGATGTGACAAACGAACTGTAGCAATCTGGAACCACTCTTGTTCAAGAAAGATGGCCATGTCCACACAATCAGAAAGTCCCTATGAGTAATATGTGGGATTCCTTTTGCACCAGATGGCCATTCTCGTGGAGGTGGAAGGAACAGTTCTCGCGTCTGCACCTGCACCAACATTTCTGCAGGGGTTGCTTCAACTTTGGCTGTGTAGTGCACATTTGGGCTGGAATATCCCAACACGAAGAGCGCACCAATATTTCATCCAACCCTGTCTCACAAGATTAGGATATATTACAAGTAATTACCATTCAAGGTACAGAGATTGATCAACTTAAATATCCCAGTAGATTCAGGTCGATTCTGGAAATTGCTTTGAATATTTCCAGCAATTCGTTCTTTAAGATAGGAAAGTTGATTAACGTTATATCCCAATAAATTCATGGTGGTTTTACTTCTTCTGGCCCATTGATAGGACAGAAACCTTTTACCTCAGCTGAATTTAGGCAACAAATTCTCATTTGGAGCTTTAATGTCTCAAGTATGTTAACTTGAATTTAAAAGAATATCCTTAAATACAATTTTTGTTTTGCTGCTTACAATGATTGTATGTCTCTGGCCTCTTAACACTGAGGTTAAAGTGTGATTTCCATCATAGTTATGAGCAAGGAAATCTTTTCATGTTGCTTGAATTCATTGCAAATCATAGTAAAGGTTGCCTTCCCCGTTTGAGGTACTCTATGTACACATGCACCAGATGCAGTATCAATTGAAAAATCTGTTATAAAATGTGTTTGTAGTGTACATATTCTTTGCAGGCGGAGCCTACTAACTTGATACAGGAATATTGGCAACTGAAGCAGTTCACCAAAATGATACTTACTAATCCCAAGTGCTGACCATACAAATATAGGTTGACTGCAGTGTATATTTTTACAGCCAAAGGAGAGTCAAGAATTTCTAAAGGTTCAGATGGTAGTGGAAAACTAAATCACTCTTGAGGTTTTTACATTGCGAGTAACAGGGTGAGGATTTGATCACTTTGAATTATATACCTGCCCTCTCTTTACTTATATTGAAGTTAAATCTCCAAGCTCACACAAAAGCAAAACACAAACTTCCACATAGCTTCTATGTACAATAGGATCTTACGTGTTTCCCAGTAATCTACATCAAAGACAATTTTCTGAAAAAATACATGAGCATGAGCTTTACTTTCATGAAGATTCCTGTCATTGCCACTGCCGTTTCTAAATCTATATTTTCTTATTTAGAATGAATATGAAGTGCAATCAACCTTGCTTAAGTTGACCTTGCGTAGATCTAGCGATATTCAGTTAAGTTATTTATTTCCTTGAGAGCATTCATTACATTTGAGCAGTGTGTTGTAGTATGTTCGAACAGGTTGATATACATACAGTAGTACCTGCGGTGTACGAGACATGAGCAGACAATTGAATGGTTTGCATGACATGGCTGCACACTAACCCATCTTTTCTTTTTTTTTTTGATTTACTGGCCATACCCATCTGTTTGACCAGTAGGTACCCAGTTTGTCCATATTTAATGGTCCGTTCCTGAACAGTTGCTGGTCCAACGGTGATTTTCACTGGTCCTGGACTGTTTTACCAGTGCCAGTGGGCAGTGTTGTGCAAAGTGAGATTACCTCAACAGATGGGAGAACTGTAAGGAGATTGCCATTAGATTTAGCCTGATGGTCAAAACTTACTTATGTGATCCTCATCCAAACGTTACACTTCAGTGGTGAACTGATAGAGAAGACCATGTTAACCCATTGAGGACGGTTTGATTTTGCTACAACACACATTTCCCATAGACATTTGCCTCAGTATACTCATGACTTTTCAGCGGGTTCACACATCTTCATTTTTTTTTTAATTATTATTTATTTATTTATTTATTTATTTTTTTATTTTTTATTTTTTTTTTGGGGGGGGGGGGGGGGGTCATGACTTCTCTCCAGTCGGATATAAAGCTGTATTTACGCAGCGTGCAAAACAAGCACTCACTACATGGATTTGATACTACATTATGATATGACCAGTGTGCTGTTACATAATGAAGATAATCTCTTTCAGTAAATGCACAAGTATATAAAATTGTGTTCTATAGGAAGAAATATCGTACTTTAAAATATAATTGATGGTGACAAACAGTGCGATAATAATACATGTACATGCAGTACGTCTACTACCGCCATCCAATTCATATCTGTGGCCTACCCATTTCTTAATGGTGCATAATCTGTTTACTTTTTTTCTGAGATACAAATGTGTTTCTTTTGTGAAGAGCAAGGGGTATCACTTTGGTTTAATCAAAACTCACTGTACATTGTCTTATAATGCATCAAGTTGAATCTAGCTTTCTTCGTGACAGAGTAAGAGGAATTTTGATAAGCACAGGTAGGCAGACATTTACAGTGTATTGACAGTAGGTATCTATTACTGCAAAGAAGTGGATATACACATGGGACATAAAATCTGTTCATGTGCATTATGAAAGCAAAGAACTTTCCTTGATCCCCAAATACCTGCTTTCTTAGACTATAAGAAGCTCTCTTAGCTATTATCCAATTAAAATTAGTTCAAGGAAAGTAAACACTCAACACATTTGTGACACTTGTAACATTTTTCATTTTACTATTTTGCCACTTATGTAAAACTGTCGTCACACATCAAGACATAACATAGACCTATTGGGAGAAGCGTGCATTATGGTGGATGTATACCACTTACCATAACAATATTTCTAGTTTTACAGGTATTCCATTTCTCTTGAAATTCAAAGGTAAAGGTTTAAAAAGGCCATTTAAAAAACAAAACCCTTCTTAATTCAGAGCAATTCTGATATACTTGTTTCATTTTGCCCTTTTGATGCCAGATTTCGTTACATATTTACCTATAAGTGCCACAGTGTTTTTCTGTCAAAGATTTTACCTTTGATTTAAAGATTATGAACAGCTGTTTCTATAATTTAACTGAAGTGATTTACAAACAAATTAAATCAAGTGATATTTCATTTGATATGATTGTGTAGGATGTTCAATGTGTGGACAAGTGAAAGATGTTCTTCAAGCCAACTTATGATTCATGAGAAATTATGGAAATGTGAATTTTGAGCTTATATGGATTTCATGGCTGTGTAATTTCAATATCTGAGTGTATATTACGACATATTTCTTTGTTGTGCAATTGTTATGTATTCCTGTAGGTACCTACACTGTTGTACATTGTGCCAAAGATAAGCAGTCTCAACTACATGTACTGCATAAGCTGTTCGTCTTTGCGTACATAAATATTTTTGTGAATGAGAAGGTCACAGGAATTGTCACAAGATCTTATTTTCGTGAATTGACACTGAGACCATCTTAAATGCACTAAATATTATACCCCAGTAGCGCTTGGTGAGAATTTTGCCTGGTAAATTTGCCAACCAAAAATGATTCACAAATTTACAAAAATGTCAACTTATTTGGTACAGTGCACTACTACATCGTGTACATGTATATTTTTAAATGCAACAACCTTATTCGTATGTATAGCCCTCTGTGTTTGTAGTGCAATTTTAACACGTGGATGCTTTTGCTTTGTTATAAGTTTCCAGTAAATAAAGCATATAATTTGTACATTGTATATCAAGGAAAAACACCTTAGCATGTCTTATACATACAGTTGTATGCTGTAAACTTACTCTCATAGATTGCATGTATGTGTTGTGTTTGTGTGCGTGTTTGTGTGTGTGTCATATTGTTTACTTAGGCAGTCACATACCAAAAATAGGAGTACAAATATGTACCCCTAGTGGTACATATGCTTGTCCCTATACAAGGAACCCTAGAAGTACTCATCTGTACCCCATACAGGGGTACTTATATGTACCCCATACAGAGGAACATATAAGTACCACGTATGGGAACATATTACTACCTATGATGATACAAATGAGTACCCTTAAACGTACAAATAAGTACTCCATAGGGTACATATCTGTATCCCAGGTAGGGGTACTTATATGTACCCCTGTATGGGGTACATATAAGTGCCGCTAGGGTTCCTTGTATAGGGACAAGCATCTGTACCTCTAGGGGTACATATTTGCTCTCCTATTTTTTAGTGTGTAATGTAACCGGATTTCTCCAGTTACTGTGTGGGATCGTTAATGGGTATGTTCGCGGACACCTGACTTAAGACTCACAACGATCACATCGCATTATCACACCGAGACAGCATCAATAATTAACCGAGATGACAGCCCCTCCCTAAGACTGATCATTCCCTTGACTATATATAGGGCATCCCGGGCTTTTTATACAATGTACAATGAAACGACAACCGGATACTAAAATTCCGTATCCCACACAAATAAAAACATAAACAAATAACACGATATCAAAATTTTTACATAAACTTTACCAATTAGAGTAGCAACCTTTACTTAATCTTCCAAGCACGCTAAAACAAACGAGTATTGATTATGGCATATAATACGCGAAACACTTTCTCGCAACTTTGCATGAACGTGACGTACAATAGTATTAACACAACTCTAATCAAGATGAACAAGGTGGTGAATACCGAATCATTACTGAATAAGCGAGGCATTTATCACTACGCATGTTTTTCCTCCCGCCTTGCTTAAACAAAGAACTTAGAATTGTTACCATCCAGATAAGTGGGTTTTTTTTTTTTTTTGTTCAGTGGTTTACGTTACATTTTCACGAATAAAACAGAAATAAACAAAGTTCTCTTAATAGCAGTCCACATTATCTTAAACACATTATAAAACACTGTAGCATCACGAGTCGCTGCGCCTTCCGCCAGGGGTTCCCGTCCTGCACTCCAACCACAGCGTCTTCGGAGAATTCCTTGCCCCGTCCCACTTGGTGTAGCAGATACCCTAGTCGTAAGTCATCGCGCAGACCACATAACAAATACATGTGTACGACGATACACACTGGTTCAACCTGTCGACGTAAAACTTGGTGTTGCAGGTGTGGTGCACCTGTTGCAGGAATCACGCAGCTTCCTACATTATTTACATTAAGTTGTAGCTGTTTTTACTGTGATCACCTGGCGCTCTACCCAGCATCCCTGATACGAGTCACCGTATCGCTGAGGAAAGTTTCGCCTCCTTGGTGGATTGCATCGAAGAATGGAAGACATCAGAGAAATGGGTTCATCTTCGCCGGTGTGCGAATTGGTAGAGTCAGACTAGCTCTGGTCGAACCTCTGCAGCTTCGTTTGGGAACTTCAGAAGTGCATGGTGCACGGAGGATATGACGATCTGGGTCCTGCAAAAGAGCATCACTACCTCCACCAACCTCGATCCACGACTGCAACGGCTCGCCAAAGTACTGTTTGATTCGATCCACGTGCATAACGAAAGTATCTTTCCGGTGTTTTTCTCTTGTGTTAGGCAGGTCACGTCCGACAACCTTCCTACAACCAGGAACGGACCTTGTCATTTCCGTTGTCATGATGTGCAGCCATGCAGAATTGCACCAGGAACAGAATTTTAGTCTCATCGTGAAATCATGCATGTGCAGGCATAGCAGGCATTTTGTTGAAGGCACTGCTGGCACTGCAGGCATAGCAGGTATTCATTGTGAAGGCACCACTGGTACCGCAGGCGAGACTTTTTCTTCTTGACAAGTAGCAGGGTCCTACAGTTTTTTTCTTCCGGCGCAGACTTAGCAACTTCAACCTCCTAGATATCGGAATTGACAGATGAACATGCAGGCAAAGCGGACATTCAATTTGAAGGCACCACTGGCACTACAGGCGCTATCAGGTCCTCTTGACAGCTAGGCGCTATTCTCTCTTCATCTTCTTCATGGGTAGAAGTCTATAACAATGCAGGCGCCTTTCGCCTAGGTTGAAGGCGCCATCACCTGCAGGCGCCCTTCACCGGCAAACGCCCTTCATCTGCAGGCGCCTTTCACCGGCAGGCGCCTTTCACCTGCAGGCGCCTTTCACCTGCAGGCGCCTTCGCCTGCAGGCGCCGACACCTGTAGGCCGAAATGATCAAGGCAAGGTTACAGACGGAAAGTCACCCTGCACGCACGAAGAAAATCAGTAGGCATTCGTAACATGGTGATTATTATGGTTCCATGACACTTGCTCCTGCGACAATTACTCCCATGATATATCTGCATGCTAAGCCAAACGTAAATTAAACCCATAAACATAACCCTAACCCTAATCCTAATTCTCACATCAAACTAAACCTAAAACCCTATCACAACCCTAATCCTAATTCTCACATCAAACTAAACCTAAAACCCTATCACAACCCTAATCCTAATTCTCACATCAAACTAAACCTAAAACCCTATCACAACCCTAATCCTAATTCTCACATCAAACTAAACCTAAAACCCTATCACAACCCTAATCCTAATTCTCACATCAAACTAAACCTAAAACCCTATCACAACCCTAATCCTAATTCTCACATCAAACTAAACCTAAAACCCTATCACAACCCTAATCCTAATTCTCACATCAAACTAAACCTAAAACCCTATCACAACCCTAATCCTAATTCTCACATCAAACTAAACCTAAAACCCTATCACAACCCTAACCCTAAGTCCTTAGAGAAAATAAGACCGGAGCAATTGTCGCAGGAGCAAATGTCGTGTCACCGATTATTATCGGCATTATCACGCCGAGAAAGCATCAAAAATTCACCGAGATGACAATCGACTGCGTGCGAAGGAGAAACAGAATTACCGTACTCGCTGATCCGGGGATCCGTCAGGGCTTGTCGCCTGAAACGATGCACAGCCGTTACTGCACTCGCCGGACGGAAACAGCCGATGCACACTGCGTATACAAGACTTTAGTGTACAATACTACAAAACCCAGGGAGACACCGGTGGGCGTATTTTTTATTTACACGCAAGCCTGTGGCTTTTCGCAATTTAATTCAATGAAACCGCTTGTGATGCGTCTATGCTTACTCCGCTCGGGTTGCGAAGAGTTCTACCATGGAGCTACCAGGTGGTAGCTCCATGGTTCTACAGTGCCTCTGCTCGCGCCGATTCGATTCGTACACGTGCATCAGTGAGTGTTTGTACGCGCTGTGAAAGTTTTGCTTTCCGTGGTAGACCTGCATCCAACAAGTCCATGTACGTACATTGTACTATGTAAACGAGTGAAAGTGCGAAAAACAAGATAATACAAAACAAAAAAATTGAAAGTTATGGAATAGGCTGGTGCATGTGCATGTACATGTATCAGAGAGTTTTGAAATAACATGATCGCATAATCTAATGACACCTGAATGGAATGAATCAACCACATTGGAAAATCATGCTTGCCAGGCTCATTTTAAAATTAATACATTGTATCAAAAGTAATGTATTTGTCTTTCAGACCCCCCTCACTCTCTTATTTCCAAAACGTCTCTCTTCTCCCGTCTCTCCATACATCATAGTATTTGTTCCAAATACAAGCTCTTTCTATCTCTCTTGACTCCCTCTCATATCACATGATTTCTGTTTCTAAGACCCCCTCTATAATATGTACATTGTATGTACATGTATTAACTTTATTTCTCAGACCCCAACCCCCTGTTATATCTGTTGCTATTAAAGGCCCCCAAATCTATCTTCATACTGATGGTATGTTATTTTGTTTCTCAAACCTGTCCCTCTTTTCTTCATACTAGTTTCAAAGACTCACTCTGCATATTCATTTTCCGACCTCTCTCGGACCCCCTCCTTTTTCAAATGCATGACTCGTGTATTCCTTCCTCGATCACTGTTTGAATTAGCCAATCATACAATTTATTTGTTTCTCATACTCTCTCTGCCCCTCCCCCTTCTCTCTTTCTGATTCTTAAACTTTACAATGTTTGTCTACAAGACCACTTATTACTCTCTACATTGATCAGTTTGTCTAGAAACATGTACAGTCACTTATTGTTATCTAGGAAAATTACACCACTGTTGCCGCATGAAGTCATTATGCACTTTATTCACTTCTTTATGTTCAAGCACTTTTTTTTTCATGAATATACTACAGATGTAATCGGATCCAAGACTGAGTATTGTGATACAAACTAGAACTATCACTCAATGTGATTAATATCCCCAAAACTAAACGCTGAGGCAGTTAGCTCAACAGGCAATGATCACTTTGTATATATGCTTTTCTTTAAAAAAAAAATACTATGACAATGTATTGTTCAACATTGAATAAAATTAACAATAATGTGTTATTTTGCTCACTGATAGTCACATGTTCCATATCTCAAGTCAAGTGCTCAAAACTTGAGTGAGTAAAGTCAGTAAATCAGCAATTTCTATGATTTTCATTAAGAATACTGTTACCATGTCAACACAATGTTTGACATTAAGGAAAAATGAAGTTTGCACAACTATATGTCATAGCTGTCATCACATGTGCCAAATTTCAAGTCAAATGCTCAAAATCCGAGGGAGTTAGGTGAATTCACAATATCATTGCATAAGATTTTCATCCAAAATATGCTGTCACCATGTGTAGAGCCCACTAATGTCAACAATAATCGACCAGTAGAGTCATAACAACCACTAATGTGACTGCCGTATCTTCAAGCTATATGCTTACTTGACGACAGTCTTCTGCATTTATACACTCCGTTATTCAGTCAGTGATTTTCTTTATTAGTGGTTCCCTATCGACGCGTTCTCTCATACTCTTTTCTTTAATCTGTCGATACACGTATATCTCAATTTTATATTCATTTCATTTCATTTTCATTTCATATAACATAGGCATGTATTCGACTTTACATGGTAGATGATGGTTAACAAATAGGAAATTATACATGCATACCGGCAGAATACAAAGTTATGTTTGGAGGGGGAAAAAAAAGAAAGAACTGAGAGGTTCACTGAAAAGCATGCTTGTAAATTGTGAACCAATCAAAGGATTCTTGTGAATGCATTAAACTTTTTTTTAACAATTAAAGACAGGAGAGAACAAGACAGGAGAGAACAAGACAATAGAAACACAACGACTTTACATGACTTTACAGTAGGGTATACCATGACAGTAATAAAACACAAAAGAATAATGGAAAGGAAGGAGAGAAAGAAAAGCCAACACGCTGAACATCGGGAGCGTAAGAGGGAATTGAGGTGTTTCAGCTCAGTCAGCCGAGCAAAGTGTATACAAATAAGATAATGTAAAAAATACACAATGATGAAATCAATGATTGACGATGAACCCTTAGGCTGTAAAGACCAGCTAAGTAATGAATCGTATATATCTTAATATGAGTTCAACAAAAAATATTTTAACTTACGCTTATTAATTCGAATTCAAAGATAAAAATTTTTTATATCACAACTTAAAGAATTCCCAAATATAGGGCCAGTGTATATAAATGTATTTTGAGCCAATAATGTTCTCAGAAGGGGTAAATGAAACTCATGTGATCGCCTGGTGGGATAATTATGAAAATATTGATTTCGGGGAAACATTGAATCAAAAATGCTGGGAAGTGCATTTGTGTTATAATTAAACATAAACTGACCCAGCTGTAAGAAAAACAAATCTTTGATTTTTTTAATCTTATATCTAACAAATAATGGATCTGCATGGGAACGTGGAGAAACGCCACAAATAATACGAAGTGCCTTTTTTTGTAATAACAATTATCTATCTAATAAAGTTTGATGGGCACTATACCCCATGCTAAGATTCCATATTTAGATAAGGTAATATTAATGAAAAATACAACGTCAGCAAAGAAGATAACGGGATATGAGATTTAAGTCTATTAATAATACCAATATTACGCGAAATTATTTTACTAATATTAATAATATGAGGCTTCCACGAAAGTTTATCGTCCACTGTATACCGAGAAACTTTGTATGAGATACACGCTCTCAGTGAACGTCATCAAAGATGATATCAGTCTCTGTGGGTAAAACTTCTATATAGACTTACTGAATAACATATAGTTAGTTTTCTGAAGATTCAGTGATAATTTGTTGGCACTTTTTTGAATTCGGAATTAACAGTAGAGTGATTGGATTTTGGTGGGAGAAGAAAATATTTGAATCATCGGCAAAAAGTATAAAAGAAAGTATGTCGGATGATCTACAAAAATCATTTATGTAAATGATGAAAAGTAAAGGTCCTAATATACTACCCTGAGGGACGCCACATTTAATAACTTCAAGACTAGATTCGGATGTACACACTGCATGTTTCAAACTCTTGTAAAGAAAAAGAAATGACTGTATTTCATTTTTGTAATATCATGATCGATTCAGAAAATTCTTAATAAATTTATTTGAATTTGGATCGTGTAATGTCATAACAACCACTATACAATATCATCATAACACGTCGACGACAAATGTCATAATGGCCATAACACTAATGTCATAACACGTCGACGACAACTATCAAAATCGGATTAACCACAAATGTCATAACACGTCGACGACAAAATTTAAAATCGAATTAATCACAAAATGTCATAACGCGCCGACCACAACCAAATGTCAAATTTTTCAAATTTACTGCAAATGTCATAACGCGTCATAGGGGATGATCCAGGAATTCCGTAAAGGCGGCGCGCCGCCTTTACAAAATCAAAGACTGGCGTGACCCCCCCCCCTTTTTTCTTCTTTTTATTTCTGTTGTTTTAACAAAATATAGAGAGGGGGCACAAGAGAGGGAAGCGTCCCCTCTCGATCCGCGATTGCGTCAACCACAAATGTCAAAATCGGATTAACCACAAATGTCATAACACCTCGACCAGAAATATCAAAATTTCCAAATTTACTGCAAATGTCATAACGTGTCACAGGGGAAGATCCAGGAATTCCATAAAGGGGAGGCGCCTTATACAAAATCAAAAGCTGGCGGCAACCAGCTTCATTTTATTTCATTCTATTTCTTTTTGTTATAACAAAAATATATAAGAGACGGAGGGGGGCGCCGCGCCGCCCCTCTACAAAAGTACAAGCTGGCGCACCCCCCCCCATTTTTTTTTTTGGTTTTTACTTCTGTTGTTTTAACAAGAATAGAAAGGGGCACCAGAGGGGGATGCGCTCCCTCTCGATTCGCGATTGCATCATCCACAAATGTCAAAACTCATTGCTTGCATTTCAGGGGCGGATCCAGGAATTCCGTAAAGGGGAGACACCTTTCAAAATAAAAGGCTGGCGCAACCCCATCCCCCTTATAATTTTTTTTTTTCGTTTTATTGCTTTTGTTTAAAAGAAAAAAAGAAAGAGAAAGAAAATGAAGGAGGGGTTACTTTTGTAAAGGCGCCTCCCCTTTACGGAATTCCTGGATCCTCCCCTGTGACGCGTTATGACATTTGCAGTAAATTTGGAAATTTTGACATTTGTGGTCGACGTGTTATGACATTAGAGGTTGTTATGATATTGCACGATCCAAATTCAAATGAATTTATGAAGAATTTTCTGCATCGATCATGATATTATAAAAATGAAATACAGTCATTTCTTTTTGTTTACGAGACAATGGAACATGCAGTGTGTACATCCGAATATAAAACTGAGATATACGTGTACAGATTAAAGAAAAGACTAAGAGAACACATCGATTGGGAACCACTCGGAATAAAGAAAATCAAATGATCTGACTGAATTATGGCACATGTATTGGGAGTGTAAATTCAAAAGACTGTCGACAAATAAGCATATAGCTTGAAGATGCGACAACCACATTAGTGGTTGTTATGACATTAGTGGTCGATTATTGTTGACATTAGTGAGCTCTAACATGGTGACAGCATATTTTGAAAGAAAATCATACAATGATATTGTGAATTCACCTAACTCCCTCAGCTTTTGAGCATCTGACTTGAAATTTGGCACCTGTGACAGCTATAGTTTTGCAAACTTAATTTTTTCTTAATGTCAAACATTGTGTTGCCATGGTAACATTATTTTCATGAAAATTATAGAAATTGCTGATTTATTGACTTTACTCACTCAGGTTTTGAGCACTTGACTTGAGATATGACACATGTTATTGTGAGTGAGCAAAATAACACATTATTGTTAATTTTATTCAATGTTGAACAATACATTGTCATGGTATTTTTTTTCCAGGAAAAGCATACAAAGTAATCATTGCTAGTTGAGCTAACTGCCTCAGTGTCTAGTTTGGGGGTATATATTAATCACATTAGGTGATACTTCTAGTTTGTATTACAGTACTTCTTGGATATTGGAGGATCAGATTACATCTGTACCTTCATGAAAAAAAAAGTGCTTGATAAAGAAGTGAATAAAGTGCATAATGACTTCATGCAATAGTGGTGTAATTTTCCTTCATACATGTGACTGTACATGCTTCTAGACAAACTGATCAATGTAGAGAGTAGAAAGTGGTCTTGTAAACAAACATTGTAAAGTTTAAGAATCAGAAAGAGAAAAGGGGGAGGGACAGAGAGAGTATGAGAAACAAATAAATTGTATGATATCTATATAGGCTAATTCAAGCAGTGATCGAGCAAGGAATACACGAGTCATGCATTTGAAAAAGGAAGGGGTCGAGAGATTTCGAAAAAATGAATATGCAGAGTGAGTCTTTGAAACTAGTATGAAGAAAAGAGCGGGGCAGGTTTGAGAAACAAAATAATATACCATCAGTATGAAGATAGATGTAGGGCCTTTATTATAGCAACAGATATAACAGAGGGGGGATGGGGTCTGAGAAATAACATTAATACATGTACATACAATCTCGGGTCTTAGAAACAGAAATCATGTGATATGAGAGGGAGTCAAGAGAGATAGAGAGAGCTTGTATTTGGAACAAGTTTAATGATCTATGGAGAGACGGGAGATGAGAGACGTTTCGGAAATGAGAGAGTGAGGGGGGTCTGAAAGACAAATACATTACTTTTGATAAAATGTATTAATTTCAAAATGAGAAAAATGGCAAGCATGATTTTCCAATGTATTTCATTCCATTCAGGTGTCATTAGATTATGCGATCATGTTATTTCAGAACTCTCTGATACATGTACATGCACATGTACCAGCCTATTCCATAACTTTCAAATTTTTTGTTTTGTATTGTCTTGTTTTTCGCACTTTCACTCGTTTACATAGTACAATGTACGTGCATGGACTTGTTGGATGCAGGTCTTCCACGGCAAGCAAAACTTTCACAGCGCGTACAAACACTCACTGATGCACGTGTACGAATCGAATCGGCGCGAGCGGAGGCACTGTTGGTAGCTCCATGGTAGAACTCTTCGCAACCCGAGCGGAGTAAGCATAGACGCATCACAAGCGGTTTCATTGAATTAAATTGCCAAAAGCCACAGGCTTGCGTGTAAATAAAAAATACGCCACCGGTGGAGCACATCCGACCCCGTCGAGCGTCAGCTCACCACTCCAAGCGCAACCTCGCTCCTACTTTTTGAGCGAGAGTATACTACAGAACTCTACACACACAGTAGAGTTCTGTGGAGTAATATACCCACGTGCGACCTGTGACCCCCACCGATCAACTCTTACGGCCATGGCAGAGCCTTCGGGGTCACCGCACGCCCCCTACGTCCTACCAGACATACCAGAGACACCAACTCCAGCGCTCTATAAGCTCATTTCATTACAACACTGAAACCTCTGCCGTTGTGATTGATATTAATTGCAGTGGCGTAACTCCGGGGGGGGGGGGGGGGGGGGGGGGGGGCAATCCGCCGGTAAACCAGAAAAAAAAAACTTACTAAAATGATAATTCAAGGGTTGTAAACTGCTTTTGAACTCGACATGAAAGGGTGATCAAGAAATAAGATATTTTTCTAAGATTTTTTTTTTAACCATGATTAAAGAGGTATATAGTGTGAAACATTGTTCAAATTAAAGCCCGGAGCCGACAAAAGATTGTGATTCAGAGTGATTCCTGGTTGGCATTCTGAATATAAGCAGGATGTGCGCAGTGTACTCAGAACATCCGAACGGCAAAAAGAGTCGCTGCAATGTTGCGCAATGTGATGAAGAACTATCCGACGATATATTACACATATGAGTTTCTACAGCTGCAAACATTCAATTCAATTCAATTCAATTCAAACTTTATTTCATTTTTCGAAAAGAACATAAACATTTCACTTTCTTTGGTAACAAAGAATAAGGTTACATAATTATAATAAAAACAAAGTAAATTATTGAGAATACATAATTGAAGAACCTTGGGGTAAGAAATAATGTAATGAAAATTGAAACATGTTGTAATGAAAATTGAAAACATGTTCCTCCTCAAAGAAAGATATATATATATATATATACATATGTATATATGTATGTATATATATATATATATATATATATATATATATATATATATGATATCCATATATATGATAAAGAATAAAATATTATAATTACATATACTTATATGTCCATGTGTAAGAAGAGTATAAAATGTGTGTGTCTGTTTTATTTAATGGCATGTATAATTATGTTTCCATGTTAAGTATAATATAGATAATTATGATAACTAGTCTTATGTAATGTTTAGAGCAGTGTCATCGGTAAAGATATTCCTTTCCAGAATGATAGTGTCTCCTCGCTTTGTTTGTTTGTTTGTTTGTTTTTATTCCAAATTCCACGTTTCAACAAATAAACCATGATCGTAACAAAAGATGAATGGATGAATAATATTGTCGAAGACAGCAAGTAAGAAATTGAACATGTGAAATATGAGGAATCTACATAGAAGCATTACTTGAAGGGTGTAGATTCCCTATACTATACAAGTAGACTTTTGAGATTCCCTATACAAAACATTGTACTCTTTTGAGTGAGTGTGAAAAAAAGCCCAACAGACAAACAAGCAAACAGGAAAAAAACAAACATATAATGTCATCGCATCATTAAGATTGAGAGGGCTCTTCAGACTCCAGATAAAAATGATATGCTAAGATAGACGGTTATCACGTAATTATGATAAATTATCAAAGGATGAATGATGTAATTAAGTATATTTTTTTCTTTTGGCGGTCAATGCACCCGAGGCATGGTTACACTTCATTAAAGAAAGATAAGATAGATAGATAGAGGGAAGGAGAGAATGAAAAAGAGAGATAGAGAGAGACAGATAGGGAGAGAAGGAGCGAGAGAAGAAGAATGGATCTCACGGAGAGGAGATATCTACCTTATTACTGACAATAATAATATTATAACAATTATTCCATCAAGGAGAAGACAGTCAATCATTGATAGAGACGCGACAGGTTCGACAAAACGCTGCATTCAATAGAAATACCATTTCATTATTATGACTGGATTACAAACTTGGCGCATCATCGGAAAGCGGCGGTCCTCTGAACTTTACATATTCTCTTTCGCAGTCTTCGGCCACCCGTCTGTACATCGGCTTCAATGTTGTCTTAAAACTTTGGTTTCGAAAGGGTTAATTGATGCCTCATTACCACTACATCGGTCTCCCTCGTCTAGACGAAAATCAGTCAGAACAAAGCATGGTGTCCCTTTATCAGCATCAAACAAAAACAACCCAGCCAAGGTACTTCAATATTTCCTAATAGTGAGTATTCAACCGTCCATGCTTTCTCCGCAAAGCACCTTTCTGATTCTATTATTAACCGCCTGAGGATATTCCCATCGCGGCCGTATTAGTTTTGCCTTCCAAATTTGTCGCCGTTCCACCCTCTTTTCTCTTAAAGAACAAGTTCACCTCATACAATATATGCATGTGGATTGAGTGAATGCAGCAATATAAGTCGGACACATGAGTGAAAGTTTGAGGAAAATTGGACAATTAATCCGTTCAAAAGTTATGAATTCTTGTAGTTTCTGCTCAGTCACTGATGGATCAGAAGACAGCTACAGCTTGTGATGTCACAATGTGTACAACGATATCAAGAAAATATAAAGAAAGGCCAACACATTAATTTCAATTTTCTCGCATAATAAAAGTACACTTGACCTCCCTGTTTCAGAAGGTGGGGGAATAATATTACCCTTAACATACGACAGTGACAAGTCGAGGAAATGAGCACTTTTTTTTTTCAAAAAGTAACACTTTGTGACGTTTTCTTTACACTTTCCTTAATTATCGTCGTACGCATATGACATCAAACACTGCAGTAGTCTTCTCATCCAGCAGTGACTGCGCTGATACTTTAAAAATTCACAATTTTTGAACGAATTGTCAGATCCCCTTCCTTAAACTTTCACAGATGTGTTCTACTATAATATTGCTGCATTCAATCAATCTACATGTATATGAAGATGAAGTTGTCCTTTAATGCCGCACATGTACACGACAGGCGGCTATTGCCCCGAGTCTATAAATAAAAGTTACCAATTCCACGAAAAAAAACCCTAAAAAAACTGACAAGAAAAGAATAGAGACAGTGAATGAGAGACGAGAAACCATTACTGCCGTAATTTATTCTCCTCCCATGGGATAATACAGGTTTGTTGATAATCGTCTCTCACAATGATTTACCAGAATCACTCTTCCTGCTTAAGATATAACCCCAAAGCCACACACACACACACACTCACTCACACGACATCCACCCACACACACACAGAGACACACACACACATATTATGTCACATATATACATATAGATATACATACAAACATAGACACACACATGTTAACCCAATCTAACACATCGACAAAACTATAATCGTGTGCAAAAAACTATGCAATTTATTTCCCTTGGTTTTAGAATGGTTAATCAATGTTTCTGATGAGTTTGCATTATTTTCTTTTTTTTTATGATAGAAGAGCTGCCACTTTTTGAGATATTAGAGACAAGTAAGCAACTTAAAGGTTCTAGAAAATTCGTGTCAGTCATGAAAACTTGAAAATCGCTCCTCAGCATCAGTTTGGTAATGGAAAAAAGAATATGGCAAGAACGCTACCCTGGTTGCTGCAACGATCCGTTTTCCCTTTTCTTTTCTTCTTTTTCTTTCTGGGGACACACCTTGCCTATAGGCAGACACATCAGGTAAGAAAAAAAAAGATGAATAAATACAACATGGCTCCTTGGAAAGGACGTCTGATCTTTGAGGTCTAATATTTGACCTATGACCTCTCTACTGGCAACGGCGACGGTCGTGTCCTGAGGTGATCCTCATTGTCCGCATCGCCTGGACATTGAAGTGGACTTCAAGCCATCGTTCCCATGGTGACTCATAGAACTCGCAAAGCATTTAAGTCCTCTCTTACTAGCCACGTATGTAGTAAATTCAATACACAAACAACGTAACGCATCAACAGTACAACAATAACAATTAACAAAGAAAAGCAAAACAAAAACGATAAAAAGCATGTACATTGTGCATCAAAAACTAAGTTGAAAGATACAAAAAGAGGACTAGCAGAAATTTCCTATTTTTAAAAACAGAAATCTTATTCGAAATTTAGATCTAAACAGAGTCGAAAATTAAGCACCTGATATTTCCTACTTACATGGAAGTGTCAGAAGTCGGTTCCATTCGAATGTAGCTGCTGCACATCTTTGGCACAATCTTTCATGGCCCTATTCCTTTCTCCTCCTGCTGTCTCCCTCATTAATCCGGCCTTGCCTTCCTCGTCTCCCTCCCCACATCTCCTTGATCTCCTCCTCTTGTCCTCCTGTCATCCTCCTCCTCACCACTTTCTCTCCTGCTCCTCCTCTTCTGATTCCTCTCCCACCTCGTTGTCTTCATCTTCTTCCTCCTCCTTCCCTCTTTCTGTCAATGCTATACATCCTCTTCTTCCTCTTTTTTTCATTCTGCACTCCGTCTTATTGCTGCTCCTCCTCCTCCACCTTCCCCTCCTCCACACCCTCGTCGTCGTCCTCGATCCCTCTCCTCCCCTTCCTCCTCCCCTCCTCTTCCTCTCCACCACCTCTCCTCTTCCTCTCTTCCTCTCCACCACCTCTCCTGCTTCTCTCACTCTTCTATTTCCTCCTTTTATACATGTACTTTCGTCCTTGTCTTCTCACTTTTTCTCTTCCTCCCCCACGTCTTTTTCTTCTTCCTCTTTCTTCCCCTCTTTCTGCCAGTTCCATCCATCCATCCTCTTCTTCTTCTCTCGTCCTGCACTCCCTCTTGCTGCTGCTGCTCCTCCTCCCCTCTTCATCCTCACCCTCGTCGTCCTCCTCCTCGATCCTCCACCCCTCTCCTCACCCTTACTGTCGTCCTCCTCCCTCTCATCCACATCTTTCTCTCCTCCTCATCCCCTTCCTCTTCCTCCTCCTCCTCCTCCTTCCCTCCTCCTCCTCTAGACATCTTCCTTTTCCCCCTCCCCCTCCTCCTCTAGACCTCTTCCTTTCCCCCCTCCCCCTCCTCCTCCTCTAGACCTCTTCCTTTTCCCCCTCCCCCTCCTCCTCCTTCCCTCCTCCTCCTCTAGACCTCTTCCTTTTCCCCCTCCCCCTCCTCCTCCTCCTTCGCCTCCTCTTCCTCTCCCCTCCTCCTCCTCCTTCATCTCTTTCTCTCCATTTATAGCTCTCAACAAACTCTCTCAGTTCAACAAACAATCAAGTACCACTCCCTTCCCAAAATAAGTGTGAGAAGACATGCTAAACTTGAGGTTTTTTTTTTCAGTATACATGTACATGTATCCAGAGGCATTTTCTTTTTGCAAATCCATGGAAAGAGAAAATGGGGTACACTATTTCACAAATATCTTGTAAGTAGAAATAGCACAGAGAGAGACAGAGGCAAACACAGTACAGTGTGGTACATTGTATACTGTATCAATTCATCAAAGTTGGAATTTATTGGCATCGTAAGCTGATCATACAAAATAATTCACAACATAAACGATCAACCTTGCATATGTTGTATGGACTGGGAGAGAGAGCAAGAGAGACACAGAGGCCCGAATTCACGAAGGTGGTACAATTGAAAACGTGGTTTAAACCATGGACAAAGACCGTAGTTTTTTATGGGGCGCCAAGTGTCGCATGGCCTATTTTGTTACCAAATCAGCCATTTCTTCGACGAAATGACCATTTTATTAACAAAATGTACATTTCGTTACAAAATGTTAACATTTCGTCGACGAAATGGCTGATTTCGTAACGACATAGGCCATGCGACACTTGGCGCCCCATGAAAAACTACGGTCTTTGTCCATGGTTTAAACCATGGTTTCAATTGTACCACCTTTGTGAATTCGGGCCAGAGAGGGCGGGGGAAAAGGAGGAGGTTGAAAGCGGGAGAGAAGATGAAAAGAGAAGTACCTTGCACTTGTATGTCATTATAGTATTAAACAAGCATTGGGGTCTGATAATGATTAACGGTACGGTTGGATCGAATTCCATAAAATTCAGTACTATAATGATATTTCAAATAAAAATACATTACTGTATACAGTTACAGTGGACTCTCCATATAAAAAAGCAAATAAAACACTGGTACAACAATACATTGACAAGAAGCAGAATCTCAGATCCTACTCCTCAGCTTTCATCCATGTTTTGTCTTAAAAGCCTTGATCTGATTCCAGTGTGATTCCAGGAACCAGGGTAGTGGTACATGTACACCGACTGTATCACCCACAGGTAGAAATCTCCTATACACACAGTACTGTATACCGTATACTCCAGATATATCGAACACGGTTATAACGAAATTCCGGTAACAGCAAAGTAAAAGTTTGGGCCAACGTTATCCACTCTGTGCTTTTTTCATTGTTTATTTGTTCAGTTATAATGAAATTTCGATATGACGAAAGAAAACTGTGGGTCCCGAGGACTTTGTTGTAACGGGAGTCCACTGTACCACTATCAATATGCAACATTATCATCAGTGGTCATCATGTCCAGCATCTCCATGAATAATGAATTTGAAATTTTTTGACAGTTAAATTGCGCTATACAAATGTTGTCTTCATCTTCTTCATCATCACCATCATCACCATCATCATCATCACCATCTTCATCACGGTCATCATAAGCACGCTGAAGAACACTTTTGCATGTCAAGTAACACTGCGTTATGAATTTAATTTACAACCTCTTCTGCGAAGGGAAACTGGAGCAAAAGTTTTTTTGAAAGCCAAGAAATAACCTGATACAAGGTCTCAGATTGTTGGGAGGGAGACAGATAAAAAAAAAAAATCTCCTTTGATAAATAGCAGAATAGAGAAATAGGAAAGGAAATAGAATAGAGAAATAATAAAGAAAAACAAAACAAAACAAAACAAAACAACTTCAGTTGGTCATTACCATGACTTGCAGCTACCCTGAGCCGTTTCTGGACATACACACGTGTACACGTACTCTCATTATTTCACAGCGACTGCTACCTGGTAGAAAACTTGGCATACATTATACAGACAGAAAGAAAAAAAAAAACCTGAAGTATTGGCCTACCTGTACTTCTTTTATGCAGGCGCCACACTGTCTCAAAATTGAGCAAAGATTGACTCAAGATCAAGGAAAGTGTTTGAATTTGGCTCTGATTGTACAAACAGTGGGTCATTCATGAGGGCATCTTGAGCCATTGTATGACCACTGGTTGAGATTCTCCGACTCCAGCAGCAACTGGTGGCAAAATCTTCGAGTTGCCATCGCGTTTCCTCCATGTGTCCTTCGAGTATACTTCATAATAAAGATTCACATCTTTGTGTAACTTTCAGTTGTGGTTCAGGCGACATTTTGTGACCTTAGGTATTGTATTTGCTTTGGCTGCTGACTGGCTTTTGACAAAGTTCCAGGCTAACTTTGCACTAAGTTGAAAATTCCACATCTGTACGGCCATCTTGTATCAATTTTGGGACAGTGTAACGTCACCCTTACTGGGGTTCACAAAGAAAACCATACAGATAAAGCCAAACATACAATTGTACAAGTCTCAATGATGTCCACATCATGATGTATTTAATTTGGCTTCAGTCATGATTTTTTGAAGACCAACCAAGAGGGCAAGAGTAGATTTCCACGACGATACATGCACATGTTATCTTTCACCACTACATGTAATTCATACAAAATTTATCAAAAAGTAATCACTGCCAAGCAGTTTCAAATGGTTTCTTGATACTTTTTCTCTCCTTGACGATGTAACTGGACAAGAGATGTGGCTAGCTGGTGCGTTGATATGAGGTCTAGCGGTTTGAATACACTGGAAAGAAAGAAGAAAAGATGGCAGCACGACCTCCCACAGAAACAAACACAAGTGTTCCTTTTTGACTTATACCACGGCACAGTATGCACATCATCTGTTAACCCGTTGAGGACGGTCTGATTATGCTATAACACTCATTTCCCATAGACACCTGCCTAAATATACTCGGGACTGGTCTTCAATGGGTTAAGTCAGTCACCTATAAGACCGAGGTCTGGTGGTTCTATGATTTCATATTTCTCCAGATTCCATCTAATTGACACAGCCATTCACTCCCGAGTACCTTCACAGGTTGAATGCTTCTTCTGATCTACAGGTGGCAATATTATGTGCTATCACAAATGGTGATGTTCTCGATAACTGTACACACCGACATTTTCACAATGGTCTTTATTTCCCACAAATATTCTATAGGCTGTCCATCGCAAAGCCAACAACGTGCAAAAGTTTTGACACATGAAACAGAGTATTTGCCCTGTGCACACCGTCCATGGTGAACACACTAGTGTTGCAATATCAAGTGACTACTAGTTGTTATCAGCCCCCTGCTCAACTCCTTGGAATACTATTTCTTTTTGAGAGAGATTTGATCTTCTTTTAACAATTTATCAAATGGTCTGTTTGAGAAGTCACTTTCATATCATATCAATCCTGTTCACGTGATGACCACATTACATTAACAACTTGCAAAAATGTCTGATCAACTGCCTTATCTGAAAATATTTGTATGCATAGATATCAGCGTTTACCGTACCACAAACCAAACATACTGTGTGACATACACCACAAGAGGAAAATTGTTCCCCTTTGCTGGGATCAAAGGGTGTCAATTTGTAGCATACACTAACTGTTACACTTGCCAATATGGTGTTTGTGTTTGCCATGTTGCACATAGAGGATCATCTTGTTGAATACACTGAAGTGTCATCACCTGGGATGGTGTTTGTGTCAACCGGGGTAGTGGTTGAACTTGCCAGTGTAGCATTTGCATTCAAGCAGGGTGGTTCACAACTTGAAATTTGAGCGTGTTGCAAGCTCAGGATCTGAGAACATCGCACATCACAAGCATGTAGTATGCAATATTTCGCAGCTTATCTCTCTTTGTGCAGCTTACATTCAATGTTCTCTCTCATGTTTTGCACACAAGTATCTAAGTATAGGTAGTTTGATGATTCTTGTGTGTTTTGCACATGTTTGAATACATTTTATTTTGAGGTTGTTGCAAATTCTAGAGGATGTTGCACAACATGTTTCTGGCTTTTGAAGATGTTGCGCAAAAATTTGAGCATGTTGCAGCGAAATGCTGAAAACCCTCATAGACCACCCTGGTTCGAGCATGTTGCAGCGAAATGCTGAAAACCCTCATAGACCACCCTGGTTCAAGCGTTTAGTGTTTTGTGTTTACCATGACACACAACAGCTACCTAGTAGCACACTTAGCTTGGTCAAGGTTGTGGGTGTGTTTAATCATGACTAATGAGGGACCCCCCCCCCCCCCACAAAAATGAAAGTGCTATCAGCCAAGGCGGGTTTGAGTTTGTCATGATCAAAAAGACCCACGCCGAGGCATACACCACAGTTATTACCAGACGGGATGGTGTTTGTGTTTATCATGATCACAGATAATTACCTTGCTGCATAATAGAAATAGTTCCTAGCCGAGATTGGTTGGTGTTCTTGTGATTGTCACATCTATACACTATTAGTCAGAGTGGAATTGGTGTTCACCATGATAAAAGAAGTACAATGTATTGTACTATATGACTTTTAATTCGTACAAATTGTCAAAGCAATTAACTGATTATTTTGATGAATAGAAATAAAGTAAATTGGATTGGATTGAATTGAACATTCAAGTTTATCAAGATGAAATATCAACATTTCATTGGCAAACTGGTGCTGTTGTTTCATTTTGTGCTGCGACAACATGGACGCAGTGGTTGCATGTCTTAGAATGTTTCAGGCCGTGATGGAGTTTGTGTTCACTCTGATTTGAAATACTCGCCACATGGCATATATGGCTAAATTGTTTGCACGCAAAGACAATCACCTGGTAATATTCACTACAGTGTTATTTTACAGGGAGGTATTTGTCTCAGCCATGATGAAAAACGGTCACCTTAAAGTATACACTAGAGTGTCACTTGTCAAAGGTTTTAGTGTTCACGACAAGAATAGTAGGTCACCTTGCAGCATACACTTAAAGTGTTATGAGTTGAGTCGGTGTTTGTGTTTGCTATGATCAAAGAGAGTTGCATACAAAAAGTTTGTGAGTTATGGTCACTGGTTAGGGTCACTGCCCTGCAATGTCTGACGGCTCCACTGCGACGGGAGGCTCACTTGAACCCTTTGACTGCCCATCGAAGCTGGACGCCCTGGAGGTGTGCTGCCGGTAGATGTGATTCGTCAGGTGCTGGTTGAGGGTGAACTTCTGCTCGCAGTAGGGGCAGCCGAAGCGCCTCTCGTTCGTGTGGGTGTAGCTGTGGGAGGTCAGGCAGAACTTGCTGGTGAAGCCCTTGCCGCATGTCAGGCAGACAAACGGCCGGATGCCCTTGTGCCGCCGCTCATGCTTGATCATGTTGCCCTTGTCGGAGAAGGGCTTATTGCAGAAGGAGCAGGCGAACCGCATCTGCTGCACCTTGTGCATGCGCCGCTTGTGCGCCGTCATGAAGTGGCGCGTACGGAAGCCCCGGCCGCAGACGTCGCACTTGATCGGCTTCTGCCCGTTGTGCTCGCCCTGGTGGTTAATGAGGGCGCTCTCCGAGGCGAAGGCGTTGGGGCACAGGTGGCACTGGAAGGGGCGGTTCTCCACGTGGCGCTTCACGTGCTCAACGTACCGCATCTCCGTGGCAAACACCTGTGGACAGTGCGTGCACTTGAAGTCGCACTTCTTCGTGTGCACCTCTGCCTCGTGGTCGGTCTTGGCCTTCCGCGAGAGGTAGCGCTTGCTGCAGAAGCGGCACTTGTAGGGCCGCGGCCGGTCGTAGTGGTTGGTCCTCTTCCCAAGCATGTCCCTGGTGAGGTTCGGGTTGGACTCACCGTCATCGTCCTGCTCTTCAATCTCCACTTCGAGCTCATGGTCAGGTGCATCACACAGCTCACTCTCTGAAACATCTTCCTCAATGTCTTAAGGAAAGAATCAAGGAAATGGTAAATGGAATGTGGTTAGAGAGCTGGAAGGCTTTTTGAGAGTCAAACTAAGCCTGAAAATTTTCAATTTATCACATTTAATGCATATGCATAGTTCAGTTGTATCACAAAACACAATACTGAACAAAAATTTTGCCATAAAGCATGGCTCGACACTAACTTTTTTGTTTGGTGGCCCGATGGGGCCACCAAAATCATAAATTTCAAATTTTTGGTGGCCCGAGACAAAAATTTGGTGTCCCGAAAAAAAAAACAATAAAAACATTAACAGTCCTTTTTTTTTAATGAGTCAAATATTTAAGATTTATGATAGTAAGAATTAGAAGTTGGACATATACTCATAAAACTTGCAACATTCACTCTCAGGCATTCATTCAGTCCTTTTCATCCATCCTTTGAACAAATTTAACTGCTAATTTTCGGCGCAAAAAGTTACGAATTTATTGACATACTTTTCAAAAAATTTTGGTGGCCCGAGGCGGGCCACCAAATTTGCCCTTTTTTTAAATTTGGTGGCCCAACTTTCATTTTTGGTGGCCCCGGGCCACCGGGCCACCGTTAGTGTCGAGCCCTGCATAAAGCCACAATATTAAACAATGATTATACAAATGAACATTTCATGCTGGTCATTTTTATCCATTACTCACATTTTGGAACTATTTTGAAGCACTAAAGCAGCATTTTTTTTTTTTGTCTGCAGATGTTATCAAGGAGCTTTAAGCATGTGATGTCATCTTCCATGCACTGCACATAGAATTCAACAAAAATCTCTCTTTTTTCGTTACTAGTGGTGGACTACATGTATTGCATACTGAGATTGTACAGAAAAGGTTACAATTGTATCATGGGCATACGAGTGTGGAAATTTATTTGATGTTTGATGGGCACATGAAATTTTCGAATTTCATAGGACAGAGCAAGCAGGGGGGGGGGGGGGAGCTCATCTGTGACATCACAGAATTCCTGTTTTATGTTTGCTTGATTTAAACTTCAAAAAACATTCCTTCCACACCTTTGGTCAGAATTTTCGTATTTTCACTGTCTTGTTCATATGATTTTTCTGCTTGAACACAAAGTAATTTTAAGTGTGGATTTCCACTTTAAATTTTTGCTTTTAAAGTTATGACATACCACGTCGTGGTTTGGGGTTTGCTCTCTTATACCTCCGGACTGAGACAGTAACGGGCTTAAAGCTGCGCCACTCTGGATGTTCCTTCTCGTGCCGTGAGCACTCGCGCTTCTTGGCAAACCGCTTGCCGCATACTCTGCAGGCGTGGTTCAGGGTGTGCGACAGGCGCTCGTGGCGGCTGAGCATGTTGCGGGTGACGAATGCATTGCCACAGGTGGCGCACTTGAAGGGCTTGGCCTTGTGGGTGACCAAGTGCTTGGCCAGGATGTGGGGGTTCATCTGTCCCTCCCCACAAATGTGGCAGGTGAGTTCAGAGTTGTACTCGTGGAACGTTTCATGGGCGGCCAGTCGGCCCCGGGTGGGGAAGTTCTTTCCACAGGTGGTGCAAATAAAGCGCTCCTCCACCGAGCGCAAGGTGGGGTCGCGGGTCAAGACGGTTCGCTTGGGAAGCGGTGGTGGTGATGGCTGTGGCGGTACCGATGGCTGCTTAGGCTGGGGCGGGGATGGCTTCGACGCCGGAGCGGGCTTCGGGGCGGGAGTGGGCTTCGAGGGAGGAGCCAGCTTTGCGCTGTCTTCTGCTTTCTTGCCTTCGGAGTCATCAGGGGCGCTGCGAGGTTCCCACTTCACCACTGGTCTCATCTCGCAGGCCCTGACGGGGTCATGGGTGATCTTGGTGTGTCTTAGGAGGCCCTTGGCAGAATTGTAGGACCGCTCACAGGCACGGCATGGGAAGTTGTTTGTTTCTGTATTTTCATGGAAAAATTACAGTAAGAACAATAAACATAATTATGCTATGATTAGAATGATAGTAATGGTGATACAACTACAGCAACAATTTTTGACATACTGTAAAAGTGGAAATTTTTGCACATTTCGCGCAACCAGAAACTAGCGCGAAAATAAAATGACTGAAACATCCAAACACAATAGAAAACGAAGCGATCGTAATAAAGAGTGGGTCCCTCTCTTTTTGATATCTCAGCCATTTCAAAACCAATTTTCATCAAATAAACATTGAATTTCTCAAAGAATTACATACTCTTTCATGTTTCATACAAGGTTTCTCATTATCTCACCAAAAAATGTTAGAAACCTGAAATTAGGTCTCAACCAAAACTATACGATCCTTTTAACTCTTTTTTAACTGGGCCATTTCAGACCAAGTTTTTCTGGGGGGAGGGGTTCAATTTGATCTTTAATCCCTTTCTCAAAGATATGCCTAATAATATTCAGAAAATTGTATTTAGTATGATGATACTTCACTCAATCCTGTGAACTTCGCTTTCAGTCCATACTGTGTTTAGTAATGGTAAACCACCGCCCATTGGCAAATATCATTGATTAAATCCTTGCAAATCTAAATTTTTCATTCAGAAGCACTTACAGAAAGAATGGTGCAAACATGTCTGGGAAGTAATGACATCGGCATCAACTATCAGTTGCAAATATGCAACTGTGACAGATATTATCACAGTTTGCGAAAATTATATGCTAAACTTTACACCGTTTCTTCACTTTCCGAACAGAAATTAATTTTGCACCCTTCCATTTATTTAGTTTTATCTTTTAAAGATATTTAAATCACAGTGGAAGCATTTGATTATTAACCCGTTCAGGACAGGCTGATTTTGCTACAACACGCATTTCCCATAGACACTTGCCCGAGTATACTCGGGACTCATCCTCAATGAATTCAAACTCTTTCACACTAACGTGTGTTCAACGGTCTACCAATCTGTTGTCTAGCTCCACGAGACAAGACACGTTGAGGACGGACTGATTTTGCTACAACACGCATTTCCCATAGACACTTGCCCGAGTATACTCGGGACTCATCCTCAATGGATTCAAACTCTTTCACACTAACGTGTGTTCAACGGTCTACCAATCTGTTGTCTAGCTCCACGAGACAAGACACGTTGAGGACGGACTGATTTTGCTACAACACGCATTTCCCATAGACACTTGCCCGAGTATACTCGGGACTCATCCTCAATGGATTCAAACTCTTTCACACTAACGTGTGTTCAACGGTCTACCAATCTGTTGTCTAGCTCCACGAGACAAGACACGTTGAGGACGGACTGATTTTGCTACAACACGCATTTCCCATAGACACTTGCCCGAGTATACTCGGGACTCATCCTCAATGGATTCAAACTCTTTCACACTAACGTGTGTTCAACGGTCTACCAATCTGTTGTCTAGCTCCACGAGACAAGCCCCACCTGCGCTGAAACTGAGATCGCTGAGCTTGGACTTGAAGCCGACGTGGCTGGCGTAGTCCTCGCTGTAGAACACGCGCAGCTCGTTGCCGGGCTCGATGACCTTGGTGGTGCGGAAGAAGATGTCCCCGTACGACTGGAAGGCCTCCATGTTCTGCTCCTCCTCCTCGTTGGCGCTCTGCACGAACGCCATCCAGTTGTTGTAGCTCCGGCCCTGGCCGTCGACGTAGAAGAATACCTTGCCCCTCAGGCACAACTGTGGTGGCAGCAAAACAGCAATGAGTGAACAAAACTACGTACTGCTGCTATTGACTGACATATGTGACCATGCACCTCAAAACGAACATAAAGTCACACACACTGATTTTGCGTGAGGACTGAAAATAAGTGAAATGGCTCAACCTAGCCGAACTTGACTTTTTCATATTTTCTGAAAGAGCGGGTCTTCTTTTACGTTATGCTAAAATTTGGTATCATAAAACGACCAGGAAAGTGTGTTTTTTAGCAGTTTATCTCGAACATATTTGGTAGAATAGCGTGATTAGGTGTGTCTTTAGAATCCCTTTTTCATTCCTGAAAAACCTTGTCCACACTCTTCACTTTAAACTCTAATAACTTTTGAAAGGATAGTGCTACTGCTTTGAAAGTTGGCATTAATTATGGACAGAATAGGTTAATGAGGCACGCTTAATTTCAATTCAATCTGATAATTCCTTCATTGTTGTTACTCTGGTGGTTTACTTCCTGTTTTTTGTCCCATTCATCGCACAGCCAGCAAGGTTTGGTAAAGATTAAGCGCTTGAATAGACACTGTACTTCAGAGCCTCTTTTCTCAGTTCACACTTTTTCTGAGGTTGTGCTTTCTTTCCCATATTTAGATAGGTTAGGAGAGTCCATTTGATTTGAGTTATGCATCATTTTAAAGCTTAAAGTCTGCTCTTTCAGAATATGGTCTTAACTAAAAATTCATGTCTGGTGACTTTTTGTTTGTAATGAGGTGCAGGGTCACATATTGCCTTTCATAAAAATAATCATTCAGTGTTTCAGTGGAAGCCATGATAAAAATCATGGGCATACAGACTCCATTTGTGACCCTGCATCACAAAACCAACAAAAAGTCGCCAAACATGGATTTTTAGTTAAGGGCAGATTCTGCAAGAGCAGACTCTAAGCTTTAAAATGATGTATAACTCAATTCAAATGGACTCCCCTAACCTACAATGTACCTAAATACTGGAAAGAAGCACACACTCTGGAAAATGTGAACTGAGAAAAGAGGCTCTGAAGCACAGGTTCTATTCAAGCGTTTAACCCGTTGAGAACGAGTCCCGAGTATACTCGGGCAGGTGTCTATGGAAAATGCGTGTTGTAGCAAAATCAAACCGTCCTCAACGGGTTAATCTTTACCAAGCCGTGTCACCTGTGCAATGAATGGGACAAAACGGGATGATAACCACCGGATTAAGCACAATGAAGGGATTATCAGATTAAGCTGAAATTGGGCATGTTCTATTAACACATTCTGTTCATGATAAATGCCAACTTTTAAAGCAGTAGCGTCATCCTTTTTAAAGTTATTAGAGTTGAAAGTGAAGAGTGTGTACAGGGTTTTTAAGAAATGAAAAGGGGACTCTAAAGACACACCTAATCACACTTTCCTAAAAAAAGTGTCTTAGATAAACTGCTAAAAAACACACTTTCCTGTTCGTTTTATGATCCCAAATTTTAGCATAATGTAGAAGAAGACTTGCTCTTTCACAAAATATAAAAAAGTCAAAATTGACTAGGTTGACCCTTTTCACCTTTTTTCAGTCCTCACACAATCAGTGCGTGCAACTTTTTGTTTGTTTTGTGATGCACGGTCACATTTATGATAAGGTGGGACCCACATTTTATTGGTACCACTTTGCTTTACTTTGTGTCTGGATATCTCGGCCATTTCAACACCAAATTTCATCAAATATACTCTTAATTCATCAGTGTGCAGTGTTGCTTTAATAAGTATATGATATTAGGAGTTTTCGCTGAGAGATTCTTGCAAGTTACATGGACAGGACACTCACCTCCCACGAGGAATCTCTCAGACTGCCCACTTCCTCGTCCAAGAGTTTGCCATTGAAAGGTCCGAACCGGGCCCCCTTCTCCAGCGAACGCTCCGCCCTAATGCCCGATATCTTTCTGCCGTCCGGTGAGAACAGGAACGAAAGGCCGATGGGGATGTCTGGCTTCCATACGTCACGGGGGATGACCGGTGGGGACGGCAGGACGCTGCTCCGCTTCTGGATTGATTTTTCCTCCTGCTGTTGCTGCAGCTGTTGTTGCTGTTGCTGTTGCGTCTCTGCCAGTGCCAGCCGCACAGCACGCTTCTTTGGGACTGTCTGATCCATGGGCATTGACGACGTCGATGCTGCAGGCGCTGTCGGGATGCAGACTTCGATGATCGTCTCCGAGACGCCTCCCTCTGCTGCTGCAACCGCTTTGGAATCATCCTGGGCAGTTTCCGCCCCCTACACATTTACGACAGAAGATACGCCATTGAGGTGATATCATTCATCGCCATGAAAGGTCATTCAGGTGGGACATGATATCTGGGACTCTATGGGAGATCTTCATTAACGATAGTATGATATACAATGTGTACAAAAGGTATGTATGTTTATCTTTATGTATCTTTATCTTATCTGGGGTGACACGACCTTGTATCTCAAATTTTGGTGAAAATTACATTTTGGGATTTATGGTGAATAATCAGTTAAGTGATGTCCTGTACAAATCCTAGCTGTTTGACCCCAAAAATGAAGCCACCACGGCATGTCAAATGAAAGGTTATCCCATTCGCCATCGTGCTTTGGCCGCCATGTTTTTTGGCTCTCCTGAACATTTGATATTTTGTAAATATGAGGTCTTGTCGCCCCAGTGACGTTATATATTTTGTACTGCATTGATCTTTTTGTCATTGTTTTGTCGCTGAAAAGAAACTCGTGATACTGGAAATGGAATTTTATATGAATTTAATTGATTTTCTGCAAACTATTGGAAAAGTAGTGAGATGCTGACCTCTATATTTGCATTGGTAGTTGGGACAAAAATCTTGTATGAATGTATACAAAACTGTTATTTTCTTATGTTATGCCTAATAATCAATGGGAATTTCTATTCAAACAGTCTCTTTGCTTGCTTTTGCTCTAATACTCAGAGTCAAGTTGAACATGAAGTTGGTGTTTTCGTGTAAGATGAAGTCAGTCAAGTGGACTGACGCTCACTGGCTAAACTGACCTGGGAAGGTGTGTGGGTCACAAACACTTGACCGCTGGCGGAAGGCTGGTTCCCTGCCTCTGGCTGGTCCGAGGCCGTGGGGGTGAAGGCAGCTGCCTGGCGGGCAGGTCGCAGTTGGGTGAGCTGCTGGCGAGAGTGGGTCGAAAACTGTTGCTGGTGGTGGGGCAGGTGGTCGTGGGTTGCTGAAGAGTTCGACAATAGCTGGACGCTCTCTGCAAACACAAAATCACGATTCTACTTTTCTCTCTCTCTTTCTCTCACTAACATAGGATGCTGAAAGGATGGTATAGTATTGGTTGAGGAGAATTCAGCTTTTGACTATTTTTGAGACACTTAAAATTAACTTCGGAAAAGTTAAAAAGCATATCATTCTACGAGGAATTTGAAGTTTATTTGATAAAAACTGGTTTTAAAATAGCTGAGATATCCACAAACAAAGTAAAACAGTGATCCTAATAAAAGGTGTGTCCCACCTCTTGCCATCTCAGCCGTTTCAATACCAATTTTCATCAAATAAACATTGACTTCCTCTTAGAATTATATGCTCTTTCATATTTCGTCAGAAGCTTCTTTCTATTTCAAAAAAATCATCATCAAAAAAATGTTGGAAACTTCAATCTCCATCTCAACCAAAACTGTACCATCCCTTAACAGTACATAAATGTGACCCACTACAACAAAAAGGTCCTAAAGTCGCGCACGGTCGAAGCCGTGAAAATCGAGTTTGAAGTCAGAGCATTAAAATTGGTCAAAACTTACGATTTTCTGATTTTGATATATTATTGGAGTCTAACATGTCTTCTATCTTCTGTGGAAATTTTGAAGCAAAATGATCAAAGGAAAGATTCAAAAATAGCGTTTTTCTGAGCCATGTTTTTCTGGCGTTTCAACGAAGCAGAAACTGGTTTGAAAATTTGGATTGAGCGCCACAGATAGGTTCCGCCCCCTAACAACGACCAGAGTGATCTCATTGGTCAGTTTGCCACTTGCTGCTAACCGAGGCGTGAAGCTCGCACACTGCCCTGTCGACTGGTGCGTGCGAGCGGAGTGCGCTATGCTCAGCCGCTTCTCACATCCTGGTCACTGATTGGTTGGTGAGGAGACCGCCGACGCTGATGTGCTTGAATGAACTCTTCGGGGGTTGCTAGAGCTTACCTTCTATTGTCCAGAGGTGAAAACTCACTTGTGTGTCCCTTGATCGCGATTGTGTCGAAAGGAAGACTTTTAGGGCGCTTTTCTCGAAACAGTGATTTTCCAGACGTCTCGACATGCTCTCTTTTAAACATCGATATCTCCGCAGCCGATTATTTTTATAAAATATGTTATATATCAATTTAACGCAGAAAGATTAGGGGATTATATAATGCAATTTTCAAATAATCGACCTCGCCCGACTTTAGGATCATTTTGTGGTAGCAGGTCACAAATGTTTTCATAATACATTTAAATGTCACAAAAGGTGAGTAGAGTGCACTGACTGTGTGTCAGTTGCATGAAATATGGCCATATCTATGCCAGTCGACATATTTTCCAAATTTCCAAGCCGCACAGATAATCAGCAGGACACAGCATGAGATTTTTCTGGTATACTGATGGTGAGCAGATGAATTAGGAAGAAATTGCTTGTAATTTTTCATTTTAGGTACAATTCTTCCCCCAGTTTTGCTGCCTTTCAGAATCTGACTATACACTATTTTTTTTTCTACATGACACATTGTCTCCTGCCTGACAGAAGGGGCCTAGCATTACATAACAAAGTCTCTGAAATCAAATTTTGATTTGTGATGTCCATTATTTGACATAAATTGTGAATGTTTTTCATATGATGTTACTGCACTAACATCATCGATTTGTGATTTTTCAAGCACGCAGGATTTAGCCTGGCTCATTTACCGCGCAGGTGATGAGATATATTAGCCGCTACAAAACCTGAATGTATTTGCTGTACGGTGGATGGTCCGGGGTGCCTCCCAGGGTACTCCTCCCCGCCTCTCAGCTCCTCCCCAGTGTCCAGGACGTAGGATGGCTGTGCGAGGTGGAGTGGATGTTGGGGCACGTGGGATGCGGGCGGCAGGAGTGAAGAATGATGGGGAAGCTGGTGGGCATAGTGGGGCAGGACTGACTGCTGCGTCGACTGCTGCTGTTCGTGTTGGGTCGGTAGTGGCGGCTGGCCGTCCCTCTCGTTGCCATAGTAACCCTGGCGTTCCCTGTAGCCCGCCTCCATCATGAGCAGGTGGCCTGCTTGGGCTCAGGCATAGCACATTTGTCCAGGCTTACACAGAACAGTCCAATTTGGACTCTTATCTGTGGTGAATACACAGTGACCTGGAAGCAAAACAACTGGGAATTGGTTAAGAATTTACATAAATAGATTCTAAATGAAACTAATAGTAATATTGTTTAAAAAAATACAAAAAAAATACTCCCTCTAAAAACACAAAATTTGAGTTTTAATCAAGCAAATATACTGAATTTTTTTCTTCTTCTTATCATGGAGAGTGGACATGTGTGTGTAACAAAAAATTACAGTGCAATCTTGCGACCATTTTATCAGATGTGAGATGGATGAGAAGTGAAGAGGATACCTTATGAGCACTGCAGGGAGGGAGACTCTCGAGTACCCCACAGGTGCTCCCAAGAGGAGGAAAGTGCCTTGACCTTGTGCGACGGAGCCCCCCTCATGAGCGGATTTCCCGGACTGATGTGGACTTGCCAGTTTATTGATTATTTAGATGTAAATTAGTATATTTAGGGTCTAGAGTAGCGGACCCAGTTTGCGGCAGGTTAAGGCCTTTTCAAGGGTATATAGTAGCATTCTGGTAAAATGGGCAACAGAAATTATTATTATTATTATTATTATTATTATTATTATTATTATTTTTATTTTTATTTATTATTATTTTTTTAAATATTGGAAGAGGTATCATACTAAAGGCCTCTTCACACTGCATCACAATTTTGTATGGTGGACAATTACCCTAGTCATAATTTTATGCAGAAAATGTGCAACCACCAAGAGGACCCGGTTTGCGGCAGGGGGTCCAGTTTGCAGCAACCCACACAAAAATGTCCCCTGGTTTCTTCAAACATTAAAATTTTGCAAAAAAAAAAAAAAAAACTTTTTTTGATGGTCCAACTAGTTTTCAGCTTGTTAGGAACACTTTATTTGGATTCATTATCTCGATCCTTCACGGTATCATAGTTTTTCAAGATTGCATATATTTCATCAATTTCCACCCATTTTGACATGTAAAATAGTGCTATGTGTGTAAATCCCATAGGGGTGCCGCAAACCGGACCCATCCCTGACATTTTGGTCACTGTTGCAATCCTTAAAACTGACAAAAGAAATGAATTTTAGAATATCTAACACAGTTACACAAGGAATCCTTACCATGCCAGGCCTTTTTTCATAGTAAGATTTTGTATTGACCGATTCTGTGACGCGCTGTGTGTATTTTTGGCATGGGCAGCGCCATTACGCGGTGTCTCAGCCGGCCCCCCCTTCTCACTCCCCACCCCTCTCCCTACATTAGCACGCGCGCAGAATGAAAAACTGATGCATGGTTGCTTTAGCCAATGGGCGTCTTGTACTGAGTGCGCGAATGCTTGCTTAGTGCGCGAACCTTTGTTACAAGTGCGCGATAAACATGTTGCCCTGGGGGTGGGGGAGAGCGGGGGGGGGGGGGGGGGGGGGGGGGGTCAGCTGAGACACCGCAATTTGAGCTCATGACTGCGCCCAGTGCCATAAAATGTCTGCTGCCCTCAACGAACCCGAATCGGTCAATAGAGATACAAACAAGGGATGATGGTGGTTGCCTAGCAACAGAACAAAATCTTAACATTTTGTTAAGAAAGTCATACTTTTTTAAAAACAGCGTGACTGAGACGGTTTAAATTATTATGAAGGCCATCATCCGAGTTATTTCATGATTCTGGTATCAAAAGAAAGCTCTTCAGTTGACTCTTCAAATAAAACAATTTAACGTTAGAACAAAAAAATACCCTTCTACTTTTGAACATACATTGATTGTATGGTTAGATATTCCTAGGGGTGCAGCGAACTGGACCCCTGCAGCAAACTGGTGGTGCCCGGACTCTAACAACCGAGTGTTACCACATGATCTAGATTCTATAAAAATTTTAGATCTAAAAAATAAAGTTTAAATTTACTCTCATTTTCAATAGGGCCTACAATGATTTTAGACTCTAGATCTATTTGGACGACGACTATTTCTGCAACTAATTGAACCCTTTGAAGACTTGCATAACTTAGACCTCCACGAAAGTGACAGAATAACCAGCAAGTTGATTGTGGTCACTCTCACGGAAGAAGGAGAAGGTAGCCCAAATAAACCATAACACCACGTAGGGCCTACCTAACTTTATTGACCAGCACAACATAAGCCGTAATACACGGGACTAACACGTAACCATCCTTGTTGCAAAATATCATTTCTATCATGGGAACTTAGAAATAAATATCCATGCACACCTCTAACCCTTAAGCAGGTTAAGTATAATCCCAATAAAAGGAGAAAGCAGCCAAATCAACTCACTTTTTGTGATTAGATCAGCAAAATTAACGTGGTCCACACCCTTGTTCAGTCTTCAAAATGGAGGCGACACAACGATATCGCGTGGTATCGTTTGCACTGGTTTTGCGCGAGTATCGTTTTCAAAGCGATAGCACAATGTTTTTTAATGTGCAGAGATGAACACGTACTCGCGCATTCAACTCGAGACGAAGCAACAAACCCTGGAAATTTCGTATGGCCTTTGATCAAAGCGCTGTCAATAACATTGCTTCCAGAGGTTTGCTACGCACGCATGTTCCCCCCCCCCCCCCCCAGCAATCATCCCCAATGTTACTTTCAGAGGGAAACATATAGGTAGTAAAGATCTTTTACCAAAGTTGATGACAGGCATGATTTGAAGAAAAATAAAAACAACAACAAACAAACCCAAAATATATTGTACTGTGTGTTGGAAAAAAAAATGATTTAGCAGCACAAGAGAGAAGAATACAGCTGCTTTTTTTTTTGTTCATGTTAATAATTTCGTTGTTAACATGGACTTAATATTGAATGAAATTCAATTAAAGAATATCATAAAACAATTTTACAAAGAATTTAATCTCAAAATGGGTTGAGAGCCATTTTTAACATTTTCAAGTTAGTCCATCATCAGATAGAAGAAAATAAGACATTTCCCAGAGATTCCTCACTTGTTGCATTTACGAGGAATAATTATTTGGGAGTTATGATTAAAACTTATCCATATTCTCTTATTATTTTCATTGTTTTTATCACATTTCACTGCAAATATCTCTACTTACATGTTACACGAAAGGAGTTAAATCATTTTGCTATCAAACTCTTCACGTTTTGTTGTTTTTGTTCTTAATTTGATAAGAGTCACAATTCAGTTTGCTGTGTGTCTGTGTGTGTGTGCGTGCATGTGTATTCTCTAAGTTAAAAATGAAATAGATGCACTGCTGTACAATAGGCTAATTATAACAGATACTGAGTAGAGATCCACATTATGGAATCATCTTCGGAGAAAAAAGAAAGAATGGGCCTTTCATACTAAAGATCTTAATAAGATAGGAGGAAAATAATAAGAAGTGAATTCATGCCAATCTGTATCAGGATGACCAAAATGGAAAATACCTTTAGTGATAAGACAAGGTAAAGGAGAAAGAGTGAAAAGAGTACAATATGTACATGGAAAGAGAGAGCAATGAAAAAAACGCAATGTGAAGATATAGGGACACAAAATATATAGATCACAGAGAAATGAATGAGTGAAACAGAATGTCAAAACTACGTAAGAGAATGAAAAGAGGGGCATACAATATTATTAAGAAAGTTCATCAAGGAAAGTCTTGCCCGTAATGTAACCACTACATGTATGCACAAGGGTCTGCTGTTTTACTGTACATGTACACACACACACACACACACACATATATATATATATATATATGAGAGAGAGAGAGAGAGAGAGAGGGGGGGGGGGGGAGAGAGATAGATAATATATATAAATAAATATATATATATATATATATATATTATTATCATTATCATTATTTATATCTGTATATTATATATATATATATATATACACACACACACACAAGCATGCATATCACACAGTCACATTAGCAATCCCAATCCCTGTACTTGCAACAACAACAATAAAATTGAACATTTATATGCATTATTATCATTTAATATCTTATCCTCTCATTTATCACATCACTGTCCCATTACGTTTTCATCTCTAATCTTTCATGATCAAATTTTATCATCATCTTGCAAGCCACATACTGCACCAAGACAGATCTAGTCTGATGGCTACTCAGCAACAGAGTCAGCCCACATGAATTGAAACAGTTTAAGGCAAACATCCAGTACCAATGCAACCAACAATTTCACAACATGATAGTTCACATTTGAGCAAAGTATAGAAGCAGGCACAGCAGAGATTTCCATGAAAACAAACAATTTATTAAGCACACTATAACACTCTTCCTTGCTGGAGGCATAAATATAAAATCATCCACAAATATTAGCAGCAAGAGTTCATATTTCCTACTAGATGCATTATATACTATAAACATTATTACATTATAATACTGTATAAATATCTTTAAGAAATATTCAAAGCACCCGGTACTGTCTTATGACACACGCAGTATCAAATACTAGGCAGCAGCAGCAAAGTCCAGCTTCGCTGCACAAAACACAACAACAACAACCAAATCATTCCATACAATTTGACTGGATCCCACCTGGAAATACTTAATGCACAAAATGTCATTGTACAAAGTACAATGTGAAATGAAATCAGTTGATGTATGGTTATATGTCACCTCAGTCCTACACATGTGTTGCTATCATACCGCATCAACACCATCTTTTATGCACATCTGATAGTATTTAATGCCGAGTGAAAATTTTATCTCAATGCAAATTATACATGACAGTACAGTGTGCATGTTTACCAAGTGTGTGCAACATACTGAACTATTGGTCAAACAAAATATGTACAATTTGTACTATATGGGTTACTATTACTTACTTATGTACTTTTAATTGTATCCCCCCCCCCCCAAAAAAAAAAAAAAACCCAAAACAAAAACCAAACAACAACAACAAAACAAAAACCAACAACAACTCCAGTCATGAAAACAGCAATTTAAGCTCTAATATAAATCATAATACTCTTGAGATTGCATACAATGTAAATTTGACAACTCACAAACGATACAATTGTACACTGTATCAACAAGTATGGTAACTACTTGTATAAATAAACACAGCCCTGCCGCTGTACAGAAGTTGCGACAGGTGTATGGTGGTAGGGTGTATAGTCAGGCTACAAGTATGGTAGGTACATGTAGGTCATACAAGCACCAGCAGAATAGGAAAACTGACAACATTCTGACATCTGTATCAAGATCTGCACAGTCCAAAAATTTAACTACATAGGTCAAAATCTGTCCTAGACTATGACCTACAATTTCACTCAGAACCTTGAATTACAATCTGCCAAAAAACAAAACAAATACCCAAAACAAAGCAAAATGTGCAATCCCTTTCCGTAAGCACATGTGAAACCCATCAACACACAGCTACAGAAATTTATCATCTACTGTAAAGTGAGTGCATGCATTGTGATAAAAAAACTGAGTGTTCTTGAGTATGTATACACAAATTTTCATATCTTTATTTAGTGATTGCACAAACTTTCATACAATGCTTTAGTTAGTGATTGTCTGAATAACATACAATCTGAATGTCCAGTAGTGGCTTTCTATAATCCAGTAATACATTCCCTCTGCACTGGTAATAGCAATGTGTTTTGATTTCAACGTAAGTCTAAATTATAACTATAATGAAGTCTCATCAGTTGTAGAGAAAAATTCAAGATTTGAAGAAAATCACTATCAAGAGGTTTTAAACTTGTTTATAAGATATTGGACAATGAGATTTATAAATCATAGTGTACATGTATGCTATCTGAACAATACTATTTGAGCTGATGACATGGCTTATTCACAAGTTCAAGAATTCAAGTAAAAAAAAATACCAGCTCCAACACTTACATATGTACAATTGTACATACGTATGCCTCCTAGGTGGAGAACCACAAGTCAGTCATAATAAGTGAATATAAAAAAAGTCATTCTTGGTTGATGTTTAGTCAACCTCTTCGACAGTAGGCCCCCCTCTGCCACAGGATCCACTATGTTGACCATTCCCAGCATGCATCTTGGCCATGATTGGTGAGCACGTCTTCTGAAGCTCCTCTAGTTGGTGTGTGAACTCTTCCTTGCTTGCCAGGGAGTTGGAATCCAGCCATCGCATGACCTCATCAACAGCCTTGATGACCGCCTGCTTGTCCTCAGGACTCAGCTTGCCCTCCGTGGATGGTTCACTGACGATGGATTTGACGTTGAAGGCGTAGCTTTCCAGTTGGTTCCTGGCAGCGATTCTCTCCCGCTGGACATCGTCCTCGGCTTTGAACTTCTCGGTATCGTTGACCATGCGATCGATGTCTTCTTTGGATAGACGGTCGCTGTCGTTGGTGATCGTGATCTTGTTGCTGCGACCCGTGCTCTGGTCCTTGGCTGTCACATTCATGATGCCGTTGGCGTCGATGTCAAAGGTCACTTCGATCTTTGGCACACCTCTTGGAGCTGGAGGAATGCCACTCAGCTCAAACTGTCCCAGTCGGTTGTTGTCTTTGGTGAGAGCCCTCTCTCCTTCATACACCTGGATGCTCACACCTGGTTGGTTGTCTGAGTATGTGGTGAAGGTCTCAGCTGCCTTGGTTGGGATTCTTGTATTCCTCTTGATGAGGGGTGTCATCACGCCACCAGCTGTTTCAATGCCCAGGGACAGAGGAGCTACATCAACGAGCAAGACCTCCTTGATTTCCTCGCTCTGATCACCAGATAAGATGGCTGCCTGGACCGCTGCACCATAGGCCACAGCTTCATCTGGATTGATGGACTTGTTGAGGTCCTTGCCATTCAGGTACTCCTGCAGAAGCTTCTGGATCTTGGGAATACGGGTTGAACCTCCAACCAGCACAACGGTGTCGATGCCTTTCTTGTCCACTTTTGCATCAACAATTGCCCTCTCAACTGGATCTAGGCACTTTCTGAAGAGATCCGAGCACAGTTCTTCAAAGCGAGCTCTGGAGATGCTTGTGTAGAAGTCAACTCCTTCGAACAGCGAATCTACCTCAACACTGGCTTGAGTGCTGCTAGACAGGGTCCGCTTAGCTCGCTCAGCTGCTGTGCGAAGGCGTCGTAGGGCACGGGCATTGCTTCGGAGGTCCTTCTTGTATTTGCGCTTGAACTCCTCTGCAAGATGGTTGACCAGTCTGTTGTCAAAGTCCTCACCACCAAGATGGGTGTCTCCAGCAGTTGACTTGACTTCAAAGACTCCGTCATCGATCGCCAGGATGGACACATCAAATGTGCCTCCACCGAGGTCAAAGATCAGGACATGCTTCTCACCTTGCAACTTCTTATCTAGTCCATATGCCAGGGCAGCTGCTGTTGGTTCATTGATAATGCGCAAAACATTCAGCCCTGCAATTACACCTGCATCTTTGGTGGCCTGTCGCTGAGCATCATTGAAGTAGGCGGGAACGGTGATGACAGCATCAGTGACTTTCTGACCCAGATATGCCTCGGCCGTCTCCTTCATCTTGGTGAGAACCATGGAGCTGACTTCCTCTGGGGCGAGGATCTTATTCTCTCCCATGTACTCAGCCTGCAGCAAAGGTTTGCCTCCTTGGTTGATAACCTTGAACGGCCAGTGCTTCATATCAGCTTGCACACTCTCGTCTGTGAACCGCCGACCTATCAGTCGCTTAGCATCAAAGATTGTGTTCTTTGGGTTCCTGTTTTAATGCATAAAAGAAAACAGCAGAAATAAAAACAAATAAATTGGTTGTCAGCAAACTTTGGTGAATTCAATGTTAAAGATAATAAAAAGTTTTGGTACCTCAAAAGTGTCCTTGAATTTCCTTGTCTTAGTTTGTGTTTCAGGTTAAAGTACCTTTCATATAACTAACACTGTGAGACTTACTCGCCCCAAAGTGCTCTCATGTCTTAGTAATCATGCAATTAACTGTGACCAGCAGCCCCATACGCATAGCGACCAGCAGTCCCATACGCACAGCGTAATCGGGCTTCGCATTGTAGCATTCAGGATCATGACAGATTTAGTATCGCAGGGTAAATATCAACTTAAAATCCCATAAATTCTTCAATTTGAAGACTTACCAATTAAGTTGAAGTAATATTGAAAACAGGCTTCGGGCAACGTTTGGTTCTGCCTATAGTCCCTTTCTGTTCGAATTGATGACTGAATGTGACTCGGTTGACAGGACCTTAGGAGAGCTACATACAGTACACTGAATACTACAGCCAGTGCATGCGAACACATCACATGCACACAAATTTCAAATCCATGAACGGATAAGATGTTTGTGTGTGCATGCGCTGGCCATGGTATCCAGTGTATGTTGCTCTCCCAAGGTCCTCTCGACCGAGTCACATTCAGTCATCAATTCGAACAGAAAGGGACTATTGGCAGAACCAAACGTTGTTCGAAGCCTGTTTTCAATACTTCAACTTAATTGGTAAGTCTTCAAATCGAAGAAATTTTTGGATTTTAAGTTGACATTTACCCGCGATACTAATTCTGTCATGATCCTGAATGCTACAATGCGAAGCCCCATTACGCTATGCGTATGGGGCTGCTGGTCGCAGTTAGCTATGCGTACAATGGGCTGCACGCTGCTGGTCGTAGTCAGTGGTTTCGTACAACATTTATCGACGCTGTACAGCGTCGGCTCTGGTACGAAACCATTATTGCATGATTACTAAGACATGAGAGCACTTTGGGGCGAGTAATTCTCACAGACAACATACTTTAACCTGAAACACAAACCAAGACAAGGAAATTTAGGGAAGCTTTTGAGGTACCAAAACTTTTTATTATCTTTAATCTATTGTTATTTGTTTATATTTACGGAGTGTTACAACTTTGTACAGTGTATACAGAAGTCTGAAATCTAAACTGTGAAAAAACAAAAGAGTTAATGAAACCTACTATATCTTAGAGTAAGAATTTAAGATGAAAAACAATGCTCTTTACTTCCCTTGTGCATCAGCTTAAAAATATCCCTTTTGGCAAATATTTTCAGGACATGCGACTTACATAAAACATGTGATCGATTTGACAATTTGGATTTCCCACATATTATGACCACATCACAGCATCACTAAGTTCTTGCTCAACGTTCTAGCTGATACATCAATAAATTTACATTGTATGTCATTACCACATACACCGACCGAGGAGCCTAGATGATCAATGATACACAAATGCCATTCACAAGAAGCAGCATAAATGATGTTCTAGAAATCTATCTAGATGTATAGTAAACTTTAAGAGACTCTATAAGAGGCTTCTACAATCCACACAGAAAGATGGCATGAGTATTCATGACATGCATACACAGGCAACATCCCGAAATTGAATTTGTCAAGAAATTAGGACTTGTTCGTGCAATTAAATTTAAGTTATAGTAGGCCTAGAGATCTGGAACTGTAGTATACTTATACTTAACTAGATCTATACTTACATAGCAACTTGGTTCTTGGCGGCATCGCCGATGAGCCTCTCCGTATCGGTGAAGGCGACGTAGCTCGGTGTGGTTCGGTTTCCCTGGTCGTTGGCAATGATCTCGACTTTGCCGTTCTGGAACACACCGACACACGAGTACGTCGTTCCCAAGTCGATTCCAATGGTTGGAGCTTTTCCTGGTGCCATCTTTACTAAACAGTGGTAACAAATTTACTCCGGAATAGAAGAATGAACGTGAACTCACGGCTGCTTAGTTTGTTCTTTGCAGCGTGTGTTGTTGGTCTAGACTCTGAGTCTAGTGTAAACTAAAAACACTAACGTTACAATTAACGTGGTAGAAACCCGTCTATAATGCCAATGCAGCTGCAGTGGGGTTCGATGAATGTCAGTCAGGTCGGTAGAATAAAACTTGTTCGTTGTTGGTAGATCGTGCTGTACACTGTAAATTTGAATGCGAATACTTCCTCTGTTTGATCCTCTGGATCGTCTGTAAAACTCGTGTAGCTGTTGAACGGTGAACTGACCTAGCAGACGCCATCCTGCAGTCTTTATAGGCAATCTCACACACTCGAGGATCTCGGAGAACTTTCTCGTAGGCTTACCCGTGATGCGTGCATTCGCTATTTACACGTACGTCGAGTAGAATGACATCATACACAACAACAGCAGCGTCACAGGCAGCGAACCCAGACTGTGTGGGAACGTTCACGGGCCTTCGAGATCAACCAGAACATTCGCGAATGTAATGCAAGAGGGCGCTATATATGTTTATCTCGCAGAAAGAGTTCTGTGGTTTATCTCGGCCTGACCGGCAGCATTTTGCACGCATCGGTCCAGCTGACAAGAGCAATCAAATCAATTTCAGTTCAATTTATTTCACAGTTTTTTCAGATAATCAGCATTATCACATACACTGTATTTGAAATTTGCACATTAAATAAATGTATCTCAATCAATTTTATGTATACACAGAATATTTTAGAAGGAATGAATGAACGGCTGAGATGAAACTAAGAGACAAATGGGGAAGGAAGAAAAACGGAAAGAGTAACTGTTGATGTGAATTAGGACATTTAGGAGGCCAGGGTCCGAGTATTAGACTGCTACACAACAAGATTGGCAACAGAGGAAATAACTGTATCAAAAATACAAAATAGAAACATTATAGAACTGATTAGGGCCTATAAATTAAAGGTCACATAATCATTATTATCATCAATCTGCCATGAAATGCGAGGGTGTGTTTTATCTCTGCTGCTGCTTGCCCAAAAACAGATAAATCGAGGCAGATTTATCACAGATTGGCAAATTATTCCAGAGCTTATAATCAGAATAAACAGGAACGGCGCAGTGTTTTCAAAAGTGTGGGGGCCCACTTCCTGGTTTCATAAGCTAACAAAGTGATGACACCTTATGTATTCCTTCGATATGGTGCTCAAAAAGTGTGGGGGCCCGAGCCCCCACGGCCCCCACGGCTTCACCGGCCGTTTATGAACCAAAGTAATTAATACACTGCAAAAAGTCCGGTGTTAAATAGTGAACACCGAGCTGGTGTTAAATTTTCGGTGCCACTCATTTATGGTGTTAAATTAACACCTACGGGTGTCATTTCCAAATTTTAAACTGTTTTTTGAAGAGTTTCTTAGTAACTGCACTTCTTGTTGATTTTTATTAATTTAAACAAGACGATCAAGAATGTTACATTAAAATACTAGATTTTTGAAAAAAAATGTGAAAATAAATTTACACCAAAGTAACACCAGCTGGTGTGGTCTCTTATTAAAGCTGGACGGGTGTTAAACCATTGATATTAACACCAACAAATATCAAATCAACACCATGTGGTGTCATTTTTGAATTAACACCAGTACAGTGTCAAAATAACACCAGGTACAGTGTCAAATTAACACCACGAAGTGTCAGGTGAACACTTTTCAACACCATCACAGTGCATTTTTAACACCTGTGGGTGTGGTCCTTTATTGAAGTTTGATCGGTGTTAGATTTAACACCCGTGGTGTTAAATCTAACACCGATGTTTTTACAGTGCAGTTTTGCTGACGAGTGATGGAGTAGAAAGAACAATGCTAATTTTCTCCACACGGAACTGAAGACAGCTAGATATTCATTCATGGTACGTTTGAAACATCAACATCCAAGACAGATAAGGATTATTATGCAAGTCATAAATGTCAACGATTTGTTTTCCACTGAAAAATGTAAAAATTGTGCGAATGGAAGATCTAGATTAAAACAGTTCAAAGAGCCCTATTTCATATCATTATTGTTTTTAAACCTATCAATATTATTATCTTGGACCTGACTCCCATTGTGCAAACAAACAATCGATTCTTCCCAACCGAAATGGAATCGATTAATGACACGGTGATACTTAAAAACTCCACATCTTTTGCTATACCTTTTTGTGCTTTTTGTTGTTGAGTGTTTGGTGAACAGTTTCCGTGTTTGTGGGTGTGTGTGTGTGTGTGTGTGTGTGTGTGTGTGTGCGCGCAAATATGTGTGTAAATCTGTGCTGGAGTGAGCACCTGGAGTATGCCTATAATTTAGAGGGGGAAGTGTTGATGAGGTATACGGGTGAGCGATAAAGGGGTAATGTTTATAGGGTTGAATATGTATTGTACAGACATTGATCATGATTTGTAAAGTTTTTGTATATGTATTACATAGGTAATGACTATGTAGGCTTTTTGTTGACCCCTGATACATAGGTCTGCAGACTTTTTGTTTGACCCCTTAACAATAATATTGATTTCATTATCTCATAATCACTGCTGTGACGAGTACACGGACGAAGTCAATGGGTATGTTTCAATGTGTCCTGTATACATATTGGTTGTGTTGACCCATTCGGCATTATCAAAAATTGATCTTATAATTATTGCGGGGATGATTATTTGATTATTTGTGAAGTAGTTACTGTGTATTGCATAGTAGAACAATCAGAAATTGACATAATGACAGTCCTAAAAATTATTTTGTAATATTTTGATATATGTTTGAAGTGTCACGCAGCAAGCAGCACAACTAAATATTGAATTGTAATCAATGATGGATGATGAAATCGAAATAAAATATTGTTTGAAAAAAAAAGAAGAAATCATTATTGTCATCACTTTCATCGTCACAAGCACAATCTGTTCTTGAAAGTTAATGCTGTAATAATCGAACGACAATGTAAGATTCATCACACTGTTTCGAATAGCAAATTCTCATTCTGTAGTACAGAAAAAGCGTTCATAGCAACAAAGACGATTCAGGCACGCTGGGCATGCTGGAAACGCTAAGATGTTGTGGATCATAGATGATGGCAGACACGCCGGGAGTGGGCCTGCAATCGAAGAAGTTTCAAGAACGCATGATAACTTCTTTAAAATAGTTCTTTTTTCCACCTCGTGTATCTGTTTTGTAATCATCTAAGCGGCCTGAACGGTGTTTACATGATGGGCAGTAAAAATCGCAATGCACTATAGAATAGCACACAATGGTATTACATTTGCTTCTCTTATACTAAGTGTGCATCAAACTGAAATGAGAACAGGAATCAGGCCACGGCCATCGAAAAGCAAATAATATAATTTTTTTAAAATATATCAAAACGCTATAAGTTATTTATTCATTTATTCCTTATTTATTTACTTATATTATTTATTTATTTATTTGTTTGTTTATGCACTATTTTATTTTGCTCAAGCAACATAACATTGAATGGGTTTTCACTCTTCTATATAGCTTAAAGGGATGGTACAGTATTGGTGGATATGAGAATTGGGCTTTTAACTTTTTGCGAGATACCAAGAAAACACTTATGATATAGTACAGAGCATGCTTTTTTTGATGAAAATCTGGTTTGGAATGACTGAAACATCAAAAAACAAAGTAAAACAAAACGATTGTAATAAAGTGTGGGTCCCACACTTTATTACAATCGCTCTTTTTGGATATCTCAGCCATTTCAAAACCAACATTCATCAAATAAACGTTGAATTCATCATAGAATTACATGCTCTTTAATATTTTATAAGACGTTTCTCATTATCCCACCAAAAAAATGTTAGAAACCTGAAATCAGGTTTCAACCAAAACTGTACAATCCCTTTAAATGTAGGAGGTCTGTTAGCAAGGTCCTTTGGGATTTAAGCGTTTTGACTCGCATATATTCTTTTGAAAAAATATTTACACTCGTTTACTTTATCTTTCTTTTAAACTTTGATTGATGCGGGCTTTTACAGAATGCAGATTTAACTAATCAACTTTTGTGACCCATGATAAGATTGTATTTTACATGTGTTCACAATATGGAATCTGAGCAACTAAAGCACAATATTGATTTCTTTAATGATCCATCATCTAAGGCAGCTGAGGGTATAGTCGTAAAGGATGTCAGTGGTGGCTTTCTGGTGTATATGGGGAAAAGTGTCAAAGGACTATTAATTTGGGAAAAGCAGCAGTTCAGTATTTTGAACAGATTTGCACAGTGTACCAGTTTTGCATGTTGAGTTATGTAAAGTGTATTATATTGTTCAAAATACGAGTGGTCCAAGTCATTAGAACATGATTGTCTTTTGGTGAGTATTTCATATGCGTGTGTCACCTGTGCTCTTATATGGCTACGAATACATGTATAATTCTTTTATAGCTCTTTGGAACTGTTTTAGCATGTGGTTAACATAACGATGCATATGAGGAACGAGATCAGAAGTGGAAACGTTAAAACTGATGTCAATGTTATGATGGGTCAGAAGCAGAGAGGAAATGAGATGTATCATAATCTATGTACGGGTGTAGACTAGGTTCTGTGGTATCATGGCAATTTTTGTTGTGTTTCAACTTAAGCATTCATGTGTACACAAGTTTTGTTTTTGGAATGGTAAAACACGTATGACCACCCCCCCCCCCCCACTTTTCAGATGTTATCACTTCTCTAAGAATGTGTGTGTGTGTGTGTGTGTGTGTGTGTATATGTGTGTGTGTGTGTGTGTCTGTGTGTCTGTGTGTGTCTGTGTGTGTGCGTGCGTGCGTGTTTGTACGTCAGTGTGTTGATGTGGTTCATGTCCATGCACTGTACTTTGAAGTCACATTTTCTTTGAAGAATTTTTATGAATATACATGTGCTTGAATGAAATGCAATAAGATAGACCAACATAATTGAAGTTGGCAATCACTATGCCTCGGTCCAACACCTTCTGGTGCAAAGATGAAAATAATCATGGATAGAGAAAATCGAGGAAAAAGAAAAACGGACGGGTAATATACAGTAAGTATAAAGAGACAGAAAAACGAGGAAGAGGAGAAAGGAGTAAGTGGTACAGTAAAACACAGAAGAAAAAAGAAATAAGAGAGGAAAATACTGAAAAGAACAGAATAGGAGCAAAACAGAATGACAACTTCTACAAGGCAGGAAGAACATAAGGAAAAGAAAGGCATATATATTGATTTTGTGGATTCCTTGAGGGAAGACTAGTGCCGTAAAGCTGTGCTGCCACCTTAATGAACAGGGGCTGCCACGTTAATGAAAAGGGGCCTATAATTATAATGTACACTGTATTAGAATTTCAGGCTGAAAAAAAGAAGAAGTCTAAAGTGATGGTATAATTTTGGTTGAGATGGGGATTAAGGTTTTAACTCTTTGTGAGATAGTGAAATATTACAGAGCATACAATTCTAAGAAGAATTATGAGTTTATTTGATGAAAATTGGTTTTGAAATGGCCGAGATATCCAAAAAGAGATCTAAAAAAAGGTGACATCAACCTTTTATTAGAATCACTTTGTTTTACTTTTTTGTTATAGATATCTCAGCCATTAAAAACCGATTTTCATCATATTACCTTTTAATTCCTTTAAAATATTTATGCTCTTTAATATTTCATACAAGCGGTTTCTAAATATGAAGAGTTTGTTTGCAAAAAAAAAAAAAACCCAATAAGTTCATATTTGCCAAATGGAAATATTTGCGATTAAAGGTCAAGAAAAATAAGAGAATAATTAGAAAATTTTTGCTTCTTTTGACCATAACTTAAAAAATGTACCTTTATATATGTAGTGACCAATATATCACTTAAAAGGTATTATTTTGCACTTTATGACAGAAACCATACTTCAAAATCTTCAAAAATGGACTTATTGGTTTTTGCAAACAAACTCTTCATATCTTGCAAAAAAAATTAAAACCGAATCCCAATCCTAACCAGAATCTATACCATCCTTATTAAGTGTACTGTAGTATAGCTACTCCAGGGAGTTCTGACTTAATATACACACTCATGTGAACACACACACACATACACACATCAGAAACACACACACAGGTATAAACGCACTCACATTCATGGCACCTGCGACCAATCAAACAAAAACAAAACATGAGATATAAAACTGCATATTTTACATTATCTCATTAATCACATCAATTTCCCATCATCATTCTGTACTAATCTTTCATGATCAGATTTGATTATCATCTTGGGAGCAGCTGAATTTATCGAACTCAACCCAAACCGCACTGAGAGATTAAGTCTGATGTTTACTCATTGTGAGAGTGAGCTCACAGGAACTAATGCAGTTATGTTCAAATGTATAACAAATAGCCAGTACATGTGTATAAAATAATGTAACCAAGAATTTCACAATATGGCAGTCCACGTTTCAGCAAATGACTGATAAATAGACGCAGTCAAAATTTCCATGAAAACAGACAATTTAATATGAATACTGTATTAACACACTTCCTTGCTGTAGAAACATAAAAATATGATATAAATTCACATACAAAATATCAGCGGTACGAGTTATCATTTCCTGGTTAATGCATTACAAACATAATTATACAATTCTTTTTTTCTTATGTACACAGTACTATTTTATAGCACATATCAAATAAATAAAATTAGTGAGCTAGCATATAAACCAGTTTGGCTGCATAAAACACAACAAAAATAACACCTCTATCATACTAAAACTTGACTGGAATGCCCTCCTAGAAATGTACACAAATGTATGTACTAAAACCAGAAATTACAATGATTCAAAGTACATGTATGATATGAATTCAAATTAATTAACAGCATGTTGGTTTTACATGCACCGCTGTACTTTCCATGCACAAAAACCCACTTTACACATGTACTCTGTATCAACAGAATAAGACAAAAGACATATTCATTGACTTTGTTTCGATTTCTTAACTGAAAACTATTGCTTTGGCTAAAATACTTAAAAAGTGAAATCGGGAAATTTGCAATGCATTATGCAATACAATGCACTATCTACACGTCTAGAGTCTGACTATACACTTCATACAATATCCTTTTGTGAAGGTCAATAGTGTTTGTTTTTTAGACAATGATACAACAATGTCTTTTGATTCCAACATAAATTTAAATGATACAATGATGTCTCATCAATTATACTGAAAGGTTCAAGATTTGAAGAAAACCAATGTTAACAGGTTTCCGATGAGTTCATGAGACAAACGGAATATTGTATGATGACATATTAATTAGAGTGCATGTTACCTGGACAATAATGATTGAGCTGACATCGCTCATTCAGAAGTTCACACTTTGGCATGTCAAAACAAATTCAGCTCCAATGTGTGCATAGCACAAGCCTTCTAGGTGGAAACACACCAGTCAGTCATAAGTTAATTGAAAAGACTCATTCTTGGTTGAAATTTAGTCAACCTCTTCGACTGTAGGCCCCCCTCTGCCACCGGATCCACTATCTTGACCATTCCCAGTATGCATCTTGGCCATGATTGGTGAGCATGTCTTCTGAAGCTCCTCTAGTTGGTGTGTGAACTCTTCCTTGGTTGCCAGGGAGTTGGAATCCAGCCATCGCATGACCTCATCGACAGCCTTGATGACCGCCTGCTTGTCCTCAGGACTCAGCTTGCCCTCCGCGGATGGTTCACTGACGATGGATTTGACGTTGAAGGCGTAGCTTTCCAGTTGGTTCCTGGCAGCGATTCTCTCCCGCTGGACATCGTCCTCGGCTTTGAACTTCTCAGCATCGTTGACCATGCGATCGATGTCTTCTTTGGATAGACGGCCGCTGTCGTTGGTGATCGTGATCTTGTTGCTGCGACCCGTGCTCTGGTCCTTGGCTGTCACATTCATGATGCCGTTGGCGTCGATGTCAAAGGTCACTTCGATCTTTGGCACACCTCTTGGCGCTGGAGGAATGCCACTCAGCTCAAACTGTCCCAGTCGGTTGTTGTCTTTGGTGAGAGCCCTCTCTCCTTCATACACCTGGATGCTCACACCTGGTTGGTTGTCTGAGTATGTGGTGAAAGTCTCAGCTGCCTTGGTTGGAATTCTTGTATTCCTCTTGATGAGGGGTGTCATCACGCCACCAGCAGTTTCAATACCCAGGGACAGAGGAGCTACATCAACGAGCAAGACCTCCTTGATTTCCTCGCTCTGATCACCAGACAAGATGGCTGCCTGGACTGCTGCTCCATAGGCAACAGCTTCATCTGGATTGATTGACTTGTTGAGGTCCTTGCCATTCAGGTACTCCTGCAGAAGTTTCTGGATCTTGGGAATACGGGTTGAGCCTCCAACCAGCACCACAGTGTCGATGCCTTTCTTGTCCACCTTTGCATCGACAATTGCCCTCTCAACTGGGTCAAGGCACTTTCTGAAGAGATCAGAGCACAGTTCTTCGAAGCGAGCTCTGGTGATGCTTGTGTAGAAATCAACTCCTTCAAAGAGCGAGTCTACCTCAACACTGGCTTGAGTGCTGCTAGACAGAGTCCGCTTAGCTCGCTCAGCTGCTGTGCGCAGTCGTCGAAGGGCACGGGCATTGCTTCGGAGGTCCTTCTTGTATTTGCGCTTGAACTCCTCTGCAAGATGGTTGACCAGTCTGTTGTCAAAGTCCTCACCACCAAGATGGGTGTCTCCAGCTGTTGACTTGACTTCAAAGACACCATCATCGATTGCCAGGATGGACACATCAAATGTGCCTCCACCGAGGTCAAAGATCAGGACATGCTTCTCACCTTGCAACTTCTTATCTAGTCCATATGCCAGGGCAGCTGCTGTTGGTTCGTTGATAATGCGCAAAACATTCAGTCCTGCAATCACACCTGCATCTTTGGTGGCCTGTCGCTGAGCATCATTGAAGTAGGCAGGAACGGTGATGACAGCATCAGTGACTTTCTGACCCAGATATGCCTCTGCCGTCTCCTTCATCTTGCTGAGAACCATGGAGCTGACTTCCTCTGGGGCGAGGATCTTATTCTCTCCCATGTACTCAGCCTGCAGCAAAGGTTTGCCTCCTTGGTTGATCACCTTGAACGGCCAGTGCTTCATATCAGCTTGCACACTCTCGTCTGTGAATCGCCGACCTATCAGTCGCTTTGCGTCAAAGATTGTGTTCTTTGGGTTCCTGTTATGCATAAAGAAAACAGCAGAAATAAAAACAAATAAATTTGGTTGACAGCAAACTTTGGCAAATTCCATGTAATGTGCTTTTTACAGTGTGCTATTATCTAGTACATGTACAGTGTATACAGGACTTTGCAATTTAAAGTGTTTAAAAAAATAGCTTAGATAGAAACTCAGAACGAAAAGCAATGCTCTGTATTTCCTTGGATTTGTTTGGAGTCTTGGAAATTTGTTCAAGAAATGAAAAATATTCATGTCATAAATCTCCTGTGATTGTCTCATTCAAATATGAGCAGGGAATCATAGGCCCTACTTGAAACTCTGTTAACATTACATGGTCTCTCTTCATCTTTGGTCTAAAACACCTACCTTGTAGGAAGAGACTAAGCTTGAAATTATTCCATTCATCAAATATTTTCACATTATATGCGACCTGTACACAACTGGCCTTGATCTGGTTAATGGATTTCCCACTCAATCACATCAGTTGAATATTCAATATGACAATGTTCTTCATGATACGTCAGTAAATTAATGTCATAAACTGTGTACCACATAGCGTAGAGATTCTAACATTTAAAGGACAAGTTCACCTTGATGTTGAATAGAATTGGATTGGTTGAAAGAAAAGAATGTTCATTTTGTAATGTGTATGTTGAGACTTTAATACATTTTTTGAGTGAGTGTCAATATGTTGATAGATTGTGGGTTGAAGTAAGAGAATGGATTAATGTTAACATGGGGTTAGAAATAACATTTACGACGGAAAATGAATTATTTGGTTTTGGGGGTATTAACAATTCGGCATTGAATTGTATTACCATGCTTGTGAGATATGAAATTTATGTTTGTAAAATATAAGGGAATATATATAAGGGAATATTATGATAAAGAGAAATTCATTGCAAGAAATAATCATAAGTTGCAAGTGTTTCAGAAAAAAATGGTTTCTCTTTAGACACCTTTTTTCTTGATGTATATTATATTGTATTGAATTTGAAAAAGTATGATGTTATTTGAAATATGATGTATTACGTATACAGATGAAAGAGAATAATAAATATCCAAGTGAGGGGGAAAAAAAAAGTTCACCTTCATAAACATAAGGATTGAGAGAATGTAGCAATATTAGTAGAACACATCATTGAAAGTTTGAGGAAAATCAGACAATCCGTTCAAAAATTATGAATTTTTGAAGTTTTTGTGCAGTCACCGCTGGATGAGAAGACTACTGCAGCATGAGATGTCATATGAGTACAACAATATAAGGAAAATGTAAAGAGAATTTCACAAAATTTCATCTTTTGAAGAAAGTACATATTCCCTTGACTCGTTACTGACATATGTTATTGGTAATATTATTCCCCCTGCCTTCTTAGAAAGAGGCAAGTCAAGTGCTCTTTTATTAGGGGAAAAAAGTGAAAATATGTTGAATTTTCTTTATATTTTCTTTATACTGTTGTATGCATATGACATCATAAGCTGTAGTAGTCTCCTCATCCAGCAGTTCAAACACAAAAATTTTAAAAATTCATAACTTTTGCATCGATTGTCTAATTTTCCTCAAACTTTCACTGATGTGCTCTACTAATATTGCTGCATTCTCTCAATCTTTATGTTTATGAAGGTGAACATGTCCTTAAAATGTGAGCTAGAGATCGGTCTGTATCTGGTCGTCGGGGAAATGTTCCGCAGAGACTGCATCTGGCTCCATGGATCCCCTCCTTATCTACGGAGGAGAGCGATAAAGTTAAAAAAAAAAATAAAAGACTCCTCCGGACAGACAGATCTTTCTGTCTATATTATGATAGGCAAGCCATATTCACACAAAAAAACATACCGGGTAGTCTCAAGTGACTAGATGCCCTATGTGAAGTGACTGATGTAGACCCCCCTTTTATACATTCCACACAGAAATTTAGCATGAATATTCATGAACCTAGGGCGGGGGGGGGGGGGGGGGGGGGGCCGCTTGGGCCCCCACTTTTTTTTCACCATAAGGAATACATAAGGACAAGGTGTCACCACTTTGCCCCCCCCCCCCCCCCCACACACACACACACTTTTTTTTTTTTTTTTTTTTTTTTTTGGTATACTTACATAGCAACTTGGTTCTTGGCGGCATCTCCGATGAGCCTCTCCGTGTCAGTGAAGGCGACGTAGCTCGGTGTGGTTCGGTTTCCCTGGTCGTTGGCAATGATCTCGACTTTGCCGCTCTGGAAGACACCGACACACGAGTAGGTCGTTCCCAAGTCGATTCCAATAGCTGGTGCTTTTCCTGGTGCCATCTTTACTCAACAGTGGTTACAAATTTACTCCGGAATTGAAGAATAAACTCACAGCTGCCTCACAACTTTTGACTTTTTGTTGTTCTTTTCAGCGCGTTGGTCTAGAAACACTACCAACGTGTTGGACTAATGCGAATTGCAATGTATGGGACTCCGATGAAATAGTCAGGTCGGTAGAATAAAACTTGTTAATAGATCGTGCTGTAAATTTGCCTGCGAATCCTTCCTCTGTTTGATCCTCTGGATCGTCTGTGGAACTCGTGTAGCTGTTGAACAGTGAACTGACCTAGCAGACGCCATCCTTCAGTTTTTATAGGCAATCGCGCACGACTCTGGGAGCTAGGAGAACTTTCTGGCAAGGCAACCATGTAATACATGTGTGTGTGTAAACCTGTGCTATGTAAGTCGCATGACATCATGCTTATTCATACTGCATGTCTGTTACTGCACTGCTGGTTATGTAAACACACAGCGATGCAGCGATCTAGACCGTGTGAGAATATTCGCGAACGTATTGGAAGAGGGCGCTATACATGTTTCAGAGCTTCATTCCGTGGCCGTACCACAGACGTTATTTTTTATGCGGGTATATACTGATTACCTATCAAGAAAAATAATATGTAATAGGGCCTAAATTGTGTATTTTTTCTTTTATTCATAGTAAAGTACAATTTTATGCTAATGCAAGAGAAAAAGATTCTCCGCCATCTGTGGAAAACTAATGGATATGAAGAAAGATTATAGAGATGAAGAATATAAAATAGCTACTAAGAGGAAAGTTGGGTGCACCTTTACTGCCCGAAGTAGATGTCTAGGACGGGGTGTTCCTTCAATTCAGCGTTGACAATTTCAGTAAAATCTTTGGTTTTAACTGGCTGAGAAGCTTTGGTCACTGACTGTTGCTATGGTAATTGCCAGAGACTGGCAACTTGTCAGGGCTGACAACTTTGATGAAACGGTGCCCTTAAGTATCGATTCGATTTGACTGATTGATTGATTTGATTTGATTTCTGCCTTTTTCCAAATCACACAGAACAAAAGAATACACATATTTAGAAATTAACATTACACGACACATAAGCAAGCATACTGTCTTACAAATTGATTCAAAGTACATACAACAATACACACACACTATGAACATGACAGTATTCGCCGTGTGTACAAGACGTGTGGAGACAAGCAATATCATTGTCGCGTTTATGAACGTAATGAGCGGCAGAACTTTTAAAGGGAAGGTAAACCCAAAGAGCAATGTGGATTGAGTGAAAGCAGCAACATTAGTAGAACACATCAGTGAAAGTTTGAGAAAAATCGGACAATCGATGCAAAAGTTATGAATTTTTAAAGTTTTGGTGTTGGAACCGCTGGATGAGGAGACTACTAGAGGATATGACGTATGAGTGGACAACAATACAAAGAAAATATAAAGGATATTCAACAAAAATTCACTTTTCTAGAATTATGAAAGAGCAGTGGACCAACCGCTTTCAGAAAGCAGCGGGAATAATTGCTACCCTTAACATTATGTCAATATCAAGTTGATGGAATTTGTAATTTTCATGAAAAATGGATTTTTGTAGTATTTTCTTTATATTTTCTTGATATTGTAGTCCACTCATACGTCATAACCTCTAGTAGTCTCCTCATCCAGCGGTTCCAACACCAAAACTTTAAAAATTCATAACTTTTGCATCGATTGTCCGATTTTCTTCAAACTTTCACTGATGTGTTCTACTAATGTTGCTGCTTTCACTCAATCCACATTGTTCTTGGGGTTTATCTTCCCTTTAAAGACATTGTGTGATGTTTGCACAAAAACATAGAAACAATAAGTCTATGGGCTGCGTGTGTATAAATGTATAATAATCCTAATGTTCTGTTTGATAGGCCTATACGCCGCGTGTATTTTATGTTTTACGTGAACTTATAATAGTAATCAACTTCTTTGTTTCTTCTGGAGGAAATTGCCCATTAACGAACGGCTCCAGTAATGTTCAAACAACAACAATAGCAGCAGCAGCAGCAGCAATAACGGTTACAGTTCGTTATTGCGAAAGTTCATTATTCTGAAGGTTATAGTCCGAAGGATCGTTATTCCGAAGATTCGTTATTCCCGGAGGGTTCGTTAATCCGAAAATGTGATAAGTTTTGTTATTCCGAAGGTTCATCCGAAAATGAAATAAGGTTCGTTATTCCAAAGGTTCGTTAATCCGAAAATGAAACAAAGCTCAATATTTCGAAGGTTCTTTACGGACCCTATTTCATTTTCGGATTAACGAACCTTCGGAATAACGATCCGTCGGAATAACGAACCTTCGGAATAACGAACAGCAGCCGCAATAACAACAGGTTATGCCTGACTAATTCACACCAAAAGTAAAACTGAATCCTTACATGTCGCTTGTGGACACGACTCTAACCAAATGGTTGACTATAACAGTTATGTGTATAGCCGGTCTATGCAGCATACTTCATGTGTGGGTCTATCGCTTTCATATTCATAAATCCTAATTGCAAATCATTTTTCATCATTCCTGACAGATGAGGAAATAAACAACTAATTCCTATGTAAAGTGCGCAGTTCCGTCTGCACATGAGCCTTCTGTGTGCAAACACTCATTAACCAACAAACATCATTGTGGATTGCATGACCGCGTTCGGGTGTTCATTTAATATCACCGATAAGTATGATAGACAATACGTCATGATGACGATGTGAAGCAATTATCATTGTACTGTCAGCATCACCATCAATATTAAATGTAGCAGTAGGCCTAATTTTACCATAGGTATATCAAATAGCTTTATCAAAAAGTATAGTCAGGGATGATAGCAGTATTGGCGGAGTTGAAGATTGGGGTTTATAATTTTTTACGAGATTCTGAGAGACCATTATGAAATTTTACAGAGCACACAATTCTGAAAGGAATTCAAAGTTAATTTAATGAAAATCGGTTTTGAAATGGCTGAGATATATAAAAAAAAAAATAAAACAAAGCGATCGTTACAAGACCCACCTTAAGGATCCCTTTGTGTTGGATATCTCAGCAATTTTCAAACTAATTTTTAGCAAACACATTTTGAATCCCTCTTACGTGTTCTTTCATATTTCATGTGAGCTTTCTCATTATCTCACAAAAAAAGTTGGAAACCTAAGGGTCCATCTCAACAAAAACTATACCGATCCCTTTAGTCGTGCACTTCTCTGCTAGTTCCACACTGTCGGCAAAAAACCAGCGAAACATGAATAGCGCCCTCTTGCAGTGTGTTTACCTGTCTGCCCTTCAAGACTGTAATCATTTCGCGAACAATATAGTAGACTGCAACGATGCACGCTCTACAGGCATGAACGTAGTACAGTCTTGAAGCCGGGTCTCGAACGTTCGAGCCCACTCTCGTTCCCATGTATTTTGAGGCCACTGATTGGCTCTCCTGCTACCCGATTTAGCACGCACGGTCATGCTTGCCAGAAAGTTCTCCTTGATGCCAGGCGCGTGTGAGATGTCCATAAAAACGAAAGATTGGCGTCTGCTAGGTCATTTCACTGTTCAACAGCTACACGAGTTTTACAGACGACCCAGAGGATCAAACAAAGGAAGGATCTGCTGACAAATTTACTACACGATACTACAAGTTTTATTCTGCCGACCTGACTTACATTCATCGGAGCATTATTAGCAGGACACGTTTGTAGTGTTTCTGGACCAAAAAGCAAACACGCTCAACACTCTGACAGCGCAGCCGTGAGTTCATTCTTCGATTCCGGAGTAAATTCATAACCACTGAAGAGTAAAGACTAAAGATGGCACCAGGAAAAGCACCAGCTATTGGAATCGACTTGGGAACGACATACTCGTGTGTCGGTGTCTTCCAGAATGGCAAGGTCGAGATCATTGCCAACGACCAGGGAAACCGAACCACACCGAGCTACGTTGCCTTCACTGATACGGAGAGGCTCATCGGAGATTCCGCCAAGAACCAAGTTGCTATGTAAGTGCACAATTACAATTCCAAATTTCTCGACTAAGTCACACACTTGTGTTGTTGTGGAGGGTTCGGTAGATATGTTTTTTTTCTTCTGTTAATTCATAGAGTCATAGGCCACCATGTTTGTGAAAAGGATTTTATCTCTGTAGTTTATATTTGATCATGAGATGCCATTCACGAAACTCTGCACAGTGTGTAGGCCTAGTTACACTTGAAAGATAGATTACCCAACAGAGATAAATGTCAATATCGTTGAATATGCTGCATCTTTAGGATTAGGCTAGATTCTAGCTACAAATTGTATATCAAACAGTCTCACAGCTGTACTTTCTATAGTACAGCTGTGCTGTGTGCAATCGGGAAAATGATGATAAGGATGATCAGTAGGTCCTACAGACATAAGTACATACATAGGTATAGTATTTTTGTCATGTTTGATTTTGATGTGGATAAAATGAACTGAACTGAACTGAACTAGTTGAATTACCGGTAGCTGTTAGTGTTAATGATGATGCCCAATTATATAAAGCTGTCAAATTAGAGTGTACCGAGTGTAACAATTCAAAGGTTCTACTGAAACTATTTCATGAGACTGGGTCGAGAAGGACAATTTCTATCCATTCCAAGGAAAACATTTGTGTTTTTTGTATGAACTCTATACCATGCAAGTTTCGAGGCCAAAATTTGAATTTTTATGCCCTGCACATTTTTTTTTTAATTTTTAAATAAGGTAATCACTTTGCAGAGAATTATGCATAACCCATACAGCAGGGCCTACGTCTCCGTAAGATAGACTCTACTTGAAGACCATATTTATAATATGTGACCCTAACTGCACCGTAAAACCAACTAACAGTAGTTAGACATGTTTGTCTTTTTTTTTCTTTTTTAGTGAAGGGCAGGTTCTGAAAGAGCAGATTTTAAGCTTTAAAATAATTACTCAAATTCATATGGACTCTCTTATAGCCATGCCTCACAAAACCAACCAAAATAGCCAAATATTTTTTTTTCTAGTGTAGAGCAGATTCTGAAAGACCAGATTTTAAGCTTTAAAATGATGTACAGTGTATATCTCAGTTCAAATGAACACTTAATCTTAGTTGCCTTTATATTGGAAAAAAACTATGTAAACATGCGTTATGGAAAAGTGCTGAGAAAAGAGGCTCTGACTGAAGTATCTAAGGTTTATTCAAGCGCTTTAATAAAGTCATTTATAAGAATAAATTATTAATATGCACTGAGCAATATGAATGGGGCAAAAGACAGAATGTCAAACTCCATAGCAACAACAGTGAAGGGGTTTTACTTATACCAATTTTTTTAAGCTGTAGCATATTTCCAAAAGCTATTATTCTATAGTAGCTGAAAGTTAAGTGTGTGTAATAGGTTTTATAAAAATGAAAAGTGCCTCAAAAGTCATACTTAATCACACTGTTAAAAAAAATCCTAGAAAAACTGATAGAACACAATTTCTCATTCTATGATTCTGAAGTTTAAAGGAATACTACTAAGAGAGATTGCTCTTTCAAACTATAAAAAACTCAAGATTGACTCGGTTGACCAGTTTCATATGATTATGAGTTTTAATGCAGTATCAAAGCTTGTACACTTGAAACTTTTGTTGGTTTTGTGATGCATGGCCACATACAGCAGATGGTCTATATTTACAATGGCAGTGGCACAGATGTTCAAACAATATCACGAGATAAAGTTCAGCAAGAAGAAATTCTAAGAAAAAGAATCCAGACAATCAGTGTACATGTATCTCTGAAAATGTTAAACTTTTTTTATCCACTGAGTGGAATGCGCAGTTTCCTACTTAACCTATGGACAGAAAATTGATGTAGCACACTGAGGGTTAAAGGGCAAGTTCACTTATTAATATAGATGTACACATGTAAATACTGATTGAGAGAATGCAGCAATATTTGAAGAACACATCATTTAAAGACAATCCATTAAAGATAATTATATGAATATTTGAGGTTTCAGTGTTGCCATTACGGGGACTGAATGACAAGGCTATCAACAGCTTGTGATGACACTTGTATAGTTTAAGTCTTAACAGGAAGTAAAAACAAAATTCAACACATTATCCCTTTTTTTGACATTGTAAAAGAGTAATTGACTTGCCTCTTTCAAAAGGCAGGGAGAATACAATATTACCGTATAATACATCAGTAACTAGTCGAAGGAGTGTCCTACATCATACTTCTTCTCTTTTTTTTTTTCAAAAATGAAATTATGGGGAAATTCTCTGTATCTTCTTTGTACTATTCTACACATGCAAATCATAATCTGTAGTAGTCTTCTCATCCTGGAATGACTTTGTGTACAAAAAAAAACTGTGAAATTCATAACTTTTGAATGCATGGTCTGATTATCCTCAAACTTTTCATTAAGTGTGTTCTAATGATATTGCTGCAATTACTCGATCCATGTCTATAAGATATCAAGGTGAACAAGTCCTTCAGACTGTGCTGAGGTTTGAATTCCTATCAGAAGTTATACTGACTTATATACATTATGAAGAGTTTGTTCGCAAAAAACCGATAAGTCCATTTTTGAAGATTTTGAAGTACGGTCTCTATCATAAAGCACAAAATAATACCTTCTAATTGGTCCCTACATATAAAGGTACATTTTTGAAGTTATGTTGAAAAGAAGCAAATATTTTCTTATTATTCTTTTTATTTTTCTTGACCGTTAATCGCAAATATCTCCATTTGACAAATATGGACTTATCGGTTTTTGCGAGCAAACTCTTCATATACTGTAAGTCACACATTTTGTCTCCTTGATACCAATGGCAACAATGGGCTCACTGAAGGTTGCAACATTGGCTTTGTTGATATCTTGAAACAATTTCCAAGGTTCAAAAGAAAAACGAAAAAATGCGTTGAATTTTTTTTTTCTTTAAACCTGTTTCTATCTAAACCTGCTATTGTTTAGACTGCAGAGTTTTATGCTGTACGAATCCGGTATATTTTTTTATAACCTAATGAAGACAAGTTGGACAAGCATCAATGGGAAATGCCTGTTACAGCAATATCAGCTCACCCTCATATATAGGGTTAAGCATCGAACATTAGATTCATTGTAATATGTTCAAGACAAAATGTATTTGTGTTACCTTCTACTCTTCTTTATGTATTACAGGAACCCACAGAACACAATCTTTGACGCCAAGCGACTGATTGGTCGGCGATTCACAGACGAGAGTGTGCAAGCTGATATGAAGCACTGGCCGTTCAAGGTGATCAACCAAGCCGGTAAACCTATGCTGCAAGCTGAGTACATGGGAGAGAATAAGATCCTTGCCCCAGAGGAAGTCAGCTCCATGGTTCTGACCAAGATGAAGGAGACAGCCGAGGCGTATCTGGGTCAGAAAGTCACAGATGCTGTCATCACCGTTCCCGCCTACTTCAATGATGCTCAGCGACAGGCCACCAAAGATGCTGGTGTCATTGCAGGGCTTAATGTTCTGCGCATTATCAACGAACCAACTGCAGCTGCCCTGGCATATGGACTAGATAAGAAGTTGCAAGGTGAGAAGCATGTCCTGATCTTTGACCTCGGTGGAGGCACATTTGATGTGTCCATCCTTGCGATCGATGACGGCGTCTTTGAAGTCAAGTCAACAGCTGGAGACACCCATCTTGGTGGTGAGGACTTTGACAACAGACTGGTCAACCATTTTGCTGAGGAGTTCAAGCGCAAATACAAGAAAGACCTGCGAAGCAATGCCCGGGCCCTTCGACGACTTCGCACAGCCGCTGAGCGAGCTAAGCGGACCCTCTCTAGCAGCTCTCAAGCCAGTATTGAGGTAGACTCACTGTTTGAAGGAGTCGACTTCTACACAAGCATCACCAGAGCTCGCTTTGAAGACCTGTGCTCTGATCTCTTCAGAAAGTGCCTTGACCCAGTTGAGAGGGCAATTGTCGATGCAAAGGTAGACAAGAAAGGCATCGACACTGTTGTGCTGGTTGGAGGCTCAACCCGTATTCCCAAGATCCAGAAACTTCTGCAGGAGTACCTGAATGGCAAGGACCTCAACAAGTCCATCAACCCAGATGAAGCTGTGGCCTATGGTGCGGCAGTCCAGGCAGCCATCTTGTCTGGTGATCAGAGCGAGGAAATCAAGGAGGTCTTGCTCGTTGATGTAGCTCCTCTGTCCCTGGGTATCGAAACTGCAGGTGGTGCGATGACACCCCTCATCAAGAGGAATACAAGGATCCCAACCAAGGCAGCTAATGTCTTCACCACATACTCGGACAACCAACCAGGGGTGAGCATCCAGGTGTATGAAGGAGAGAGGGCTCTCACCAAAGACAACAACCGACTGGGACAGTTTGAGCTGACTGGCATTCCTCCAGCTCCAAGAGGTGTGCCAAAGATCGAAGTGACCTTTGACATCGACGCCAACGGCATCATGAATGTGACGGCCAAGGACCAGAGCACAGGTCGCAGCAACAAGATCACGATCACCAACGACGGTGGCCGTCTGTCCAAAGAAGACATCGATCGCATGGTCAACGATGCAGAGAGGTTCAAGGCTGAGGACGATCTCCAGCGGGAGAGAATCACTGCCAGGAACCAGCTGGAGAGCTACGCCTTTAGCGTCAAATCTGTCATCGATGAGCCATCCGCAAAGGAAAAACTGAGTCCTGAGGACAAGGAGACAGTCACCAAGGCTCTCGAGGAGGTCATTCGATGGCTGGATTCCAACTCCCTGGCAAGCAAGGAAGAGTTCACACACCAACTAGAGGAGCTTCAGAAGACGTGCTCACCAATCATGGCCAAGATGCATGCTGGGAATGGTCAACATAGTGGATCCCACGGCAGAAGCGGACCAACGGTTGAAGAGGTTGACTAAATACAACTTGTCAGGCAAGAATAACTCTTTTTGCTTATGATTGACTGGTGTGCATGCCAGAATGTTGTGTTTTAGTATGCATTGAAATTTGATTTAACTTGCCAAGTGTGGATTTGTGATAAAGTCATTTCGTTAGCACAGGTATTATTTTCTGCAGATCATATTACACTCTAATTCTAGTATTTTGGATGGTAATAGATGGGATACTAGGAAATGTTGGCCCTTAATATTGCACTTTTCCTTGTAATCCATGATGAATAAAACCATCATAATCACTATCTATACTCATTGTCTCTGTAAGGCATAAACTGTTAAAGCAATTACTGTATATTTAAACACAAGCCTGTGGGATTTCTGTGAGAATGCTTGTGCTTCAAAGAGCCTACAACAGCTGATCTATGTTTATTGCACATTTAGCAGACTAGACAAAATACAGAATTGTGTAATTACATGATAACATAATTATGTAAATACAGTAGCCTGTGAGTTGCATTGAAAATACAGAATACTCTGTTATATAAATGTAGCAGACAAAAAAACAACAAACAAACAAAAAACAAAACACACCAAAAAACTAAAAACAAAAATAGTGATTAGCTGCTAAACTGCTATTATAGTGGTAGTGTGTAGTTCATCTTATTGTCCAACATTCTGTTCTTACACAAACTTTGAAAAGATGTTTGTAGTGATTTTATTCCAATCTTGATATGGACTTACATTGGAATCAGTACACATGGATATTACTGTGCAGAGGGAACATACATGTATTCTATCAAAGAACATGGAATATTCAGCAAGACAGTGAATGAAGCATTGCATGAAAGTTTGTCTCTGATTGAATGAGAAAGGCTGATCTTCATGTCTTTGTCTCAAAATTCATGACTTTCCATTTTAAAGCAATTCAGCCGAAGCAATGGTTTAGAATTTTCAGCTTGAGCAGAGTTGATATGTTATAGCTGTCCTGGTTCTATCACATAATGGGTTACTTAATGTTCTTATGGAAAGGGACAACATGTACATTTGTTTGTTTGTTTTTGTGAGGCTATACACAGAGTAGTGATGATTGTAGTATAATAAAAAAAAGTCAATTATAGTAGTCAATAAGGATGTATTGTAAATGCATCGATACACAACAAAGAAGTTGAATTAAGATACGAAATATAATTATATATGTACATAAGTAGTGTGAAGCCCATAGGTTTCAAGTTTTTTAGAAAGGCGTGTGACCTGTGTGATTTTTGTTTTAATGTTGAGGGAGACTGCACAGAGTATAGTCTACTGTCATTTTCCACTCGTATGATGCACAGTGCATACGGTTGTAGCACTTGTCCATTGTAAATTTCATGCGCTGTCATAGTACTACGATTGGTACCAGAGTTTAACATACTTGTGATTGGAGTTTGTTATTCAAAGAATCAAAATCTTGTCTTGGTAGCATTTGTGACACATCAGTATGTTGTACACACTTGGTTGCAAATGCATTACAAGTATAACATGTATATACCTGTACTAGGACCAAGATCGGATATTATCAGATGTGCATGGAACATGATATTGATGCAGAGTGGTAGTATATCACAGTGTATAATAGCATGTAAAGTCCAGCAGTGCACTTTACATGTGCTTGCGTGTAGGCCTGTATAATAGCTAACATACATAAATTAGGTTTAAATTTGCAGATACTGAATTTGAATGTCACTGAGTAGAGTACTACCATACAGGCGTTCCAGACAAGATAATGGAACGATGTGAGTGCTATTACATGTATTGAATTTTATGCAAGAAAACTGGAATATACTGCTACGTAATATTATTCATATGGTATATGTGCCATTTATTTATTTTTTTTTTCTATAACCGGATTGCATTATTTTTCTGGAGGGCACTTCAGTTAAACTTTATGAAATGATTTGGTTGTAAGTGTTGTTGTTGTTTTTTTTTTCCAGCAAAACTGGTTCATACTGCTTCCTAAATAAGAGGAATCTTTGTTGATGTTTTTTTTTTTTTTTTTTCAGGATTGAATGTTTTCTGGTATAGGACACTCCAGTGAAGTTTTCCAAAATGTTCCATTAATGGTTTTTCATTAATTTATTTTTTTAAAGCTTTTATCCAGCAGACATGGTTTATAATGCTCCTTATTATTTATATAATATGTACCATAAACTAGTACATTACTTAGCATTTTCTGGATGATGTAATATGTGCTGGATAGCACCCATAGTTAAGATTTATGGAATGATTAGGTAGTTGTTATAGTGTTTTGGGCAAGAAAATTTCGTTGTACGTACTGTTGTCTTGTATTCTTTGGATGACATACGGTGTACCATAAAGTATAATAGTACAAAATAATGTACATTACTTTGCATTTTTCTGCATTGACTGTCTTCTGGTGGTCAGTTCAGTCAATTTTTCTGAAATGATTTGGTTGTTGTTTTGTTGTGCTTTGAGCAGCTAAACAGGTTTATGCAGCTTTCAAGTACATGTATTGTTTGATGGTGGTATGTACTCTGAAGATGGACATTTTGTTGCTTCTTGTTGGATTGAGAGTTTTCTGGAGGTCACTACCATCGAGTTTTCTGAAATGATTTTATTGTTGTTTTGTTATGCTTTGAGCAGCAAAACAGGTTTATGCAGCTCCCAAGTGTAATTATTCACAGCTTATGGTATGTACCCTAAAGAAGTACATTGCGTTGCTCTTTGTGGATGGAGCATTTTCTAGAGGTTACTCCAGTTATGTTTTATGAAGTGATTCGATAGTTATTTTGTTGTGCTTTGAGCAGCAAAACAGGTTTAGGCAGCTCATGGTGGTATGTACTCTGAAGAAGGACATTTTGTTACTTCTTTGTCACTGTTTGTAGATTTAGTGTTTTCTGGAGGTTACTCCATTCAAGTTTTCTGAAATTATTCAACTGTTGTTTTGTTGTGTTTTGCAAAGCAAAAAGGGTATATACCACTCCTTTGTATTATTTACTTGACATGTGCCATAAAATAGTACTGTGCTTTGTTAAAAAGAAACATGTTTAGAAGATACGTACCTTGAAATTTGAACTCTGGTTGCTGATAATTTGTATGTGACATATTTTTTTATTTATGCTTCTCTAGAAAGGGAGTATGTTATCAAAGTGTTGATATTAAATTGTATCTTGTCATGGAAATTTCTGCTGTCTCTGCTCCTCAATCATTTCAATGCAGTTCAATTCCTTAACTTTATTTTCGGTTTTCAAAGGGATATACAAAAGAAAGGTTGAATTGAGCATTGAATAACATATACAAGAAGTAAAAATAAATATGCTCATGCATGCATGTATATGATTAAAGGGATGGTACAGTATTGGTGGAGATGAGAATTGGGCTTTTAACTTTTTGCGAGATACCAAGAAAACACTTATGAAATAGTACAGGGCATACCATTTTAAGAGGAATTCAAAGTTTATTTCGTGAAAATCGGGTTTGGAAAGACTGAAAGATCTAAGAACAAAGTAAAACAAAGCGATCATAATAAACAGTGGGTCCCACATGTTATTAGAATTGCTCTGTTTTTTTAATATCTCGGCCATTTCAAAACCAATTTTCATCAAATAAACGTTTAATTCCTCATGGAATTACAAACTCTTTCATATTTCATAAGAGGTTTCTCATTATCTCACCAAAAAATATCAGAAACCTAAAATTAGGTCTCAACCAAAACTACACGATCCCTTAAAAAAAAATACACAACACACCCACCCACACACAATATGTATATACATATGTATATATATATATTATATATATATATATATATATATATATATATATATATAGACAGAAGTATTGGAAAAAGTTCACTCGGTTGACGGCAGGTTCATCCGTATTTTATTGCTACTCGGAGTTTCATGCCACCTTCATTTAGGGGCAATCATGCATCATCATCATCATCAGTGTATATATATATATATATATATATATATATATATATATATGATATATATGATATTCAATATATATCATAAATGTATAGAGATTGTTGAGCAATTGAACAATGTGAACAGTCATGTTGTTATATTGTTGATTGATACTGACTGTCCGCCATAACTGCTTCAATTCGTCTGTAGCTTACCATTAAAATATTTTGACATAAATCTGTTTTGTAGTGCAGTGTGTGTTAAAGTAGGTGAATCTGGTGGGTTGCAAGGTGATATTTGAGCATAAAAGATTGAAGGTGTACAGATGATGGGAAAGGAAGGCGAGGAAATCAAATGCATGTGTATTTGTAACTATATTACAGTACCAAAATTGTAAGAGTTTGGGTGTGTTCCCTTTTCGTTGTTTCAATCAAGCGCACCGTACACATTGGCCGTACTATGAATGTGTTTGCTTTTGTGTCTGCAAAGTGAATGCGTAGGCTTTATACATTATGTCTGTGAAAAAATGCAGTAATTCTGGGGGCGCTGTAACCGGACACGAACGAGCGGTTATGTATGCAGGCGATGTGTGTGTGTGTGTGTGTGTGTGTGTGTGTGTGTGTGTGTGTGTAGTTTATGAATGAACGTCTTTCATATGATATGGTATTATTATTCTCGTTATGGACAACATGAATTATGAAGAAAATAAGGAAAATTCAAGTTTTCATGAAAAGTACACATTTTGATTGGTACTTCTTGTTGAACACGTTGAGGGTACTTATTCCCCTTGACCGGAAGATCGGTCTGTATCTTGTCGTCGGGGATATATTCCGTGGAGACTACGTTTGGCTTCAGGGAATTATATATTCCCCCTGCTTTCTGAAAGAGCTAAGTAAAGTGAGCTTTCATGATGCTTTCCCATGAGTTGTCCAAAATAACGTCGTGACGTGTAGTAGTCTCCTTTCAATATGCAGGAACTTAAAAAAATAACTTTTGAACAGATTTTCTGATATTCCTCAATCTTTTACTGGTGCGTTCTACAAATATGTATCGCTGTTTTCGCTCAATCCACATTCTTTGGGCTTTGGGTTCCTTTAACGGTAACATGATTTCTCCTCAGTGACCTTCAGAAAGGGGTAAGCCAGGTGCTTTTATTATGCAATCTAGGAATATGAAAATATTTATGCTGAATTATTGTTCTCCCCCGAGTATGTCGGAGTCACCTCACCAACTCGACACATTTATTATAAGTCATACGCCCCATGAGTTCGATATTGGTAAAATGTTCATGATTCATTATACATCCCATAATTTTTTACCAATATCGAGTCAAAGATAGGCCCATGAGCTCGACACTAGGTAATAGGCCCATGATTCCGACACTATAGAAGATAAAAAAACAACAACAACACACCAAATGCCCATGAGTCCGACACTGGGCAGACAGGGGTCCACAAGCCCGACACTATAGGCGAAAGGGGCCCAAGAGACCGACGTTGCGTACCCATGATTCAATGAGTGTCGGACTCGTGGGCCAGTGATTTTATTCGCCCTTGTCGGACTCATGGACTGTTTTGCTGAGTGACGGACTCGTGGGCCTTACAGGCCCTACCTAGTGTCGAACTCTTGGGCTGTATTATGGAGTCGGACTCATGACGTGCACCCTATAATGGATGGGGGGGGGGGGGGGGGGCACGAATTCGTTATACATAGGCACTCTAATACACGAGCAATCCTCATAAATATATTATAAGCCTACAGCATATCTGTCTCTGCATGATACGAAAGTAAAGATACAATGGCACTTCACGTTTCAGACAGCGGTTAATTTTGAAATTATTGGTTGTTTTTCTTTTATAACGGAGATGCCATGGTCGGAGATAGTTAGGCTGTATGGTATAGGCCTACTTAGGGACGAGCTCGATCCTTGACTTCGTTGATTCGCATCTCCCCCCCCCCCCCCCAACACACACACACGTTCGACCCCTCCCCTCTGCAGGTAGCTGCGAATCAGCAACATACTCTCCGATTTTTCTTCATTATTAACAATGTTTTCTCCGCCTCCCATTGATATCTATGATGCATTGTCTATTCTCCGTCACCTTCCTTAATATGCACCTCAAAAATATCCGGAAAACCTTTGTAATGTATTTCATGCGGTCTTTAAAAAAAAAAAAAAAATCGGCCATCAGCTACAGCTCGTAATGTTTTCCAAGCGTAGTTCCAAGTCAATTATTTCAATTGGCGAGTAAGAAAAAACAACCTAAAATTGAACGAATAAACAATCAAACAAACACTGCAAAGCAAACATCAACAGTGCAGGCTCTCCCATCTGAAAAGATAAAGTACCGAGGTCATGGAGGTTCGAACAGGTATGCTCTAATGGGCGGGTTTATCGTTACCATTCAGATGCGCATGCGCACACCGTCTTCCAGCGAGGGCTGTCGGGGCTACATTACTCTTATCACTTCATTTGTACTTTACTTTACTGCCAGCGACCACAAGCGCAGACTTCTCCGGAAGGGTGTGTGTCGAGAAAGTCAGACAGCTCTCAACAGTCAGGCGAGTTTGTCACTATTGGCGATTTGGCTGTATCTCAACTCTGAGAGATTAATAGAATATCTTTAATTTAACATTTGTCAGCACAGTCTTGGCATTTACGCCCGTCTCGCAACACCATAGGACAAAATGGCACAGGGAAAAGCACCAGCTATTGGAATCGACCTGGGAACAACTTCCTCTTGCGTCGGTGTCTTCCGGAATGGCAAAGTCGAAATCATCGCCAACAACCAGGGAAACCGAACCACACCGAGCTACGTCGCCTTCACCGAGAAGGGAAAGCTGGTTGGAGACGCCGCCAAAGACCAGGCCACCATGTAAGCTACTAGACCTGCTCAGACTCATTGACACAGTTCTTTCTGATAATGTTACTGAACACAGTCAATTAGGACAGATTGGAAATATCAGAAAGGGAAAATGTCAATTGAACACAGAAGAAACCCTAAAATACCAATAACGAAAACTTCGGAATTAAAATTTTGAACAGATTGTCCAATTTTCCTAAAACTGTTCTTATGTAGGCCCTTCTTCTTCTTCTTCTTGCGTATGAGGCAGCGGCAACTAAATAATGTCCCTCAATTGTTGTAGCCAAGTTACAGTCTCAGGAGTAGGGTGTGTCAGGTCCATATAGTGGCCCTGAAGTCCGCTCGACGAAAGGTCATGTGCGCCGTGAATTTTGCGACCAGGTCGCGAAATTCGCGATTTGGGACGCCAAGTTCGTGACCGGGACGCGAATTACTCTCTTAATCAACCCACAAGATTATTATTACGTGCGTACTAGGGTGGTTCGATTGGTTAGCGTGCTGCATGCCTTTTATCAAAGATTCTAGTGTGTAGGATCTTTGCTTTCACAATGAAACGTTAGAGATATATTTAGCATCCTGTGGCGGGTGCAAGTAAAGACGTGCCATAGGACGATGATTATACTACATGGCGGAGATCGCTCAAAATATCAGCAGGCCTACTCTAAAAGGACAAGTCCACCTTCATATACATGTGGATTGTGTGAATACAACAATATTTGTAGAACAATTAGTGAAAGTTTGGGGAAAATCCGATAATTCGTTCAAAAGTTGTGAATTTTTAAAGTATCTACACAGTCGCTGCTGGATGAGAAGACTACTACAGTGTATGATTTCATCGGCGTACAACGATATAAAGAAAATAAAAAAAGAATTTCACAAAACTTAACTTTTTTTTTTGGATAAAGTGCACATTTCTTCGAATTGTTACTGACATATGTTAAAGGTAATATCATTCCCCCTGCCTTACGAAAGAAAGAAGTCAAGTGTTCTCTTGTTACGCGAGAAAAGCGAAAACATGTTGAATTCTCTTGATTCTTTATTTATATCGTTGTACACATGTGACACCACAAGCTATAGTAGTCTTCTCGTCCAGCTTTGAGTGAGCAGATACAATGTACTTCAAAAATTCATAACTTTTGAACGGATTGTCCGATTTCCCTCAAACTCTCACTGATGTGTTCTACTAATATTGCTGCATTCACTCAATCCACATGTATTGATTATGAAGGCGAACTTGTCCTTTAATGATGGAACTACACTGGAGGCGCGAGCTCGCTGAGGAAGAAAAGGGAAAGAACGAGTGGTTCGAATTCAACAAGAGGTCTTGCTCACCAATGAGCAAGGTTCTTTGAAAAAAGAAAGAAACACAGTCTAATGAGAGAAAGAAGATGAAGAAACGTATTATACGCGATAACACTATGCGAGTCGTCTCGATTATCCATAGACAAGACTTCTTAAATCAACTTGTTTAAAAGATATAATGTGAAGAACACAGACTTTCGAAACCAAAATAAAAAAGTCTCTTTTCATCCTCAATTCTAATACACCTGATACACTGCAGTCCGTCCGTTTATCTGTTCTAAACGAGTCGATTTACAATTTTTTTTTTAATTATGTATTTGTCTTCTCCTCCAGCTGACCAATCGAGTCAGCTGTCTTACATATTCGAAATCTTGCAGTCGTGTCTCTTTCTCAAAAAAAAAAGAAAAAAAAAAGGGACATGTCGACTTAATATACACACCAGCTACTCCGCCCGCCTTTGATCCAGAGCATGATAACTTGCAGAGTCAAAACAGCTTTTCTCGTTTTTCACGTGTAATGCTTTTCCGTGATGCTTTATAATCTACGGAGGACCCCCAAAAATGTTCTGCTCTGCATCACCTTATTGGCTCGTACTTAATGCACACGCTCATCATGTGCTGCACCCTAATACCACCCCTACTGGAAAAAACAACAACAACAACAACAAACAAACAAACAAACCCAAACACACAGTGCTTCACAGTGTGTTCACAATGTGATCACATTGTCGACTATATGTAAAAACGCTCGAATTTAACAGTGTGGAGTTGATTTCACACAGTGGTTTGGTTTTCGCAGAGTGTTCACATGGTAATGTTCTGTGTCACACTGTGAATTAATAATTTTACAATGTGTTCACACTGTTAAAACGCTTGAATTGAACAGTGTGAAGAGATTTCACAATGTGTTCACAATGTGTTCAGAATTGTGTTCACAATGTGTTCATATATTGTGTTCACAATGTGTACACACTGTGTTTCTCACACTGTGGGACACTGTGCCCTTTCCAGCAGGGACGAGAAGAACATGTAGGAGAACAATGGACACATGATGAAGTCATGCTAAACAGGAAGATTTTCAAAGACGGTAACTGATGATCGTGGCATTTCAGTACAAGTGTATCTGGCCACACAGAGCTCCCTTCCCCGTGCTAAAGCATATATCAACCTAACCGACTGTGTAACCGACTCCAGATCGTTCTTTTCCCTAATGTGGACCCGTGTAGACGGATATAACTTGTTTTGATTGAATAACAAAAGAAAACCCCCAATTAGACCTACAGATAAAACTCTATATTGTGAACACCGCAATGTGACTGATTGGATATGATTTTTTCAGTGAACATAATAAGAACTCCTTTAAGTTCTTTTTCAAAAGTAAAATCAATATTGAAGAAAGATTCCACGTATATTGGTCAATTCATATCATTTGGTCAAAATCAGAATCCTCCCGCCCTTCAAAAACGTATCAATATCAATTGATCAATGACAAACTTTAAATTATATTTTCTGAAATGTGTTGCCAAATTCTGATAAATACATGGTTAGGAGGCCCTTAATTTGCAACATACTGAACACCATTATGTGAACAATAAAGGGTTCAATATGGAGGAAAATGTTACTCTACCAAGTGAAATCCTGAAAATTAAAATTACGCAGATTGCTATTATGAGATACACATCCCTCCAAGCAACAGAAATGTTGAGCGGAACTTTGTGTGGTCGTACGTGGGCAACATTTCTAACCAGGCTAGCTGGATAAACAAAAAGGTTTGCCTTTGGATGAATGAATACCAAACTAACGCAATAAAGTCACTGAAGCACGTATGATGAAACAGCTTTAGTAACAATAACATTGTCGCGGTCACACGGCGTATCTCGCAAGACGAGAGTGCAATATTTCAGAATAAGACAGTATTAGCCGGGTTCACACGTACACCAATTAGCGGGATACAAATCTCGAGATTTGCATCGCGATCGTCATCCCGAGTTTTTTTTTTGCACGTGTGGACAGAAAAAACCCGAAAATTAGCGGGATAAGCATCGCGATGCTAATCCTAAGAAATCTTGCGCTGGTTCATCAATTAGCGGGATAATTGGCCCCGCGCTGGTACGTGTGAACGGTCGGGATTAGAATCTCGAGTTTTTATATCCCACCATGCAATGCGCACATCACAACAGCGAGGCCTCTGCGAAGGACAAAGGGAAGTGCGCGCAGGTAGTGATAGAGAAGGGCGCTGTGTGACCCAGTTTGCAGGCTTTGCTGTTATCTCTATCGGCAATTAGCGGGATAATTCGGTACGTGTGGACGCTCGCCAAATTAGCGGGATACCGATCGCGATCGCTATCCCGCTAATTTGGTACGTGTGGACGCTCGCAAAAAAACTCGAGATGTGGATCGCGATCGTCATCCCGCTATTTTGTACGTGTGAACCCGGCTATTGCGTGACAGGTTATCGATTTTGTAGTTTGAATAAACAACCTTAACCGTGACAATATGGAATCCCTCCAAGCAACAGAAATGTCGAGCGGAACTTTGTGTGGTTCTAAGTCGGCAAAATTTCTAACCAGGGGCGAGCTGGATGAACAAAAAGGTTTGCCTATGGTCATGGATGAATAATAAAACAACGCGATAAAGTCACCGAAGCACGTGATAGGGTGATATGATGATATGATGAAACAACTTTACTTACAATGATATTGTCACGGTCACACGGCGTATCTCGCAAGGCAAGAGTGGAATATTACAAAATAAGTATTGCATGAAAGATTATCTATTATGTAGTTGGAATAAACAACCTTAGCCATGACTATAATGGTATCCCTCCAGGCAACAGAAATGTCGAGCGGAACTTTTTGTGGTCCTAAGTGGGCAAAATTTCTAACCAGGCGAACTGGATGAACATACAGGTTTGCCTTTGGATGGATGAATACAAAAACAACCCGATAAAGTCACCGAAGCACGTATGGTGAAACAACTTAAGTAACAATGATATTGTCACGGTCACACGGCGTATTTCGCAAGGCAAGAGTGCAATATTACAAAATAAGTACTGCATGAAAGATTATCTATTTTGTAGTTGGAATAAACAACCTTAACTGTGCAATATGGCATATCCGCCTTTCAACCGTTTTTTTTTTTTTTTTTTTTGTGAGGTAACGCATTTTTTCTCAGTGTCCTCATAATGGCATAAATATAGGAAAAGCTAATCCAGGGGGTAGTGTAGGTAGTAACGAATTTCGCTTTCATTTGAGCTGTGTTTTGTGACGTCATAAATGCTACGTGTTCATATCAAACCTCTCTTTGTTTAAAACTGACACTAATATTGGCAACTCATTAAATTTCCTAGTTAAAATTAAGATTTTCACTGATTTTTCTCTCAATCTTATTGAGTCTACAAATTGCCCTCCATATTGTCTCGATTAAAGATGGCCCTTCCCTTTTGCATTCCTTCCCAAATAGCACAGAACAAGATATATTCAACCAGAATGATAAGACTATTGTAAATCTATAACATTTCTGTGATATCTTAAGGTTGTTAGCCGTTAAAATTCAAATAATGCACCAAACGCTCACCGTAACCAGGGAGGTGTCTCACCTCCCTGCCGTAACGTATTCTGTGAACTAGGCACAGCTGCATACATTAATCCTACTGTGGTTGTATGATAAAGTTTATACTTCGAACAACAGATATCCATTGTCAGAAAAGAATATCACGGCGCTAGTGTACTTTCGCACCTGTTTGTCAAACGACCTCCAAACAACCACAAACTCAGCCTGGTTTTTCAGTAACCTAAAATACCTCCATCTGAGTCTCCAAAGTCCACTTTTAGCGTTTACAAGTGTCGGAAAATCGTTGAAAAATCTTGATCGCTATCGCAGGAATTGCTGTTCGGTGCACACATACGAATTGGTCTGAATGTAGCGACACAGCGGCTTTCTCTATGGTGTCGTTGAAAAGCTAAAATTTGTTTTTTTTCCTTGTAATCGGCCAAGTTTTCTGTTAGCGGTTGTGGCAAAGTCTTCCGTTAGTGGTTGTAGATTCATGGCAGCGGTTGAGCATGTGCCTAGGTGTATACTGCCACTTATATAATTCTCTTTCTTTTCTTCTTTTATTTTCAGGTAGAATCTATTCCCCCTTCCTAGAAAATGTATTCTTTTTAAAGACACCATAGAAGAACATGCCGTGGTCACTGTGAGATAGCTACATTCAGATCAGCCTCCCTGTTCAGATCAATCGTGGTGCTCGCTGCTGTGCTGCCGTGTTTTGTACATCGTGGTGCGCTGTCTGCTCCTGTGTGCAACGCAGATCGCTGAGCGAGTAGCTGCGATCGAGATTATTCCGAGAGGTAGATAAATGACAAAATGGTAAAAATTCCATTTCTACTGGAGTTGAATCTCGCTCAGATGCAAGTATTTAGGTTACTGAATAACTAAGGTGAGTTTGTGCATGTTTGGAGGTCATTTGACAAACAGATGCGAAAGTACACTTGCGCCGCTTCTCTTACTTTGTTATCAATTGCAAATAACAACACACCACGACTAAGTGCATCACACAGGTCTGTAAAACTAGACTGGTATTTAGATTTGTAATTTTTGCAACTTGAGTTCGCAAAAATCATTCAAATCTTAACGGTCAATTTCACTAAACCAATAAAGACCCTCTTGAGTTCAAAATTTACAGGAGGTTTCCAAATAGTGTTTTCTTCAATACCTTAGTGTTCTCACCAATTTTTCAAAAATTGCGCACGCAAAAGGGATTGGCTGTCTTTAAAGTCAATGATTACAACCAGTTTCAATTGTCCTTTCTCCTCCATCAATGAGCAATAAAGTTAAGAAGTGTCAATAAATTTGATGAAGACAAGATGATATTAAAAAAACACACCCAAGAACAAACAAAACAAACCCCCAAAACACCAACAAACCCCAAAATTGCCCATGACTTCAATGGTATATGAGTTTTCGTTTCTTTCCCTTTGGACTCTTGTTTACAGGAATCCGAAAAACACAATCTTTGATGCTAAGCGATTAATCGGACGTCTGTTTGCCGATGGCGTTGTGGGCGATAACAAGGAGTTCTGGCCTTTCGCTGTTGTTGACCGCGACGGTAAAGCCATGTTTCAAGCAGAGTACATGGGAGAAACAAAGACCTTTGCCCCGGAAGAGATCAGCGCAATGGTTCTGACCAAGATGAAAGAAACAGCCGAGGCGTACCTTGGTCAGAAAGTTACCGATGCCGTCATCAGCGTGCCGGCCTATTTCAACGACGCTCAACGCCAGGCGACAATGGATGCTGGGGCGATTGCAGGTCTGAACGTCATGCGTCTAATCAACGAGCCAACAGCAGCGACCCTGGCGTACTGGCATAATCAGAATGTGGATGGGACGCGACATGTAATGATCTTCGACCTCGGAGGAGGAACATTTGATGTCTCTATTGTCACCATTGACGAAGGAATTTTTGAGGTTAAATCGACATCAGGGGATACCAATTTAGGTGGCGAGGACTTTGATAACCGGCTGATTACCCATCTGCTTTATGAATTCAAACGCAAACATAGCAAAGACCTTAGCTCCAGTCCACAGTCACTTAGTCGCCTTCGAACGGCAGCTGAGCAAGCGAAGAAAGATCTGTCGAGCATCACAGAGGCTAACATAGAGGTGGATTCTCTCTTCGAAGGAATCGACTTTAACTCCAGCGTCATCCGAGCTCGCTTCGAAGAGTTATGCTCAGATCTCTTCAAGTCTTGCATTAAGCCCGTAGAGAAAGCACTGGAGGATTCTAACCTCGAAAAAGGACAGATTGTATCCATTGTCATGATTGGAGGGTCGACCCGCATCCCAAAAGTACAGAAGCTTCTTATGGATTACTTCAGCGGCAAAGAACTGAACAAGTCCATCAATCCTGATGAAGCTGTGGCCTATGGTGCAGCAGTCCAGGCAGCCATCTTGTCTGGTGATCAGAGCGAGGGTATCCAGGATCTCTTACTCATTGACGTAGCTCCCCTGTCTCTGGGTATTGAAACTACTGGTGGCGTGATGACATCCCTCATCAAGAGAAATACTACTATTCCAACGACAAAAACTGAGACTTTCTCAACGTATGCAGACAACCAGCCAGCTGTACTCATTCAGATTTTCGAGGGAGAGCGGTCGATGACAAAGGACAACAACTTACTTGGGGGTTTCGAGGTAACCAATATTCGTCCTGCTCCGAAAGGGGTACCACAGATCGATGTGACCTTTGACATCGACGCCAATGGCATCTTGAACGTGACTGCAAAAGACAAGGACACTGATCGCACCAACAATGTCAGGTGTGTCAACAGCTGTGGCCGGCTCTCAAGGGAGGAGATTGACCGCATGGTCGGTGAGGCAGAGTAGAGAATGTATCGGGGCGTCTGCAGTGTGGGCGACGTAGAGGGCGTCCTTGAGATCCTCGTCCATGAGATGGCCGCCAACACACAGGCATAAAGGGCGGAATACCGTGCGCCAGTTTGACGAAATCCGAAAGATTTCCGAGTCAGTCACGTTACTTCTGCCCATTTGGGATTCCCAGTCTACATAACCTCCCAGCAAACAGGTCCACATTCGGCGACCTTTTCACCCAAAGTGGTGGACTCATACCAGGGCCACAGCCGAACGTTTTCAAAATTGTGTGTGTGTGTGGGGGGGGGGGGGGGGGGGGGCACTTCCGGGTTTCTTGAGCTCACAAGCAAAAAAAAAAAGAAAAGAAAAAGAACCTTCAGCTGATCTCTCCCCTTCCACTTCCGGTTTTTTTTTTTCAGCTGACAAGCAAAAAAAAAAAAAAAAGAAAAAAATCTTCAGCGCAATTACATAACCTTACCGCGATCATTTTCAAGATCTCCAGCTATTTGTTTTTAAAGCGCTTACGTACTTCCGGGTAGAAAAAAGTGTGTGTTTGGGGGTGGGGGGGGGGGGGGAGCGGTTCTACCGGCCATGCACATTACTGAAGAATTCGCCTATAGACTAGACAACCCATCGCCTCAGCCTCCCTACTCAGAGCTATAATTGCTCCTCAATATTACACAGAGTTTGATTGCAAAAAGACTTAATTATGTTTCTATCAGTTTCAATTATTTGCAATTAAACCTGAAAAAGAGAAGATATTGGATACTCTTATTTATAACTTCTAGAGTATTACAATAATTGAGGCATCTATCCAAAAGGATTTATTTTGCTCTAACTGACATAGGATTTACTTTAAGCGATCTGTGTTGCGATCGAACTCTTCATACATCCTTTAGTTAGCCATGTATTTATCAACACAGTGTGTGTTTTGTTATAGCAAATGATAGTGTCACCTTTTAAGAAAGCATATTAAACTTACATGAAAAGTCATTGACCATCTTAAGCAGGGTATCGGCCCCATGTCGTTTTGACAAGTTGAAAGTGAAAAGTAATCTAGGTTGATGGGATTTTTGTTTTGGATAGTCTTTCGGAGCATATTTGTTGTTGATGATTAAAGGGGAAATCCAGTCCAAATGCAAGTTAGCCTGATAAGAAAGAGTAAAACACTACGAGTTCAACGGTATAATTTTAATCGAAATCAGACGGAAAATAAGAAAGTTATGACATTTTGAAGTTTCGCTAATTTTTGGAGAAACAGTTCTTGAACAGTCAGTATGAATATGCAAATGACAAAGTTTTTATATCATTTCCTCACAACTTGCCATGTAGTTAATTCGTACATTAAATTGTGAAATTTCTAGTTTATAATTCAATCACATTTATGCCCGAGGCTCATATCCGGTATCATCAACCTGATCACTATTCTGAAGTTATTCAACCAGGAAAACGTCATGTTTAAGACTCCACTGAAAAACAAAACATTGAATTTTCATCATTTACACGATCAATTGAAAATTGTTAAGGTATGACATGGTTAGCTCCTCATTTGCATATTCATATCCACTGTACAAGAACTGTTTTGCATAAATAAGCAAAACTTCAAAATGTCATAACTTCCTTATTTTTTTTTATTTCAGTCTAATTTTTACCGTTGATCTCATAAGATTTTACTCTTTTTTAACAGACTGATTTATGTTTTATTATATATATATATCATATTAAGCGCAAAATGACTGCCATTTTTGTTCAGACTTCTGTAACTGTCTGTAGATTTGGTTTGAATTTGTATGTACCTCATTGTATCTATGATACCAGTTTAAAAGGTGATGGTTTAATATCTCTGTGTTTTTTCATATTCTGTTTTGTTATCCGTAATTATTGCAGTGGTATTCTGCTGCAAATGAAATGTATGAAATAATGAATGAAATATTCATATATATGTACATTGAGTACAAATAATTAAGTAGTCGCTTTGGAGCTGCGTGGTTTCAAATTATAGAATTAATAGATTGGACTTCCGTGGTTAACTGATCAAGCGTGTCCATCCCAACAATAATATTATTTCTATTTCTGTAGTTTTTTGATAATCGCTCTCTCCTGGCAGTCAAATAGAAGCGCAGTGATAGGATCAGCAATCAGACAGGGTAGGTGCACCCATGCATCATTACCCTTCAATTTTCTACACATGGCTGAACGGGGTCATCCCACAAGCCCGACACTTAAGAGTCTCACAGCCCTCGAGTCCTAGCCCACGAGTTCGACACTATGGGCAAATAAAGCCAGTGAGACCGACATTAGGTAAAGACAGTCCACGAGTTCGACAGGTACAACACGGGGTTTAATGTGTTGGTCTCGTGGACCTTGTTTGCTTGGTCATTAGTGTCGTACTCATGGGTTATGCGACTCGTGGGCTGTAAAACTCGTAAGCTGTATGACTCGTGGGTGTCGGTCTCGTGATGTGCACCCGCCTGAGTATCATATCCTAAAACAGTGATAACATACTGCTGTAAACATTTTGTATAGAATGATCTTTATAGGTTTACGAACGGATTATATCTATGATATCAGTTCAACGGGTCATGGCTGTTATCTCGTAGTATTAAAGATATACTTGCATATTGCTTTCATAATTTCAAATATCGTTTCTTCATGTCCGTTGTATACATGTTTTTGTCAACAGTCGTGAATGCTCATTACATTTGTACTCACTTCATTTTATTTAATTTCCAACACATATGATTACAACATTTGAATACACATAATAAAACAACAATGTAATGAAAACAAATGAAGAATAGTGATACATTTTTTTACATTATACTTGTCATGACAAATACTGAAAAAAAAAATGTTGGAAAAGGAGTCCCTTTGGGGTTTACCAACAATATCGAGTATGGTTTTGTATATGTACAATATTATAGGAAAGGGAGGGTCACCCTGTTCTATTTTGCCTAATTCAACTATACAGGACTCACCTATGGCAATACAAGTACACCTATGGCAATATACAAATGTTTATATCAGTGATTGCATTATAAGGCTATAGCTATAGCCGAGGACATTTAGACTGGTTCGACTGTACCTAATATAGGTGGCTATGCTACTACCTGAAAAAAGTGTATTTTTAGTTTTATAAAAGGATGAAGCAGATCCTTGTAGTCGAAAGATTTTGAAGTGTATTTAGAATTTTGAATTCCACGGCAACCATAATTTTCGGTACTGTAGTAAATAAAACGAATGAAATTTCGCACGGTCACCATCGTGACGTGATGTTAACTGGTAATGACTGTTATGTGCTATGCGGAGTAAATGCCTTGTCACGTGTATGCTCTCATTTAATTAGGAATAGCTTCATCATTTTATGATGTAATTATTATATTGGGTACCTCTAAGCTCTCTGTTTGTTCCTAGAAGGTGAGTCTATTTTGTATATTAGTTCATCAGCTGTTTGAAGTTATATTAAGGGTTATCATAATGGTGGTATTTAAAAAAAATGAAAACCTGAGCATGTTTATTGTTTATGCTCGGGGGATATTTTCAAGTTTGGATTTAGATTATCAGATGATCACTTCCAAGAGTGGAATTTTTAGCTGATATATATAGTCATCGGCTGTTGCTATACTCTGCCTTTGCATGCCATGTCATCGACCGGTATCAGTATTTCACGGTTGCTGTGTATAAGTCCTATACAGGGTGGCCCAGAAAGAACGGAACACGTAAGATCTTTAATTTCACCAATATTGTTGCAAATATGTCATTATTTTACATATTACTGAAAAGACCATTCTTTTTCCAATACAATGACACCAAATTCTCAAATTTGGGTTTATGTGTTATGATTCTAGGACCATTTTTGTCAACCCTTGCAATTTTCAAAATGTGATCATTTTGCACTTTCAGAGATACCGAAACAAGCGACAATTCGGCTTGTCATAGAACCAGTAGCGTTCACAATGTGTGGAATGTGGAGCGGACAATGACAATCACACCGTTCACCCCACAGAACTCGTAAGAGTTCTGTGGTTCACCCCATATTCCACACACTGTGAATGCTACTGGTTCTATGACAAGCCGAATTGTCGCTGATTTTGGTATCGCTGAGAGTTCAAAATTATCACATTTTGAAAATTGCAAGGGTTGACAAAATTGGTCCTAAAATCATAACGCATTAACCAAAATTAAAGAACTTGTTGTCATTCTATTGGACAAAGAATTGCCTTTCCAATAGTATGCAAGTAATGATATATTTGCAACGATATTGCTGAAATTAAAGATCGTAGGTGTTTTGTTCTTTTTGAGCCACGCTGTATACATTGGGCCGAATGCATAAAACAAGCAATTGCATGTAAGCAATATCTTCAAGCAAAAGCACAAGCTCGTCTAGCAAAAGGTCTAGCTCATGCAACTGCTTAAATCCATATATCATAACCTTTTGCTTGTCCAGCACAAGCTATTGTTTGCGTTTTCAACAAAAGGGACGTGCGAACACAAGAACAAAGACGAGTGTGACAGCATGTATTTGGAAGGGCGTGTGTGTGTAGAAACATTTCCTGATATAGCAAAGGAGCTATGAAATGACGCTCATAATGCACACACAGACGCACACACACAGCTATGCACACACACGTACTTGCTGACGCCTCTCACTGCTTATACTATAGTAGCCCGGATCTGCCAGATTGCACGTTAAAAGAGGTCTCCTTGCTCTCCACCGAATCGGACATCCTACCTGTTTTCCATCACATTTTGCGTGCTAACCACTGGACATTCCCGTTGTTGAAACGGAAAAGTTTCTTACATTACTTAGGAGTAATTTCATGTGGATTTATACCACTCCTGCACAAGTGTGGTCTTTCTTTTATGAATATGAAAATGATACTTAAAAGGGAACGTCCCAATTAAGGTCAAGCTCATTTTCTTCGTCTTCTGGTTCAGTCTGCCTCTTTCAAACTTGATGATTCTTGCAAACTTTGGATGTGTGTGAGTGTGTGGGTGAAACCTAGTGGTTGAGGTGCGTGGTGCAGAGTATATACACGGTGCAAGTAAATACAGTCCAGGGACTAGAATATCCATTGCCTTCCGTCAGTCCATGGCGGAAGGCTTCCAGTGATGGTGCGGTTACAGTACTCAGTGGGAGGATTCCATGTTCTCAGTGTTCTGGGGAAGAAGGACATTTTGTGATGTTCTGTTCTGGAGCGGGGAATGACATAGCCTTGTGCATGGAGAGCTCTTGTAGGTGCGGCAACTGGAGTGATGTAGGACTGGGTTGGGAAGTTTATGCAATGGTGGTGGAGTTTGTACATCATTATGAGTCCATGAACTCTTCTCTTTGTTGTTGAAGGGAAGGCCATTGTAGCTCTTCCAGCATGGATTGCACATTAGACGTGTTGTGATATCTGTTCAGTGTGAATCTGGCTGTACGTCGTTAAACCATTTCTATGGTGGTTGCTCTTGCTTGTGGAAGGGTCCCACACTGTAGCTCCATATTCCACAAGAGGGCGGACGAGAGTCTTGTAGGCTGCTGTTTTCAGTTCAGGGGAGTTGATACGCAGGTTGCGTCGGAGGAAGGCAAGAGTGTTGTTGGTTTTTTGACAGATGTTGTTGATGTGTTTGTTCCATTTCAGGTCATATGTAATTGTGATTCCCAGATATTTTGTTGAGTTGACAGATCTAAGGGGAGTGTTGTTCAGAGTGTATTGGTGCTGTATCTTCTTCCTTTTTCTGAAGATGGTTATCACCTCGCGTTTTTGTGAGTTCAGCTCTATCATCCACGTGGAAGCCCATTCTCCCAACCTGGTGAGGTCATCCTGGAGCTGTTGCGCTTGACGTTGGTTCTCAATGGTGAGGTAGACGATGGCATCATCCGCAAAGAGCCGTACTGTTGAAGAGAGCTTGTCAGGTAAGTCATTGATGTAGTGGAGGAAGAGGCGTGGGCCCAGAACAGATCCCTGTGGAACACCTGAGTCGACATCGACAGGAGATGATTTATGGTTTAAGACGACTTGCTGGCTTCGATGAAGGAGGAAGTTGGAGATCCATTGAAGGATTTTGCCTCTCACTCCATACAAGTCCAATTTTTGAAGAAGTCTCTGATGAACTACTTTGTCAAATGCCTAGCTGAAGTCCAAAATCAAGACATTAGTCTGCCGGCCCTGATCCAAGTTGTTGTGGAGGTCACTGATGAAACCCAGGAGTTGGAGCTCACAGCATTTGTTTTGTTGGAACCCGTATTGCAGTGGGAAGAGGATGTTCTGTTCATCTGAATTCCTCATGATGTTGGTGGCAAGTACATGTTCCATCATTTTGCAGGCAATGCAGGTCAGTGATATGGGTCGATAGTTGGAGGGGTCCAGTCTGTCACCTTTCTTGAAGATAGGGACGAAATATGCCCGACGCCAGTCTTCAGGTACCTTGCCGGTTTCATATGATACCTTGTAGATTTTGCATAGGATGGGTGCGATTGTACTGGAAAGCTGCTTTAGGACTTGAGGTGTGATACCATCGGGTCCTGGTGCCTTGTGTGGCTTGAGCTCGGTGAGCATTTTCTATATTCCATGTACCTTGAATTCAATGTCAGCCATGTCTGTATAAGGAAATGTGTCAGGCACGACGTCAGGCGGGATTTGGATCTCCCTGGTGAATGCCTTCTTGAACTGCCTGTTCAGTGCTTCTGCCTTTTCGTTTGGATCTGACAGGGTCACTCCATTTGCTTTCAGTGTGGTAATACCAGTGTGGTCCGTTCTGTTGTGTTTGATGAACCTCCAGAAACGCTTTGTACACTCAAGCTTCCTAGAGGAGGTGCCACTATCGACATTGTCATCGATTGCGAAAATTGACTCAAGATAGTTCCAATAGGACTTCCTGAATTCTGCCTGTAGTTTGTGTTTGAGATTACGGAGATTCTCTTCCATAGTGAAATGGGATAGGGCCATTACGTTTTCTCTTGATGTCTCGGCATTTCTTACTTAGTCGGTCACGTTTTTTGATTAGTCGTCTGACAGTACTGGTAATCCATGGTAAGTTGTCTTTCTTCGGGGTTGTTTTGGGGGGAATGAATTCTTCAATGCCCTTTTCTACTCTCAACTTGAAAATCTGCCAAAGGTCGTCAGCAGAGGCTGAATGTAGCTTGGATGCTATCTCATCAACTTCTTTCATAAGCTCTCCAAATTGCTCCCAATCTGCTTCTTTGTAGAGTAGTACTTTTCTTCTTTTCTGCTGTCTTCTGTTTGGTTTCACGTTAATGGTGACAAGAGGACAATCATGATCAGACACTCCAGGAACAATGGTGACATTGGTGCCCACTGTTGGGTTGGTAGTGAGTACAAGGCCTAATACATTCTGGCCTCTGGTTGGCTCTGTGACTAGTTGGAGTGAGACCATGGTCGCCTATGAGTGAACCAAACTCGTGGTGCAATGTTGGATGGTTGCATTTGACGATCGTCTTGTCTTTCCAGTTCCATCCAGGAAGGTTGAAATCCCCTGCAATTACAACCATGTGGGAAGGGCTCAGCCTGGAAAGTGAGTGGCCAAGTTCTATTAGGCTGGCCTCATCGCCTTCGTGGGGTCTGTAATATGCTGCAATACGCAGAGTTTTTGCTCCAGCCATGTCGATCTTGCACCAGAGAATTTCACACTCTGTCTCTAGTTCAAATTCCCTCACTGCAAGCAGATCCTTTTTTGAGGCAATGAATACACCACCATGAGAGTCATTAGGGCGATCTCTTCGCTCAACATTGTACTGCTCTGTTGGGAAAACTTCATTACTGTTGATGTCATCAGACAGCCATGACTCTGTTCCGATAATGATATCCGGGTCATGCTCTTGTGCTATAATACTGAGAATGCTTCCTTCTTTGCTCTAATACTCTGACAGTTTACGTTGAGTAGTTTCAGAGATCTACAACTACTATGTTTTGTCCTGGGGTCCTGCTTCTTCTTTGGGTCAGTTGGAGATGATGTCAATTTTGGTGAACCCAAGGAGGACACTTCTGACGGATCAGCTTGGGAGAGATGTATTTCCTGCTTGCTGATATTAGCCTCATTGTTAATAGTAGAGTCATTTACGCCAGATGAGCTTAAGATATCAAAGGAGTTCTGACACCTAAGACCTGTATGATCCAACATATTTGACATTCCAATGTTGTGCATCCCACATGCATTGCAAATCCAAAACGATGGACCTGTTCCCTAGGTCCCTGTATTCTGTGGAGTTAACTTGACCACACTAAGCATGGAACCACTGCTCACAATATCCTTCACACTGTATGCCATCTGATTTCCAAGTTACGGCTTTCTTGCAAACTCCACATGGGTACTTGGGTTTCCTAGGCATGGTTACTGCATTTCATATACTCTAGATGGAGGATGTTTGATATCACAGATAAAATATATGCCCTTTACTCAATGAGACACGTACTCTTGTTGACCGTCACTTGACCTTGGCATTGCATTCCAATAGAACTTCGGTAGGCCTAGTGCCTAGTGGTGATGTTGAAATAAGCTCCAGTTGCAAAGTACTCCATGACAAATCCAAAACTACAATCAAAATTTCACCAATCAAATAAGCAGATACTCACAGGATCACTCTAGATGAGGTAGGGATCCTAACTGTATACAACTGTGCACATCTGGTACACAAAATAATCTGGCTTATGCAAAATTCCAGTGTTGGGTTGTGTTTTCCAATCACGACATCAGAGACATGTGGTTGGACTACAGCTCCAGTAGTAGCGCACTCTCATGACAGGTCCAAAATTCCTGACAGATTTTCACCGATGAAATTACTAAATATACTCACAGAAATCACTTAAGATGTAGCTAAGTATCTAATGTGCACAACAGGTAAAAATCAAATCCAGAATTTTTCCTCGGAAAATCGATGAAAAGGGATTTTCCAATAGACTCCAGCACCAGCACCAGCACCAGCACCAGCACCATACACTCCAGCACCAGCACCAAGAACTTGGAAAATCGTAAGCAATTGCTAGCAAGAACAAGCAAAAGGTATCTTTTATGCATTCGTTTTTAAGCAATTCCCTTACGAAAAAGTCCTGTGGTACTCCTGTGGTAATTACCACAGGACGGTACCACAGGACAGTACCACAGGACAGTACCACAGGAATTGTCCTGTGGTATTTTGGGACATACCACAGGACAGTACCACAGGAATTCCTGTGGTATTTTGGGACGTACCACAGGGCAGTACCACAGGAAATCCTGTGGTATTTTGGGACGTACCACAGGGCAGTACCACAGGACTAGTACCACAGAAGAGTACCACAGGAACTGTCCTGTGGTATTTTGGGACAGTACCACAGGACAGTACCACAGGTCGATCATTACCACACAGCATTACCACAGGGCAGTACCACACAGCATTTCCATGGTACCACAGGAGAGTACCACACAGGATAGATCTAGAAAAAAAAATCTGGGAGAATTTTAGTCACATATCAAGGAATATTCCTGATAGGTGAGTGATGGATTTCAGGATAAAAATGGCCCTACATAATAACCTGTCCTACTCCTAACATATAACCTCAAACGAGAGTCTAATGGCCAAGTGCCAATCTAGTCCTATTAAGGCATGGTTACTAACTCGATTATACTTTGTTATCAAGATATGAAATTACACTTTCATAACAATATCTATAATATTGGGAATAACATAACATAATTAGACAATCTTTCATAAAGTTCAAAGTAAGTTCCATCATTAATACATTGACTTTTTAAGTCATATATTTTCTAAAATCTAGAGTGCTTTCTATGAATATTCATGAGCTATGTAAAAATTTGTACCACAGGAGTACCACAGGAGTACCACAGGAGTACCGTACCACAGAAGTCCTTATGAAATTTCTTATGCTTTACATCAGCACTTTCACTAAATAGGTAATACTGTAGGAGTATAGGACAGGATAAGTAATGGCAAATCAATTGCTATAATTCACAGCATAACTCATCTATCAATTAATTGAGGAATATTATGTGCTTTTCTGTTTGTACTTTTATAATAAATTTCAGTAGATTCTGCCTTACAATTTTCCTGTGTGGTACTCCTGTGTGGTACTGCTGTATGATATTCTCCTGATGTGATAGTCCTCTGGTATTAAATGTTAAGAAAAAAATATATCCTGTAGCATTTTTCTGTGGTACTGTGGTACTTCTGTGTCGTACTGTCCTGTGGTACGTCCCAAAATACCACAGGACAAGTCATGTGGTACTGTCCAGTGGTACGGGTACTATCCTGTGGTACTTTCCTGTGGTACTGCTCTGTGGTACTGTCCTGTGGTACGTCCCAAAATACCACAGGACAAGTCATGTGGTACTGTCCTGTGGTACTATCCTGTGGTACTGTCCTGTGGAACTGCCCTCTGGTGCTGTCCTGTGGTACGTCCCAAAATACCACAGGACAAGTCGTGTGGTACTGTCATGTGGTACTATCCTGTGGTACTTTCCTGTGGTACTGCCCTCTGGTACTGCCCTGTTTTACTGTCCTGTGGTACGTCCCAAAATACCACAGGACAAGTCGTGAGGTACTGTCCTGTGGTAATATCCTGTGGTACTGTCCTGTGGTACTGTCCTGTGGTACGTCCCAAAATACAACAGGACAATTCCTGCGGTACTGTCCTGTGGTATGTCCCAAAATACCACAGGACAAGTCGTGTGGTACTGTCCTGTGGTACTATCCTGTGGTACTTTCCTGTGGTTCTGCCCTGTGGTACTGTCCTGTGGTATTATCCTGTGGTACTTTCCTGTGGTACTGTCCTTTGGTACTGCCCTGTGATACTGTCCTGTGGTACGTCCCAAAATACCAGAGGACAAGTCGTGAGGTACACTGTCCTGTGGTAATATCCTGTGGTACTGTCCTGTGGTACGTCCCAAAATACCACAGGACAAGTCGTGTGGTACTGTCCTGTGGTACTGCCCTGTGGTGCTGTCCTGTGGTACGTCCCAAAATACCACAGGACAAGTCGTGAGGTACTGTCCTGTGGTAATATCCTGTGGTACTGTCCTGTGGTACTGTCCTGTGGTATGTCCCAAAATACCACAGGACAATTCCTGTGGTACGGTCCTGTGGTACTATCCTGTGGTACTTTCCTGTGGTACTGTCCTGTGGAACTGCCCTGTGGTACTCTCCTGTGGTTCATCCTAAAATACCACAGAACAAGTCGTGTGGTGCTGTACTGTGGTACTATCTTTTGGTACTTTCCTGTTGTACTCTCCTGTGGTACGTCCCAAAATACCACAGGACAATTTGTGTGTATACTGTCTTGTGGTACTGTCCTGTGGTACTTTCCTGTGGTAATGTCCTGTGGTATTGCCCTGTGGTACATCCCAGAGTACCACACGAGCCTGTGACACAGTACCACACAGTTCCTGTGTTAACATATATTTGTGTGGTACTTTGTGTGGTACCAACCAGTACCACAGGGAGTACCACATGAGCCTGTAAAACAGTACCACACAGTTCCTGTGGTAACATTTATTTATGTGGTACATTGTGTGGTACTGACAAGTATTACAGGGAGTACCCTACAAGCCTGTGGTACAGTACCACACAGTTCCTGTGGTAACATTACAAGTGTGTGGTACATTGTGCGGTACCGACAAGTACCACAGGGAGTACCACATGACTTTTTTGTTAGGGAAATGATTGGTCTCTCAGCAATTGCTTGCGGGCAGCAAGCAATTGCTTGTGCTTGCTAGCAAAAGCTTCCGCTCGCAAGCCATTGCTTGTTTTTATGTATACGGATTCAAGTACAAAGCTAGCATAAGGAATTGCTAGCGTTTATGCATCCGGCCCATTATCATCTACAGATTAGTTGCACAATAGAGATCGACATTCTAAAGATTCTGATCAATAAAACCATAATTTCCGCATACGATATTCAGTCTCTTTGGACAGTCATTATTTAAAGTGCAGTGACAAGTGCAGTTTGATTGCACACGATAGGTAGCCTATTTATAGGCCTATAATCCATCGTTGCCGTTGAAATACGTCACCCATTGTGACTGATCACCATTTCTTGTAAATGCAATGATGATTGCCTGAATTTTTTTTTTGAATTCAGTGTATCTCCTCTTTGATTTTTGACATTTTTGTGTAATGGCCTGACCGTCAGCCTAAACTAACACTGAGATACGCGAAGATGATTATGGGTGACGTCGTTATTCCGAAGGTATATGTCACTCTGAAACTCAAATTCCCAACACCTAGATATGTGGTAGTGAAAAAGAGTTCGCTATTCTGAACATTTTGTGCCGTTGTTCCGAAGGTTTGTTAATCCAAAATGAAAAGAAGGTGTGTACAAACGGGTCTTCGGTACTATAAACCTTATAGTAGTCCATTTTCGGATCATCGAACCTATAATTTCACTCTTTCATTAAGAAACTTTCGGAATAACAAGACGTATCTCATTGTCGGGTTTGGAAATTCAAGGATCACTCGAAGATTTTGGAGTGATCCCTGAGGTCACTTCAAAATGAGTGAAAATGAACATTTTCACTCAAAATTTACCCCAATTTCACTCTAAATTCACTCTTTTTTAAAATTCGCTCCTTTAAGAGTGAATAATTATGTTCACTCGATCTTTTTTAGAGAGTAGATCAGTTTAATGAGATAACTTTGGCCCAAATTGCTTCAAACAAGCAATCTATTGGAATTTATACCAAAATGAAAAAAAAAATGGATGAGCGCGAGCAACGCTGGACAGAAATCTATGTACTAACAGATGAAGGTCAAATTATGAATGCTCATTGAAACTTTGTTGTTTTTCAACTGAAAGGCTTAATTTTCTTGCGAGAAGATAATAACAGCTCCAAAATTCTATTGCGCATTGTATTTTGTACCATTTCTAGATTTAGTGGTGAACGCGGCTAACATGCACAGAGAAAAAAATGCGACAAGTTGAAAAGTGCCTTTTCTTTCCTGGAGAAATGCCCAACTCTGAGTGTAGTGAAACACCTGTCTATAGCCGGCTGGTATGAGGGAGTCTAATGGCCGCTATATAGTTGTTTAAATCACATTGGCGAGGGAAGAATGGCCATAGAAACCATATCATCTGGCACAAAATGCACTCTGGTGGGGATGTTCGGGCGCATGAAGTGTGGGATGACTAACAGCTGATTGTAAAGGACGTAGAGGGTTTCACCTGATGCGACAAAATTAACGATGGCTGTAATTTTTTGACCTAGGCGTATAGGAAGCCAAATGGCTTCAAAACCGGAGTAAAACAGCATATTCTGGTCGACAACTCTGATAAAGTACCCTCCTGTTTATGAAGAAATAGAGAGAAAGAAAATTATTAGGGTGTATGTAAACTGAACGTTGTAAATACGAATAAACTGTGAAATAATAAAAAAATAAAAATTGCGAAATGTCTAACTTCATTACAATGTCCCTTGGTTTTCCATTCGCAAAGTAACCCTGACAACTATTTAAAACCGCTATAAGAAAAGTTCCGACGGATTGATGACATCTTTTTTATGTTTATATTGAAGAAAAACATGACATACAAACAAGAACAAAACAGTGCATGCATTATAACTTGATACAATCAAACAACACTTTGCACATTAAACATGAACTCACTAAAGTTGATATCAAGATTACAAGGCAGTGTTATATTCTGTTTTTTTTTCTTGTTTCACACGAATATAAGAGATCAGTGCAGTGAGGGAAAGAGGGTTTAACCTTTTGGAATTTACAGCGACATATATCATGAACAATTTTATGCAGAGCAGAAAGATGGCATATTCCTACATCTAATGCAGTCGACATGGGAGTGATATCTGAGTCGATTACGAGCAAACTGCAGATTCGGCAGTCTCCCTAACTCCGGTGGTCATCCGTACATCATGTGCGGTGCCGATTTTATTTATTTATTTATCTATTTCTGGAAAAGGGGCACTAGGGCGCACTTGGGGGGGGGGGATTCGAAAATAGTAGAAAAAATAATGAAGTCTTTCAGTATTTTTCCCCGAAATGTATTTAATCACGGGCGTTGTTTTAAATTATGTCCCAAATAATCGTGGAATAGCTAGGGCTCCGAACCATTCCGAAACAGGGGTACTGGGACTCAGAGTCTGCCATTAAGTTTACACTGTCTATGGTTTGCTGCAAAGCATGCCGGACTAGCTTTCTTTTTGCATGCGACATTTCGCAACATGCAATGCACTGCACGCACGTGCAATATCATTGTCTCGCTATGAAAAACTCAAAACCCAAGACAAACAAACAAACAAATGAAAAATGACACTTGTGATAGCGGGCTTTTTAAACTTATTTTGCTGGCTTCCCTTCCAAAGGCCCGTGATTGGGGGGGGGGGGTGGGCAAAATCCAAACCTATGTCCATTATTAAATCGGATTTCTCTAAGAATCAATAGCATGCATAATGTATATGGTTGACTGCCTGAGTTGTTATTCTTTTTTTTTTTGGGGGGGGGGGGGGGCGTTCGCCTCATTAATAATTTTTCTAATGATGGTTGTAGATACCTTGACAACGACACGTCACACACTATATGCTTACAAAGATAAATTATGTCATTGCAACAATAAAAGCAATTTCTCGAAATATGAAATACAGAGATAATATCAATGCAACAATAAAACGTTTACCTGTGATTTCAAATTTGCCGTAAAAGTCAAAGACCGCCTCTTCTTTCGTTCCACCTTGGAATGTTTTGCGGAATATCTTTCCATCTATAGACCAATAGAGGTACCTGAATCAGGATATTGAAGGTTAAAAACAACATTATCCCATCATACAATTCAGATGTAAATAATTATTTGAGAAGAAATAAAGAAAAACAAAACAGAAGTACAGAACTCATAGATAAGTTACTTTCTTCAAAGCATGAAAATAACACAAAATGTCATAAGTCTACTTTTTGCATTCCAAATAACAAAATCATTATGTTACGCGTCTTGAAAATAAAAATACCCACTGCAACGCAAGGCACGTTGAACTCGAACAACAAAAAACAGCTTAAAATTGTGATTGCAGGTTGTCGGACAACAAAAATGCATGGGGGAAAATATACATGCATTATGAAAATGCACATCATGGCCCGTGTGGGTGAGTGTATCTATACGCGTGCGCGAGCGCTTTGTTATGTGTGTGTGCGCGTGCGTGTGTGAGAGTGTGTGTTTATTCGTGTGTGTATTTTCTCCATGGCATATACTCCTACAACATTGCTACCACAAAATATCTGGAAGTTAGTCCAAGCAGTTCTACCCACCAATTAAAAGGGGCCCTGTTGTCAAATGCATGTTGATTTGTGTTGATTGAGTGTTGAGGGTATCATAAATCAACACATATCAACATGCATTTGGATTTCAGGGCCTCTTTAACATAACCCTAAGCCTAAGCCTCACATCAAACTAACCTAACACCCTATAGTATCATAACCCCAACTCTTATCCAGTAAGTCCAGTAAGACCGGATAAATTGTTGCAGGAGCAAAATGTCGTGTCACCTTCATGAAGAAAGTTTTTTTTTTGTTTTGTTTTGCTTTATGCTGGTTTTTCTTTTTTTCCTCCTCGGGTTAGGCCTATCTTTATTTGAGGGGTTATTTCTTTCTTTGTTTGTTAACAAGATAAGATGGTTACAGCTCGTTATTCCGAAGGTTCGTTATTCCGCAGGCTCTTTAATCCAAAGATTTGTTATTCCGAAGGTTCATTGTTCCGAATTTCATTTTCGGATTTCGGAATAACGCCACAAATATTCGGAATAACGAACCCTTTTTCATTTTCGGATCAACAAACCTCTAGGTATAGGGAATTTGTGTGTTTCGGATTAACGACCCTTCGGAATAATGACCCTTCGGGATAGCGAACCTTCGGAATAACGAACAGCACCCGATTAAACAGAACCTACCCTTCTGTATCATCCACAGACAAGCTTCCAGTTCTTTTCGGGATCTGGGTAAATTCCCCGCGAGACGTCATAGTCTCCAAAGAAATGCGACTTATGCCACACTCCCCGAATTCACAGGAAGAGAGGAAGATGAGACGGGTGTTTGCAGAAATAGCAATGTGAATACCACGATGAGCTGAAATGTAGACAACCGTATTTTTCATGAAAGGAGACATTCGGATGATTTTCACATTTTTACATTTAATTTTGAACAACAATAAGTTAATACAGTGAGTATACAGGGATTCAGAATTTAAAGTAATTGCGATGAGAATAAGAATGCATTCAAAATTTATAACAAATGCAATGAACAAGGATGATGACATGGCAGCCTCACCGCAAGAATGCATGAGTTGGGGCTCAAGGAAACAGAACAAAAGAAGAAGGTATGCATACATTCTACGCAGTTGAACTTGTCAAACAAGCGGTATTGTAATGGAATAATACACCGTTATAGTCCATGGGCCAGGCCAGATATTGGTACCATCTGAGGTGGCAAAACCTTTTTGGTGTCATTTTGTTTGTCGGGCATAGATATGCTTGTCAAGCTATGATAGCATTTCCAAATGAGTAGCTTAGTCATAGTAAATGAATTTTTAACCAATTTGGCAGCCTCGTTGTTATATCCCTATACTTCTGAATCGAAACTAACCGCTATACAAAGAAGAGCACTGTCTTCTGTATGTTCCATAGAGCTGTAAAATGCAGCTCTATGGTATGTTCACACGTGTTCTATTGTAAACACGGTGCGCTTAGTCTTTATTCAAGGCAGCGAAGGGAATATCCAAAGGTTATGATGTCCACAGCGTTTAGTCTTTATTCTAGACGGCGAAGGGAATATCCGAAGCGTATGATACAGTGTATATCCTTTTATCTAAATACAACAACAACAACAAAAGCAATTCCTCGTGAATTTTACCGTATCTTTCAATTATTTATCATTTTCCAGCGAAAACGCTACGGTGAAAACGCTGATACCACGCCAATGTCGCTTTATTTCCCTCCAACAATATAAGATAATGCAAAAACAATATACCGGTACACTACGATACATTATAATGCATGATATTGTAAATGAACAGAGTGATTTTTGTTTAAAACTGATGTATTTGTTGATAGGGTAGTATAAAAACAGTATAGATAATCCCTTTTTTGAGGAACTTTCGATATGATAACGGTACATTGGTCAAGATAAAGACTAAGCGCACCGCGTGACAGCTGTAGACATCATATTAAACCCTTTGGATATTCCCTTCGCTGCCTTGAATAAAGACTAAGCGCACCGCGTTTACAACTACAGAACACCTGCGGACATACAGGCAGTGCTCTTCTTTCTATAGCGGTTTACTACAGTTTCGATTCAGAAGTATAGGGATATAAAAACGAGACCAAATTGGTTAAAAATTCATTTATTATCACTAAGCTACTCATTTGGAAATGCTATCATAGCTTGATAAGCATATCTATGCCCGACAAACAAACTGACACCAAAAAGGTTGTGCCACCTCAGATGGTACTAACAACCCATTTTTCGGGTCTTGGCCCATTGACGAATACATCTGAAATACGTGAGGCTCCTATGTCATCAACATTACGTCATCAACGACGCGACGCAGGGAAGAGTATAACGTCCAACTCAAGCGTCGTCTCAACCGTCCGCGCAGCAAATCTACACTCTAAAAACATGAGGGTCAGAACTGACCAGGAAAGGGTCCGTTGGGAGTCACAACCCCTTCCGGGTCAGCAATGACAAGGAATGGGGTCAGTTATGACCCCATTCAGAGTCATGAATTGGGTCAAGTGAGCCCATTCCGGGTCTCCATGACCAAATTCTAAGACTTTTTTTTTTGGGGGGGGGGGGGGGGGGGGGCGGAAAGGGGTGTGACCCCAACGGACCCGGTTCCGGGTCAGTTTTGACCCTGATTTTTTTTTTTAGAGTGTAAACCTCCCTATTAAAGAGATTTTTGTGAAGGTGGATAAAGTTACTAGCCGCATATAGGTTTGATACCGTGATCATCATCACTCCTCAACTCTCGCAGCGATTTCCAGGGAGAAGCAGAAAATGCTTCCAACAAAAACAAATAGTAAAGATATTATCTCGGTGCGAATAAACAAGGGGGAAATTCCATTATCCGCAGATAAACATAATTCGAATTAAATTGAATCGAACTATGCCACTGAAAACCAAAAGGAATGCGTATTTTCTATTATTGGAGGACAGAAAATTGAATCTTAGTGTATTTCTGATATCCTTGTCCAATATTGTGACATCATGTATTTCATGGACTTCACCGATAAAAACTTTAAAAGTTCTTAACCTTGGAAAAGGTTTATTTGTCCTCATTCTTCACAAACATTATGCAATGTGTTCTTCTAAATTCATTCATTCATTCACTCCATTGCCATAATAATAATTCAGTTTCAGTTCTTTCTGTAATCATAATGTGTGTATTTTCACCTCAAAAATAATCACAAAAAATAACGAGATTAATCTTTTCCGCCTTACGGTAAACATTGTCAGAGGAAGAGTCCGAGAGTCGAAAGCGATGAAGTGCTCGTTTCCGATATGTCCAATAAAGCACACGTTCAGTCCTATCAGTCGCCATGTCGATGACGCCTTCAGTTAGGTTTAGAATTCTCTCAAAGTTGAGGTCTTCCGTTCTTGCCATATAAATGGTACTTTCGTCGGCAAGAAACAGCAAGTCACTCTCTGTATATCAGACAGAAAAGATGATGCCATAAAATGTCCCTAAAATACTACAACCGCAAATACAAATCGGAACAACAACGACAACTACCTTGTAATATAATCGTTACGAAGACTTCATATCCCTTTTAGAGAATACTGATATCCTGAATTTGAACTATTGAATGAGTGATTTCGAGTTCTGTGCTATGATAATGCTATATAATGCTAGTGCTCGTGCTACTCTCAGCACTATCAGTTGACTAGCAACTTGAAACAGTCAATGAACCTCAGATCACCCACTTGATGCCATAGAGACTGTACAAAAAAAGTGAACGGTCTATAGGCGTTTTCATATCAGCCCGATAAAAATCCAAGCTCGAGAGATTTTTCGCGATCGCAAATTAGCGCGCTATTTCATTTCCCATTCACATCAGCCCGGAGAGAAATAGCCCGATTTTTTTTTTTCGAGCAAATTCGACAGCTGAGCAAACAGTGTCGGGTACAATACCAGTAGACAGTGGTAGAGCCCACTCTTTTTAATATTTGCGAGTTTCAACACGGAGATCAATCTGACTGCGACTTTACTGTACACGTGTAGTAGATAGCGTTGTTTTGATTTTTTTTTTTTTCCATAATCTTTTATTGATTCCATATTCAATACAATTTCATGATAAATCGAATCATATATATTACAGAATTCACGATTTAACAAAACACAATTATAATGAAATCAAAACCAAGCTGTACTTTCAGCAGGAACAGTGCATTAGCAAAGGAAATACAATTCACCGAGAAAAAACAAAAACAACATACACTGCTTACTTGCTTTCATTAAAATCAAATGGATCTGTCCTTTTAACATGACAGCGCATTCAAAAAAAAAAAAAAATATATATATATATATATATTTATATTAAATGGAGCTGTACTTTCAGCGTAACGGTGCTTCATACAAAGAAATATTTAACACATCAATATGCACCCAAATAAAATCGATATACAACCAAATGGAATCGATATTCCCATTAATCACCCCCCTCCCCCTCCCCCCCTCCCTCTCCCCTCTACCCTTCCCCTCCCTTCCCCCCTTCCCCGTGGACATCTGGCTCCGGGTCCTTCCATACTTATTTTCAAATTTTCCCATTTACTAAAATGAATGGTTAAAGTTCCCTTCATTGATGCTAATTTCTTTTCCTCCAATCTATCCTCTAAAATATTATTTTTTATTTCACGATATGTAGGCGGCTTTCCATATTCTCTACTTTTAAAAATCAAGTATTTAACCAAAATTAAAATGTGATTTAACAACTGATGTTTTCCCCTATTATCCTCCTTCCACCCAAACAAAATTTCTTCCCAAGTACAATTTTTAAATTCAACATTCTCTATCATTTCTTCACATGATTCCCAGAGTAATTTCACATGCTCACAAATATAAAATAAGTGTTTGTATGTTTCTTCTTCTTTTTCACAAAAAGAGCATAAATTACTTGCAGTAAAACCAAACCTGTAAAGATGGTGATTTGTATAAACAATACCATGCATCAGTTTAAACTGAAACTCTCTTAATCGGCTATTTAATGTACATTGTCTTGGCCTTAAAAATATATTTTGTATCTCCTTGACAGAAAACCCATAATTTTGATTAATTCTATCAAAAATCAATACTGCACTTTCTTTTTCCTTAAGAAATTGCAAATACATTTGTTTTGATCTTAAATTGCTAATGGCGATTGTTTTCCCTCCTATAATAAAATCAGTTTCCAAAATATCTTTTTCTTTTTCTTTCATATTTCTCCTCCAACCCATCGGTATATTTTCATAAATACATCTTAACAAAAAAATATCTTTAACTCCTAAACCTAAATCTCTAAAATATCTATCACATTTCAATTCACCATTATTTCCTAAAATATGTTTTAATCTATAAACTCCATTTTTATACATACTTTCATCATATATACAACTTCTATTCAATCGTATATATTTATTATTAAATATTATAACATTACCACTATACAAACTACTACTAACATTACTTCTCATTTGTTTCGTTTGTACCCACACTTCTAATAAATCCCTATAAAATAATGGAGCTCTCACTTTCAACAGCGCTGGTAAATAATCACACAAAAATATAAATTCTCCTCCTATATCTCTCGTAACAAAATTAAAATATTGCTTCCATTTCATATTTTCATCTTTATTAAGAAGTTTCTTAACCCACATAATTCGCTGTGCTTTAACTAAATCAACAAAATTCATCATTTTTAACCCACCTTGTCTATAATCTAAAAACAATATATCTTTTTTAATTTTATCTCTTTTTCCTTTCCATATAAAATCAAAAACCAATTTGTCTAAAGAATCAAAAACCCACCTAGGAACTGGAGTGAGAGAAGCTCGATATATAACTTTTGAATAAATATGTACTTTGAGTAATTGAATCTTTCCCATCAAAGTTAAATCTCTTTGTTTCCAGAAATTCAAAAGAACTTTTATCTTACTCAAAATCTCTTTATAATTCATATTTTCCTTCGTTCCTTCGTCTAAAGAAAAGAAAACCCCAAGTATCTTCACAAAATCAACTGTTTCTCCAAAATTAGTATCTAATTTCAAATACTGATATAATCCCAATCTTAATACTTTAGTCTTATCCATATTTACCTTTAATCCCGACATTTTTTCAAATTCTTCAAACACCATCTTTAACCTATAAATTGATTTCTCATTACGTATAAAAATAGTCATATCATCTGCATATAAAACTAATTTAATTTCCTCCTCTCCAAACTTTATTCCTTGTACAGAATTATCCCTTCGTAATCTATGCGCCATTATTTCCATGCATAAAATAAATAAATAAGGAGACAGTGGGTCACCCTGTCGAACACCTCTCTCCACTTTAAAATAACCGGTAGAAACCCCCTCATTCAAAACACAACTCAAAGCATTTGTATACAAAACTTGTACCCACTTTTGAAATGACGGGCCCAATCCAAAAGATCGCAAAACCTCCTGAAGAAATTGATGAGAAATAGAATCAAAAGCCTTTTCAAAATCTATAGCCAATAAAAACCCTGGTAAATTATAATGAGATGTATGAAATATCATATCATCTATGATTCGAATGGCTTCCCCAATATTTCTTCCCTCAATATAACCTACTTGATCTCCCAAAATAACTTCATTCAAAACTTCCTTTATCCGTTTAGCTAAAATCTTTGTTAAAATCTTATAATCTACATTAAGAAGAGATATCGGTCTATAATTCTTCAATAAAAAAGGATCTTTCCCATCCTTAGCAATTAACTTAATTACTGCTTGCTTCTGTGAAGATGACATTTCCCCTAATTTGTATGCCTCATTTAAGGCTTCTCTTACTACTCCTCCAATCTCCGGCCAAAATATATTATAAAATTCAGTTGTCAGACCATCGTTCCCCGGTGATTTATTTAATTTTAATTCTTGTAATATCTCTATACACTCTTCATTGCTTATTAGACCTTCACAATATTCTCGAGATTCCTCCTTTAATTTTGGTAAATCTTGAAAAAAAAGTGCATTCCAATCTTCTATATTCTTTGTATCTAATGTACTATACAATGTACTATAAAAATTCCGGATTTCTTGCACTATAATTTTTTCATCACTACAAATAACACCCTCCGATATCTTCAATTTCTTAATAATACTTCTCTTTTTATTCCTTTGCATTAACTGATTAAAATATCGTGAATCCCTTTCTCCACTTTCATACCACGAGGCTCGTGATCGAATCTTTATACCTTCATTTACATAATCATATGATTCTCTTAATTCCTTTTTTGTATTTTCCAGTCTTTCCAAAATCTCTTCACTCATATCATTCACAAGCTTCTGTTCTAAATCCCGTACTTCTTTTTCCAATCGCTTTCTTAACATTCTCTTTTCTTTTGCCAAACTTTTAGAAAATTTTTGTGTAAAACTACGAATCTTCATCTTCATAAAATCCCATAACAACCTTTTATCTTGTATTTCCCTACTTAATTCATTTTTTAATTTAATAATTTCCTTTTTCATCTCTAATACATATACCTGATTTTCACAAAGACTATTATTAAATTTCCAATATGATCCTCTTCTTGTTTCCCATCTATTTCCTGTTTTATTATATAAATGCAAAAATATTGCATGATGATCCGGAGCAACAGATGGAATTATTTCACATGTTATACTTACTTCATCCAAACTTTCAGATATTATCCAATAATCCAATCTACTTTGCATAAAAGGATTTTTTTGAGTATAAGTAAATTGCCTTTTCAAAGGATGCCTAATTCTCCAAATATCCAAATAATTATTTTCTGACATAAATTCCTCAACTACTTGATTAATTCTTTTTGGAGTCCTATCCACAGAATAACCAAAATAATCTAATTCAATATCCCTAATCATATTAAAATCACCGCCTACTATCACCGGATACCCTTTCTTATTAATTTTAGCAAGAGTTTTACAAACCTCTTTCCAAAATATCAATTGATCACTTTCATGATTTCTTGTGGGAAAATAAACATTACCTAATACCAATCTGGTACCTTGTATCTTACAATCTATAAATATATATCTACCTTCATTGTCTCGAAAAACCTGAAACACATCAATATCAACCTTTGGGGAGATTAACACAAGCACCCCTCTACTGTGATTAGAACCATGACTAAAATAACAGGGACCTTCCCACATCGAACTCCATCTGTCCTCTATGTCTCTGGTACTAAATGTTTCCTGTAAAAAAACAATATCTGCACCTTTATCTTTGCACCACAAAAAAATTCTATCTCTTTTCCCCCTGTCTCTAATTCCCTTTACATTAAGTGAATACATTTTGCAATCTATAGAATCTTTTCCAGATTCATCTGTATTACTCATTATCAAAAATATCTGAAATATGTCTCAAAAACAAACCTAACCTCAGAAAAGTACGAAGTTGCCCGGAACCAGATGCCCACCTCTTAAAACCCCCAGTAACAATAATCCAGAACATCTTTTCTTGACCCCACAGCCCTCTCCCCCACCTACCAAGCAATCAGTATTCAAAACTCAAGCATTGTACATATAACACATGAAATCTTAAACAAAATGACTCTTTGCAACCAACATTGCCTTCAAGACGAGTTTAACATGTTCAAATAAAACATCGATCTTCATTTGCATGTAAAAGCTCCCTAAGGCCTTCACCAATTCCTTCGCGCTAAAATTGATAATGTACATTGCACCATAATGACTGACAAACTAATAACCCTCACTCACAAACGAAGAGAGAGCGAGAAAAAACACACACACTTGTCTGTTCTCATTGTGACATCATCTTATGCAAAATATAAGCTGGTACATTCCTTCCCCGTAGAACGCCGCAAAGCGACTGAAACGGAGAAGAGATAAGAAAAAATGGCATTCCTAACCCCCACACTCCTCGGAAAACACCCCCGACCAGCCCTGTGAATACTCAGACGAGTGTCCGCGGGCCTTCTGTGCCGCGCTCCCCAATCTCCCATGCACGCCATACCTGAAACTCGGAAAAAATGCCGCCTTTAGTCAATACAGATAAAACACATTCCTAAATCAAAATACATCAAAATCAGACACTTGTTTCTATTTTTATCTTAAAACAAGTCCTACATTTACAGAGCAAATACAAAAAAAGAAAAAGAAATCTTATCATAACTTTTGTATTTAAATGCATGAGAGACCGTGGGGGCGCGACCCACCAACCCGCCCATCTAAACACCAAACATGGCCGGCCTATAGAAGTATCCCCCGAAAACCGTGAAGCCTCCGAACCCCACAATCCTTCCACCCTCTTTTAACAACCTCAGCATCAGGTAGATGTTGGTACAGCTGTACTACCAGTGTACAGGATGTTTCCCAACCAGCTTTCATAAGCAACGATTTATATATCACATCCTTTCAACTTCCTGTTCCTTATATTTTTTTCCATCTTTATCATTCCACAAACACCCCGTATCTGCTTTCGGCTGTAATGCTTTGGAAAAATGAATAAAAAAGCTTCATAGTCACCGAATACCAAAATGCAAAATACTTCGCAAAAAAAAAGAAAAAAAAAAAGGACTAAGTCTTTTCCTTCTGGCACACAAACATCCAAAACATCCAAATACCGTATTATTCAATAATCAAAGTACAGTTTGGCCCCCACTTTAAATCCCTGTGCACATCTTTATTGTCTTTTAAGACGAAGAGCGAGAGGGGAAAAAAAAACGACGACAAAAAAAAAAATGTCGTCCTGTGGACCGAAGCACTCAAAACTTCAGCCTTAAGCACTGTGCCACTCCCTATATCCTATACATATTGTCTGTAACAAAGCTTGTGGCGCTCAAGCAGAATTTGACATAATGTATTCAAAGAAACATACACAGGCTGCGTGGAAAAGCTCCTCACAGAACTTCACCAATTCCATCACCCTAAATTTGACATTCTTGCGTCTTGTAACTTGTAAACATCAGTTCAAACATATTCAGAGAAACATCTCATTGTCTATTGGGCTGGTTGCATGAAAAAGCTCCTCATTATCTATTAGGGTGGTTGCATGAAGAAGCTTCTCATAGTACTTCACCAATTCCGTCACACTAAACTTGACATTCTTGTATCTTGTAAACCTATTCAAAGAAAACATCTCATTATCTAATTTGCTGGTTGCATAAAGAAGCTCCTTACAGACCTTCACCCATTCCCTCACCACAAACTTGACATTCTTGTGTCTCATTAATTCAATTTGAGAAACAGTTGGGGTGTGTGTGTCCCACCAACCCGCCCATCTGAACACCAAAACATGGCCGGCCTATAAGTGTCCCCCGAAAACCGTGAAACCTCTGAACCCCACAATCCTTTCACCCTCTACTCGGGCCCCCTCTCTCTCTCCACTCCACAGGGAACTTCCTCTCTCTCTCTCTCATATTAATGGATTTGCAAAACTCTGGAGAGGACCTCCTTTTCAAGGACAAATCACTGTGTACTTACTATAAAGAATATATGTAAAATATGCGTAAAAAATCACCGAATAACCATATTTCGGCCATTACAAAGGATGTAAGCATCCTGTTTAGCATGTACATATCAACCTGGTCACAGCAACATACTTTATCAGAATCTTTCCTATCCTTATTCTATAATTGATGATGGTTCCTTTTTTTCCTTCTTTTTACCTGTGTCTCTCCATACGCATCTCATGACATACAATCGACGTGTGATACTTCCCTTCAAAGTGTGATACTTCCCCTTCAGCACATGTGCCTCTTCCTATCCACGATACATACTACATACACATCGACTTTTGCATTAAATACAAATACCACGCAATAGCCATTCCCCATGGGGGGGGGGGGGGTAACTTCAACCTTAGAGGGAAAATAAATTTTTCCTTCTGACTCTTCCATAACAAACTTTCAAAAGAGGTCATGGTATAAACAGTATAGACAAAAATGTATCCATCTGCTGTCCTTTCTAAATTTCAGATCATCTTGTATAGATGTAAATTTGTATCGCAAAAATATATGTGTACTAGCAGCAGAAAAAGAGGAGAAATAAAACCTAATGCTAATCTTTTGGCCATCAAAACATTCTTCTCTTTAACATACATCTATCGACTTGTTTAAATACCATGCTTTTTTAACAACCTCAGCATCAGGTGGATGTTGGTACTACCAGTGTACAGGATGTTTCCCAACCAGCTTTCATAAGTAACAATTTATATATCATACCCTTTCAACTGCCTGTTCCTTATTTTTTTTTTCATCTTTATCTCTCTACAAACACCTCGTATCTGCTTTCAGCTGTAATGCTTTAGAAGAATGAATAAAAAAGCTTCATAATCACCGAATACCAAAATGCAGCATAATCCACAATATAAAAAAAAAGACCAAGTCTTTTCCTTCTGGCACACAAACATCCAAAACATCCAAAATACCGTATTATTAAATAATCAAAGTACAGTTAGGCCCCCACTTTAAATCCCTGTGCACATCTTTATGGTCTTTTAAGACGAAGAGAGAGAGGGGAAAAAAACGACGACAAAAAGTCGTCCTATGGACCGAAGCACTCAAAACTTCAGCCTAAGCACTGTGCCACTCCCTATACACTATACATATTGTCTGTATCAAAGCTTGTGGCGCTCAAGCAAAGTTTGACATAATGTATTCAAAGAAACATCTCGTTATCTAATAAACAGGCTGCATGGAGAAGCTCCTCACAGAACTTCACCAATTCCATCACACTAAATGTGACATTCTTGCGTCATGTAAACATCAGTATATGCTGTTCAAACATATTCAGAGAAACATTTCATTGTCTATTGGGCTGGTTGCATGAAAAAGCTCCTCATTATCTATTCGGCTGGTTGCATGAAGAAGCTTCTCATAGTGCTTCACCAATTCCGTCACACTAAACTTGACCTTCTTGTATCTTGTAAACATATTCAAAGAAGCATCTCATTATCTAATTTGCTGGTTGCATAAAGAAGCTCCTCACAGAACTTCACCCATTCCCTCACCACAAACTTGACATTCTTGTGTCTCGTTAATTCAAACATTTTCAAAGAGACATCTCATTATCTAACAGGCTGATTGCATGAAGAAGTTCCTCACAGAACTTCACCCATTCCATCACAACAAACTTGACATTCTTGTGTCTTGTTAACATCAGCTCAAACATATTCAAAGAGACATCTCATTATCTAACCAACTGGTTGGATAAAAGAGCTCCTCACAGAACTTCATCAATTCCATCCCACTGAAATCAACATTCTTATGTCTTGTAGACATTGATTCAAACAGATGCAGTTCACTGCTTGTACCCTTATGCCCAGAATGTTTCACCAGTACCTGCATAATATTAACATTCCCGAAATCTTTTCCTTCTGGCCCAAAACCCTTCCTATATACCTTGCTATCCAAAACTCCTACCTTAAACCCCACCTTTAATCATTATACATGTATACTTTAATAGCATATCCCAACAATGAAATTGTCCTGACAGTTGAAATACACTAACCTTTTGCCATGCTCTTTCCACCACTCCCTATTCACTTTATGTAGACCTACTGCACGTGTATCCAATCTTGTGGCATTCATGCATAATTTTATATAAAAAGAAAGAAAAAATCCCTTTGAGTAAAACGGTATAATATCCAAAATGTCCCGTTAAATAAAACATACTGAGATCTCACAAAATTCTCAGGCAAAATCTCATTTAACCTCTTATTTTTCCCTGCTCACCAGGCAGACCTCCATGAGAGGTTGTCGCCTGTAACATCAACCATTCGGCTTATCGATACAGAATGTCATCCATCATACAATGTATACTACTGTTAGTAGTGACAAATGATATTTCCCAGCTAAATAAAAAAGAAAATGATTAAGATTAGATCACAGAGGTATGTATACTGGGTGAAAGAGAAAGGAAAAAAGAAAAAGAAAAAAAAAAAAGCTGATAGAACGTTTTGGCTCTTATAATTTGGTTTGACATGTACAAAACCTGTTCATATAACCTACCCTACACAACAAAACCAACTTTAATAAAATATCTATACTGCAAATTTATACGGATGAACACATTTCCCAAGCCAGTTTTCAGAGATGTCATTTTATGTCACACATTTTATGTCATATTTTATGTCATACTGCAAATTTATACAGATGAACACATTTCCCAAGCCAGTTTTCAGAGATGTCATTTTATGTCACACGCTTATCAGTTTCCAGTTCTTTGTTCAAAAAAAAAAAAAAAATGACGGTTCATTGTTTTCCACCTTTGTCCCCCTTCCTAGAGTCTCTTCTTGAGCATTTCATGACATTCAGTGTTCTATGCACTCGTGGTATGTTTTTCCTTTCAAAAATCAATAGACTTCAAAGTCTCCAATATCCAGAATGGCAGCGTGATCCATAAGATGGTGTCAAAATATTATACGGTAGAACTTAACTTTCCGCTTTCTCCAACATATTAGCGTTTCATGATAGTGATACCTTTCTCCTCTGAAACAAATTTACTTTAACTATCAATTTCCAAACTCACCAACTCCTAAATGGCTCCCGATACTTATCTAGTTTCCAACCTCCATTCTTGCCGCCTCAGCCACCTGTTGCTCCAAAAGAGTAGGGTGAGCCTCTCGATCCGACACTTTTTCAACCTGGAGGCGGATTCCCGTCGGGTGCTGTTGGACGAAATAGCCTTGCTTCTCCATAGGCATATACACCCGATCCACGAAGAGTTTCCAGGGTTCGCGTCGCGAAAAGTAGGCCAGCTTGCCCGCTGCGCGGGCCGCTCTCATGGCGGGCATCTGCTCACGTCGAAGGTCCCTCACTCGCTTCGGGAGATCCTCCGTGATATACATACTCGTTCCCTTGAGATTTTTTGCGTTCTGCATCACGATAGTGCGGTCTTTATACCTCAGGAAGCGAGCGATAATTGGGCGCGGTCTCCCGGTTATCCCCGTTGCATTCACTCGATGTGCCCGCTGAAACTCAATCCCCTCCACTTTCTCGCGTTCCAATTTCAGGTGTTCCACAAAAAACTGACGGAGCACTTTTTCAGAATCCCCCCTTTCCTCCTTTTGTGGAAGGCCATGGAATAGCAAGTTTTCCCGACTGATGTATGACTGCATACCATCCAGCTCCTGATTCACCTTTTCTCTTTCTTCCTTCTTCCTTCTCTTTCTTCCTTTTGATTGTTCGCCTCGATCGATTGATCACCTGGCCTGGGTCACTTATTGTACATTTATTTCCGGTCGGGTCACACACGCTATAGGCATGATGGGATGCATCGCACTAATTTCTTGAGGCGATTTCACATTATCAAATAGCGCGCTTGTTCGCAAATTATCTCGCCTTTTCGGAAATTTCCCGAGTTGGACTCGAGAAATTTTCTCGATTAGAGCGATAAAATTAGCGCGCTAATTTGTTTTCAAATTATCAAAATAGCGCGCTATTTCGAAACATCGGGCTGATGTGAAAACGCCTTATGAGAATGCCATCGCTTCAAAACCTTGAAACTGCAAGATAGGCCTAATTGTTGCACTTGTCTGGTACGTCGGCTCACAAGTCGCTAGAGGGCGGTAGAGAGGATGCGTCATCCGCTTCATGCTCGGTTTGTAGCTGCTGTTGTCACATTTTATTGGTTGACAGGAAAACGCGTGTAGATGTCGCACACCCACTGATTGTTTAAAAACAATGAAAACAAAAATCGTATTTAATGTATCGTTAAATAACCATGAAATTAATTGGTGATGCGGACAAAGACAATAGACTGGGAGAATAAAAAAAAAAGTTGCTGAAAGTCGGGTAAAGTGTTTCCATTAAGTAACATCTATTCTAATTTGCGTTTGAAGGTGAATATAGGAATATGGAAGAAGCAATATCTTGAGGGAGGTCATTCAAGTATCTAGGTCCAGTAAACATAATTGTTTTCTTTGCAAAAATAGTTCGAGTACGGGGAAGGTGATAGGCGTCACTCTGGCTTGTGGGATAACAGTGAAGAGAGCGATTTTATTAGAACATGTGGATAAAATCAGATGGTTATTCATTAGTTATTCCGAGATTATGATAAGATAGATATCGAATTTTCAGAATTCTGTTTTGATGAAAAAAGCAGTTGGTATGAGCAAAATATCCGGCGTGGTTTATTAGGCCCTATTCGCATTGCACGCTTTTGAATGCTAAGAGGGGAATCTAATAATGAATAAATTGCATTTCCCCAAGCCAAAATTACATAGTTAACGTGTGGAGATATCAAAGAAGAATTATGCTCAACAAAATGCAAATAGGGACAAATCTGTAAGCGTATTTAAGATACCAATATTTCTGGACAAAATTTTACTTACAAAATTTATGTGAGTTTTTCCAGGATAACTCTCGGTCAATCCAAAACCATAACGTTGTAACGGCTAATACTCAATTGATCTGATTAGTCGCTACAGGTAGGACCAGTACTATGTTCCCAGAGGCGACTAGGCCTATAGAGAAACTGGGACTAACCCAAGAGGATTCAACATTACCTCGTTAAACGACAAATTCCATGATTACATAGGGTAAGGGCATGCGGTAAATGATTAGTATGCGCCTAGGATACCGAACGTCATTCCACACATTATGCCATCCCTGCTTGAAAGAACGAGAACCACAGTGTGAACACAGTGTGACCATACAGAACACAGTGTGAAATTTCTTCGCAGTGTTGAATTCGAGCATTTTAACAGTGTGAACACGTGAGTCGTCGATTCACAATGTGAAACAAAACATTACTATGTGATTACTCAGTGAAAACCCCACCAGAGTGTGAATCATTTTCACATTGTTAAATTAGAGCGTTCTCACAATCATATAGTCAAATATGTGAACACACTGTGGGACACTGTGTTCTTTCTAGTGTTTTTCTATTGTTTTTTTTTTCTAGTACTTTTTTTCTTAAAAGCATGGATTATGCAGAAGTTCAATACAGTAACCATAATTTTGAAATTGAAATTGATTTTGAAACCCGATATTTGGCTTTGAAAGACAATGTTATGATTTGATTCCACCTTTGCATGTGTCATTACAAACAGTTTGTACTAAAACTCTCATCACAGCTGATATCCTGAATCGTTTACCTGGTAGGACCTACAATTCATGGCCTCCTGAAAATCAGCTATCAGCGTTGACGCATCCGCCAAACAAGAGAAATCGTCTCTACAATAGGCCCTATTTGGAAAGGATTGCTACTCATGTATTAACTAACATAGATAGAGGCAAGCAAGTCTGTAGGCCTACATTACGTTCGTGTGTTGCTATTGCTCCTGTCCTGTACTTGCTCTTGTACTTCAGAGAGCAGAAAAACAAAACAAAACTGACAAACGAACAAACAAACAAACAATAAATCTTTAAAGGAATACCTGTCAAGATTAGGCCTACAGTCGTCAGGAGGAGTTCTGGTGACGTCATCATGCTGCCGATGTCAGTTCCCTACAGTGTGAAGATAACTTCGTTCATGTAACTTACTTGATAACATGTTAAACCGCTATGAATGATTTCTACATTTATAAACGCAGTATAGTATTATCTAACAAGTGCTTGCTGTTCCCATAGTTCGCTGTCGCTAAATGTGGGCTATGATTATTGTTACACTGAAGGTACAGCTTACTCCCGTTATATTATTATGAACATGGTTATAGCAAATTCCGCTTACAATGAAGTGAAAATTCAGTCTGCAACATTATTAACTCTGTGTATTTTATTGTTTATCTGTTTGGTTATAACGAAATTTTTGATACAACGAAAGAAAACTGCCGGTCTCGATAACTTCGCTACGGGAGTCCACTGTAGTGTGTAATTCCAAAATCACAAATTGTCATAAAACTACAAAACCGATGTGCGTGTTTTGAACTTTTATATATGATAGGCCTATAGGTATGTGCATGTGCAAATAATGTTTGCATCTATATGACCTAAAGTTCGCTATTAGCTTTTTGGTCATCACTTTACTGGAAGTCTCTTTATTATTAAGATTGAATAGCAAGCGATTGTCTTAGCTCAGAGTGGAAATACATCAGGTTGGGGGTGGCGGGGGGCGATTTTTTTTTCCGTAACCCTAACGCGTCGAAATTGCCAATTGTGTCACTTGAGCAAAGACTATCAGTGTACTTGGCTGGTTTTGTACGCATGCGCTTGGACTTCTTACTGTAACTGCTGTACAGTACGTACACACATACCAGTGGCATGGTCGTCTGCTAACACAGAATCAGATTCGAATGTGAATGGCACGCCCTTCAAACATAACAACGGGTTTGTGTGTAGGTGTGTGTGTGTGTGTCTGCGTATGTGTGTGTGTGTGTGTGTGTGCGTGTGTGTGTGTGTGTATGTGTGTGTGTGTGTGTGTGTGTGTGTTTAAAAAAGAAGGTGATTCAGCAGCACAAGTGTGTGCGTAAGGCAGATGGATTGGCTTAAGTAATCAGAAAGCCTTTTCTGAGATATTCATGCAGAATATTATGTCAAGTAATACGCTACGCATGGTTATATACACTGTAGGCCTATATTGTACTGTGTGTAAGAAAAATACGATTTAGAAGCACAAGAGATAAGAATTCAGCTGCTTATTTTTGTTCAAATTAATTTCATTGTAAACATGGGCCTGATATCGATGAAATTCTAAAAATGAAGAATATCATTTTTTAAAAGTTTTTTTTTTGTGTGTATTATTCTGTTCGCACTGCAAGTACACACTCAACAGTAACACGTTCCCATTAATCGAAGTTCCAGAGGAAAATAAGAAGTGAGGACACAAGTCGTACATGGTAAATTGGAGCTTTATTCGAAGACGTTTCACATGAGCAAGTCATTTAGCAAGTACAGTATATCATTTTACAAAACTCGGCACTCGGTATATCGTGTACAACATAAGCAGGGAGGTGACTCACCTTGCTGGAATATTAGCAGGGAGGTGAGACTAAAATTCTCTCACCTCCCTGGTACACGGGAGGGTGCCTTTTTTCAAGCTAAATCAGTGGACACTTTCACTGACAGCGATCACTTGTGTTCAGATTATTTATGGGCTGCCTTACGCGGCAGCCTCAAAAGTGGAGTGAGCGTCAGGTGGTGTCCGTTGACAAGCCACGAATGATTTATTTATTTATTTTTTTTTTGGGGGGGGGGGTGGGATAATAGTGCTGATTGATATAATGATGTATACATAGGCCGTGAGGTAAAAGAAATTTCATTTCAATTCAGTTCAATTCGATTTTATTGTCCGTTTCTGGAAATTTGTTTTGTTAGCATGCATACAAGTTACATTGATACATACAATATACAGAGCACACGTTTAACATGGGTACATAGACATGATAAACACACAAGAGATATACAGCAATACAATGTCAATGTCATTGTCAGAAATATATAGCATTAAAGAAATATTAATCTGTATAAATCAACGTTGTGTTGGGTGTGGTGTGCATTAACATACACAAGTGTGTAAATATGTATCAGATTTATAATAACTATATAAAACTTTTAAACAATATAAATTCATACATCTTTACGTCTATAAATAAGTGATTGTATATATAAAAATCTCGAAGGCTATTTACGTGCGTGTGTGTGCGTGTATATGTGTATACGTGTGTGAACGTACAAAAATGTAAGTCTATGTTTTTTGACAAAGCCGTATAAATTACATCCATACGATTGTTCTTTTGTTTTTCTTTTACAACAGCTGAGATAGTGTATGATATAGTAATTTGCTAGTAGGATGGCGTTAACAGCTGTCTGTGAAGGGTTAGTGTATAGGATCGCATTTGTATAACATAAAAAAATCTACGGTTTAAAGATGTTAAAAGAAATGACAGTATTCAATGTAACATTGTGCCAACATCCATGAGACGTTTACATGAATGGTTAATCCAGCGTGGCACGACATAACTACGTGCATGTATAAGGTTGAGCCAACATTGGTTCGAAACCAAGATGTGCTCCACTAGGAATTAATCACCTACACAGTGTTCAAAAATTCATTCTGCCCCCCTCCCCCGCAGAAAAGTGGTGTTTTGATGTGCTCGTCACTTAATTTATGAAGAGTATTTTGATAATTTTCTCCTTCGTAGGCATTTGTAAAGATATCATTGAGAAATTTATTTGAAATGTATTTTCCATGATTTGATGAAGTAATAGAACTGATGTCACAGAGGTTATTTGTAAAATATTTGGAGCGATTACTGAAGAGGATGAATTTAAAATGGAATACAAACATGTATTTTAAGGGTCCTGTTTACCGTTGAGAACAGTGATTTAAAAAATGTTCAAGATATCACTTTTGATGCATGTGTAAGTTAATTATTCCACATCCCACCATATAAAACGTTTGCAATAAAGCATGAAATATAAGGAGATATCACTATTTTTCTCACTAAACCATAACTGTAGACGGTTTAATCTGGAAACATTCTTATTATAACTATTGTACACATTTTGTATATCTAAAAATACATAACATCGATGATAATGGTTCAAATATTTGCATTGGTTGTTTCTATCCCTAACGCACAATTAAGAACTACTTTGAAGCACCGATGCTGGGTTTTTGTTTCATATGCAAAAGGTAAATGATGCCTCTACGTTAGAATATGAAATTTTGCATACATGTACTTTCTTTTCTATTCTCTTGTATAGGAAGTCGCTGGAAACGTCATAGATTGCCTGATTTTCTTGATCGATTATAATTTGTTGAAAATTAGAATGATACCTTTCTTAAGAAAGTTTTCCTCAATCTTTAACCAACAATATTTTCCTATTTGCCAAGGTTTTTTTTTTTTTTTTTTTTTTTTTTTTTTTTAAAGAAGTTATCTTTAGTTTGGACTTCCCCTAAATTCATCTATTTCAACGTTTGACGTTGTATCTCAGATCAGCAAAAGTTGTCGATTTCTACAGCCTGGATGCATTAGGATGCGTGCAGAAAATGCACACTTGGTTAGGAAAAACATATATCACTAATACTAAAGTAGTCATATGAGCGGTTGAATTGGCAGAAAGGGATGGAACAAACTTTATGAACATCCCAGCTAGCAGACGGAGGTCAAAAAGACGTCTCAATTTGGTCGCAACTACATGGTCAAAGTTGTCGGAAGTCTGAAAATGACCAGAAAATGATGTGATTTCAACGTCTCTTTGAAACGAATTTATCATGTCATGTTATGGACCTCCTGATGTGTTACGTCAGTTTTGCGACGTATTTATTACCTAATATTGGTGACATATTAATGACGTAAAAACTACGTCAATTTTGGGACGTAATTTTTACGTCATAAACACGTATCAATGACGCAATCTACGTTGGTTTGCAACGTATTCATAGCGTTATTTAAATGACGTCTTAATTCCGTAATGTATACTTTGTTTTACAACGCATTTATGACGTCATATGAGCGACGTATTAACGTGAAATTTTCTTCAGTTTTGCGACGTACCTATGACGTCATATTAGCGACGAACTAAGAACGTAAAATTCAAGTCAATTTTGTGACGTATTATTCACGTCGTATTTACGACGCATAAGTGAAGTAAAATTACCGTTGCTTTGCAATGCATTTATCACGTCATATTAATGACGTATTATAACGTGAAATTTAGGCTACATTGTTTTGGGACGTATTTATGACGTTATATTAGCGACACGTGAACGTTATGTTCCCGTCAGTTTTGCGACGTCTTTGTGACGTCATATAATTAGGCCTACGAATTATAGTTTTATAGTTATATCAGTTTTTTTTTGCAACGTGTTTATCACGTCATATTAATGACGTATCATAACGTTAAATTTACGTTGATTTGCGACGTATTTATGACGTTATATTAACGACATGTGAACGTTATGTTCACGTCAGTTTTGTGACGTCTTTATGACGTCATATAATTAGGCCTACGAATTATAGTTTTGTAGAGTTATATCAGTTTGTTTTGCAACGTATTTATCACGTCACGTATTTATGACGTATTATAACGTGAAATTTAGGCTACTTTGTTTTGGGACGTGTTTGTGATGTTATATTAGCGAAATATGAACGTTATGTTCACGTCAGTTTTTCGACGTCCTTATGACGTCATTTTATTAGGCCTACGAATAGTTTTATAGAGTTATATTGGTTTGCTTTGCAACGTATTTATCACGTCATATTAATGACGCATTATAACGTTAAATTTATGTTGTTTTGCGACGTATTTATGACGTTATATTAACGACATATGAACGTTATGTTCACGTCAGTTTTGCGACGTCTTCATGAGGTCATATAATTAGGCCTACGAATTATAGTTTTGTAGAGTTATATCAGTTTGCTTTGCAACGTATTTATCACGTCATATAAATGACGTATTATGACGTTAAATTTACGTTGTTTTGCGACGTATTTATGACGTTATATTAGCGACATATTAACGTTACGTTTACGTAAGTTTTTCGACGTCTTTATAACGTCATATAATTAGGCCTACTAATTATAGAGTTTTATAGAGTTATATCAGTTTGCTTTGCGACATACTGTCGTCAGATTGACGACATTATCATGTCATTACTGTCGTCAGAAAGACATCGAAACTGTCAACAATAAGAGGAATTTTTGTTCAAATGGAAGATATAAAAATGACGTCATTATTTAGACTTCAGAAAGGCGCAATAATTGTCGTTTGTTTAAAATAAATAAGCAAAGAAAGCAGACATTATTTAGACGTCTTAAACTGACGCCAGAAAGTCGTATTTCTGCTCAAATGGATGACGTCTAAAAGACGACATATTTGTAACGTCTTTCTGACGTCTGGGTTGTTATACTATGACGTCATAAAGACGTGTAAATTACTAGTTTAAAGACCGACGTCAAAAAAAAATCTTTTAGACGAAAATAAACAAAGATACTGGACGTCATATTAACGTTTCAAACTGACGTCAATATGTCGTATTTTTGCTCAAAAGGAAGTTGTCCAAAAGACGTCATATAAGAGTCGTCTTAATGACATGTAAATCACAATTCTAAAGACAAGATGTACGTCAGATTGTCATGAGCACGTCGTTTACACGTCAATTCATGACTTTTTAACGTATATTGGAAAAGAAAACAAGGAATACATCTGAAAGACGCCTTTTCTTCAAGAACAAGGGAAATGGACGTGATTTTGACGTCATTTTGAAGTAGTGGCCAGTTGGTTTATCAGTATTTCAGTTTAAGATCTAATAAAGCGCTTGTGAGCACCTCAAGGTACAAATCATGATAAGAATCTAACCTACCCTACTCCTGCAAATGTCCGGTAGAAGCCTTATATCTACGTCTACCACCTACTATTCGTTGCTAGCATTGTTGTATCAGAAAAATTTGTAATGCTTTATGACATGGTTGCTAAACTAGGTCACAGCAGGCTCAATCTTGAAATATATAAATATGTGTTCATAAAACACACTGAAGTTTGAATAACAAACTTTTTTTAACAATATAGAGTGCACAATTTCTGACACTTTTATGATTATAACCACAATGTTTACTTTTTCAGACGTGAACAACGACCAGCTGTGACCTCGCTTTCATTTTCCTTCAGAATAACTCTTGATTACGATGTTTACGTTAGCATACACGAAACTGCAAGTAACGATATACTGCACACCTACCACACCCACACAAACACATAAACAAACAAACACACAACACACATTGCACGCACTCGCATATACACACAAAGACGCACACACAAAGTGCATGGAAGGTGCAATCATTGCACTTTCAGGCGCCCGCCCTCGAGTTTTTGGTGCAAAGAAAACACACACACACACACACACACACACACACACACATTGCAACATTGCTGATAGATTCCGTACTTTTGTCCAGGCTTGGTATGGAGCTGTAGGACACCATAATATGATGCCAACATCGTTTAAACGTATATCAGTTTCCTATAAATGCATATTATAAAAACGCGTAAGTAGCGTCTGTGACTCTGAACAGATGCTTGATGTTCCAACTTAATGAAAAGACCTTAAATTTGGCTGATATCGGGTAGATTGATTTTCTTTTGGTTATCCTTCACCATTAGAATAAATGAAATTAATTTGTGCCAAATAACAACACATTATAAAACGATCGTTTCAAGTCGCTTCCACAAATGTGTATTACTCATAAACTCATGAACCCACCTGGGAATCTGATAGCAGATAATGCCAGGTGATTGTTTCTATATCTAATATATCGATCATGAAGTTTCATAAAAAGTTACGAGTATAACAAGAACTCGAGTTTTGGAGCGCGCTCGGTAACCAGCTAACACGTGTGAATGCGGCTATTGTTCTTATAAACAAACAAACAAACAAACAAACAAATCAGTGTTTTAATATTCAATAATTTATCTTCATCATCCATTGAATCGACTTACAATAAGGGTGCTAGGCCATGTGGGCATTGAAGAGAGGGATCGAGTAGGAATATATTGATAGTCGCAATGCTTATTTAGACTGATGAAAATGATGAAGCTGAAAATATGCAAGAGATTTCGTGAAGTTGTTGATGGATTGGTGACATGAAAAAAAAAAGTATTGGTAAGTGCAATATGGTGGAGGAAGATTGCTTGTGGTAATTTGTATACGATGGTAATACGAGTAGCAATCATGGCGATGATGATGATGATAAGATGATATCCAGTTGTGAAATGATAGTAATGATGTTTATGGTCGATCCCACAGAACTCTTTTCTGTGATCGATCCCTCAGTTTTATAATCTAATTGAAGCAATGATGGTAGTGATGATTGCTTGATATCAAAGGAAACCAAAACCCAAAAGAGCAATATGGATTGAGTGAACGCAGCAACATTAGTGAAAGTTTGAGGAAAATCCGACAATCGATGCAAAAATTATTCATTTTTATAGTTTTGGTGTTGTAATCACTGGATAAGGAGACTACTAGAGTCCATGACGTCATGTGTGGACAACAATGTAAAGAAAACATGAAGAGAATTCCGCAAAGAAATCATTTTTCATGAAAATTACACATTCCATCAACTTAATTGATACTGACATAAGTTATGTTAAAGGAAGTAATCATTCCCCCTACTTTCTGAAAGCGGTTTTTATAGTATCCCCTTATCCAGTTGTACCAACATCAAAACGTTAAAAATGCATAACTTTTGCATCTTTTACAATTCTATTGTGCGATTTTCCTTTAACTGTCACTGATGTGTTTTACTAATGTTGTTGCTTTCACTCAATCCACATTTCTCTTTGGGTTTGGGTTTCCTTCACTGATTGGCGTTTTGGTAGAGGTAACGAGGCACTTGATGAGGAGAACTATAGTTTTGGCAATGATAAAGTGAACATCAAAAAATATAGACCTATATATCTATATTGATAGATCAATTCAAACCGTACGTGATATTAGACTGAAAATGAGTTGCTGTTTGCTTTATAAACGCCGTTTCAAAATGCCTTTATAAAGCTGATTGAATTAATATATTAATATAAAGATTTTATCGATCGAAATCGATGATTACTCTCCCCCAGCTTCTCTTCCCTCCCCATCTTCATCTTGGATGTTAGTGCATGAGAATCTAATCATAATTATATCTTTATCTACATGAACCTGAACTAAAAAGGAGCCTACTACGCCTTTCTGAATCATTTTTTTTTTTTAACAAGCACAATCATCGTGAGGTTGGGAGAAGTATAAACCCAAATTAACAAGTAGTGTATTCATGTTACCCAATTAGACCTAATGCCCACTTCGAATCTGATTCTGCGTGGCTTAATAAACATGATCAATGTTAACAATAGCAATTGCTGCAGTTGTACGCCTATATAGGCCTATATAATACTTATATCATAATTCATTCCTAGCTTAGATTTCCAATTTACTTTTGCAAGATATTGATGAAAACTTCGAGTTTGCATCTTAACAACAATTTGTACTCCATGACTGAATTTCTCTTTTCTAATGTTTTCATCGAGAGCGCTTTATAAATGATATTTATTATTATCATTAACAGCGCAATTAAGTCTTGTGAGACAAAGGAAAAGTGTCAGCAGACGGCGAACAAAACCACAGGAATACCAGTAGTGTAAGCAGATGGCAAAGCAGAACGCGATGCCGATGGCGAAGTGTAAACACTTTTGTTTTTCAATGATATTTTATTGATTTCATTCAAATCAATCATAAATCAACCCACTCTGGGTGTAACATGAACATAAAAACGGTACAAATGCCATTCAAAAGACAAATCCATTACCAACTTATACTGCCAATCATCTCCCTTCAAACATATGCAACAACTCGATTATAAATCAATCCTACTGACCATTTCTTCACGAGAAAGTATTGACATGTACAACAAATATATATATATATCTTTGACTATGGTATACTTATACTGCCAATCATCTCTCTTCAACATAACAACTCGATTATAAATCGAGTATATAAGGGTATATACATAAAAAAGCAAAAAAAAAATCGTTATACAAAACTAGAATAAAATCAGTTCATTGAAAATCAAATCCCCATCCCCACCAACCCCGATGCACTCAAACCTATCCCACACCCCCACCACAACCCCAAACACATACATCCACAACCACCACACACATACATCCAAAACACCCACACACGCCAACACCAAAAACACACACACCCCACACACAAAACACACCCGAAGCGATACCACCTTCCTTCCTATAAATGAAAACGACTTCCAGATGTAGATTGATACGGAAACACGCACACACACACACACACACACACACGCACACACACACACACACAAAGCCGTTGTTATGACAGTTCACAAGGCGGCGTGCCATTCTCACATTCTAATCTGATTCTGTGGTTTAGCAGACGACCATGGTACTGTATACAAGAAAGCAACACAAGTATCGCAACCAACTACTAGTAGTACACTGATAGTCTTTGCTCAAGTGCCACAATTGCCAATTTCGACGCGTTAGGGTTACGGAAAAAAAAATCGCTGGCGGCGGGGGGGGGGGGCTGTGATGTGCAGTTTTTTTTTTTTCCTGTTTAATGTTGCGCTTTGTTTTCTTCCTTTTTATCGCTTCAATTATCATGACAATGTACTGGTATAAATATCGTAAGGTTCTACAAGAAGAGTGACAGAACAGCATTTACAATCAAAATATTGCTGCTGTGAAAATAATTAATATCATACTTTAAATAGAAATATTTCGGCGTCAGATTTCATTTTGTAATTAATGAACAACTTCACGCATGCAGGGTAATTCAAGACAATATGAAGAGTTTGTTCGCAAAAACCGATAAGTCCATATTTGCCAAATTGGAGATATTTGCGATTAATGGTCAAGAAAAATAAAGAGAATAATAAGAAAATTTTTGCTTCTTTTGACCATAACTTAAACAAATTTACCTTTACTATGTAATGACCAATATATCATTTAAAAGGTATTAATTTGTACTTTATGACAGAGATCGTACTTCAAAATCTTCAAAAATGGACTTATCGGTTTTTGCACGCAAACCTTTCATTACACTCCTGTCATATAAAACACTTTTACCCACCTTATTTTCTGTCACGTATATAATAGAACATTGATGTCTACAATTTTATGTCTTTTTTGTCGAAAAATGAAATGAAAATTGAATTGGATTAAATCTAATTGTATAGCTAGCCCACTCATCACCATTCCCTTTGGCCTGACGGAAATAACCGAAAACTGAAAACACACACACACACACACACACACACACACACACACACACAGACACCCGCCATCACACACAAGAGCCCTTCACTTTCCAGAGAGAGAGAGAGAGAGAGAGAGAGAGGAGGAGTGGGGTGGAGAGGCAGTCTTGACACAAGCTTTTCAAACCCACCTCAAGTTCTTAAGCTAAAATTAGAATAATCATTTCACATCAAATATTGCCCGTTTTCATATTGAATAATTATGAACTGTCTCCTCAATAAAGAAACAAGCGAAAGCAACACAAACTTTGAGTCCCTTTCTTCTTCATGCCAAGGGCGCTTTTTGAGGTAAGTTGTCATTGTTTGATAAGTCACTCACCATATTATTTTCAGCTTTTAAAAGCAATAAAAATAGGATTTGTAAAGTAGATAGTGGCAAGGAAGCACGTGCGAACATGCGATTACCATGGGAACAGGAACGCTATCTCTTTCGACGAGTTCAAAACCTAAATGGGAGAGTTGAAAAATCTAAGCATAGCAGCATCGGCTGCAGACGGTAGCAAAATTTTCTTCTTAACAAGTGTATTTCTTGTAACATCAGTGTTTTCTTTATTATATTCTTCTTAACGTTAAAAGTGTTTATCTGTGTGGATTTGTCCATGTACAAGATTTCGCCCGAAAACAACAATAACAGCATACAATGATAAAAATAACAACAACATACAAAAACAAAAATAAGACAACAATAAGCAAAAGAAAATGTAAACTTAAAAGAAGGGTGGTGCAGTCCCTGGGTGGTACGTCACCATAGTTACCCTTTCTCTCATTTTTTTTTTTATGTAACCTCTATCATACATAGCTTGAGACTGTAATGCTGTGTCCAGTGGCGTATCTAGGGGGGGGGGGGGGGGGGGCAAGGGGGGCACGTGCCCCGGGCGCCACTCCTTGGAGGCGCAAAAAAACGAAAAAAAAAGCGAAGAAGAAGAAGAAAAAAAAACGAAGAAGAAGAAGAAAAAAAAAGAAAAGAAAAAGAAAAAAAAAAAAGAAGAAGAAGAAGAAGAAGAAAAAAAAAAAAACTCGCCCGGAAGGGGGAGGAACAATGGTGGGGGGGGGGGGGGGGGGGGCAGAAAACCAAATCAAACAAGATAAAAACAAAACATGATGATGACGCGGACAAAATGACAATGTTTATTGTGTTCACACAAAAATTCTATGTTCTGTGAGCTGAAATACAAAAATTTTCGGCTCGCTCGCTGCGCTCGCTCGCCAAAATTTGTATAAGAAAGAAGGTAAGAACAAAGCGTGATGATGACAAAATGGCAGTGTCTATTGTGTTCACACATGTCATTTTATATTTAGCAGGCAAAATGTTTCACGGAGCAGCGGCTGCAATTTCATTCGTTCTGAAGCGATCGCCCATTGGATGAAAAGAGGGCGTCAACGGTTTTGAACGTACGGGGGGGGGGGGGCGCAAAAAAACAACAACAAATCAAACAAGATAAGAACAAAACGTAATGATGACGCGGAAATATACAAATTTCGGCTCACTCGCTCGTACTAATTTAGAGTATTTTTTTCAAGTCCTCAGTTTGTTGGTATAAATCGTTATCTATAAGGCCGTCACTATATCTTGATTAGAATTGCAAGATTTAATAAGCAAAAAATGACAAGAGTTTCATGATTTGTAAGCTGAAAAACAAAACTTTTCGGCTCGCTCGCTGCGCTCGCTCGCCAAAATTTGTATAAAAAAGAGAAGAAGATAAGAACAAAACGTGACGATGACGCGGACAAAATGATAATGTCTATTGTGTTCACTCATGTCATTTTATATTTAGCAGGAAAAATGTTACACGGAGCAGCGACTGCAATTTCATTCGTTCTGAAGCGATCGCCAATTGGATCAAAAGAGGACGCCAACGGTTTCGAACATACGGGGAAGGGGGGCGCAAGAAAAAAATAAAAAAAAGATAAGAAAAAAACGTAATGATGACGCAGAAATATACAAATTTCGGCTCACTCGCTCGTACTAATTTACAGTATTTTTTCAAGTCCTCAGTTTGTTGGTATAAATCGTTATCTATAAGGTCGTCAATATAATTGTGAGATTTGATAAGCAAAAAATGACAAGAATTCTATGTTTTGTAAGCTGAAATACAAAAATTTTCGGCTCGCTCGCTGCGCTCGCTCGCCAAAATTTATATAAGAAAAATACGAACAATACGTGATGATGACGAGGACATTTGCAAATTTCAGCTCACTCGCGCGCACTAATTTAGAGTATTTTTTTAAAGTTCTCAGTTTTTTGGTATAAATCGATATCTAAATGCTGTCACTATATCTTGATTAGAATTGTAAGTTTTGGTAAGCAAAAAATGACAAGAATTCCATGGTTTGTAAGCTGAAATACAAAAATTTTCCGCTCGCTCGCTGCTCTCGCTCGCCAAAATCCATCAAAATTCATTACATTTAAATCACCCTCAAAAAGACCCCTTTTAAGTGCTTGAAAAAGCATCATGTGGACTTTGTTTAAAGTCCCTACCGGGATGGAGTTGGGGTTGAACACTTTTTTCAGAAATTAGGGGCGCAATTTTCGTGCTTGCCCCGAGCGCCGTTTTCTCTAGATACGCCACTGGCTCTGTCCCACTGTGTTTACTATTTCATAATCGTTATTGCACATCGAAAGAGACATGTCGACACAGTGGGCCGAATGCATAAACGCTAGCAATTGCTTGTACTAGCCTTTTACTCGAATCCGTATTCATAAAAACAAGCAATTGTTTGCGAGAAGAAGCTTTTGCTAGCAAGCACAAGCAATTGCTGCCCTCAAGCAATTGCCTAGAGACCAAGCATTTGCTTAAAAACATATGCATAAAACATACCTTTTGCTAGTTCTTCCTATATTGCTTACGATTTTCCAAGCTCTGTAAAATGAGCTTGAGTTTTTGCTTAACCGGAACGTTCCCTTTTTTTAATCATTTTCATATTCATAAAAGAAAGACCACACTTGTGAAGGAGTGGTATAAATCTATAAGAAATTCTCCTGAGTAGTGAAAGACACTTTTTCATTTCAACAACGGGAATGTCCAGTGGTTAGCGCGCAAAATGTGATGAAAATCAGGTAGGATGTCTGACTTCGGTGGGGAGGAAGGAGATCTCTCCGCGTGCGATCTGGCACATCCGGGCTACTATAAGCTGCAGTGATGGGAATCAGCCAGTAACACGTGTGTGTGTGTGTGTGTGTGTATAGATGTGTGTATGTGTCTGTGTGTGCATGTCATAGCTCTTCTGCTGTGTCAGGAAATGTTTCCACACACACATGCCCTTTCAAATACGAGTACATGCTGTCACACTCGCCTTGTTCTTGTGTACGCACAGGCGTGAAGTCCCTTTTGTTGAAAACGCAAGCAATTGCTTGTGCGGGACAAGCAAAAGGTATTAGCATAAGCAAAAGGTTATGCATACGGATTTAAGCAATTGCTTGAGCTAGAACTTTTGCTAGACGAGCTTGTGCTTTTGCTTGTTTTATGCATTCGGCCCAGTTTAGTAAAGTATCTGGCAGGTGATATCAACTCAATAATCTCATCGAGAGCATTTAAAAATTAAAAGGGTAACGCTTCAAGTTATAACGCAGAAACCAAAATTCGTCATTGGAAAAAAAATGCAAAAGAGGAAAGCCTCGCTAGCTTTACAATAGGTGCAAAATGTTCGTCCATAATTCAAACAATACCACATACACTAAATCCACTTCACAAAATTCAATAGAAATAAGATACTCTAGATATAATTTACATATAGTATCATATTCATATCACATAAAACATTTTTTTACAAATTCATTTTCTATCTATTTCTGCAACATTTGTTTTTTCAGGACGAGAACATACAAACGGAAATTAGATACAAAACAATGCGCAGATAACAAAATACAGCAGATTGTTGATGCAATTGCTTTTTTTTTTTTAACTTGTCTCAAACGTCAAAACGATATCACCGATACCTGATTGTATGGTCAAAAGCGGAATATGTGCCCTATGGAAATCATCACTCTAGACCGGTTATATCATGTTACTGTGTATGAAATATTTTTGTTGTTTGTTGTTTTAGAGAAAAGTTTTGTAATGTGAAATGCTGCTCCAGCGTCCCAGCAGGCGGGAGAATAAATGATATACATCTATTTTAAACATATCCAAATAAACGTTTAGAAAGAAAACCACTTAGTGATAATCGTTTTTAAAATCTATGTTTTGAGATTGTCGCTTAGAAATAATGAATAATAGATAAATGAACGAATAAATAAATGGATAATCAAATTAAATAAATAAATAAATAAGTATTTGACAATTGACCTATTATACAACGACATAAACATCTCGACCGAAGAATTTCATGAAATTGAATAAAATCTTTAATATATATTTCTCTCTCTCTCTTTTTTTTTCTTTTGAGCTACAAAGAGCCGTTCGACAGTGATTGTCACTCTGTTTAGATCAACTTACCTGATGCAATAGCTCGGACTTGGACCGTGCTTCTTCAGTACAAGAGGTAGTAATGCGATTCCTGTGGAAAGTCAGTGCAGATATAGTTTTCCCGGTTTTTAGTGCACGCATCGTTCTGCGTTAAGGGGATAATAGTGTAATTGATATCAATACTACCACATCAAAACCCTGGAGTAGTCTTTCACTCAGACCATCATTAAAGAAACCACGGATTCGGCAAGACAGAGACAAGAAAATTCCTGCTTGCTGGAAACATGGAGCAGTGTTCACAGTCCTGTCCTTGATATTGTGTAGCGTGTGCACAGACCTCTTCAATTTTTCTACCCTGCTCCTCTCTCCTCGTTCTTCGTTGTCCAGTGACTGTGTATGTTTACAACTATGTTTTATGTTTTATATTCATAACTGCGTTATTTCTGTGCTGTTGTTGTTATTGTTGTTGTTGTTATGCGTGACCGTGTGTATGTCTTCTCTTTTGATCACATTTTCCTGGTATACTATCATGACTATAGTGTCCGTACCATAATTTTGCTATGATACGATATATTATATTTGCATTGTAAAACAAGTATTGTTGATAGTATGCTTGTATCACCAGCATCATAAGATATTTATTGTATATCAATGATTAAATACTTACAATGGTACATCGATGATTGTTTATTGGTTATGTTGTTGTTTTCTCTTCAGTTTTCCACATCCTAGAAGCTTGGCTTTTTAGCGGAACACTCTTGCATCATTCTGATTACTTCTTCTGTTTTGTTACTATAACAATTAAGTGTGCATTTTCACTTTTTATATAATACCATCTGTGCATAATCATATTCTATATCGTGTTCAATAAAGTGAACTGTCCTTTCCAATGTTGGATGAAAGTCAAATGGACACAATGTACAGCTTTGTAGCCGTTATTTTTCTATTTGATGGAAATAAATAAACTGTTGCATTGAATGGAATTGACGTTACCTAATTTTTCCGTTTGTCCCGATCCAGAGAGAAAATAGTGTATTGAACAACAACAACAACAACAAGAGAGAGAGAGACAGAGAGAGAGACAGAGAGAGAGACAGAACAGCTCAAAACAAATACATAACTCCATGCAGCAAAATGGCAAATAGGTTATGGACTGGTCACTGGAAAAAAACTGCGTGAAGTTCCCTTTGTGAGCATTAAGATATCCTTAGTTCGAGTGATTAAATTTAAGACTGATTCAGCTGAACTAAATACAGTAAATCGACAACTCGCTTAAGTCGACACGGCCGAAAAGTCCCGATTTTCCTTTTGTTATTTTTAAGTCGATGTCGTATGTCGACATTATCATCACTGCCAGCTGAATTAGAATACACGTGTAATTGTGAATTACCTCGGTTAAGTCGGCGTATGTTTTGATCAAATTCGTTTCGCCCTACTCTTGCGCTCCGATTCGCAGCATTACCACCTATTAATCTGCTAGTGTATGGCGCGGTAACCTTCGCGCCCTGCATCCTGTTTCTTACAAGGGGCATAATTATACACTTTCGAATTTACACTCGAATACTAGCACCCACGGTAGTTCACTCACTCCTTCTCCCTCTCTTAGTGTTTTTGTCACTGACTCTGTGTATCGTATGGTGCAAGTGCATTATATCAGATTAAAGGGATGTACAGTATTGGTGAAGATAAGATTTGGGCTTTTATTTTTTATTTTTTGCGACGTACTAAAAACCACGTTAGAAATAATACAGAGCATACCATTCTAAGAGAAATTCAAACTTCATTAGATGAAAATTGGTTTTGGAATGGCTGAGACATCTAAAAACAGAGAAAATAAAGCGATGCAAAAAAGGTGGGTCCCACCATACATTACGATTGCTCTGTTATGGATATCTCAGCCATTTCAAACCCAATTTTTATCAAATAAACATTGAAAATTACATGTTCTTTCATTTTCCATAAGAAATTTCTCGTGATCTCACCAAAAAATATTAGAAACCTGAAATTAGGTCTCAACCAAAACTATACGATCCCTTTCATGGTGCAAACGTGGAGCCAGAGTTGCATGATCTAATATGGATGCAGCGCGGGGAAAGTGTTCTTGAACACATTTTTTTTTTCTCTCTCACTCTTTGTTGTGTTAAGAATTAAATGCACTGTACTGCGGGGATGTTCAACAGCGTTATAAGCCAAGTAAACAAACAAAAAAAAAAACACATTATTTTGTATGATGACAGTCACTTTTGTATACAATTTGGTAAAATAAAACGTATATCACGCCTCTTCTCAGTATGAAAAGGCGAAATTTGCAGGGATATGTTCGTTATGGGTGATGGGATGATGTTCACTGCATTTATAAAATATTCTCAAACTTTGTTAATCCAAAAACTTAATAAGGTTTGATCGTTTTTCTGAAGATTCGTCATTCTAGATGTAGATGTTCGTCGTCCGAACATGGAATATATCATAGGCCCTTCCGTTAATCCAAATATTCGTGGGGTTAATTACTTATAAGTAGAAATCTTGGCCCTTTTGAAGAAACTGAAATGTAAAAAAAAAAAAAATGAAAATAAAAGCAAGTGTATTAAATTACACGCAACTTTGCATTTAAAGCCATATTCAACTGTTGCAGAAAAGATTTGCGTTTGATTTCGTACGCAAATAGGAAACGCAACTTTCGCTGTGACCGAAATTAATACACTGGGAAATACATCGCAACATTTTCACGTTTCAAACTATCGGAACGCAATGAGGCTCTCAATAAATATCAGTGAATGAAAATGTGGATACAAATTGTTACAGTTTGTCATGCCAAAAGTTTAGATGTCAGTCCAAAGTTTCCTCAGTACGAAAATTGAATTGAAGTGTGTGTGTGTGTGTGTGTTTTTTTTTTCCGAAGGTACATAAATCCAAAGAAAAATGCCGCTTTCCGATATTCGAACTTAGCTTCTGTGCTTTTTTTTTTTTATTTTCAGATGGGATCACGCACTTTTTTTTTTTAAAGTCTGGCGAAAGGAATTTGAGCAAAAAAATATGGCGACTCAGGAGGGGAAATTTACGCATAAAACTCAGTCGTCACTTAAAATCTTGTCGACAAAACAATTCGAAATCAAACGCAAGTGTCTTCAGCATCGCACTTGAATTTAGATAGCAACGTTGCATGCGGTTTGGGGAATTAAAATTTTTTAAGTTGGATATAAAACGTATGAAACGAGTCATCCTTTCCTGCTCTATAAAAATCTCTATAAATTTCGCAATTAGTGCGTTGTCGCCACTAGTCCGCACGTGATTTATGCATGAACTATAAATTGTGATCGTTGCTAAGATACCGTAGGCATGTTTTGAAGTCAAAATGAGTTAGATTTCGATAGCACTCCCCACCATGACCCAAATTTTACTATGCAGAGGGGGAAATCAATTATTCATTTACAAGTCTAAATGTCGACCTACGGGTAAGTCGACCCATGGCTTTGTAGGTCCATGGTCGACCTTTTTTAGGCCGACGTGTTTTGCTCGGTCCCGATTATGTCGATTAAGGCGAGGTTGACCGATTAGGTAACTCTGCTTAATTAAGGACGTTCCTCATCTAAAGTGAAGTCCATTTCATTTTCTTCAAACTTTCCATGCAGTAACTTTGACCCATCCGAAGCCCAAATCTGTAAATAAAACCATAGGTGCTTGTTTTTCTTCTACGGGAGTTTGAAGAATATGACTAATCTGTCGTCCTGTACCAAAATGATAGCGTTACAGGATCAAGACCATGATTGGCAACAAAATCTGCAATGACAAACTTAAATCGTCATAATTCTGTCAAAATCCACGTTATTTTCTCCAAATTTGCAAGAATTGCAGAAAAATGTACCCCCCAAAAAAGGTTTTAAAGTTAGAGTTTACACTCTCATTCTTGAGCAAGCAGCGCCCTCACACGACAGAAAACACCGAGATCTCTCAAATCCTTCTCAATGACGTTTTCTGTTAGGGATGGGTTAAAGGACAAGGTTCATAAAAATTAATATGCTGTACATTCAAAACCCATGTCATTTTAACGAAACTTGACCACATTGTAGAAAGAGGCTTACTAATTCCAGAAGAAAAATAAAAAGTGGGGGATCATGCGCTCGTTTTTGTGCTAGCAGCGCCCCCATGCGACATATATCATCGTAAGTCCCCAAAATCTGGTCAGGAACCTATGCAGGGATGCCCTGACAGGGTGGGTTCATAAAACTTATGCTGTATACATTCTAAACCCATGTCGTTTTCACGAAACTTGACCAAATTGTAGAATAAGGCTTACTGATTCCAGAAGAACAATAAAAAGTTGGGATTTATGTGCTCGTTTTTGTGTTAGCAGCGCCCCCATGCGACATATATCATCGTAAGTCCCCAAATTCTGGTCAGGAACCTATGCAGGGATGCCCTGACAGGGTCGGTTCATAAAACTTATGCTGTACATTCAAAACCCATGTCATTTTCACGAAACTTGACCATATTGTAGAAAAAGGCTTACTAATTCCAGAAAAAAACAATAAAAAGAGGGGGTTCATGTGCTATTGTGGTGGCAGCACCCCCATATGATAGAAATCATCCTCGGACCACAAAATCTGGTCGGGAACCTATCGTGGGTGCCCTGGTTAGATGGGGTGCACGAATGTGTTGTAAACTATGGAGATGTACCTTGAGCACCTCCGCCCTCCCCCCCCCCCCCCCGAAAAAATTCTTTGATTCTCCTTTTGTTACACAAGATTTGGTAATCAAACATTAATATCTGAATAGGGAAAGTGATAAATACTTGTTTGATAATACTTTCGTGACCTTGTATTTAGTAACCAAAAATATAAAAAAAACCCAATATTTTGTATTAGTTATGACAAGTTTAGATTTAATTTAGATTTTAACAGAGATACTCAGATTGTTTTAGTTGTTAGACCTTTAGATGAAATGTGTGTCATAACTATGTTTGTTTTGTTGTTGTTGTTGTTGTTTTTAACACCTAGTCTGGTAGACTACTAGTTCCCGACTAGGGCCTATAGGCACTAGGTAACTACCTTAACACTCGACTTGACCATGTTGATGAACAGATAATGAACTGCATGTCACAAAACAGATATACGAATTGAAAATGGAAACAGCTCAGTTCCACTTTTAAGCAACGAAGTGGTGCCGGAGGCATTATGTTTTCGGGTTGTCCGTCCGTCCTTCCGTCCGTCCTTCCGTCCGTCCGTAATGAATTTTGTGGACAGCGTAACTTAAAAACCTTCTGAGATATCCTAATGAAACTTGGCATGTATGTGTATTAAGGGTAAAGTTGTGTCTATCAACATTTGGGTGCTCAAAGTCAAAGGTCAAAAGGTCAAGGTCAAATATGTAAAATTTCACTATTTCCACCATATGCAATGCCTGAAGATGTTTTCTCGAAACTTAGTGTATACACGTATTACCCAATATAGGTTCTCTGGTGAAAGTTTGGGGTCATAAGGTCAAAGGTCAAAAGGTCAAGTAAAATATTAAAACTTCACTTTTTTCTGCGTACCTTGGAAATTGTTCAAGGTATCTTCATGGAACATAGTATAAATACATGTACTGACTGGCAGTGATTATCTAGAGAATTTAGGGTTCATGGGGTCAAAGGTCAAATGCATATTTATGCAATGCCAGCAGGATTATTTCTTTTTTACACTTGGTGTATGCATATATAACCTAATAGAGATTCTCTGGAAAGTTTCTTTTTTTGCCTCAAAGGTCTAAAGGTCAAAGATCAAGTGAAAGTGCTGAAGTAGCTTTTTCCTCCATATCTCGGAAGTGGCTCAAGTTATCTTGAAACTTACTACATATTTATGCATGTTCTGCCTGACAGTGATTATCGTATGAATCTTGGGGTCAAAGGCCAGATGAAAAAGGTAACTTAATTCAATACAGAAATTGCACTTTTTCTCCTTACCTTGAAAATTACTCAATGCATAAATTTATGAATGGGTCCAAGTCAAGTTAAAATCCTTAAATCCCCAAATACATGCTCTTCTATTTATCCAATTAAACCTAGGTCAAGGAAAGTGAACATTCAACACATTTGTGACAAACTTGTCATTTTAATATTTTGCCAATTTTGTGAAAATGTAATCACACATTGTCCACATGTACTATGGACCTATTAGGAGAATCATGCATTATGGCGGAGGCATACCAGTCGCCATAGCGACATTTCTAGTTCTTTATATTGTTGTCCACACAGATGCCATAAACTCTAGTAGTCTCCTCATCCAGGGATTCCAACATCAAAACTTAATTAATAACTTTTGCATCGACTGTCCGATGTTCCTTAGACTTTCACCGATGTGTTCTACCAGGTATAGGTGGGCACCAGGGAGGTGGGCACCTCCCTGGTTCTACCAATGTTGCTGCTTTCACACAATCGACATTTCCTTTTTGGTTTTGGTTTCCTTTACCTAGTGCGGTACGTACTTCACGTTTTGTCGCTATCAAGCATGGGATCAAAGGGAATAAGACCATAATGATTTAGTTTTCTTTAATCTCCTTGGTATTTTAGAAGATTATCAAACTGAGTGTAGCGTCACCGTCTATCAAGCTGTTTAAGCTGTTCTTTACATCACATTTGCGGAGGAATAATGGCCATAGAGGACATCGATTTCTCTGGCACAAAATGCACATTGTAGGAGATTTTCTGCTGCTTGAAGTGTGGGATGACAAAGAGCTATTGGGAAAAAACGTAGAGGGTTTCACCTGATACGACAATGTGATCGCTGTCCTTAATATTACGACCTAGGGGTATAGCCTTCCAACTAGGTTCAGAAGCCGTCGAATTGGTTAAAACGGTGTAAAACAACGCGTCGCCGTCGACAACACTGATGAGAAAACGCCCTGTTCAAGAGGAAAAGGAGGAAAAGTGATAAGGATGCATATTAATTCGAGTGAACGTTATGGATACGAATAAATTGTCAATTAATGAATGATTCCGAAATGCCAAACTTCATCACAATGCCCCTTGACTTTCCATTCACAAAGTAACCCTGACAAATATATAAAGGGTTGGTACAGTTTCAGTTGAGATGGAAATTCAGGTTTCCAACTTTTTTGGATCATGACTTTTTTCAGATAAATGAAAAACTTCTTTTAGAATATGAAAGAGCATAATGCCTATAAGAGGAATTCAAAGTTATTTGATGAAAATTGGTTTTGAAATAGCTGAGGTATCCAAAACAAAGAGCATAATGCCTATAAGAGGAATTAAAAGTTATTTGATGAAAATTGGTTTTGAAATAGCTGAGGTATCCAAAACAAAGTGATCCCAATAAAAGGTGGGACCCAATTTTTACCAAGAGCACTTTGGTTTGCGTTATTTTGGACATTTGCAGCAATTTCAAAACCGATTTTCATCCAAATGAATTTATGAACTCCTTTGAGAGTTGTATTCTTTTTAAAACCTTTGTTGAGTGGTTTCTAAGTATCTCGAAAAAAGTAAATGGTAATGGTAAAGTAAATTTTTGCCTCCATCAAAGAGAGTTCTTTAGTAAATTCCTGGAATCATTAGTGATATTCTTTTCGGAGGCAAATGTTACAGTAAATTACTGTAAAGAGGGCGCGAAGTACATTATGGGATACACAACGTTTACAAAATACGAAAGAGCATGTGATTCCAAGAAGAAGTCAATGTTTATTTGATGAAAATTGGTTTTGAATCGGCTGAGGCATCAAAAACTAGAAATTTCGTGCTCGGCGGGTCGCGCAGCCGAGCACATGTATCCCCCGAACCTACAGCATCAAGAAGCATACCCTATTGGATTTACCTTTTCGTGTATAAAGACGGAACAAGCGAGGGCGCCATCATCAAAAACCATAGGCATCTTTGTCTTATCATAATACACCTTCATGCCAAATTTGAAGATGATCGAAGAACTGCAGCCAGTAGAGCGCTCACAAGCAGACCCTATTGAATTTACCTTTTCATGTATAAAGACGGAACAAGCGAGGGCGCCATCACCAAAAACAATAGGCGTCTTTACCATAATGGATCTTCATGCCAAATTTGAAGATGATCGGAGAAGAACTGCAGCCAGTAGAGCGCTCACAAGCAGACCCTATTGGATTTACCTTTTCATGTATAAAGACAGAACAGGCGAGGGCGCCATCACCAAAAACCATAGGCATCTTTGTCTTATCACAATACACCTTCATGCCAAATTTGAAGATGATCGAAGAACTGCAGCCAGTAGAGCGCTCACAAGCAGACCCTATTGAATTTACCTTTTCATGTAAGACGGAACAAGCGAGGGCGCCATCACCAAAAACAATAGGCCTCTTCATCTTATCATAATACAGCTTCATGCCAAGTTTGAAGATGATCGAAGAAGAGCTGCAGCCAGTAGAGCGCTCACAAGCAGACCCTATTGAATTTACCTTTTCATGTATAAAGACGGAACAAGCGAGGGCGCCATCACCAAAAACTTCTGGCCTATTTCACTCAAAAGCTAAGCAAGTAATTGCCCCATCAAACGCCATCCTTGGGCAAAGTTTGGTGAAATTAACATGTCTGTTCGCTTAATCTAGTCTTCAGTTATGGCGTAAACGGATACAAATTTATGATTTGACCTTGACCTTTGACCTCTGGCCGATTTCAGCCAAAGTATGATCAAGTAATTGCCCCATCATACTTTATACTTGGACCAAGTTTGAAAAAAAAAATCCACTCAATGTCACTCCAGTTATCGCGCAAACAAATGGGGACGGACGGACAACTCGAGAACATAATGCCTCTGGCACCCTTCGGAAGGAGGCATAAAAACAAAAATGAGCGACCTCTGCGATCGTCATTGCATTAAAGAATTGAAACTGCTAGATACTAGGCATACTTGCTACATATTTTGTCTGGTTCGTCGGCTCACAAGTCACTAGAGGGCGGTAGAGAGGATGTGTCATCCGCTGCATGCTTGGTTTGTAGTCGCTGTTGTCACACTTTTATATTGCTCGACAGGAAAACGCGTGTAGATGTCGCACACTCACTGATTGTTTTAAAACAATGAACAAACAAAAAATCATAGTGAATAGAAATGTACGTAATTAACAAAGTTATCTCTTTCTTTAGTCATATCATCATGTTATTACAGTCTCTTTTGAGAGTAACTATTTTTGGCTCAGTGCACAGCAATGAAAGGGTACAGCCAGACAATGACTAGCTTGCGCCTATACACAAATATGACATTGATTGTTTTAGGGGAAGCATGGATTATGCAGACGTTCAGCAACAATTTTCCTGTTGAAATGACAACCGATTTTGAAGTAATAAAAGGCCTAATGGAAGGATTTTTTGAATTTAAAAGGCAAGTTATCATTTTATTCTGCTTTTGCATGTTTCATTAACAGTTTGTACTTAACTTTTACCACAAGTGATATCCTACATCGTCTGCCTCGTACATAATTATCCTGTAAAGGGAAGGGTTGCCATTGGTGATGCATATAGCAACAAAGTAGGACCCAGATTTTAAAAGGATCACTACTCATATATTAGTGCCCACGAACTTGTATTTTCAAGGCTCTTGTACTACAGAAAAAAGATAACAAAACAAACAAACAAACAAGCAAACAATCTTTTTTTTTACGGAATACCTGTCAGGATTACAGCAGCCAGAAGAATTTCTACTGACGTCATCACGCACATAATCTCTTCTGTGTGACAATAACATCGTATGGTACATGTAAATCTAATGCCGCTTATCATACAAAATGGGCTTTAGAATCTCTGCAATCAGTCAATTATCATGCATTGATTTTTACTGATCCACACTGAGCAATGCGTCCGGTAAACTCCGAACGCATGGATCAAGCCTATAGTGTTGTATGGAAACAGTCTAAATATAAAACCCACTCGCTGCTCTCGCGGGTTCAATTTATTCAATTCTCACCGATCCACTCTGTTCTGCGCATGTTTGATAACATAATAAACCCTTACCACTGAACTCTACGATCATAATTATTTCAAACGCAAAATACTGTCTGCTTGACTGGGGCATGCGTGCTATTCATAGTTCGTTGTCGCTAAACGTGGGCTATTATATTGTTGCACTTCGGTTAAAACATGGATCTATAGTAACTCCATGGTAAAAATCCCTTTCGTCACAAACTATATACAATTCAGTTATGAAGTACAGGTATCTACTTAGACCATAATGATTTGGGAGGAACTTATTAAAACAGAACAAAAAAGTCAGATAAATGTTGATAAACAAAACGCTGAAAAGCTACATAATGAAAAAAATCAATAACACGTCACTAACAAGTTAAGGACATTGAAAAAACTGAGATTATTAGTGATTTACGTTATTGGGTGTGAAGGTAGATTTATGGCGTAACAGTAGTATGTTCTGTGAGAAGGCGACCAGCTGGAGCCTGACATACTTTACAGCAAAACATGCTCCACCGTTTCAGATTAATGTTTTTCTTTTTGATCTGGCTATTTCAGGATTGTTTGGGAGAAACGTGTAAACTACCCCTGATTACAAATATTTCGGGAAAATGAAAAAAGATTCCCTATTCAAAGGATTTTTCGGGGAATTTTACCCCAAGCTGAGTCCCGAAAATATACCCCTTTCCCGAAAAATCGGGAACAACGCGTACAGTATACGGATAACCACATGAGTGGAGGGGAGGGGTGGGGAGATCTCTTTAGCTCTTCCTGTACCAATGAGTCAAAAGGCGCGGTCAGACTGGCCAAAGATCGAGAAGTTTAAAGGCCCGGTCCCACTGCACTGACGGATGCAAAGAGGATGTAAAGCGTACAAAAAATCTTGCCATCCGTTGGAAAACGCTACGAATCCGCTGTTTACCCATCGCATACGTGTTTCATCCGCTCTATCCATCGAGCATCCGTCCACTGTGATTTCATCCGCGCAAAAAGTTTTAAGCTGCTTAAAACTTTTAGAACGGATGAACTTTCCGCTGTGTACGATGTATATCCGCGACATACGAGCAACAAACGTTGTATGTCCGTGCGGCATCCCTTAAACGTCCGCTGCATCCTCTCTGCATCCTCTGGGCATCCTCGCAACTCACATCCGCTGCAGCTAAAAACGGAAAGAGGGAGGAAAGATATGGTACGTGGAACGTCTTAACATCGTTAATAGCACGTTAATAGAAAGGATGTAAGCGTATGCATCTCGTATATAAAGCATTTCGAAAGCATCCCCTCTGCATCCGCTCTGCATCGGCTCTGCATCCGCTCTGCATCCACTCTGCATCCGCTTTTTCTGCTATGCGTCCGTTTCGCAATTATCTCCGGTAACCCCTTCGGAGCTGTCATCCCCTTCCATCCGCTTTCATCCGCTAGGTTTCCGATGGTCATCCGTTTAACATCCCCGCTACATTCTACCCACGTCCGTTCTATTTCCGTTCTATTACCGCCAATTTTCGCCAATTTTGTCAATTTCTGGAGCGGATGAAAGCGGATGAAGCCATCCCCGAAATTTTGCTCGTCCGCTGTGTCCTTTCTGCATACGCTTTGTGTCCGTCGGCCAGTGGGACCGGGCCTTTACATCATTAACAGCACGTTAATAGAAAGGATGTAAGCGTATGCATCTCGTATATAAAGCATTTCGAAAGCATCCCCTCTGCATCCGCTCTGCATCCGCTCTACATCCACTCTGCATCCGCTTTTTCTGCTATGCGTCCGTTTCGCAATTATCTCTGGTAACCCCTTCGGAGCTGTCATCCCCTTCCGTCCGCTTTCATCCGCTAGGCTTCCGATGAACATCCGTTTAACATCCCCGCTACATACTACCCACGTCCGTTCTATTTCCGTTCTGTTACCGCCAATTTTCGCCAATTTTGTCAATTTCTGGAGCGGATGAAAGCGGATGAAGCCATCCCCGAAATTTTGCTCGTCCGCTGTGTCCTTTCTGCATACGCTTTGTGTCCGTCGGCCAGTGGGACCGGGCCTTAAGATCGCGAAGTTTGGGCCATTCGTACACGCGCAAGAAAGAGTGCGCCGTCCGATGGCTATAGTGACTGTGATGTAATAATGCAAATCTGTACATGACAATGGCCTCGCGCTTCGGAGACACCGCCCGCAAACAGATTGAGAAGTTTCGCGAGAATTTTCGCGGGAAATTTGTGGTCACACTGGCAAAACTTCGAGACCTTAAAGATACGATCGCGATCTTAAACTTCGCGATCTTTTGCCAGTCTGACCGCGCCTAATGGGTGCACAAATTTCACACACATAGCTGTAGGCAAGGGATCTATGTGGCACACAGTGGGTTAATGTGGAGATTGAACTGCAAGCGATTGCCTTTGCGTTCTCGTGCGTTTCAGAGTGAAACTTTACCATGCAGGGGGGGGGGGGGGAGGGCAAGGAACTGCTAGCTCACTCATCATCACTTTCTTTGGCTTGATAAAAATAACAGAAAAGTCGTGAAGAATTACACACACACACACACACACACACACACACATGGACACGCACGCATGTATACACACAAGAGAGATATAGGTAGGTAGAGAGAGAGAGAGAGAGGGGGGGGGGGGATTAGCGTTGACACTGACCTTGAAAAAAAAATAGATCGTATAAGCTTTAACATTTGACATATCCCAGCCCAACCCAAGTCCCTTAACAACCGGTGCGTAATTATAAAAAAAGCTGCTGCGCTCTGGCATAAAAATAATAATCGTTTCATATAAAAAAATTTCCGTTTTCACGTTGAATATGAACTGTATTCTTGATAAGGGAACAGAAGAAACACGGAATTACTAATTTTGTGTCCTTGCTCCTGCTTAGCGAGAGTGCCATCGCATGTGGATTGTTATTGCTTGGTAAATATTTCATCATAAAAATTGTCAGCTTTTAAAAGCAATGGTGGATGTGGAATGTCGACAGTGGCACGGAGGCACCAGCGGGCATGTGATTGTCATGGGAACATGAACGCGCCAATCTTTCAACCAGTTCAAATGGTTTAAGTTAATGGGCCAGTTCAAAAACCTCTGAAAAAAAAAATCAACGTATCGACTTCACACGGTAGCGGATTTTTTTTTCCTAACAAGGGCATTGATTTTCTTTAACACCACCTTTTTATTCATGATATTCTTGACATTAAATGATGTTGAAACTTCTCTGTTAATTATTCCTGTAGATCATGCAGACCCGAGTACAAACAAAAAACAACAACAACAGTAACAACTTGAAAGATGGCCGATGTCATCCCAGCCTGCCGGTTGGCATACATCACCATACTTTCTCTCATTATATTATATAACCTCTGGCCATAATCGAGAGCCTCTAATATTCTGTCCCATCATGTTTACTTTATCATCAGTGCATATCTGATGAGACCTGTTAATACAGTTTAGTACAATATTTGGAAAGTAAAAAAAAAAAAAAATGCCATCAAATTAGTGTTGAGTGCAACCAATCTCGGGGTTATATGATCAAAAGCAGGAAACGTGGTAATGATATACCGACACAGAAACCAACATACGAGGATCGACAAATTATCTATAATGCAAAGTAGGAAAGCCAAGCAAGCTTTGCTATTGACCATTAAAAACCAAACAATGTAACAACAACAACAACAACAATCACCGCGATAGCAAAATCATGATTCTCTTCAACTGTACACGTCTATCTAAATGTTATTTTGAATAAGGGAATACTTCTCTCTAAAAAAAAAATCGAGTGAAAATATTCACTCTTAAAGGAGTGATTTAAACAAAGAGTGAATTTAGAGTGAAATTGGAGTGAATTTTGAGTGAAAATGTTCATTTTCACTCGTTTTAGAGTGACCTCAGGGATTATTCCAAAATCTTCGAGTGATCCCTGACGTCACTCTAAAAGAGTGAAAATGAACATTTTCACTCAAAATTCACTCCAATTTCACTCTAAATTCACTTCTTTAAGAGTGAATATTTTCACTCGAATTTCTTTAGAGAGTTGTTTTTATCTCACGATAACGCCGTTATATCTGTTATTCATTCATTTCTACAGCTATTACGGATTTCCCGGTCAATTTCGCACTTTTGTCTGTCCATTTTGATAGAGGGTTCATTAAATTTAGCAAAAACAAACAAACGAAAACTAGAAATGTCGCTACAGCGACTGGTTATGCCCCCGCCAAACAACATTTCATAAGCTTTGGTCAAAAAACTGAGGAAGTAGTTAAATCCGCAAGATCTTTCCTTGATCTGCTGCCATTAATATGCCGTTACCATGGCAACGTACTTTCGGGTACTGTCGAAAAATGCGTCTTGCACATCTACAACCAAAGGCACACATCTGTACCAAGTTTCATGGAAATTGGGCAAAAACTGAGGAAGTAGTTTGCAACACAAAATTTTCCATCATTTTGGCTCATAATATGTGAGCTGTTACCATGGCAACATACTTTTTGTCACTGTCAAGAAATGTGTCATGCTGACCTATATCCTAAGACAAACATTCAATATGAATTCCATGAGAATTGGAAGAACACTGATGAAGCAGTTTTGCCATGAAGCATTTTGCCCTATATTTTACCAATAACATGCCGTTACCATGGCAACGCACTTTTTGCCACTGCGGAAATATGTGTCTTGCACATTAACATATTCAAATGAACATCTGTACCTAATTTCATAAAAATTGATCAAAAACTGTGGGAGGAGTTCGCGACGCAAGATTTGTACCCATTTTTGCCCATAATATGCCATTACCATGGCAACGTACTTTTGGGTACTGTCAAAAAATACGTCTTGCACATCTACAACCCAAGGCACACATCTGTGCCATGTTTTATGGGAATCGGTTGAAAACTGAGGAAGTAGTTCGCGACGCAAGATTTGCAACGGACCGACCGCCCGACCGACCGCCCGACCGACCGCCCGACCGACCGTCCGCTGATTCCTATATACCCCCTTCAAACTTCGTTTGGCGGGGGTATAAAAAAATCCGCGTTATTGCACGCTCTGTCTTTCAAAATTGCAAATTGTGCGTTCAGTTTTGCATTTCGATCAATGAAATTGGCACATGTGGCTTTCGAAGTAGAAAAAGTTTATTCAAATTGGCATTCTGCCCATACTACTTGCATTCTTAGTCGCGTGTTAGTGTATGAAAATTAACCATCATTGGCCAAAAGAAAAAGGGTATACTCAATTTCGCGAATGGGCAGTCGTATTCCAAATATATTCATTCAAATTTACGTCATATTATTGTCCCCGCCGACCGAGTTCGAGCAGGGGACTATGAAACGGGCTCCGTACGTGTGCGCGTCCGTGTGTCTGTCTGTCCATGTGTGCGTCCGTGTGTGATCAAAATCTTCAATTTGCTACTTCTCTGTCATTTATGAGCCAATTTTGATTCTGTTTGCTTTATATGATAGCACTACATGGGAGCTTTGAAACTTCTACACAGAATTTCAGTTGTGACCTTTGACCTTGACCTTTGACCTATATTTTACATTTTGCTACAAAATGCTACTCATTCGCCATTTCTAACCCGATTTCGATTCCGTTAGCTTTATGTGATGGCACTAGTTGAGGGCTTCAAAACCTGTACCCAGAATTTTGACCTTTGACTTCTTTGACCTTTGACCTTGATTTTTTGACCTGTATTGTACATTTTGCTACAAAATGCTACTCCTTCGCCATTTCTAACTTAATTTCGATTCCGTTTGCTTTATGTGATGGCACTAGTTGAGGGCTTCAAAACTTGTACCCAGAATTTTGACCTTAGACTTCTTTGACCTTTGACCTTGATTTTTTTTACCTGTATTGTACATTTTGCTACAAAATGCTACTCCTTCGCCATTTCTAACCCGATTTCGATTCCGTTTGCTTTATGTGATGGCACTAGTTGAGGGCTTCAAAAATTGTACACAGAATTTTGACCTTTGACCTTGATTTTTGACCTACATTTTATTGTACATTTTGCTACAAAATGCTACTCCTTCGCCATTTCTAACCCGATTTCGATTCTGGTTGCTTTATGTGATGGCACTAGTTGAGGGCTTCAAAACTTGTACACAGAATTTTGACCTTTGACCTTGATTTTTGACCTATATTGTACATTTTGCTACAAAATGCTACTTCCGACGGGGACATATATTACGCACCGCGTAATTTTTACTTTTCCTTGTTTCTTTTTGGAAACGGTGGGAACATTAAATGTGTATTACAATGTGACTTTTTTTGTTTCATCCATACACTGTTAAGCAGTAAAGCATCATATTTTGACCCTATAAGATAACTCGAGTTTGCTGTTCTGTAACGCCCCTATTCTTTCATGGTGCCATTATAGGCCTACATGTGCCAAGCACTACAGATTATCTTCATCTTCTTATAGTCATGACAGCTCAAGACACGTATATCTCAAGAAGACAGAGAAAGAATTACAGAAACATTTGAGGATCATAACCTTGACTACCTAAACTGGGTGACACACTCGCAAATAAAGCGCTCAACGGCCAGATAAGGACTGGTAGACTCAATGAGCACATTGAAAAAAAGCTGATGCAAATGTCTCTAAAATGAATACGAAAATATGAAATGCAAAGACGCTTCCAAAACAATTACTATATTATGATGACAGAAACTAAAAGAAGAACCAAAGCATAAACATATCTGCTAAATTGACTGCAGAAGATGTTAAACTGGATGCCCAAAAATTAATTTGAATGAACGAGCTCAGCATATACGTGATCACATGATTATATCATTCTAAACTAAAAGAACGGAGAGCAAATTGGTATGTGCTTGTCTTACGAATTTGAATTGAAAAAAAGTTCTGATTAGAATGAGGTTAAAAGTCAGTGAAGGCAATTCAAATGCTCCAAAAATGAATTTGAATGCAGACAAAGTTGAAATACCAAATATATAGGCTAAATTTTGCTAAATTGAATACAACAATAAGGTATTGGACTGAAAGAGGGGCAAAATTGTCCGGAGAAACCTATATTTTGTGTTATTGTCACAAGAGGTTAATGGTTTCACTTGTTTTTCAACCTTGTTTTAGTAGGGGTTTATGACACAGCAAACAATGTATTAGAATTATTCTAAACGTTGAAGAGGAAAACTCACTAATGCTTTCCCCATCGGTGAAGGGGGTTATCAAATTTGTGTTTTGTAATGTATCTTGAGAGAAAACTAGATAAACAAAGGAAAATATAGACAAAGGAGATAGAAATAATGATCATTTGGCATTCAGTGTCAATCCGTTAAGATTAAAGATGAACTTACCAGGTGCAGTAGCTCAGACCCGACTCTTGCAGCACCGAAGAAGGCAATGCGACTTCCGCGGGAGAGATGGTACAGACAATTTGATGAGATTGTTAGTTTGTTAGTTTGTTTAGATGGATGGATGGATGGATGGATGATTGGTTGCTACATGTGACCTCCAAAACTCACAAAGATATCCACAACCACGACTGGAAGGTGATAGGTACAGTATTTTACAGCTGAAAAAACACGGCACTGTATCAAAGATTTCGTAACTTGATCACGTTTATTAGTAGTCAGCGAGGCTCCGCTAAGATGAAAAATATATGAAAAGTTTGTTCGCAAAAACCGTAAGTCCATTTTTGAAGATTTTGAAATACGGTCTCTGTCATAAAGTACAAAATAATACCTTTTAAATGACATATTGGTCACTACATATAAAGGTACATTTTTGAAGTTACGGTCAAAAGAAGCAAATATTTTCTTATTATTCTCTATATTTTTCTTGACTCTTAATCGCAAATATCTCCATTTGGCAAATATGGACTTATTGGTTTTTGCGAACAAACTCTTCATATTGTCTTGAATTACCCTGCATGCGTGAAGTTGTTCATTAATTACAAAATGAAATCTGACGCCGAAATATTTCTATTTAAAGTATGATATGAATTATTTTCACAGCAGCAATATTTTGATTGTAAATGCTGTTCTGTCACGTGTACGTACTTGATTTTTAATGATTCACGCGCTCTCGCACACTTTCTCAAAGCAAAAGATGCAATCGGTCGAATTCACCAACGATGAAATCGAACGATAATGGCTAGGGATTGAGGCATGGATTGAAACACCGTTGAAAGACGACCCTAAAGGAGTAAATGACATTCAAAAGAAGTCACTCGTCACACGCATTGTACAGTTTCTTGCTCCCGCTGATTTTCTTTGTTTTACCTGTTTTATTAACTTGTTTGCGCAACTTCTTTGTCTCATTTCCCATCTGAGAAGATGACTGGATAGTCCACCTGCACCACTTCACCGGGTTATGCACCCTGCCCTTTGTGATGAATGAATGAAGTGGGATCTTTTAGTACGTGCATGAGTTGTTACTACGGAGCTTTAGATTTTCACGACTTGGACGTTCAGAGGAAAAAAAAAACTGTTCTGCTCATGCACAAAAACGCGCATCAAGTCGATCTAAACACTAAACAAGAAAAAAATAATAAGTTTCCCCTAAAACAAAGGGCGGTGAGTTGGCTCAGTCGGTAGCGCGTCTGCCTCACGATCACGCGGCCCGGGTTCGAACCCGAGTCTGGACTGAGCAATGTTGTGTGTAAACATACCGTCCCCTCTAGCAAGAGGCACAACACTCTGTCCCTCGGATAGGACATAAAATTGAGGTCCCGTGTATGAGAGAGTCACAGCTCATGCACGTAAAAGATCCCGCTTCATTCATTCATCGCAAAGAGCAGGGTGTCTAACCCGGAGAAGTGGTCCCACCCCACATCCAACTGGACCCCATGAAAGACCAGCTTAGTGTAGCTGAATATGGGCTATCCAGCCATCTTCACAGATGGAAAATGAACAACAACAAATTGCTGTAATTTCTGAATCAGGTCCCTAAGTCAAGGCGCTAATTCCTGTAAGGAGCTTAATTAAGGAGTTCGTTCAACCCACCCCGCTGAAAAGGTTTGACCACACAGGATGGTAGATGGGACCGCCAGGAACACCCCCAGGTCGTATGTGGTTCCGAATTGTGATATAAATAAAATTTTACAGGCCACTTTTCATCATAAGTAGTTGGCATAAACGTGAAAAAGTCTGCGCGCGTCAAAACTACTATACGCACCACCGGTACTTGCAGCATGGACGTAGGTCCATGATACGACGAAGTGACGAATCCCGCTGTGCACGTACTAACGTCACTTCGCCAAATCTCGGCGCGTAGGCGTAACGCGTGTAAGTCAATGGGAATGATGATAATCGTCACTTAATGGTTAATTTATGTAAACGTTCTTTTGTAATGCCTGGGGTATTAGACCAGGTACCATGCCAAAACAACAAAATAATATAGACGTAATTTGTTGTTTTTCTCCTAGTTCTGTGGATTTCTATGGTTCGTCGGCAAATCACCTTGTGTTCTTGTCAAAATAATTGTACCTATGTGCTCTCTATTTTTCGCCTTTTTCACATCATTCATTGGTTCTAAACAAACCGCTTTAATATGAAAAGCAACAATTAAATAAAAAGAAAAAAAAACGTTTTAGTGTTCATGAGGTCAGTGTTTTCGCGTCATTTCTGGCATTTTCTGGTGTGATTCCGTCTTACACAATGCAGCTCTATGACTTTCGGTGTATTTAATGTTTCAGTATATATCTTTTTCTGTATCCTTCTATATAAGATGTGTTGTCTCTATTTAAAAGCGTATATGTGGGGGAACCACCTCATTGAATTGAATAACTGAAACTGCACCGGTCTTACACTCGAGACACAGTAAACAGTTCCAGCATATTTATTTTCATATTTCACATGAGATATACATTTCATCAAAATACACTAAAAAGAATACAAACCAAGCAAGATACAAAATATGTTATAAATCGGGGCTTGGACAGAAAGTGTGTCAGCGTATATAATGTACATAAGACAATTCTCTATAACTTGTGAAATATGATGGAACCGCAAAAGCAAAGCTTGTAAACGCAGGTTCCAAGAAAATATACCAGTGTAAATTTGATATGCATTCAATGGAGATAGGACACAAAGTAATAATGACGAAACTATATAAAAACTAGATTATCAAGGTACAAAGGAAAAAGAAAATAAAAGAGATGAAAAAGAAAAGGAAAAAAAAAACAAGAACCTAAGGAATAACAACAGGGTAAAAAGTTAATTTAGCATATAGATACACAAGTATCTACTCACACATATCTAGAATCAAATTCATAACGAGTTCAATATGTTACTACAATGGTACGGATGCAGTGATTATATAATGGGAGCATAAACCAGAAGCAAACAATCATAAACTGCAGGTTGATTCATCATGCATTAAATAAGGATACTGCAGATAACATATCAAAGAAAAATTCTAATCAGACTGATTATATTCATTTATTAACTTTGATTTCAATTTTTGTTTGAATATAAACATACTAGAGCAATTGATTAAATCGGTGGGATGATCATTCCAGAATTTAGGCCCGGTAAAAACAATTGTTTTTTGAGCAAGGAGTGTACGAGTACGTGGAAGGTGAAATGAATCTCTTTGTCTTGTTGGGTAAGCATGGACGGCATAGTTCTGAAACATGTGGGTAAATACGTCAGGCAAGCCGTTGGCTGATAACTGAAACATAAATGTGCCTAAGTTATATAAAAACAAGTCAGCAACCTTAAGGAGTCTGTTTTCAAAGAAAAAATGATTCGTGTGACAATAAAAATCGGCTAGATTAACTGAACGAATAGCCCGTTTTTGTAGTTTGAAAATTTTATCAATGTGTAATTTGGCACAGTTGCCCCAGGCAAGTATACCGTAACTGAGATAGGGTAAAACAAGCGTTGAATATAAATTTTTTTTAAAATATACTTGGGAAAAAAATGTTTTAGCTTATTTAAGATCCCAGTATTTCTCGAAAGCATCTTAGACAAATAATCTATATGATGTTTCCATGTTAATTCATGGTCAATATAAAGACCTAAAAATTTGGAGGATTCAACTTGAGTCAAACAATCATTATTCATTTTTATATCGCCAGGCAAATGCGTAACTGAGTTACTAAATAACATATAAACAGTTTTGTTTACATTAAGAGATAACTTATTAGCTTGAATCCACATTTGAACCGACATTAATTCTCTGTTCACTACTTCTAAAAGAGTTGTTGGATCTCGGTGTGAAAAGAAAATATTAGAATCATCGGCAAAAAGGAGAAAAGATAAAACATTAGATGAATTTCTAAAGTCATTTATAAAGAATAAACAAAAGTGGGCCTAAAAGGGATCCTTGAGGGACCCCGCAAGATAATGTTTTTAGACTGGAACTAAATCCGTTGATATTTACAAACTGTTTCCTATTAGTTAAATAGCTCCTGAACCAGTCCAAGGCCTTTCCACGTATCCCATAATGTGAGAGTTTATATAACAAAATACCATGATCGATAGTGTCAAAGGCCTTGGACAGGTCCAGGAATATACCAACAGTATGAGATGAGTCGTCTATAGCGTGGGCTACTTTATCTATAAAAGCAAGCACAGCGTGAGTAGTAGAGTGTTTTTTCCTAAATCCAATTGAGACTCACAAAAAATATTACATTCATTTAAGAATTTAATTACACGAGAATATATCAAATGTTCAAGAATCTTAGAAATCGCCGTCAAAAGAGAAATAGGACGATAATTACTTACGTCTTGTTTATTAAATTTTTTATAAACCGCAACAACTTTGGCTAGTTTCATTTGACTAGGCACTACGCCAGTAACAAGGGACAAATTCAATATAAATGTTAAAGGAGACAATATTGCGGATATAATATTTTTCAGTAAGAAATTCGTAATACCATCATGTCCAGCACCCTTTTTTGCTTTTAACTTAAGAACTACATCCCTCACCTCGTATTCTTGGATGGGAGTAAAAAACATAGATTGAGGATTTGGATCAGATAAGAAATAATGAAATTCTTTATCTGTTACTGGGATATTACTAGCAAGATTGGGGCCTAAATCAACAAAAAAATAATTAAACGCATTAGCAACATGTATCGGATTTTGGATCAAAATACCATGCTGGGATATTTCCTTGACTTGTTCTGGTTTATCTTTAACTCTGAGAACTTTATTGATCACCTTCCACGTGCTCTTGGTATCGTTTTTGTAAATGTCAAACTGCCTTGTGAAATAACTCCTCTTAGCAAGTCTCAAAGTAGTAGAATATTACGATAACGAGCATATTTACCTTTCGTTTTATCATTTGGATTCCTCTTATATTTACAAAATAAATTGTTCTTATGATTGATAGACTTAAGGAGGGATTTGGTAATCCAAGGCATTCTTGGTGCTTTTTTATTGGTAAAACGGGTGGATTGTCGTAAAGGAATAATTTCATCATAAAGCAGTGAAAATTTATCCAAAAAAATATTAAATGCAGTTTCTACATCATTATCAATACCAAAGACTTCATTCCAGTTAGCAATTAACAATCTCTCCCTGAGTCTATCGATGTTTCCTTCAGAAAAATCACGAAAAGTAAATCCTTGAGACTTAAGACAACAACTTTTCGCGAGAGGAACCTTTGCGTATATCGGGAAATGATCAGATATGTCGGATACTATGACACCAGATAATACAGATGAAATATTGTTACAAAAAATATTGTCTATCAACGTGGATGATGTGTCAGTCACACGGGTAGGTTTTCTTATTAACGGTATAAGGTATTTGGATAACATCAGATCTAAAAATTCTTGGCAGTGAACATTTTTACTGTAGTGAAGCAAATTCAAATTAAAATCTCCCATAATGAAAATATTTTTTTGGTATAGGGAAGGCGTTAGCAACAAATCAGAAAAAGCATCAAGAAAGTCCCGGAAATTGGAAGACGGTGGCTTATATACTTCACCAACTACAATATTCTTTTGTTTTGATAATTCGATTTCAATGAAAATACATTCCAAACTATCACACATTATATTCATATCTTTCAATATTTTAACTTTCAAATTGTTTGTAACAAAAAATCCTACACCACCCCCTTTCCTATCAAGCCCATTATTCGAATGAAATGTATACCCAGGAATAGAAAAAAACGAGGACGGCAAATTATTTATCCAAGTTTCTGAGATACCAATAACAGAACAATCAGATTTCACTTGGTTTAAAAATATTTGCAGCTGATCAATCTTTTTATTAAGACTTCTGATATTGTAATGCAAAAGAAGAAGTTCACTTGTGGAAGTCTTTTGCATTTGTTCAATCATTTCATTCACAGAGTGATAATTAGTAGAGATGTTGTAAACTAACCGATCATTGGGATCAAAATCAAATTGCAACTCAGGTGTGGCCGTATAAATTGACCGTAAAAAGCCAGGGTTGTCAGTACAATCTGAAATCTCGGTCCTAATTGAGGAGTTTATATTAACCTCATTAGCCATAGTGAGTTAGATTACAACTAGTGGGGGAGGAAAAGTTGACGGCAAAGAAACTACCACTTTCTTGCGGGACAGAGAAACAAACGAGGCATGGTTCCCAAACGTGTGACATACGAAAACAACACCTGTTGGGAGGTTTCAATGTACATCGCGTAACATATTGACACTGCAAATACGAGAAAAGCATGACATTAGTACTAAACAAAGAGACACTTTGACATACTTTGCCAGAAACGGAAACACCGTGTGAATAACAATTGGGAGATTTCGTTGCCAAGTAGCATATAAACATTTTACAAGGAAGCAGAAAATACCTGACATTGCCATTATAGGAATAGACATTTAAGACAAGCTGGTGTAAAACGTAAACAGCGAGAAATACCAGTTGGTAGATTGCGATACCAAGCAACAAACTGACGCCAAAAATGCAAATTGCCGTTACGAAAACGGGTGAGTCATGCATTAATTCACACTAATGCATATGTAAGAGGAATCTTATCAAGAAAGAATATAAGGAATGCTTCTGGAGCGTGGTACACAAGAATGTTCTTCTAGTAAACCAGGTGAGAGACAAGAGATTTCTTAATTCTATCAGAAGTAAAAAAGTGCTTTTTGAGTACTCGCATACAGCAAGTGTTTTGTGTGAACGGAAACTGCTGATAAATTTTCCACAAGAAAAACATACAGTACAAACGAAACTCCACGGGAAAGATCCCGGAAACAGAAAGACAAGACAAAAACAAAAGAAAAAATGTACATATATGTCAGATACGAAACATGGACCTAAGTCAAGGTCACAAGTAATGGAGTGGAAAAAGGAACTAGACAAGAATCTCGTCATAGAGAAGACACGGTTGTCTGCTCTCAGCCACCACTTTGGGCTAAACTATAAATCAATGAACAAAATGCGGACTACAGTGATGTGTTCAGCACTATGGGCCTACATAATCCTACACAAAACTCGCAGTACGATTAGTTATGCCCATAAAACGACATCAATGAAGTTTCTTCCTGTTTTATTTTTTTTTTAAACAAATAACTAAAACCTCAACTTTTAGCTTGTACACTGACGGAAAGCAATGTCAATTAAACACGATAATGGTAGTGGAGTCAGAGAAACTGTATAAACACTCTGAGCAAGCATACGCACTAGAGCAATGCAAAAAAAAAAAAAAAACACAAAAACCCACACACACAACGTTAGTCAATGCTAACGTTTATCTCGTAGAAAAAAACTGTCTTGGTGGTCAATGCAGACGACTATCACCGTTGAGAAGTATATGTATATTACCACTTAATATAGCCAAGCATTGATTGTAGCATAAGAAGCTATCTGTATTGATATCTATTATACGTGACAAGACGAAATTTTATGACTAATTTCTTTCTTGTAACCAAATGCATGTAACAAAGTTGACTCGTTCTAATCATTGTAGTTATTCCTTTGTTAGTATTTTTCCTTGCATTTCAAAATTTCGTTTGAAATACGAAAAAAGACTTAACGTTACTCATTGCTGACGTTTATCTCAACAAAGCATTAAATCTGTAGAGAAAAAACTGTCTATGAGGTCAATGCGAACGACTATAACCGTTGACAGGATCACCGTGTAACATATATAAGCATTGATTGTATGCATAAGAAATTATCTGTAATGAAATATATTATACATGATAAGACGAGTGTGACAAAAATGCTTCGTTGCAGTAATAAGGATGCATGAAACAAAGTTGACTCGTTCTAATCACTGTAGTCATTCCATTTGCTTGTATTTTTTTCTTTCCATTTCAAGATTACCTTCGTTCCCACGACATCAATCTTGGTTGACACACCTTTCTCTTTCCTCAGTCTGTAGGCAGTTTTGGCTAGCTGTCCTCTAGTGATTTTCATGGCCGGTGGCAAATCAGTGCGGACCGTGATTCTTTTCCGTTGGTGGGGAGGTGGGGAGGGAGTCGCGACAGAATCTTGAGAAGCGAGGTCGGGCTTGCGTTGACGATCCTCAAAAGCCGTTAGGATCCTGTTTCTGTCCCGCATGTGAACAAACTTCCCGATAATGGGGTTGGGTTGGGGTGGGCGATCCTGCTCAGCCTGGCCATCGGAAACCTGGCGTCGCGGCAATCGGTGAGCGTTCACCATGGCGATGTTACTGGCGTCATCGACTTCGAGGCCGAGATAGGCGAAGGTGTCCGATAGAACTTGGTTGATATTTTCATCACGTTTCTCCTCTACGCCGTAGAACAAAAGGTTAGAGCGCCGGTTGTACAATTCCATAGTCATAAGCTTTTCCTTCAGATCCGCAATTTCGGCCGCCATTTTGCTTTCAATTTCGGGCAGTTGTTTGCGCTCCATTTCAATAATTTTGTCGGAATTCATGGTCACTGAAGCTTCTATTTCCGACATTTTCCCTCTGAGTAAGGTAACCTCACTGGTGAGGGTGTCGAGCTTAGAGCTTAGGTTAGCAGATGATTCCGTAATGCTGCGCTGAATATCGGCAAGCGTGGGCTGGTGGGCAACCGGAGAAGAAGGGGTGGCCTGGCTCTCCGCTGTTTCGTCAGCCAGTGGTTTTGGTTGGGTGTTGGGTGCGGTCTTCGAGCGAGTAGCAGGGGGAGCCATGACAAGTTAGTGGTAGAAACGTCGAAAATTCACCAAATTACAGAATAGAAGAAAAGTCTGACGAAGTTGAAAGGATGTGGGTAGTCCTGAAAAGCGCTGGTTTAGAAAATAGCGCGAATGAAAATATTCGTGTTGAAATAAGAGTGGTAGCCGAAAGAGCAGTGACAACTACACGTCCGTCTCCATGTGCAGAATGCCTTAGAATCATGCCTTAGAATCATCAACCACTGTCCTCTAGTGAGAACGCTACATCAAGGAAATTGAAGGAGGGGCTTCCGGGAAAATACATGCCGCCTTTGTCTCTCTCACACAACTCTCAGATAGAAAATAAACTTATCATCATCGTTTTGTTTCATGAGATATTTAGTTACATTGCAGAATTTCTTTTTTTAAAGGGATTTTGCAAGTGAACTTGCAATACAGTAGGAAGTACACTTTTAATCAAAATATAAAACTCAAGGAAACATTCAAACATAGACAAGAACACACACACACACACACACACACACACACACTATCTCTCCCTTACACATACACAAACGCGCTTGTTCCCCCATATTATGGGGGAACGATCGAGTGTGTGGCCGCTCACATGGTAGGGAGGTTTTAATATTTATCTTGGTCATTATTGGGTGATTTCTTGCAAACTTTTGGTAAAATCTTTTATGACTTTACAAGTCTTTTTAATTATGGAAATATTAATAAATATTAAAGGAAGCGCCCGGTGGGCAGCGCCCCAGGGTCCGCCACTGAATGTACATTGCAATACAAATTGACAGAGAGGGAGAGGGAGAGAGGGGTAAGCGGAGGGGAGATTATGTCTGTTTGTGTTGACTATCCTTCTATCTACAAAGGCTTTTTGAATTACCAATTCAATTGGAAGAAAAGAGAAAATCAGGGGAATCATGTTGTAATCGGACGTTCTTTCAACTTTTGATGCCACGGAGCCTTGATAGACCTTTAATCATCTAAGCTGCAGCTCGCGACCTTTCACAATTCCAGTCCAAAGGTCCACTTGTTCATATGGACAATTTAGATGAAGGAGAACAATAAAGCAAACAATCGACCAGACAATATAAAGAAAAAATAGCAACTATAAAGATGACAAAAAGCACCCCCCCCCTCACACACACACACACACACACCGGGAGGAGAATGCTCCAGTGGCCGGGTTTATCGTACAGACGCGCGTGCGCACTTCTAATCAGGGCTGTAGGTGCTTTATTTTTACTCATTACATACACTATACTGCCATCCACTTTCTCAACAACACAGACTGCTCGGTATAAGAGATGAGTGCTGGTTCTCTTCTATTTGCACATCAGGTGAGTTTGCCACGGGTTTGGTCACTTGGGTTTGCCTCAACTTGTTGGAGAGATTTTTAGTTTTGTTCGATCCTTGTCGGCACAATCTTGGCATTTATTCACCAGTCTCGCAACACCATAGGACAAAATGGCACAGGGAAAAGCTCCAGCTATTGGAATCGAACTTGGAACGACCTCCTCTTGCGTCGGTGTCTTCCGGAATGGCAAAGTCGAGATCATTGCCAACGAGCAGGGAAACCGGACCACACCGAGTTGTGTCGCGTTCACCGACACGGGACGGTTGGTTGGAGATGAAGCCATCAACCAAGCCGCCACTTAAGCTTACTCCGTTTGATTCAATGCCACATTTTGGTTTGATTTTTTTTTCTTTAAAGTTATGGCTTTATACCCATGTTATGTTTTGTGAGTTACAGTCAGTTGCTTTAGGACTTTCTCGTTGGTAGTATTTTCTTTCATGTTACAGTGATGTAACACATAGATGCAATGACGACAGTCAACCAAAGTATGTAGTCCTAAAATTATATGTTTTGCTTCGAGAAACAGGTGTGGCTACCACCGCTGTGATAGCACAGAGGATGCCTTTCAAATTCACCAAGCGAGCGAATGTTTTGGGGAAGGAGGCGAATATTAAAACGGAAATGGCAAAGTCCAACATTCAGATTTTTTTTTTTCGAGTGTGTTCCGAGTATGTGGAGCTGTAAACCATTTTTCTTTTTCTGGCGCAATTCTTACAACGTATACGAATGTCGTCGTATACCATTGCCAAACTTCGGGTAGTCACATATTGTATGCATAAGGGATGTGCCTTCCCCCACAAATGAACTCTATATTCGAATACAATTTTGCATTAGCACGGTTTTACAAAAAATTGCGTTGCTATATGTTTGTTTGATGTGTAGAAGTATGTTATTATCATGATTTTTTTTTTGTAGAAAACATATCTGTAGTGAAATGAAATGAAATCATTGTGAAGTTGGACACCTCACACATACGCGTTTTGTAGAGGTGAGACATCCCGTTGTACTGATTTGTTCCCTAACATGCACCAAACGCTCGTGAAAATGTCTGAAAAAGTTTGGAAACAATTTGCGGATAGTTCGTAAAAATGGTCGGAAGAACTGTGTGGGGTCTCGCGAAGATTTTGTAAACTTCGCCAACGTCTTTACTGCAAAAAGTTTAATGTTGAAAATGAAACACGGAGCTGGTATTAAATTTCCGGTGCTCATTTGTGTTGTTAGATTAACACCTCCTCAAATTATGAAACTGTTTTTTTTTTATATTTTAGTCAGATGATTTTTCTTGTTTTCCTTGTTAATTTGGAACTTCAACGAGACTAACGAGAACTTCTGGTAAAGTACATTTTGATTTTGAGACCACTCCTGTTGACACTGGGCTGGTGTTATACCATTGACACTAACACCAGAAACATCAAATCAACACAATGTAGTGTCATTGTTGAATTAACACTAGCGCAGTGTCAAAATACCACCAGCTATACAGTGTCAAATTATCACCACGAAGTGCTAGGTGATCTCTTTTCAAAACCATCAAAATGTACACTCTACACCTATTGTTGTGGTCCTCTCTTGATATTTGATCGGTATTTGATTTAACACTCATTGTGTTAATTTTATATTATGTATGCCAATGTTCTCAATGCTGTCAATGTTTGCGATATCAGCAGCACATTTTACTCGATAGAAAAAAATCTTTTTTTTTTTCTAATGATGGCGAAAACATTAAATTTTTCTCTGATTTCGTGCAAGATTCTTGACGAAAACTAGTTTTCTGCTCCCCCTTTGAATTAGATGGCAGTAATATTCGGAACTGCAAATTTTGTTTAAAATAAGATGATATGAAGAGTTTGTTTGCAAAAACCGATAAGTCCATATTTGCCAAATGGTGATATTTGCGATTAAAGGTCAAGAAAAATAAAGAGAATAATAAGAAAATTTTTGCTTCTTCTGACCATAACTTCAAAAATGTACCTTGATATGAAGTGACCTATATATCATTCAAAAGGTATTATTTTGTACTTTATGACAGACACCGTACTTCAAAATCTTCAAAAATGGACTTATCGGTTTTTGCAAACAAACTCTTCATATTTTATGCGGCAAAGTACCACCAAAACTGGATGACTGTGTCGGCTCTGTTTGAGTTTTCGTTGTTATCTCTCCATTTCATTTCTAGAAATCCGACGAACACAATCTTCGATGTCAAACGATTAATGGGAAGACGATTTGCTGATGTAGTGGTTAAACACAACATGAAGCACTGGCCTTTCACTGTGGTTGTCCGCGAGGGTAAACCCATGTTGCAGGCAGAGTACATGGGAGAAACAAAGACCTTTGCTCCGGAAGAGATTAGCTCGATGGTCCTGACCAAGATGAAGGAAACAGCCGAGGCGTACCTGGGTCAGAAGGTTACCGATGCCGTCATCAACGTGCCGGCTTATTTCAACGACGCTCAACGCCAGGCGACAAAAGACGCAGGGGTAATGGCAGGTCTAAACGTCATGTGTATCATCAACGAGCCAACAGCGGCTGCCCTGGCGTACGGGCTCGATAAAAATGAGGATGGGGAGCGACATGTGCTAATCTTTGACCTTGGAGGAGGGACATTTGATGTCTCTATTGTCACCATTGACGAAGGAATTTTTGAGGTTAAATCGACATCAGGGGATACCGATTTAGGTGGCGAGGACTTTGATAGCCGGCTCATTACCCATCTGGTTAATGAATTCAAACGCACGCATGGGAAAGACCTTAGCTCTGACCCACGATCCCTTCGTCGCCTTCGAACTGCAGCTGAACAAGCGAAGAGGACTTTGTCGAACATCATAGAGGCCAACATGAAAGTGGATTCTCTCTTCGAAGGAATCAATTTTAACATCACCGTCACCAGAGCTCGCTTCGAGGAATTATGCGGTGATCTCTTTAGGGCAACCCTTGAGCCAGTAAAGAAAGCACTGGAGGACGCTAACCTCGTAAACGGACAGATTGGATCCATTGCCATGATTGGAGGGTCGACTCGCATCCCAAAAGTACAGATGCTTATGAGGGATCACTTCAAGGGCGAAGAACTGAAAAAGTCCACCAATCCAGATGAAGCTGTGGCCTATGGTGCTGCAGTCCAGGCAGCCATCTTGTCTGGTGATCAGAGTGAGGGTATCCAGGATCTCTTACTCATTGACGTAGCTCCCCTTTCTCTTGGTATTGAAACAACTGGTGGTGTGATGACATCTCTCATCACGAAGAATGCGACCATTCCAACGACAAAAACTCAACTTTTCTCAACGTATGCAAACAACCAGGCAGGTGTATTCATTCAGGTGTTCGAGGGAGAGCGGTCAATGACAAAGGACAACAACTTACTTGGAGGGTTCATGCTAACCAATATTCCACCTGCTCCTCGAGGGGTGCCACAGATCGGAGTGTCGTTCGACATCGACGCCAATGGCATCTTGAACGTGACTGCCAAAGACATGAACACCGGCCGCAGCAACAATATTAGGCGTGTCGAACGGCTCTCCAAGGAGGAAATTGACCGCGTGGGGGGAGAGGCAAAAATGCTCTGAGCCGAAAACCGACGCCGTCCAGAGAAAATTGCCGCAGGGTGCCCTCAGCTTCAGCGACGGCGAGGAATCATGTCCCAACCCAAGGTGGCAATTGATTGGATGGATACCAACACACAGGCACCTCGGGAGAAAAATACTTGCTCCAGCTGGACGAATTGTATAAGAATTGCACGTCAGCCACCACTGCAGAACGTGGTCCTATTCAAGAAAATCCCGACCATGCTTTCGCCCCCGCCTGTGCTCTGATGACTTATATCAATCCTCTATATATATCGTTTTAGTTTTAGTTTCAGATTCAGTTTATTTTTACACACATTTATATAGTTGTCATTTACACATACACGTGGGAAGATTTGCATATGTCAGTTACATAATTGAGGCAGTCTTATACATTGCATGTTGTGAGAGAGATCTAGATTAAGCACAGCCTGGTAAAGAGGATCCCTACCAAGATAGAATACTATGTAGATAAGCGATAATGATGACTTTCAGAAGATAGGGTTGGAATGAGAATCCAAGTGTGAAGTGGGGAAGAAAGAAAACCGGAGTACCCGTATTTGTTTATTTTATTTTAATTGATTTGATTTGATTTGATTTGATTTATTTCTGGATTTTCATAAAGTATATACAACGTAACAAACAATATTGCAATACTTATCACATTATATCCAACAGAAAATCCTTGTAAATGTAATCATTTAAATGTACCAATAATGAATAACTGTGCGAGTGAACTATAATAATACAAAGACAGTTGGAAAATCACTGCTTATTCAATTGATTTGATATACAAAATGCAGGAGACCGTCTTGAGTTTGATGGCGGCCTCTGGAAAAGCTTATGCTTGTACTTGTTTATTTGTTATCATTTGATTCATATTAAATTGTATAACCGAGTAGGGTAGCTACAAAATTCATCAGTGTAAAGGTGAGTTAGGGTGCAAGTGCATACTGTTTTGTTGTTTCATTATAGTTAATGCTGATTTAAAAAAAAAAGAAAACTGTGCAGATTAATTTCCATATATACAAAATAATATACATAATGATTATGTATGCATATTGTGTATGGATATGAGTCATGTAATATAACATTGTTGTGGAAAGAATGAAGTATATCTTGGAATTTATAAACTGTGTCGGCACACTGTGTTTCATCAAACATGGGACCTTCTGAGAATTTCAGATATCAATCCGGACTAATTTATGAAAAAAAAATCAAATCAAAATGATATAATACATCAGAAAGTAAAGACAATCCAAAAGAAAAACTGAAACTTAGTTAACTGTCATGGAATAATAAAAAGAATCGGCAATCACCCTTTATTCATACAACGGTAATAAATGTCGTTTCATATTTGCCTTGACTGAGACTTGACTAGAAGATATTTTGATACAATTGGGAGGACAATTCAACAAATCAGACGAAAAATTGATTCAAATCATATGTAACCTGCAATCAGAAATGATATAGAAGATCCAACAAGATGAAAACGCATTATATTGAATGAAACTGCATAGCAGAAAATGTGTTGAAGTATGGCACGCCAAAGGGGAAAAATTGTATCGCCATTCGTCTTATTCAAAAACAGTTAATCTATTCAAATACCATTTCACTTTTTAGAAAACCAATCGTCTTTCGCATATCTTTTGTCGTTTTAAACCATTCATCTTTTTGTCAACCAATTAGACTCGACGCGAGCTAGCTCTCTGACGAGATCAGCTCAATCGCGCGTGCGTGCCCAAACAACGAACAACCTTTGCTGAAAGACGAATGGATTTCGAAAAGAGAAACGACTTTCGCAAAGAGAAATTGATTATGGTTTTCGCGAGAGAAACCAGTCTCGCAGAACCCCCCCCCCCCCAAAAAAGAAGAGAATCTGGTAACGTAAAGACGAATACCATGCTGAAACAGACGGACGGACAAAGACAAATGACAGCTAAAAGAAGAATGATTATGAAAAGACAAACTGTTTGCAAATTGACGAAAGATTTACAAAAAGGTGAATGGCTTACACAAAGATGAATGGTTTACAAAAAGACGAATGGTTTACAAAAAAAAAAATTAATGGTTTACGAAAAGGCGAATTATTTACAAAAAGATGAATGGTTTACAAGAAGACGAATGGTTTACAAAAAGACGAATGATTTATAAAAAGACGAATGGGTTACAAAAAAAAACGAATGGTTTACAAAAGACGAGTGGTTTACATAAAGGCGAATTTACAAAAAGAGGAATGCTTTAATAAGACAAATGATATGCGAAAGACGAATGTTTTTCTTAAAAAGTTACATTATTAAACATTTTAAATAGATAAACTGTTTTTGAAAAAGACGAATAGCGATATAATTTCCCCTCTGGCGTGCCATAGCCACTGTATCACTTAAACATTTTCACATCAGTACCATCGATCAAAAAATGGTGTTCAGTATGTTACATTATTTTGCTTTCAAACAATATGGAAGGGCAGATAGCATGCTAGATTTATGCATATTATAATCTTACTAAGAGTTTTGACCATCAATAGATCCAATAAGCACCAATTTAGTGTTTTTGTTTTTGTTCCAAGCGTAGGTCTCAGGGTAAAGAAATAGACACGATTGAATAAGATAACTTGCAAAGAGCAGTTCCACAATAGACGGACACCAAAACTCAAACACACACAAACGCACATACTTCTACATTCTCAAAAAAAAAGAAAAGAAAAAGGAAAGAAGAACAGGCACGAAGAATTCGGCCAAAATGAAAACAAAGTGAAGGGAAGACTCATGCAAAGGAAATATGATAGTGCTCAGTGACTTGGGATTGCAGACATGAAAAGCTTTTAATAGAAGGACAAACAGATCCGAAGTATAATAGTAAAAAAATAGTAAAAACAATTCATCATCTAGTGGCTTTGTGATTCCGTAGTCTATTCTCTTTCTCTATTAGAAGGACGTAGTGCAATACCGTCGTCATAGGTGTTTGTTGGCTGTTCACATCGACTCTTGGAGGTCATCCCTAAGCTATAGACGCCCACGAGTAAGACGTTGCACGAGATGGACGCCCACGAGTAATACGTCCCACGAGTGAGACACCTATAGGAAAATAAGACCTATAGGCCCGAATTCACGAAGGTGGTATGAAACCATGGTTTAAACCATGGACAAAAACCATGGAGCGCCAAGTGTCGCACCGAAAATTTCGTTACGAAATTTGTCATTTCGTTGACAAAATGACCGTTTCGTTAATAAAATTAACTTTTCGTGGACGAAATGTTCATTTAGTTACAAATGTTTTCATTTCGTTACAAAATAATCATTTCATCGACGAAATGACCAATTTCGTAACGAAATGTTCCTTGCGACACTTGGCGCTCCATTTTTTTTTTGTCGATGATTTAAACCATGGTTTCATTTGTACCACCTTCGTGAATTCGGGCCATAGCGTCTAGCTCGTGGACCTTTGTAGCTTACGGTTCAATTTGACAGGATGTTGAGCTCGTTGGGCTAGTTCACTTTAATAGTGACTAGCTCGGGATCCGTGTGGCTCGTGAACCATTACATCGTGGGCTGCATGACTACATGACAGCGTTAAAGAGGATGGCTATTAACTGATCAGTGGGAATCAGTGGGAATGCTGGGGGATGATTGTTCCAATTCTTGTGGGATTCATTTAAGAGTACAATATATATCTATTGTTGTGTTATTATTTGCTTCAGAACGGTCTCATATTCAGGCTTAATGCCCCGTCACTGTACAGGCATGCTAACCTAGAAACATTAAACCGCACATTACTTGAATATGAGACCATTCTGAATCAAATAATTTTCACACAACAATAGATATATAATGTACTCTTAAACGAATCCCACAGGGATTGACCAGGGATTTGAAACAATCATGACCCAGCATTGCCACTGATTTCCACTGATCAGTTACTAGCCATCCCCTTTAACCACAGTAGATACATTGATACGGAGGGGGAGAATGAATGAATACCACTCATAAGAAGGTCGTCAAGAAAGAATGACAGAAAAATAATGCTCCCCCGTTCGACAAAGAGGGAAGAAGTTTCACACAGCCGTTTTAGTAAGTTTTTTTCCTCTTGTTTTGAGGACATCACCACGATGAGATGTCTCTTGTTTGACTCAAATCTGTGGACCCATGACAAAAATGCCTGGAACGCAGCCCTACCCTCCTTAAGGACCATTTCTATTTATGGTAATATAAATGGCAGAAAATAAGGTAATCACAAACATTATTTTGAATGACCTAAAAAGAGTAGTCTTTGGGGCACAAAACAACTCTCCAAAAGATGAAATATATAATTTTACATATATATATATATTCTGAAAGTCCACTTTTTCAAAAGGTGTTCACATAGTAAACCTCAAAATGATAATAGAAAATTATGAAGAGAATTCAAAATAATTTCATATATCTAGAATCATGATTGACCAATTGACTTACCTCATTCTGAAAAAAAGGGGTAATCATAGCCCTTAAAAAGTCGATTAAATGTGTAGTTTTAAATGACGAATTAGATTTTGTGGAATTCTTGCATTTTCTTGACATTACTGTCCAAAATGAGGTCATGAACTGCAGTAGTCTTCGTAAGCAGCCATGGCACCGAAACTGTAACAATTCATAACTTTTTGAATCGATTGTTCGATTTTCTTCAAACTTTCACAAACGTATTCTCCCAATATTGCTGCTTTCACTCAATCTCCCCTTGTACATGGGATGGGCTTTTATTTCCTTTAACGCAACCGAAACTGAATGTGCAATTCCATATAAAACAAATTCATTGGCTTTTAATCCTCCTATATCAATTTTCCCTTGCTCATTCGTTAATCATAACTTCGAAAGGATTTATTTTGCTCTGACAATGGACTTACTTTAAGCTATCCGTTTTGCGATCGAACTCTTCCTATATCCTTTAGTTAGACTTATCTACCAACGCAGTGTGTGTTTTGTTAAAACATGATATAGTGGGCCGGATGCATAAACGCTAGCAATTGCTTGTGCTAGCCTTTTACTCGAATCCGTATGCATAAAAACAAGCAATTGCTTGCGAGCAGAAGCTCTTGCTAGCAAGTACAAGCAATTGCTTGCTGTCCGCAAGCAATTGCTTAGAGACCAAGTATTTGCTTAAAAACGTATGCATAAAGCATACCTTTCGCTAGTTCTTGCTAGCAATTGCTTACGATTTTCCAAGCTCTGTAAAATGAGCTTGAGCTTTTGCTTATCTGGGACGTTCCCTTTTAAGTATCATTTTCATATTCATGGAAGAAAGACAACAATTGTGAAGAAGTGGTATAAATCTACAAGAAATTACTCTTAAGTAGAGTAAGAAATTTTTCATTTCAACAACGGGAATGTCCAGTGGTTAGCACGCAAAATTTGATGAAAAACAGGAAGGATGTCTCACTTCGGTGGAGAGCAAGGAGACCTCTCTCCACGTGCGATCTGGCAGATGCGGGCTATTGTAAGCAGTGATGGGAATCAGCCAGTAATACGAGTGTGTGTATAGTTGTGTGTGTGTGCGTCTGTGTGTGCATTTATGAGTGTCATTTCATAGCTCTTCTGCTATGTCAGGAAATGTTTCTGCACACACATGCCCTTTCAAATGCATGCTGCCACACTCGCCTTTGTTCTCGTGTTCGCACAGGCGTGACGTCCCTTTTGTTGAAAACGCAAGCAATTGCTTGTGCGGGACAAGCAAAAGGTATAAGCGTGTGTGTGTGTGTGTGTGTATTTCATACTGCTATTTCAGGTTCCAGCTCACACATGCCCCTATGAAATACCTAATACGAAACACGCCTTTGTTCTCAGACGTACAGTGTTAGCACAAGCGTGACGCTATTGTTCGAACCCTAAGCAATATGTGCAGAAGCAAAAGATTATGCATTAGAATGTATTTAAGCAATTGCTTGAGCTACACCTTTTACTAGACGAGCTTGTGCTTTTGCTGGAAGCAATTGCTTACAAGCAATTGCTTGTTTTATGCATTTGGCCCAGTGTCACTTTTTAAGAAAGCCTATAAAACTTACACGAAAAGTATTTTTGCTGAATGTTCACCTTAAGCGGGGTATCGGCCATACGTCGTTGCGTCAAGTTGAAAGTCAAAAGTAATCTAGGTTGATGGGTTTTTTTTAATGGTCTTTCGGAGAATATTGCTTTTGTTGTTTGAAGGGGGAACCCAGTCCAAATGCAAAATAGTCTGATAAGAAAGAGCAAAATATTACGAGTTCAACGGTATAATTTTGATCGAAATAGGATGAAAAATAAGAAAGTTATGACATTTTGAAATTTTGCTATATCTTGGGGGAAACAGTTCCTGAACAGTCAATATGAATATGCAAATGGCAAAGTGATTTTATCATTCCCTCACAACTTGCCGTATAGTTTGTACATAAAATTCTGAAATTTCTAGTCTTTCATTAAAACGCAATTATGCCCGAGGCTCAAATCCTGGTATATCTACCTGATCACTATTCTGAAGTTATTTAACCAGGAAAACATCATGTTTAAGGCTTCAATGAAGAAAATCATTGAATTTTCATCATTTTTTTTTACACGATCAATGGAAAATTATGAGGGTATCGCATGGTTAGCTCACTGATTTGAATATTCATATCTGTTGTACAAGAACTGTTTTGGAGAAATGAGCAAAACTTCAAATTGTCATAACTTCCTTATTTTTCATTCGATTTCAGTCAACATTTTAACGTTGAACTCGAGATTTTACTTTTTTTAACGGACTGGTTTATATTTGGACTGGATTTCCCTTTAAGCGATACAATGTTAGTATGCTTCTTTCAAAGTGTCTTTCTGACGATCCCCAGTATCGAAATTATTGCAGATATCCAAACCTTATCTGTAAAACGACTCGAGAGTAAAACTTTGACTTTCATTATGAGAGAATTATCTCTTACTAACGGCGCTAAGTGTACTCCCGTTATAACGGAGTCCTCGCGACCGGCGGTTTCTTTTGTTACAGCGATTTTTTTTTTTTTCAAAACCGAACAGTATAGTGTATATAGATAATAGATGATAGCTTTGAGACCTGCAATCCGATTTCGTTGTAACGAGAATTTCATTATAACCGTGTTCGTTATATCGGGGTGCACTGTATTGCGTCTTCTTCAAGGTTTTCAAGATTGAAATGTCAAATTCCTTTTTTTCTGGAGGAATGTATGGAGTGCAAAATGTTACGAACATATAAGAACTTGCGAAGAGAATAAAATGTTTTACGTATAAATGATTTCTATGTAAGGCAATATTTAGCTGTCTTACCAACTACTCACGGATGATTTTTTTAGGCGCCTAACCTATCTTACTTTAGGTAAAATGTCTCGTCTAATCCGAAATAATTTTCTTTCACAAAGTAGACTATTAGTTAAAGTATTGGTAATGTGTAATGTGTTTTGCACATTTTATTTGCATTTCCCTTTTCTTTGTGTTCTGCTCTCCTGAACAGTCCTTTATGTGTGATTTCATATTCCCCATTGTAGATTAGATTAATCACGTTCTGATACCGTTTTTAAACTATATGAGGCGCAAAATGACTGCTAGCCTTTGTTCAGACTTCTGTCACTGTCTGTAAATTTCGTTTTTTATTTTTATGTACCTTAAGGTATCTATGATACCAGTTTAAAAGGTTATGGTTTATATCTCTTTTTTTTTTTGAATATTATGTTTCTTTATCCGTAATTATTGTAGTTGTATTCTGCTGGAAATGAAATGCATGAAAAAATGAATGAAACATTACATATATGTACATTATTTGGGTCTACACAAATATGTATTCGCTTTGGAGCTGCGTGATTTCATATCATATACATGTATATTGTAGATAAAGTATAGAAGGCGAAAAATGACTGATATCTTTGTTCAGATTTCTGTAGATTTCCTTTTTTATTTTTATGAACCTCATTGTATCTTTGATACCAATTGAAAATGTTATGGTTTATGTCTCTCTTTTAATAATATGATGTTTCGTTATCCGTAATTATTGCAGTTGCATTCTGCTGGAAATGAAATGCATGAAATAATGAATGAAATGAAATCATTATAATTATGCATATTGTGTACAAAGAGTTCGCTTTGGAGCTGCGTGATTTCATATTATAAAATCAATAGATGGGACTTGCTCGCTTAACTGATCAAGCGTGATCATCCCAACAATAATATTATTTCTATACACTAGGCAAATAAAGTTCATGAGATCGACACTCGTTCAAACAGCTCACGAGTTCGACAGATACAACATGGGGTTAAATGCGTCAGTCTCGTGGACCTTGTTTGCTTAGTGTCGAACTCATGGGGTCTATGACTCGTGGGTTGTGTAACTCGTAGGCTGTATGACTCGTGGGTGTTGGTCTCGTGACGTGCACCCGGCTGAACATCATATCCTAAACAGTGATAACTGCTGCTGCAAAAACAAAACAAAACAAAAAACAACAATTGTGGAGAATGTTCTCTGCAGGTTTAAGAACGGATTTTATCTATTTAATATCAGTTGAACAGGTCATGGCTGTTATCTCTAAGTAACCTATACTTGCAAAGTGCTTTCATAATTTCAAATATCGTTTCTTCATGTCCGCTGTATACATGTTTGTCAATTAAAGTCATGATGAATGCTCGTCTCATTTGTGCTGACTTCATTTTATTTAATTTCCAACACATATGATTACAACATTTGAATACACATAATAACACAGCAATGTAATGAAAAAATATATGAACTGTGATACAATTTTATGACAAATACCGAAGAAAAAGTTGTGAAATTGAGTTCTTTTGGGGTTACCAGCAGTTTCAAGTATAATTTTGCTTATTTACAATATAAAAGGAAAGGGAGTGTCACCCTGTCCTAATTTACTTAACTCTATGAATGAATAAATCAAATCAAATCAAATTAAATCAAGTCTACTATACAGAACTCACCTATTGCAATACATGTCCACTTATACCAATATACACTCAGCCAAAAAGGAAAGTAAACACTTTTCAAGTTTATCTTTCTCATAGACTATCTGGCTAAAAATGGTGTTTTATATACCATATTAAAGGTAATTTAATTAGCTATCAACCTAATAGATCAATGAAAATGTTGACCTTATGCATGAGTGAACACATTCGTTTTTCTCTTCCAAGGAACAAAAGTAAAAATTGCAAAATAGACAAGATGTTATTCAAGCGTATTTGCTCTTCCATATAATAATGAGAACAAAATACAAATTCAACACAATGGAAATGCAAATTAATTTGCAAAATCAACCTATGATCTTAATAATGTCTCTGTAACCCTCCAAAGATAAAGAAAGGCAAAAAAATAATGGAGAAAAATAAGGAATCTTGTGTCAAATCCGCAGTCAAAAGACGTAAGAGAAAAATTATGGCAACCAAAAAAAAGTTAAATTTGAAGCGTTATTCCAAATTTAGAAAATTTGAAATAATATTTGGTTCTTGAATTTGTCTCGTGCATTCTTAAATTCCGTAATTAAAAGGTAAAATGAAGATATTCTGTCGATTTTATCACCTTTACAGCTTACTCCCTATGTCATTTAAAGTTTGAATTGATGGAAAATGGTTATGTTCCACCTTCAGTTTTCCCACTACGTTTTCGTTTTGAATGTAAAGGGAAACAAGGGAAAGGAAAACTTATTTCTGCTGTTTCATTCATGTAACACATTGCGTTAAATTGGTCTTTTGTGATCATTTGCTATCTTGGAGGGCATTTGCAAATGAATTTCAATATGTCCAATTCTGCAATTTTTACTTTTCTGCCTTGGCTGACAAAAACGACTGTGTTCATTCATGCGTCAAAATTCCCTTTGTATAAACCTGCCAGGTTGATAGCCAATTGAATAATCTTTGATACGGTATATGACACATTGATTTTTATCAAAATTTTCTATGAAAATATTAACTGGAAAAAGTGTTTACTTTCTTTTTTTTGCCGAGTGTACAATTAATATTTATATCAGTTAGGGCATTATAAGGCTACAGCCGAAGACGTTTAGACTGGTTCGACTGTACCGAATATAGGTAATGCTAATGCTTGAAAAAAAAGTGTATTATTTGTTTTATAAAAGGATGAAGCAGATCCTTGCAGTCGAAAGATTTTTAAGTGTATAAGAATTTAAAATTCCACGGCAACCATAATTTACGGGACTACAGTAAATAAAACAAACGAAATCTCGCCCGGTCACCATCCTGACGTGATTTAACTGCATGGCAATGACTGGTTATCATACTTTACTGATGACCGGTCACAAGCAAAAATGACATGCTATGTGGACCAAATGCCTTGTCACGTGTACGCTCTCATTTACTCTGGAATTGTTTCATCATTTTATGACGTAATTATTATATTGGGAACCTCTAAGCTCTCTACTTGTTCCTGGCAGATGAGGCTATCGTCTGTTTGAAGTTATATTGAGGGTTTTTACAATGGTGGTATTTAAGACATATAAACCTGAGCATGTTTATTGCTTATGCTCGGGGATATTTTCATGTTTGGAATTAAATGATAATGATCACTTCCAAGAATGGGATTTTTGGCTGATAGTTATCGGCTTTTGCTGCTCTGCCTTTACATGTTATGTCATCGATCGGTTGATCGGCATTTCACGATATTTTATATAGATCCTATCTACATTATATCTACAGATCAGTTACACGAGAAACCGACATTCTAATTCTAAAGATTCTGATCAATTGAACCATAATTTCCTCGTACGATATTCAGTCTCTTTTGACAGTCATTATTTAAAGTGCAGTGACAAGCCATTGACTTCTATCAAACATTAACTGTAAATTGTATTTACTCAGAGTGTGTATTGATACACGCACAGAATACTAAGCAAGTGTTACATGCACAGGAATACACACATGGCATTGTGTCTGACGGGAATTCAGGAGCGTTGTGGTGAAACATTATACCAGGAACTTTCTAGCATCTTCTATGACCCCATTTACAGGAGTGAAAGGGCCGGGCTCGGCCTTCATTTCACTGTAAACGCGCAAAAGGCCAAATGTGGTACCAAAATCGGCCACGCATTTGGCCAAGCTCTGGATGTCGTCTCGGCCGCGGCTCGGCCCGGGCTCGGCCTGGCCTTTTCTCACTGTAAACGCAAACTGGGCCAAATGCGGTACCAAATTGCGACCGGCGCGCCTCCAATAATAATCGTTTGTTAACAAGTACAGCGCCACTACGACAAAATATTGAAAGGTTTGAATTAAAAGCCCGGGCCGAGCCCTCCACTGTAAACGGACAGAATTGCGGAGCCGAGTGCTCAGCCTGTGCTCAGCCCGGGCTCGGCCCGGGCTCGGCCCAGCCGTGCACTGGAAACGGGGTTATATGTCATACATCAGCAGCTAAATGTATTATATTTTAGGCATCGCTAGACATCGCCTTGAACGTTCTAGACTATGAAAGCTTCTCCCCTTCACATACTGTTACTCTAGTTAACGATCAGAAACTCCACCAACATGACCAATATTCATGTTAATCCACTATGAGCAGATCTGAATTTTAAGAAACCGTATAATGTATATACATGACTCTAAGACTGTTCCAAGTATAGTGTTTCCTTATGTCAGATTAACGTCCCCACATGTCCAGTTGAGTGATTTTTATTTTCATTTCATCATATTTTTTTTGCGCAATTTCTTTTCGCGCATCATCTTTTATAAGCAGGAATTGCGAAAAGAAATTACCATCATCATAGACTTAATCTTCCTTAGAGAGTCGCGACTATGGCCATCAGGTCATTACGTAATGAGACATGCATCCATTGCCTTCCTATCTGTGGGGTAGACCAGGGCCCCATTTCATAAAAAGTGGATAATATGATAGCAACTCTTGTATTGCTGGAATGGCAATTAATAACGACAAGAATCCAGCTTCCTGATTGGCTGTTGCTATTGGAAGTTGCTATTCCAGCAAGAGTTGCCATCCTAACATCTTCTATGATATGGGGCCCTGTGTTTACGGCCTTGGACTGGGTATTTTTACCCACTAAGTCAATCTCAACCCAGAAGACCCACTTGTAGAGCAGTGGCAACACTGAAGAGGCTACTCGTGAAGAAGACGTGAAGACTATTAGGTTTATTAATATTTTTTTTTTCTTTTTGTAATTACCCAGTGTGCCACATACTTCACATATTTTTGAGTGTCGGCATTAAGCCCCGCTTTAAGCGTATGGGATCAAAGGGAATAAGACCGTTGTGATTCCATTTCTTGTAACCTCCTTAATATTTTGCAAGATTATCAAAATCGGAGTGCAGTGCCGCTGTCTATAGACCGACTCTGTGACGCGCTATGTGTATTTTTGGCACGGGCAGCGTCATTACTGCGGTGTCTTAGCCGACCCCCCCGGGCCGCGTTTATTTTTTAAGACGGCACAGATTGGGGCATGGCGCGTGTTAAACCTATGGGAAAAACGTTGGGTTAGGGTTTCTGGTTAGGATTAGGGTAAGGGTTAGGGTTGGGGTTAGGGTTAGGGTTTGATGGTTAGGTTAGGGTTAGGATTAGGGTAAGGTTTTGGGATAGGGTCCCCAATAGATTTTTAGGGTCCCCAATCTGTGCCGTCTAAAAAAAAAAACACGCCCCCGGGCCCCCCTCCCCTCTCCCCCACGCGTGTTTTTTTTTAGACGGCACAGATTGGGGACTCTATCCCTAAACCTAACCCTAATCCCGATCCTAACCCTAACCATCAAACCCTAACCCTAACCCTGACCCTAACCCTAACCCCAACCCTAACCCTAACCATAAATCCTAACCCAACGTTTTTTTCCATAGGTTTAACACGCGCCATGCCCCAATCTGTGCCGTCTTTAAAAAAAAAAAAACGCCTCCCCCACCGCCTTCCGCGCACGGAATGAAAAACTGATGCACGGTTGCTTTAGCCAATAGGCATCTCGTACTGAGTGCGCGAATGCGTGCTCAGTGCGCGAACCTTTGTTACAAGTGCGCGATAAACATGTTGCCCGTGGGGTGGGGGAGAGGAGGGGGGGGGGGGGTCGGCTGGGACACCGCAAAATGAGCTCATGGCTGCGCCCAGTGCCACAAATAATATTGTCTGCTGCCCTCAACGAATCCGAATCGGTCTATAAATAGTTGTATAAATCACATTGGCGAGGGAAGAATGGCCATAAAATACAGATTCTCTGGCACAAAATACCTACTGTTGGAGATGTTCTGGAGCTTGAAGTGTGGGATGACTAACAGCTGATCTGTAAGAACGTAGAGGGTTTTACCTGATATGACAAAGTTAACGATGGCTCTAATTTGACCTAGAAATATCGCTTGCCAACTGCCTTCGAAACCGGTGGAATTGGTTAAAACGGTGTAAAACAGCGCAGTCTGGTCGACAACTCTGATAAGGTAACGTCCTGTCAAAGAGGAAAAAGAGAAAAAAAATTATTAGAGTGCATATAGACTAAACATTATGAATTGAATATACTGTGAAATAATGAAAAAGAATAATTGCGAAATGTCTAACTTTATTACACAATGTCCCTTGGTTTTCCACGCATAAAGTTATGCTTGTATGTGCAGGGCCTCAAGGAAGAACAGTACCTGCCTACTGATGTGGCCACCCTGTTGAAAGAAGATTGAATAGATAAATAACCTAGGGAAGCACTCTGAGAGCGCAGACGTCCGCCAAGCATGCAGCTCATTTCCACCACTGATCTTGGTCTTCCATAGAAATTTCAGTGATTTCTACCCATACGTACTTATAGCGTTGTGTGCTGAAAGTCGCCCGATTTCCCAATACAGAAGCTTTTGTTACGTCATAAATCCTCAGCTGCAAACCGCAAAACATTACGCGCAGCCTGAACTCTCAAGTTCATTGACCCTACCTGCCAAAATATCAAAAATCCTTCATAAATTCCCCCCAAATTCTCGGATCACTACCAAAATTTAATCATCTATTACTTGTATCATTCTAAACTTTTCCTGCAAGTTTCATTTAAATCCGTTGACTACTTTTTGAGTTATTTTGCACAAGGACAAACAAACACACAAACACATGCCAACGGTAACGAAAACATAACCTCCTCTCTTGGCGGAGGTAATAAATAAGATAAAGTAGAAAAGCACTCTGAGAGCGCAGACCTCGCGCCGCGCCAAGCATGCAGCTCATTTCCACCATAGCTGACATTGCTGTTTTCATGATAAGTACCCCCAAAGGAACAATATCCACCAACTTTTGTCCGTGACCCCCTTCGGCTGAATGAATGCATTTTGGGGCCCGTTTTTGTGGGCGCATGCAAACCTCAAATACGCGCAGCCTGAACTCCCAAGTTCATTGACCCTACCTGCCAAAATATAACAAATCCTGATGTTGCATCGCGCTGATATTCAGGTTTGGATGCACTTGAGTGGTATATCAGATATATTGCATTCATCAACATGAATATTGCACGAGTCGAAATGAATGCCCACCTCAACCAGTACTGTACAGTTCCTTTAACTCGCTTCCCCCCCCCCCCCCCAAAAAAAAAAAAAAAAAATGTTTTTTTTTTTGAAAAATAATTTTACTGGCTTCCCTTCCAAAGGCCCGTGATAGGGGGGCAAAATCTAAACCCATTTCCATCATTAAAGCGGATTTCTCTATGAATCAAATAGCAAGCATAATATATGGTTGACTGCCTGATTTTTTTTTTTTGGGGGGGGGGTTCGCCTGTTTAATGATTTTGCTAATGATGCTAGTATAGATACCATGGTAACGACACGTCTCACGCTATGCTTGTAAAGATAAATTCGGTCATTATTACAATAAAAGCAATTTCTATATGAATCATAGAGATAATATCAATGCAAAAATAAAAAGTTTACCTGTGATTTCAAATTTTCCGTCAAAGTCATAGGCCTTCTCTTCGTTCCCTATACCTTGGAATGTTTTGCGGAATATCTTTCTATCTATAGACCAATAGAGGTACCTGAATCATGATATTGAAGGAAAAAAAAAACCAAAACAACAACAACAACAACAACAAAAACATTATCCCATGATAAAAGTCAGATGTGAATTCATATTGGAGAAGAATAACCCACCCCCGAAATACAGAATTCATAGATAAGTTACTTTGTTCAAAGCATGAAAATAAGTGTGGGCCTACTTTTTTGCATTCCAAATTATAAAAATCATTATGTTACGCGTCTTAAAAATAAAAAATACTCACTCCAACGCAATGCATGTGAAACTCGAACAACTAAAAACAGCCCAAAAACTTGTGATTATAGGTTGTCGGACAACATAAAGGCATAAAAAAAAATATGCATTCATAATAAATATTCTATGCACATCATGGCATGTGTGGGTGAGTGTATTAATATGCGAGCGGGCGCGCTCTGTCTGTGTGTGTGCGTGTGTTGATTCGTGTGTGTATATTTTTCCATGACATGTCTGCTCCTGCGACGATTGCTCCCATCAAATTATCTGCAAGTTGGACCAAACATAATTTCTACCCACCAACATAACTCAAGCCCTAATCCCAATCCTCACATCAAACTAAACCTAAAACCCTGTACCACAACCCCAACTCTTAATATCCTATAAGTCCTTTGAGAAAATACGACCGGAGAAGCATGTCGCAGGAGCAAAATATGTCAACTTCATGAAGGAAGATTTTTTTTCTTCTGATTTTTCTTTTCTTCCTTCTCGGGTTATTATTTTTTTTTCTTTGGAGGGGTTATTTCTTTTCTTTGTTAGTCAGGTGTTAACAAGATAAAACAGAACCTACCCTTCTGTATCATCCACAGACAAGCTTCCAGCATTTTTCGGGATCTCGAGAAATTCTCCGAGGGACGTCATAGTCTCCAAAGAAATGCGACTTATGCCACACCCCCCGTGCTCACAGAGAGAGACGAAGATAACACGGGTCTTCGCAGATATGGCAATGTGAACTCCGCGATGAGCTATACAATGAATGAAATAAATTACCTGAGAAAATGAGGAAGGCCCCATCACTTGCTGTCTTCAAATCTTTGATGAAGACTTACCTTTTTTTTTCAGAAGCCTTTGATTAATTTGTTACTTATTTGGTGTGTGTGTGTGTGTGTGTGTGTGTGTGTCTAATCAGTAACAATGTTAGGAGCTCTGTTACATCACAGCGCAGTATAGAGTACATTTACATTAATGTAGCTGCGCGATATAAATTTGTCTAATTAACATTACTATAATAAATTTAGATAACCCTATTCTTTATTGAAGGAAAACCTGTCATCTCACAAGATGAGCTTGTTGCCAATTTAATCTTTTCTTTTACTTCCAGTACAATACATTTTGCGTGGAAGACTTGAAGACAGGACAAAACACTAATTAGTATAGTCACTCACTTCGATCATAACTCCGGACACAAGCATGACAAGAGCCAGCTCTCCACGACCCAGTAAATTGTCATTAAAAAAAAAAACTGCCTTTAAGTACAAAACATCGTACATCATTGTGCAAATTTGTTTACGAAAAGACAACAAAGCATAATAGCTACGTTTCATTTTATTCATTTCATTTCCGACAAAAGTATAAAGAACAATATGACATTATGTATAATTAAATAAAGAAAAGATTACAATGTGACTTTTGCATATCAAGCAGAATTAATGAAGCTCTTTTTTTTTTTTGCAATAAAACAAAACATAGTTTTTGGAAATGCATAGGCAGACCATAACTGAATTGTATGAAAGAAATGATGTCGGGAATGGAGCTAGTGCCCCCCCCCCCCCCCCCAGCAGAAAATTGTAATAGTCAATTACCGTGATCATTTCACCACTCCTCAACTCCAGGGTCAATATCAGGTCCCCTTCTCTTTTTGTTTAATATCAATGACATTGTAAATTCGTCGTCTTTGTTATCATTTATATCATATGCCGATGATACCAATATTTATTTTTTTTATTCCCATGATGATATAGATACGTATGTATCGAAACTTAATGCGGAGTTGCCAAATGTATCAAAATGGTATAAGAAAAATAAATTATCACTTATATATCACTTAATGTTGATAAAACAAACTATATTTATTTTAAACATGTGAAAACTCACACAGATGATTTGGTAAATTATATAAGGATTGATAATGTACTTCTTGAACGTAAAAGTTCTATTAAATTTTTAGGCATTTTTATTGATGAAAATTTAACTTGAATGATCATATACGTTATGCTACAACCCGTATTTCTAGAAATATAGGTATTCTTTCAAAGATGAAAAGTTATCTTCCAGAACATACTCTTTTTATGCTTTACAATTCCTTAATCCTACCATATAGTATGTATTGCAATTTAGTGTGGGCTACAAGTGCAAAGACTAAATTCAACTCTAATTATCACAACAACAACAACAACAACAACAAAGCTATTCGCACCTGTACTGGTTCACAATACTTAGCCCACACCAATCCCCTTTTTTAGCAGTTAAAAACACTGAATATATTTGATATAAATACTTTTCACACTTTGCTCCTTATGTTTAAATATTTGAATAACTTGCTTCTAAACATTTTTCACGATTTCTTTAAACTGAATAATACTGTCCATTCGTATCCCACTCGAAATTCGCAGAATTTTCATTTAGTACATAGTAAATCCCAAATTATTTATTGCACAAAAATCTATAAGACATAATGGACCAAACCTTTGGAACACACTCCCAAATTATGTTGAATCATGTAAAACGTTTTATTCTTTTAAGGCTAGATTAAAAACTATGTTACTGTCAGATTACAATCTATGAACATAGCATCTGAATATAGATTTTGTTTTGTCTGATCGCATCTTTTTTTCCTCTAAATTGGATTGAAACTACAACAAATACACGCAATGTTTCTGTGTCTATCATTTTATTTCCATTTTCTTCACCATCACCACCATCATTTCATCTTCATTATCACATTTTTTTTTCGTCATTACCCTGTCGTCAATATCATCATCATCATCATCATCATTCACTTTATTTCTATTTGTCTCTATGCACTAGAATATATAAAACATAATGCATTTACAGTGTATCATATTTTGTAGTATTTCTCCATTCCGCAAATGTGTATTATATAGATAGGTCCCTGGGCTCCCACGTGTTCAATCGTTTGCTTATAGTGGCAGTCCTTCTTCCGCATAATTTCTCAGGTAATTATTTTGACATTTGGTAATACGATATAGATTTTGTTAGTGGAATCAATTTACACATTCAGTTTCCCTCTTTGAATCATGTACATTGTAATTTGCTTACTGATAGTTTATGTGATATTACTGAAGAGAATCCTGATTTATGTATGAAATTGTGTTGGAAGAAAAATAAATCAAACAAACAAACAAACTCTCTCAGTGGTTTCCACGAAGAGGCAGAAAATGCTTCCAGCAAAAACAAAGAGGAAAGATATTATCTCGGTGAGAATAAAAACGGGGGAAATTCCATTATTCGCAGATAAAAACTATTTGAATTGAATTGAATTGAATCGAACTATGCCACTGGAAATCAAAAGGAATGTGTACTTTCTATTAGGAAGAAATAAATTTGAATCTTAGTACAAAATAAATGTATTTCTGATATCCTTGGCCAATATTGTGACATCACGAATTTTTGTGGACTTCACCAATAAAAACTTTAAAAGTTCTTAATCTTGGAAAAAGATTGTTTAATTGTCCTCATTCTTCACTAACCTTGCCTAATGTGTTCTTCTAAATTCATCCATTCATTCATTCACTATATATATTGACATAATTTAATTAAGTTTCAATTCTTTTTGTAACCATATGTGTGTATTTTCATTTTAAAAGTAATCACAAAAATAACGAAATTATCGTTTGCGTCTTACGGTAAAGATTCTGAGAGGAAAAGTCCGAGGGTTGAAAACGATGAAGTGCTCGTCCCTGATCTGTCCAATAAAGCACTTGTTCAGTCCGATCAGTCGCCATGTTGTTGACGCCGACAGATAAGTTTAAAACTCTCGCAAAGTTTAGGTTTTCTGTTCTTGCCATATAAATGGCACTGTCGCCGGCAAGAAACAGCAGGTCGCTCTCTGTATACCGGGCAAGAAAAATGATGCTATAAAGTATCCCTAAAATACTATAAACGTAGATACAAATCGGAACAACAACAACATCAATGACAACACTGTGCTATAATCTTACGAAGACCTCATATCCCTTTTAGAGAATTCTGATGTCCTGAGTTTGAACTGTTGAATGAGTGATTTCAAGTTCGGTGCTATAATAGTGCTAATTAATGCTAGTGCGAGTGCTATCTTATAGCATCAGCAATAAAACCGAACTTGAAACAGTGAATGAACCTCAGATCACTCATTTAATGCCGTGGAGACTGTAGAAAAAAAAAGGTGAACGCTCTATGTGAATGTCATCGCTTCAAAAACGTTGAAACTGCTAGATATAGGCTTACTTCTTGCACTTGTCTGGTATGTCGGCTCACAGGTCACAAGAGGGCGGTAGGGAGGATGCGTCATCCGCTTCATGCTCGCTTTGTAGTCACGGTTGTCGGCACACTCCATTACTTGACAGGGAAACGCATACAGGTGTCGCATACTCACTGATTGTTTTAAAACAGCGAAAATAAATCACTAGGGATAGAAATGTACATAATTATCAAGATTATCTTTTCTCAAGTCATAATATCTATTATTACAGTCTTTTGAGAGTAACTATTTTGGCTCAGTGCACAAGACTACGGATTATCAAATCTGAGATACCTATTATAGTTTGAGGTGGTCATCCCACGTGATAGAAAGGCACGAGTCCTACGGCCTTATACGAGCTAGACATTGAAATACAGATTCATATGCCATAGGCCCACGAGTCATACAGCCCAGAAGCTCGACACCAAGTAAAACAGGCCCATGAGCTAGACTCAAGGCAAATAAGGCCCATGGGCTCAATATTATATAGGCAAATAAAAGCCAACGAGCTCTACAGCATAGTAGGAAAAAAAAAATCCATGAACTCGATACTATTTGAATAAAGCCCTGCCATGTACTATTGAGTTCGCGTCCCTTTCTAGCCCATAAGAGCTCTTTGGGATTATCTTGGAATCTATCTCGTCGGCCTTGTTTGCCCAGTGTGCACCTCGTAATAGCTCATGGGCCTATTTTACTTGATGTCGAACTCTTGGGTTAGTGTCTTGCTTGTGCATGGGCTGTATGATTTGTGAGGAGTAGGACTTGTGGGCTGCATGACTCGTGGGGAGTATGACTCGTGGGTTGTATGACTCGTGGAGAGTATGACTCGTAGGTAGGGAGTATGACTCGTGAGGAGTATGACTCGTAGGTAGGGAGTATGACTCGTGGGCTGTATGACCCGTGAGGAGTATGACTCGTGGCCTTTCCATAAAAGGTTGATAATGATAACAACTCTTGCTGGAACGGCAGTCGTCATTGTAACGACAAAATCCAGCTTCCTGATTGGCTGTTACTATGGGAAGTTGCCATTCCAGCAAGAGTTGCCATCCTAACACCTTTTATGAAATGGGGCCCTGGTCTTCCATGGGATCCAGTTGGATTTAAGGCAGGGCCACTTCACTGGGTTAAACACCCTGCTTTTTGCGAATTGCGATGAATAAGTGGAGCGTGATCTTTTACGTGCATGAGTTGTGACTCTCTCACACACAGGACCTCCATTTTATGTCCTATCCGAGGAACAGAGTGTTTTGCCTCTTTACTAGAGGGGTCGGTATGATTACACACAACTTTACTCAGTGGGACCCGGGAATCGAACTGGGGTCCTTTAGACCGTGAGGCAGACGCGCTACCGATTGAGCTCACTTACAGACCTTTCGTCTAATGCTTATTCGTCTATTACCTGTTTGCAGTCTATTCTTCATATAAAAAAAAAAAATAGATCCACTGAGAGGTCATGCAATTACTATTTTGTCCACTAATTTTAGGTCTACATTTCAATAGGACTTATATTAAGTTGGTCTATTGCAGTTTCGTCTACTTCCGATTGTTTGTTTGTTTGTTTGTTTGTTCATTTCCATCTGATGAGAAGATGGCTGGATAGCTCATATTCAGCTACGTTAAGGTGGTCTTCCATGGGGTCCAGTTGGATGTGAGGTGGGACCACTTCACCGGGTTAAACATCCTGCTCTTTGCGATGAATGAATGAAGCGGGATCTTTTACGTGCATGAGTTGTTACTCTCTCATACACGGGACCTCCATTTTTATGTCCTATCCGAGGGACAGTGTTTTGCGTCTTGCTAGATGGGACGGTATGCTTACACACAACATTGCTCAGTCTAGACCCGGGTTCGAACCCGGGCCGCGTGATCGTGAGGCAGACGCGCTACCGACTGAGCCAACTCACCGCCCTTACCGCCAACTCACTCATTGCCCAAGCAGAATCGTTTAATGGTGTTTATAGTATCTGAACTTCTATCCGTTCTCCGTTTCTCTTTCACAGACACTCATTAGTCGGTGCTTACAGCCAAACAAGCTTGATTTCATGTAGATCCCGTCATAACTTCTCTTTGGTCAACCCGATTTCGATTTCGACCAGTTATCATTGTAATTACTGTGTACATCATGTATGTATACATGTATTATGTTTGTTTGTTTGCTTTGTACTTTATATTAACAAGGTACAAGAACGTGTGTTATTACTTTTGATGTAATATTGATATTTTATGAGAAGTATGAAATACATTGAACGCGAACTTGAACTTGTATCGACTAATGCTCAATCGATCTAATTAGTCACTACCGATAGGTCCAGTATTATGTCCACAGAGGCGACTATAGAAAAAGTGGGACTAGCCCAAGAAGATTCAACATAACCTCGTTTAACGACGACAAATTTAATATATAGGGTAAGGGCCTGCAGTCAATGATTAGCTTGTGCCTAGATACCGAACGTCATTCCACGCACATACCATTGTTTTTGGGAAAGCATGGATTATGCAGAAGTTCAGTAACCACAATTTTGAAATTGATCATAATTTTGAAATTTGATGGAGGGATCCATGACTTTGAAAAACAAGTTATCATTAATGATTCCCCTTTTGCGTGCGGCATTATAAACAGTCTGTACTATAAACTATCATCACAATTGATACCCAGAGTCGTTTACCTGGTAGGGCCAACACTTCATTATTTTCCCCTCGAAAGTCAGCTACCAGCGTTGACGCATCCACCAAGCACGCCCCTACTCGTTTCTGCAATATTTGGAAATGATCGCTACTCACGTATTTGATGCAAGCAAGTCTGTATACATTTTCGTGTACTGCTCTTCCTCCTGTACTGTACTTGCTCTTGTACTTCAGAGAGCAGAAAAACAAAACAAAACAAAACAAAACAAACAAACAAAGAATAAATAAATATTAATCAAAGTATTCAAAGAAATACCTGTCACGATTACAGCAACCAGAAGGAGTTCTAGTGACGTCATCACGCTGCGGATGTCAGTTCCCTATACTGTGTGGAGATAACTTCGTACATGTAACTTTCATGCTTACTTGATAAACTGTAAAGCTGGTATCTCACTGAGCGGCGAACGTTTGCGAGCGTAGCCAACTTTTCTGACGAATGTTTGCGAAAAATCAAAGTTCGCTTCTGCCATTAGCGACAGTTAGCGACTTTTAGCGATGTTTAGCGACAATTAGCAACACTTTAGCGAATGTGTGCGAAAGTGTTTGCGAACACAGGTGGCGACTATTAGCGAATGTTAGCAAATGTTAGCAACAATTTTGCAAATGTTAGCGACAATTTTGCAAATATTAGCAACTGTTTGCAAATCATTTGCGACAATTTTGCGAATGTTCTTGGACCTAGAAAAATACCAGGCGATTGTGTATAGTAAGACCCATAAAACGACATAAAACCTTCCGCTGAATTCAGATTTTTGTGACAACCGTTCAAGATGGATTTCCAGGATATCGAAATAAATTTCTGCCAAGAAGAGGTTCAAGGTGTTGCTATCCTTGTAGAGCTGCTTTGTCAGGCTGCTTGCTAATACAGCTATTCTCTCTAAAAAAGAAAGAGTGAAAATGTTCACTCTTGAAGAAGTGAATAACAGAAAAGAGTGAGTTTCAAGTGAAATTAGAGTGATTTTGGAGTGAAAAATGTTCATTTTCACCCATTTTTGAGTGACCTCAGGGATCACTCCAAGATTTTCGAGTGATCCCTGAGGTCACTCCAAAATGAGTGAAAATAGATATTTTCACTCAAAATTCACTCCAATTTCACTGAAAACTCACTTTTTTCTGTAATTCACTCCTTCAAGAGTGAACATTTTCACTCTTTCTTTTTAGAGAGTTGTGCAGCTTAAGAGAAATAAAATAAAGAAAAACAAGAAAGGAAGAAGAAAAGAAAGAGATTCAGAGAGTGCTTGTTGCAGAGGACAGACTTTAGTCAATATGTAAAGCTTTTGAAGCAATTACAATCATGATGGAGATGTCAAGAGCTTCAAGAACTTCCTTAAAGTGGAACCTTGTCTGTTTCAGAAGCTTTTATATAGGAACCATGTGGTTACTTGTTCGCAAGCAGTGGCGAATCATATAAAAATGTTAGCGACACCGTATTACGACCGTTTGCGAATTGTTACGAGTGTTTTGCGAATGTTTGCAACTGTTAGCAAAAATACAAATTCGCAAAGGTTCGCAAAGAAATTTTGAACATGTTCAAAATTTCTTTTCGACAAGAAAAACTGTTTGCGACAATAAAAACCGTTTGCGAACTTTCTTGCGAATGTTAACGAACCTTTTGCAACCGTTTACGAACCATGGCGAATTCCCAAATTCGCTACATTCCCAAGCGTTCGCCGCTCAGTGAGATACCAACGACTTAATTCTACAATCATAAACGCAATATAACAAATATTGTTTGACAAGTGTGCGCGCTGTTCGTAGTTCGTTGTCGCTAAAATGTTGGCTACAATATTGTCACACTGGAGCTCTACTGCAGTTTTAGAATCACGAATCGTTACAAACTATACAAAACTGATATGCGTATAGTAAACTTTTATATAGGCCTAGGTATGTGCAGAGACTCCAACCCCAATCATCTTCTGATTTAGAGATTCTCCCGCCTGAAACCCGTAGCAAACGGGAGACTCCAACTTGATGTGCGCGAAGCACATATCACGAGCGCAAAGTTCCTTGCGGGCGGGGTCCAGGACCCGCTTAAGGGCCCTGGAAGCTCATGGGTTCTAGATGCTCGCTCGTACTATTTCAGGCTTATTTTTCAACACACGATGACACTAAGTAAGAAATCATTTCAAGTGGAAGACACAGAGCCAGGGCGGGAGAAATTAAATTTCAAGCGGGAGAACGGGGATTTTGCAAAAATGGGCTTTCGGCGGGAGATCTCCTGGCGAAAGCGGGAGAGTTGGAGTCTCTGTATATGCATGTGTAAATGTTTTCGTCTTTATGCGTGACGATTGATTTTTTAGCGATACCAGAAATGAGCAGTGTGGCGAAACTGTCAAGCACACGCACACGCACACGCGCACGCACACACACACACACACACACATACGCACAATACTTGAGGAAGGGTGAAAAAGAAATCTGCGCGTGTTCTGATATACACACTATTTGTGTAGGTGATGTGAGGTGAGGTTTAGATCCATTCCAATTACGGAGCTTTCGTTACTCGACGGGAAGACCGAGAATACGCGGAAGTAATCAGCTGTGACAGTACCCGTACAGCAGTTTCGCTTTCCTATTGGGACGGAGGCGTGGGGACAAGATCGCAGATTGGCTGGCTGGCTTGCTGGCTCACTCCTGCCCGCGCCCAGCATCGGGACCGAACGCTATTTTGGCCGAGTACCGTACTCGTTTTCCCCAGGACCGGACGTTTCTCGAATTTGATCATGCGCAGAAGCAAATTGTGCACACGGCACGCTCAACTATACCGGCTGCGTCGTGTAGCGAAAACTCCCTATTGTCCAACCAGGGAAGAGGCGTCGACTTAAACAGCACTCGCGTCGCTGTAAAGTCGGTATATTGGCTCTTTGCTCATCAATTTACTGGATCTCTCTTTAAAGGGCAAATCCAGTCCAGATGTAAGTTAGTCTGATAAGAAAGAGTAAAATATTTCGAGTTCAACGGTATAATTTTGATCGAAATCGAGTGAACAATATGGAAGTTATGACATTTTGACGTTTTGCTAATTTTTCAGGAAACAGTTCTTGAACGGTCACTTATGAATATGCAAATGGCAAAGTGAGCATGTCATTCCCTCACAACTTGCCATATGGTTTGTACATAAAATTTTGAAATTTCCAGTTTTTCATTAAAACACAATTATGCCCGAACCTAAAACCCTGCTATATGTAACTGATCACTATTCTGAAGTTATCAAACCAGGCCTAATATGTTTCAGACTTCAATGACAAAAACATTGAATATTCATGATTTTTTTTTTTTGTACACGATCAATGGAAAATTGTGAGGTTATGACATGGTCAGCTTACTCATTTGTATATTCATATCCACTGTACAAGGACTGTTTTGCAGAACTTAGCAAAACCTCAAATTTTCATAACTTCCTTATTTTTCATCTAATTTCAATCACATTCTTACTGCTGAACTCGTAAGAATTTACTCTTTTTTTATCAATATAACTTATGTCTGGACTGGATTTCCCGTTTAAAGAAAGTGCAGATATTGGGTTTTGCATTATTTTACCCATCTTGAGTGTCTAAGGGAACCGTAACAATGTATACTGGTACAACTAAAGTTTGATGCCTTTTGGGGGAAAATAGTTCCTTAGATGTGTTTGATGCTCTTGTTTAATTCAAGTGATGCTCAATGCTAACTTATCGAGATTGTGTATTGCAGTGTAAGTATGTACAAGTATAATTATGACTGTGTGTGTAAGACAGAGGGTGTATATGAGTGTGTGTTTCTGTCAAAATATGTATGACATATGATATGTATCTTTTTAATCAGACTAACTTATTTTTGGACTGGATTTCCCCATTAAAGCGGAGATTGAATGGCAAGCAATTGCCTTATCGTTTTCGTGCGTTTCAGAGTGAAACTTTACCAGGTGGGGGGGGGGGGGGAGCTGTGAGGTGCATTTTTTTTTTTCGGATTTTTTTCCCCCTTGAGTTTTGCATTTTACTAACTTACCTTTGATCACTTCAGTTTTCATGACAATGTATGATTATCGTAAGGTTCCACAATACTATTGTACATTTTTACTCACCGTATGTTCTGTTACCAAAGAAATTGATGTCTGCAGTTCTTATGTCTTTTGTCGATAAAATAAAGATTGAATTGAATTGAATTGAAGTGAATAAGATAGCCCACTCATCACCACTCTCTTTGGCCTGACAAAAATAACCGAAAACTGAAAACACACACACACACACACACACACACACACACTCACATACAAGAGCCCTTCACTTTCCAGAGAGAGAGAGAGAGAGAGAGAGAGAAGAGAAGGGTGGGGTGGAGGAGTAGTCTTGACACAAGCTTTACAAGCCCACCCAAGTTCTTAAGCTTCGGCATAAAATAATCGTTTCACATCAAAATAATATTGCCCGCTTTCATAAATATTATTGAATACAAACTGTCTTCTTAAAAAACGAAACTAGCGAAAACAACACAAATTTTGAGTCCCTTTCTCCTGCTTAGCAAGGGCGCAATCGCAGGTGGGTAACGTTGTTATTGCTTGGGAAATCTCTCATCATAATTGTTTTTAGCTTTTAAAAGCAGTAAAAGTGGGATTTGAAAAGTAGATCTTGTAGATAGTGGCAAGGAAGCACGTGTGAGCATGCGATTGTCATGGGAACAGGAACTATATGTTACACTCTTTTCGACAAATTCAAATCCTGAATGGACCAGTTTAAAAAAAGAATAAAGAAATCTCCAACAATATCGACTGCAGACGGTAGGGGAATTTTCTTCATAACAATTGTTTTGTTTACTGTATTCTTAACGTCAAATAGTGTTGACAATTTATCTCTGTGGATTATTCCATGTACAGGATTTCGCTACCCTCCCCCCAAACAAAACAAAACAAAACAAAAAACAAACAAACAAAACAATCAAAACAAACAACAACAATAAAAAAAAACACCAACCAAACAAAACAACAACAACAACAACAACAACAACAACAGCAGCAGCAACCAAAAATAACAAACAAAAACTTAAACGATGGACGGTGTCGTTCCTGGTTGGTATATGACCATATAAAATGATATAGTTATTGTTTCTCTCTTTTTGTTTTCTAACCTCTGTCATAAAGTCACGTATGTCTTGAGACTGCCTTGTTGTGTTCCACTATGTTTAGTATTTTATAATCGTCAGTGCACATCGAAAGAGACCTGCTGATACAGTTTAGTAAAGTATTTGGCAAGTAAAGGATATTTAATTAGTGTTGAGTGCAACCCAACTCAGCAATTTCATCGAGACCATTTTAATATTAAAAGGGTAACGTTGGAAATAACAGCACAGAAACCAAAATATGTCGTTAAACATGTTAAAGAAGAGCAAAAGAGGAAAGCCTCGCAAGCTTTATACATGCCTATATAAAATATCCGTTCATATTTAAAGCTATACAACAAACACTAACTCCGCAGTAGCAAAATCCTGTTACTCTTCCACTCACATTAATCTAAAAGTTATTTTGAATAACTAAAAAACGAAGTTTAAATACTTAAATACCTTTATATCATTATAACGCCATATTATACAATGGAAATAACAAGTTTTGGGTTTATATTAAATATAATTCATGGACAGAATCATATTCATAAGACATATAATATCTTTTTACAAATTCAATTTCAATCTATTTCTGCAACATTTTCTTTTCACGGCAAGCACGTACAAACAGAAATTAGATACAAAGCAATTAGATACAAAATACAGTAGATTGTTGAGATAATTGCATTTTCTTTTCCACGGACGTCCTTAACTAAGAATAACTTGTCTCAAACATCAGAGCGACATCACCGATACCTGATTGTGACCAAAACCTGAATATGTGTCGTATGGAAAGAATCATTTTATAGACAGACAGGTTATATCCTGTGACAGTGTATATGTTTTTGCAGTTTCTTTGTTGTTTTTAGAGAGAAGTTTTGTAACGCGAAATGCTGTTCCAGCGTCCTAGAGCAGGCGGGGGGAATATTTATAATTATTCATTTTAAACACATCCAAAATGTTGAGGAAAGAAAACCACTTAGTAATAATTGTTTTTGAAATTTATGTTTTGGAATGTCGCTTAAAAGTAATATATAATATAAAAATAAATGAATGAATGGATAACTAAATTAATGAAGAAATACATAAATAGGTAAGTGAATAAATAGATAAATACTTGACAAATTACCCTATATCGACGTAAACATATCACCGGAAGAATTTAATGAACTTGAATAAATGGATGTTTTTCTCCTTTTTTTGAGATAGAATAATGAGACGTTCGACAGTCATTGTCACTCTTACCTGATGCAATAGTTCAGACTTGGTCCCGGCTACTTCAGCACCAAAGGTGGTAATGCGATTCCCGAGGAAAGGCAGGGCAGATATAGTATTCCCGGTTTTGCGAAGTTATGCACGCATCGACGTTCTACGCCAAGGAGATAATAGGGAGCTTTACTAGATTTTATACACGCGGACGTTCAGAGGGAAAAAACATGTTCTGAGCGGGCGCAGGAGCGCGCGTCAAGTCGATCTATTTTTAGCTTGCGTCGCCTGAGTTTTTCACTACGCGTACTGGGCTATTTTTACGTCCGCACAGTTTGCAACTTAGAGAACTACTTCATGCACCGATCATGGGGGCGCGATTTATTTTTTATACGTTGCGTCCCAGCGTAATCTAAAGCTACTTTTCAACACGACGCAGGGGAGAGGAGAACGTCCAGCGCACTCGTCGTCTCAAACGTCCGCGCGTCAAAACCTAAAGCTCCCTATTAGTATAACTGATATGAATACTACCAAGTGTAGACCCTGGAGTAGTCTTTCACTCAGACCATCATCAAAGAGGACACCCACTTGGCAAAATAGGGACGAGAAAACTCCTTCTTGCTGGAACAGTGTTCGAAGTCCTGTCCTTGACATTGTGTAGCGTGTCCACAGACCTCTTCCATTTATTTCTTCTTTCTTTTCTTTCTCCACTCTTCCCTGCTCCTCTTTCCTCGTTCTTCGTTGTCCAGTAACTGCGTATGTTTATGAGTATGTTTTATGTTTATATTCATGACAGCGTTATTTCTGTGTTTTGTTGTTGTTGTTTTGCGTAACCGCGTGTATGTCTTCTCTTGAGGTTACATTTTTCTGCCATACTATAGTATCTGTACCATAATATTGCTATATTACAATATATTCTATTTGCATTCTATAACAAGTATTGTTGATAGTAGGCTTGTATCATCAGCATCATTATGTATATCAGTGATTAATGTATACGATGGTACATTGATGAATTTAAAGGGATCGTATAGTTTTGGTTGAGATCTAACTTCAGGTTTCTAACTTTTTTTTTTTCTGAAATAATGAGAAAACTTTTATGAAATGTGAAAGAACATGTAATTCCACGAGGAATTCAGCGTTTATTTGATGAAAATTGGTTTTGAAATGGCTGATATATCCAAAACAGAGCAATGCTAATAAAAAAATCGGACCCACCCTTTATTACGATCGCTTTGTTTTACTTTGTTTGTGGATGTATCGGCCATTCCAAAACCGATTTTCATCAAATAGACTTTAAATTCCTCATGGAATGGTACGGTCTGTGCTATTTCATAAGTGCTTTCTTGAAGTCTGGGCAAAAAAGTTGAAAGCCTAATTCTCATCTCCACCAATACTATACCATCCATTTAACATTTTATACATTACATTGGTATATTGGTTTTGCTGTTGTTTTCATCCAATGTTGAACGTCTCACAAGCTCTGCTTTTTAATGGAACACTGTTTTCCATCGTTATGATTACTTCTTCTGTTTTGTTTGGAAGAATCAGACTCATGGCATGCTCTACAACAATCCACATTTCTCTGTGACCGCTTAACCAAACTGAATGGGGTTTTCTGCAAAATAGAGCTAAGATGTTATATTTTAAGACCTTGAAGTAGCATTTAGACAGTCTAATCATATTGGGTGTTATCAATGCGAAAATCTGATTGTATTTTTTTTTTTTTGGGGGGGGGGGACATACTGTACAGTACACTGATAAGTCAGTTCGGAGTTCCAGTTTGAGCATAAGCAGAAAAAGGTCATGATTTTGTACTGAGAGACAGTTTGGTTCTTAATTTCAATGAGATAAGCATCTGTGATGTTATGATGTTATTCATTTAATCCTTGTAAATGGTGCCCACAGTACATCCACCTGACAGCAAGCCTGATACTCTGTATTTGGCAATGTTAACAGAAAACGTTTGTTAATGTATTTAAAACAGCACATTGAAATGGATGCTTCCCAAAGTGTTGATTGACGAACCATTCTGGTCACTTCATCTACACAGGTTCATTCTTAGTTTGAATACGAGTTCCATAAATTGCTATGTTGGGCAAGCTGCTGCATTATGTCGCTTTGAATTGAGTGAAGTGCCTAACCAACTGAGAAAAGTGAAAGGGCATTTGTACCCATGTGCACATGAGCTATCTCCGAACTGGCTTATTCACACTCGAGTACTAGTAGCCAAGGCAGTTCCCTGCCTCTCTCTCCCACTCTTATCATGGATAGTGTTTGTGTTGCTGTGCAGGTGCAGGTGTATTTTATCAGAGTAATATATATGATGTATACGTGGAGCTAGAGTTGCATGGTCCAATGAGGGTGCAGCGGGAAATTGTTCTTGCCAAAAGGGCACTAATAGTGTACAAAGTCTATAGCGTTAAGGGCCTTTTGGCATAACAGTGGAAGCGGTTTAAGGCCCTGTTGGCATAACACCGACGAAATTTTTCTCGCTCTTTGTCGTATTTAAAATTACATGCATTGTAATGCTGGGATGTTCACCTACCTTCTAAGCTAAGTCAAAAACATAATTACTTTGTGTGATGACAGTCAATTAATGTATATATTTTGGTCAAATAAAACGTGTCACCCTTCCTCTCTGCACTCTCATTGGTTGTTCACGAAGTTTGCAGGGATATATTTGTTACGGGTGATGTTCCTCAACAAATACATTCCAAAGATTTGTTCATCCCAAAAATTAAATGAGGTTTGATTGCTATTCTGAAGATTTTGCATACCTAGATCTTCGTTGATGTTGGTCATCCGAACTTGAAATAGGCACTTTCGTTAATCCGAATATTCGTGAGGTTTATTTCTCCGAAGAGGGATTAGAAACAGTAGTGCAGTAACGGGCCTGTTGTTGTTGTTGTTTTTTTTTTGAAACTTAAAGAGGATATCAAGTCCAAATATAAGTTGGTCTAATAAAAAAAAAGTGAAATCGTACGAGTTCAACAGTAAACATTTGACTGAAATCGGATGAAAAAATATGGAAGTTATGAAATTTTGAAGTTTGGCTCATTTCTGCAAAACAGTTCTTGTACAGTGGATATGAATATGCAAATGAGTGAGCTAACCATGTCATACCCTCACAATTTTCCATTAATCGTGTACAAAAAAAAAAAAATCACGAAATTCAATATTTCTGTCACTGAAGTCTGAAACATAATGTTATTCCTGGTTGAATAACTTCAGAATAGTGATCAGTTAGAAATACCAGGATTTGAGCAACGGGCATAATTGCATTTGAATGAAAAACTGGAAATTTCAAAATGTTATATACAAACTGCATGGCAAGTTGTGAGGGAATGACATGCTCACTTTGCCATTTGCATATTCATAATGACTGTTCAAGAACTATCGCCCCCCCCCCCCAAATAGCGACACTTCAAAATGTCATATCTTCCTTAATATTTATCCGATTTCGATCAAAATTATACCGTTGAACTTGTAATATGTTACTCTTTCTTATCAGACTAACTTACATTTGGTCTGGATTTTCCCTTTTAATGCAACAAAAACATCACCAACAAAAATGCAAGTGTATCAAACTACACGCAACTTTGCATTTACAGGCAAGTGCATTGGTGAAAAGACTTCGTTTCATATTCCTACGAAACTAGAAAATTGTACAAAACTGAAACTCAGTTGCGTTTAAACGTAAGTCCACCAAATAAATCACACGCAATGTCTTTTTTTTTTTTTTTTTAACCGAAGAGCGTTGCAGAACTCTGCTGAATTTATACACAAATACCGAATGCAACTGTCGCTCTGAACCAAATTAGCAACAGGGGAAAGACATCGCAACATAAACACGTTTTAAATTACCGAATCGCAATGCAGCTTTACGGTATAATAATTCCAAAGAAAGTGTTAGCTTTTACAGTTCGTTATGCTGAAGTTTTAAATGTCAGTCCAAAGTTTCCTCGGTACGAATGGAATTGAGGCTTGTTTTTTCCCCAAAGGTAAATAAATCCAAAATAAGATGTCATTTTCGGATATTCGAACTTTGCTCTTGTTTTTTTTTTTTTTTTTTTTTTTTTTTCATTTTCAGATGGGACCACGCCGTACAGAACAGTAATGTTGCGGAGCGCGAAAACAATTTTTTTTTTTCTTCAGAGTATGGAAATAGGAGTTTGAGCAAAAAATTGTGCTGACTTAGGAGAGGAAATTTACACATACTTTGACTTAGTCGCCACTGAAAAACATGACGACAAAATAATTCGTAATCAAACTCATGTCTTCAGCAAAGCACTTGAATTCAACAGCAACGTTGAATGCGGTTTGTCGAATTGCGTTTGATATTTTTCAAGTTGAATTTAAAACGTAACTTTCGAGAAACGGGTTCAGGTTTCCAATCCTGCTCTCTCAAAATTTCTATAAATTTCGCAATTAGTGCGTTGTCGCCACTAATCTGTGCGTAATTTATGCATGAACTATAAAATGTGATCGTTGCTAAGATACCGTAGGAAAGTTTTGACGTCAAGAGGAGTTAGATTTCGATAGCAATCCGCACCATGACCCAAATCTTACTATGCAGAGGGGAAATCAATCATGCATTTACAAGTCGACAAAATGTCTACCTACGCGTAAGTCGACTTTTGCGTAGATCGACATGTTTTGCTCGGTCCCGATTATGTCGACTTAGGCGAGGTTCACTGGTTAGGTAACTATGCTAATGCCTGAAAAATGATGTGTATTATTTGTTTTGTAAAAGAATGAAGAAGATCCCTGTAGTCGAAAGATTTTCAAGTGTAAAGGTGTTTTAAATTCCACGGCAGCCACTATTTTCCCCGAGTGTAATTGATAAAAGGATAAAATCTCTCCCGGTTACCAACGCCACGTGATTTACTGCTAATGGCTGGTCATTATACTTTATTATATACCTCATATATAGATTCCTCTCATCTGATTGGTTAAATAATAATAATAATAATAACTCAGTATTTATATAGCGCTTATCAATAAAATTCTCTAAGCGCTTTACATACTATATACCTAAACATAAACTACTGCATGATCCAAAATACTACAATTAACACAAATAATTAATCACTTCAATGATAATAATAATTGCATAAGTACACGGTGGTTTACACTACAATGAAAGCACAATACCCTCAACAGGCTGGTAACATTTACCTGAGCAACTAAAAGAGGAGTCATTAAATAGCTGTGCCCCATTTTTGATCAAAATGACGTCATGATTTACTGTGCCCGGGGCGCGTTTTTTTTTTTTTTTTTTTTTGAAGACGGCACAGATTGGGGCATGGCGCGTGTTAAACCTATGGGAAAAACGTTGGGTTAGGGTTTTTGGTTATGGTTAGGGTTAGGGTTAGGGTCAGGGTTGGGGTTAGGGTTAGGGTTAGGGTTTGATGGTTAGGGTTAGGATTAGGATTAGGGTTAGGTTTAGGGATAGGGTCCCCGATAGATTTTTAGTTTCCCCAATTTGTGCCGTCTAAAAAAAACACGCGCCCGGGGCATAGAATCAACTGTGCCCTGTAAATAGGCTTGGATACAGTCGCAACCCCATACACATAGATGTGTACGCACCAATGATACGACCGCCGCGCTGTCGATCAGCGTTGATTACGAGTGCTGTACAAGAGACTAGAATCTATATTTTTGGTATCTATATTTTCGGTAAATAAAACGAATAATGACAGCTTGATATTCGGGGCACAGTTAAAATTACGTAGGCCCTCGGTGATGTGAAAACCATAACTATGCCCTCAGCTTCGCTTCGGGCATAGTTATGATTTCACATCACCTTGGGCCCATAATTTTAACTGTGCCCCTCATAGCAGTCATTATTTTGTATACTAATCACCGGTCTTAAGTAAAAGTGCATGTTATATAGTCATGATAGTAATGTTTAGTCACGTGTACGTTCTCATTTAATTAGGAACTGCTTCATCATTTTGTGATGTAATTATAATATTTTGGGTACCTCTGAGCTCTCTCCGTGTTCCTGGCAGGTAAGTCGGAGATATTTTGTACATAGTTCAGCTGTTTGAAGTTATATTGGGTGCCATTATGGTGGTGATGAAGAAATGAAAACCGGAGCATGTTTATTGTATTATGCTCGAGGGATGACTTAAAGTGTCGAATTATGAATAATGATCACTCCTAATGAAAGAATTTTAGCTGTTAGTTATCGGCTTTTGCCACTGTGTCTTTACATGTTTGTCATAAATCAATAATGGGCAAACACAAAACACCTGACCATACACTTCTATCAAACATGAATTGTAAATTGTATTGACTCACAGTATCTCATGTAGATGATGACTGGCGGTGAAGGGAACATACCGAATGTTCCACCCGAAAGGTTTGAAATGCTATTAAGGGAGGTTATACGTCCCGAGACGAAGTCGAGGAACTTATAGCCTCCCGAAATAGCATTTCAAACCCTGAGGGTGGAACGTTTGGTACATGTTCCCGACAACAAAAGTCATCATCAAGTGTCGCACAGAATATTTCGTTACGAAATTGGTCATTTCGTCGACAAAATGACCGTTTCGTTAACGAAATTATAATTTCGTGGACAAAATGTTCATTTAGTTACAAAATGTTGACATTTCGTTACAAAATAATCATTTCATGGACGAAATGACCGATTTCGTAAAGAAATATTCCGTGCGACACTTGGCGCTCCATGGTTTTTGTCCATGGTTTAAACCATGGTTTCATTTGTACCACCTTCGTGAATTCGGGCCATATACAGATCCTTTCAACATTTCTTGAATATTCTGTAATTATCTCCAACCTGCATGTAGGGCCGGTATACCGGTGAGTTTCAAGATCCGTTCAATCACCCTCACTCACTGTCTTATTACGTGTGTGACATCATACATAAAAAAAAAAAACCTCCACAAAAAACAGTGGACTACAAGTACTTATAAACTTGTACTGTACAGTGTATGTATGAAATCACTTAGCCAAGAGTGTAAAGCCACTTGTTAGAACATTCCGGATTGGGTCAGTCAAATACGTCAAATGGAAATACGTCAACGTCAACCACCGGCACATCTCACTCGATCGCTCGCGCAGAGCCAAATTCACTGTGCGCGGGTTGATCCTTCTGTCGTTACGTGAAAATGTTTTCCCATGGGAGAACATTACAAAAATGTTCTCCCATGGGCGAACATAACCAATGTTCCTCCATCACGTGACTGTATTTAGCCAATCACAAATCGGTATTTGACTGACCCATTTAATATTGTGTATTGATACACGGACAGAATATCAAGCAAGGACATGCACAGGCATACAGACATGTGTCTGACGGGAATTCAGGAGCGTTGTGGTTAAACATACAAGGAACTTCTAGCATCTTCTATTGTATTGCATCTGCAGCTCACATAGGCATCGCCTTGAACATTCGGGACTATGAAAGCTTCTCTCCTTCTCATACATTAACTGTAGTTTAACGATCAGAAACTCCACCAATATGACCAATATTCAGGCCAATCAACTATGTGCAGATACAGACTTTTAAGAAACCGTATAATGTACATTCATGACAGGATAATGCTTGTTCAAATAAAGTGCTTCCTTATCGGTCAGATTCCACGCATCATGTCCAGTTGAGTGATTTTGATCTTGATTTCATAAATTTTTGTGCAATTCATTTTCGCGCATCACCATCGTGTCTCTACCATAATGTACCGCTCATCATTTATGAGCAGGAATGGTTAAACGTAATTGCCCACTGGGCAATTTGTTACCGATTACCAATATTACCGGATATTACCGGTAACATAGCCCAGACATTTGACTAAGACCAAATATTACCGTTATGACCATGTTATTACCCAAATGATATTACCTGTTACTGTCATCACCCTGATGAAATCGACATTTTACAGAGTTACAACAGGGTGATGAGGGGGTAATATGGGTAATGTTGTTCGTTGGTTATAACCTTGTAAACTTGAGTAATAACAGTAATCTTACAGCAATCCCAGCGAAATTTTCAAGTCCAAAAAAATTACTGTTATCACCCCGATGAAAACGACATTTTAGTTACAACAGGGTGATGAGGGGTAATATTGGTAATGTTGAATGGTTTCGATTGGTTATAACATTGCAAACTTGAGTAATAACGGTAATCTTACAGCAATCCCAGCGAATTTTTCAAGTTCCAAATTTACTGTTATCACCGTGTTGAAACCAACATGTAACCGAGTTACAACAGGGTGATGAGGGGTAATATAGGTTATCTTGAATGGCTTTAAGTGGTTATAACATTGTAAACTTGAGTAATAACAGTAATCTCGTAACAATCCCAGCAAATTTTTCAAGTTCCACAAATTACTGTTATCACCATGTTGAAACCAACATTATTTTTACCGCGTTACAACAGGGTGATAAAGGGGGTAACGCCAGTAAATGAAAGGAAGAAACTGTAGACGATTCGAATGAATTATCTATCAGATTAAATATTGCCGTGGCCGAGACAACTAAGCAGGCCAATTGTGACAAATTTACGTAGAATACTATAACACAACCAATCCTGGCGTAATATGGGTAATGTTGAATGGCTTTAATTGATTATAACGTGGCAACCTTGAGTAATAACAGTAACATTCATGCATATTCATGAATATTGAAATGAGAAAATGTGTGACCCAATTTTAGTAGCCATGTCGTCACGCATCACAACATTTTGCATGTATATAGGCCTATATAGAATGTGATAGAGTATACATTATGTACGTCAGTTATGAATAGGCTGTAGTAGGTATGGTAGGACGTAGGAACTGGGGGGTGTTTCATGAAACTGTTCGTAAAGTTACGAACAACTTACGAGCGACTGGTGGTCAGTTCTGATGTGCTATACTTATCAGAATTTCCATAATTCAGCACAAGAACTGATCACCAGTCAGATTATAATCTCATAACTAATTAATATACCCATTCAACACTTAATCTTTATTTTTAATACTATCGTGTGGTAATAACATGGGAATGTGGGTACTATCGGTTACATCATACTGGGTATTGGGGAAATGCAGTAATAACGGGTGGTATTAACGTTGAAATGCTGGAAATATCGGTTACATCATACCCGGTTATATTGGGTAAATGCAGTAATATCAGGGTAATATTAGGTAAATGCAATAATATCGGGTGGTAATAACGTGGAAATGCTGGAAATATCGGTTACATCAGACCGGGTAATATTTGGTAAATGGAGTAATATCGGGTTCGAGTAATAATGGGGAAAGATTGGTCTACTATTTCTCCGTTATTACCCACTGGTGTTACCGTGGTAATAACAACGTTATTACCTGTTATTACCCGGGTAATATCGGGTGAAATACCCAGTGGGTACCATCAGAAAGACAGTCTTCCTTAGAGAGTGGCTGGTGATTATGTAATAAGACGTGCATCCATTGCCTTCCTATAATCTGTGCGGCAGTCCAGCGTTTATGTTCTTGACTAGGTATTACGGAGCTTTAGATTTTCGCGACGGGGACATTCGGGGGGTGGGGTGGGGACACTCTGGTCTGAGCATGCGCAGAATCGCGTATTAGACGCGATCTATAATATATAGCTCGCGCTCCTAAGTTTTCTCTACGCGTTTTGGGCTATTTTTACGTCCGCTCAGTTCACGACGTATAGAATACGTGTTGATGCGCCGATCATATGGGGGCGCCAGTTTATTTTATTAGGGAGCTTTAGATTTTAGACGCGCGGACGTTCAAAGGGAAAAAAACATGGTCTGAGCGTGCGTAGTAACTTGACGTGCGCTACTGCGCACGCTCAGACCATGTTTTTTCCCTTTGAACGTCCGCGCGTCTAAAATCTAAAGCTCCCTATTTTTTTTTTTACACGTTGCGTCCCAGCGTATTAAATCTAAAGCTACTTTTCAACACGACGCAGGGCCAGGGAAGAGGAGAACGTTCAACGCAAGCGTTGTCTCAAACGTCCGCGCAGCAAATCTAAAGCTCCCTATTTTTATCTATCACGTCCCTCTTGACCCAGGTGTATAATAGATGGGTATACCTGACCAGGCAAGTGTAAGTGGTAGGACCCATTTGAAGAGCAGTGGCAACACTAAATGGGCTAACTTGGGTAAAGAAATTACCAATAGTTTGTATCGGTAACAATCAGTGCGGTACGTACTTCAAATATTTTTGAGTGTCGGCATCAAGCATGGGATCAAAGGGAATAAGGCCATAGTGATTCCGTTTCTCGAACCTCCTTGGTACTTTAGAAGATTATCAAACTCTGAGTGTAGTACCACTGTCTAAGCTGTTTAAAGGACAAGTTCACCTTCATTAACATAAGGATTGAGAGAATATAGCAATATTTGTAGAACACATCATTGAAAGTTTGCGGAAAATCGGACAATCCGTTCAAAAGTTATGAATTTTTGAAGTTTTTGTGCAGTCACCGCTGGATGAGAAGACTATTGCAGTGTATGATGTCACATGCGTACAACAATATAAGGAAAATATAAAGAGAATTTCACAAAATTTCATCTTTTGAAAAAAGTACACATTCCCTTGACTCGTTACTGACATATGTTATGGGTAATATTATTCCCATTGCCTTCAGAAAGAGGCAAGTCAAGTGCTCTTTTATTATGCGAAAAAAAGTGAAAATATGTTGAATTTTCTTTACATTTTCTTTATACTGTTGTACTCATATGACATCACAAGCCTTAGTAGTCTCCTCATCCAGCGGTGCCAACACAAAAATGTTACAAATTCATAACTTTTGCATCGATTGTCCAATTTTCCTCAAACTTTCACTAATGTGTTCTACTAATATTGCTGCATTCTCTCAATCCTTATGTTTATGACTATGAACTTGTCCTTTAAGCTGTTCTTTACATCACATTGGCGGGGGAAGAATGGCCATGGATGACATTGTTTCCTCTGACACAAAATGCACACTGTAAGAAATGTTCTGGTGGGTGAGATGTGGGATGACAAACAGTTTCTGATGTATAAGAACGTAGATGGTTTCACCTGATGCGACAAAAAGATCGATGTCCCTAATACTACGACCTAGCGGGATAGCCTGCCAACTGGCGTCAGAAGCCGTCGAATTTGTTAAAACGGTGTAAAACAACGCCTTCTGGTCAACAGCACTGATGAGAAAGCGTCCTGTTAAAGAGGAAGAGGAGGAAAAATGATTAGAATGCATATTAATTAGAGTGAACATTATGGATACGAATAATATTGTGGAATAATGAATGATTTTGAAATGTCTAACTTAATTACAATGTCCCTTGTTTGTTTGTTTGTTTGTTTGTTTGTTTGTTCATTTCCATCTGAGAAGATGGCTGGATAGCCCGTATTCAGCTACGTTTAGCTGGTCTTCCATGGGGTCCAGTTGGATGTGAGTTGCGGGACCACTTCACCGGGTTAAACACCCTGCTCTTTGCGATGAATGAATGAAGCGGGATCTTTTACGTGCATGAGTTGTTACTCTCTCACACACGGGACCTCCATTTTATGTCCTGTCCGAGGGACAGAGTGTTTTGCCTCTTGCTAGAGGGGACGGTATGCTTACACACAACATTGCTCAGTCCAGACTCGGGTTCGAACCCGGGTCGCGTGATCTAGAGGCAGACGCGCTATCGACTGAGCCAACTGAGCCTTCAAGTGTTTAAAAGGATGGTGTAGTTTCAGTTGAGACGGGGATTGAGGTTTCCACAGTTTTTTTGACGACGATTTCTTTTTTTATTTGGATAATGAGAAACTTCTTATGAAATATTAAAGAGCACAAAAAATCAAAAGAGGAATTTAAAGTTTATTTGACAAAAATTGGTTTAAATAGCTGAGACATTCAAAACAGAGTGATCCTAATAGAAGGTGGGACCCACTTTTTACAAAGAGCGCTTTGCTTTGCGTTATTCTTGATATTTAAGCCATTTCAAAAGCGATATTCATTCAAATGAATTCAAAACTCCTTTGGGAATTCAATGCTTTTTAACTGTTTCTAAAGTGGTTTCTAAGTATCTCGAAAAAAGTTAAAGGCTGAATTTCCACCTTAAACAATACTGAACCATCCCTTCATAGCATCTTAAAAAAGAAGTCCAAAGGATTGATGACACCAACTTTTTCCATCTAATTCAGCAGACAGAACGAAAAGTATACGTACAAATACGAGCATACTGCTGATTTCCCCCAGTCATCCCAACTTAGGCGATCATATCTGTACATAATGCATGCCCTTTCCAGATTTTTTTTTCTTCTGAGAAAAACAAAACAAATACTAACAAGTGGCATATATTTTGATAGGCTCAATTCGAAGAAAAAGAATCGAAAATATAATAGGGGGTCTTCACCATTTTACCCTATATGTTTTTCAATTACGTTGAATTTTCAAATCCTGATAATCCTGAAATAGGGTTCATAAGAGGAATACGTTCAAATCTAATAATTATAAGTTAATGAGAATAAGTTCAAGAATAAGTTCAAATGGGGCTGGTGGGGCCCTTTGATGTTGCCCCGATTCTCCCATATGTGCTTACTATTTATGTTATGCAGCTGCAAAACATGCCGTGGTGGCCTTCTTTTCGCAGTACATTTTGCCGCCTGCCCTGCACGTACATAAATGTATAGGCTGCTGTTTCACGCTGCTTTGCTTTATAGGTTCCATTCCAAGAAACCTATTCAAACGGATAGATTTGCTGGCTTCTCTTCTAAAAGCCTTTGATAGGGTGTAATTTTGATAGCTTCCCTTCCAAATGCCCTTGATGAGGCCCGGGGTCAAAATCCTTACCCATTTCCATCCAGGGAGGGTACAGTTTCTGTTGAGACCCAGTTTTGGCTGAAATGGGGCCCAGGTCCCCGTTTCATAAAACTTGTTATCAGTGACAAATCGCAATAGTTGTTATAAGCTACTGAAATCCTTGCATCTCATTGGCGAAGAGCAAATTTGTCACAGAAATGTGGCAGTTGTCACTGACAACAAGTTTTATCTTTCTTTCTTTCTTTTTTTTGGGGGGGTGATATAATGAGAAACCTTTATAGAATATGAAAGAGCATGTAATTCCAAGAAGAAGTCTATGTTTATTTTATGATAATTTTTTTTTTTGAATCGGTTGAGATATCTAAATAAAGCGATCCTAATAAAAGGTGGGACCCATCTTTTATTAGGATAGCTTTGCTTTACTTTGTTTTTTGATACTTGAGTCATTTCAAAACTGATTTTCATCAAATGAACTTAAAGGGGAAGGCTAGTAACTGATCAGTGGGAATCAGTGGAAATGCTGGGAGATGATTGTTCCAATTCTTATGGGATTCATTCAAGAGTTCATTGTATATCTATTGTTGTGTGAAAATTATTTGCTTCAGAATGGTCTCATATTCAAGTAATGTGCAGTTTAAAGCTTCCAGGTTAGCGTCCCTGGTCAGTGACGGAGCATTAATCTGCACATTACTTGAATATGAGACCGTTCTGAAGCAAATCATTTTCACACAACAACAGATATACAATGAACTCTTGAATGAATCCCATAAGGATTGGAACAATCATCTCCCAGCATTTCCACCGATTCCCACTGATCAGTTACTAGCCTTCCCCTTTAAATCCCTCTTAATGGTGTGCTCTTTAGCACTTCATAAGTGGCTCCTTGGTATCTCGCAAAAAGTTAAAAGCTCAATCCTCATCTCCACAAATATTCTACCATCCTTTTGAATGGGATATCTAAGAGATTCTTGAAGGGACATAATATGTGTATGATATGGTTGACCACCTGAGTGGGTACGGGAAGGGATTCGCTTCTGAGAGTGATGCGAGAAGAAAATATCACATTGTTAACGTAAAACCACACACTCTGCTTTCAGAGATAAAGCCGGTCATGTTATAACTGTGAAAAGATAGTGAATATAGATATAAATTGAAGACATCTACATGCGCATACCTGCGATTTCGAATATCCCGGAAAAGTCCTTCTCGTCATAAGCAAAGACCTCCTTTTGGTTCCTTAAACCCTTGAATGTTTTGCGGTATATATTTCCCTCTGCATACCAATAAAGGTACCTGAATCAGGATTTAAAGGCATAAATCAGCATTATCGCATTAGATGCGAATTCATATTCGAGAAGACAAACAAAGAGACATATAGAATTCATAGATTTTTTAATTTCTTTTTTTTTTAACCCACAATATCCCTCGCGACCTAGGTGTATAAAATCGGTACTTGGCCACACGTTCAAGTTCAAGTTCAAGTTTGTATAACATTTATTTTCCATCTTTTTTCACGTAGGAAATCACATGCATGAAATTATTGTACAGGAAGGCAGAACCTCAAAAAAGCAAAGCTTGTGGTGAGCTGCCTTACAAAATACATTACATCACAAACACAAACACAAAAATACAACGAAAACATGATAATAGTTCCCATGACAACATTGAAATGAAATACTAAGTATTCCTCAAAGGGAGTTGTACAGAGAGGCAACAATGAGTACAAAAATATGTGACGAGCTACAGGCTATAGCAAATGTTGCATATACAGTAAACCTCGCACGAGTCGAAGCTCTCGACTGTAAAGGAAAAAAGAATGCGACTTTCGCGAGAGTCGATTTTTTTTTTTGACACAGAGTTATGTACATGTAAAGTATATTTGCATGCACGCATGTGTGTGTGTGTATGTGTGTGTGTATGCGTGTGCATGTGCTATGTCTACAGCGCAACCATAGAGGTACACGTACAACATTCTCTCAGCTGCGTGCTTTCATCCCTGCCAACCCTGAAACAAAACACTCTCCTAGACCCGCGGTACCCAAACTATACAGCCAGCCAGTCATGCACAAACAAGCTCCGCCCACTTGACCTGTGTGTGTGTGTGTGTGTGTGTGTGTGTGTGTGTGTGTATGTGTATGTGTGTGTGCCCCCATCTCCATCAACCCCGATGATAATAATGGAAAGGCCCTATGTTAGGATGATAATAATGGAAAGGCCCTATGGTAGAGCAGTGTCAACACTGAAGAGGCTACCCTGGATACAGAACACCTTGTTCTTTTAATATAACAGATAAGTTTCTTGGTACAAATCACAATACACGAAAGTGAAATGAAATATTCTTTAATTTCAAATCATAAAATCATAATCTTAATGGGTACTAAAAATTAAAATATCTCATCCAAAGCGATGCTCGTGCAACTTGAATAAGTGAAAACAACTTACAACTTGTGATTATATTGTAGGACTAAATTACTGTTACACAAGGCAAAGGTTAAAAAGTTTATGCATGCATAAAAGTATGCACACCATAGCCTATTTGAATAAGTGTATGCGTGTGGGCGATTTACGCGTGTTTGTTAATTCGTTCGCGCGTGTGTGTGTGGGGGGTATTTCATAAAGAGATGTGGATTTTTTTTTCTGGGTTATTTCCTTTTCTTTATTCGTCAGGTGTGAAGAAGATAAATAGAACCTACCCTTCTGTATCATCCACCGAAATGCTTCCAAACTGTATCGGGACCTGGACAAATTCTTCCAGAAACGTCATATTCTCCAAAGAAATAAGATCTATGCCACATCTTCCTTGGCCTAATAATTCACAGCGAAAGGCGAAGATTACACGGGTCCTTTCAGCGAGGGCGATGTTCAAAGCTCGATGAGCTGAAATTCGGAGAACTCTGTTAATGGAAGACCTGACATTATACAAGTTAAGTTTGATGCCAATTGAACTTTTTCTTGTTATTACTTCCAGCACAGAGAACTTTGTATGGAAGACTTTCATTCTTTCGTGTTTACCTCGCTTCGTGGGACAAAAGATCAGCTCTATTTCCTTCAGTTTCTACCAGGATGATGAACATCTTCCGTATTATTAACACCTGAAGATAAGCCACCCATTCATTTTAGTCAATTTTTGACAGAAACAAGAGCTATTTCCCCACGCCCTACCAAATTCTCTCACTCGTTTCCTTTTGAGGCTGCATTTAAAGGGTTCGTATAGTTTTCACACTAAGAAATCAGGGTTCAATTTGGGGTTGAGTTTGACCCAATGCACCCTTGCGTGGACTAGGGTTGAATATTTAACTTCTATGGGTGCTATTTACTCCGAAAGGGGTTCACTTTTGAGAAAGATAAATTTTTGAACCTCCAAATAGAAGAGTTAGTCTGCTACAAAAATCTAGATCATACTGTTGCGTTAAAACATGTTAGGATTTGTAATGCAGTATCAGTAGTGATTTGAATTGTGGATGATGTTCATCTTTAAGATTGCAATCAATCAATATAAAGATGTTTGTTGGTGTTTGATAAAATGATATAGCATTTTTTGTTCGTGCCAGTTTCATAAACAGTACGTGAGCAAAGACTAACACGCCAATCCCGGAAGTTAACCGATCACATCAGAGAAGACGATCGAGGCTCCGTTTTTTTGTAAGCTCGCATCGCCACCGCATACAGCGAGCTAGGTATGTGTATACGTGTCACAAAGCAAAGCGTCGCGACAGTTCACTTCCATTCGTTCTAGAACTCCCATGCAATTGCATTGAAGCGGGGCTTTCTCGTTGCAAGACTTGCTGATTTATACAAGATTAAGGTGAGTAAATGATCACAAATCATGACTTATTTGGGTTGCGCTTCTGTGCGGCTAGATCTTTCATTTCTTCGGTAATAATTTCAGTCGTTTGTCGTGCCGTTCTTTGTTACCACGTTCACGCGTGTATTAATACACTGTATGTAAAATCACATGACCTAATGCGCTAATGGGGAGTAATACGGGCCTTTTTACGGTTACTATACTACTGCCATTTAGGGATCGACAAGAAATAAGGCAAACCAGTTTGCATTGTTTAATCTAATGGTAGTTTAATGTATAGTGATTTGTGATACTGTTTTGTCTTCTATTGCATGTGCTTATGAGACAGTCGAGAATGACTTACTGTACAGTCTACAGAGTCAGTAAGCTAACTGTTGCGACCTGCCCGAACTCGAAGCGTTCGGGCTCCCACAATTGTGTATGGGACTAAGACTCGATCGCGCACTGTCACTAGTCATATATCTGCATGCCCCTGTACCCTGATACAGTCTGCATGATAAGCTGTGTGAGAGTCGCGGTCCGCGGTGACATGATACGGAGGGATACCGGTAATTGTAACACTGAATGAGAGAATGTGCATCAAACTGTACTAAGGCAGAGGAGGTACAGCTAGTAATCATCAGTGTGAAAGAAATTCCTTCTTACTTGGGTTTGGTTGTACAGTGTAGTGGTAAATTTGAGGTTACAATTGGTACAACAAATGTACGTTACTCAGACCCTTGTGCTTTGTATTGCATTGACGGCACTGTTACCTGCAGATTTGTTATAGGGCCTACTGCACATGAACAGTTCAATATAAATTCAAATTTCTTGGTTGTCATTGCAAGTTTCTTTCTTTTTCCCCTTTCTTTCTTTCTTCAGGTCAAAGGTGTTTGAAGCATCCTTGTCCTTACAGCAAATGAAGGATGTTGTTTGTTTCATTATGGACTATGCTGCGCTGAATTGCATCCTACTCCCTGGGAGTATTCTCGGTATGAAACCTGATGTCAAAGCTTCTTCTCTACTTGTGACACCAAGGCAAAGGTGAGTTTTCTCTGCAGGCCAGGAAAATGCACATTTGCTCCCTTTGATATAAAAACTGTTTTCTTATGAATGTTGCAAATGCAGCATTAATTATCTGTAAGAGTTGCAAAGATGGAATGGTTAATCTTGTAAGATTAATTGCAGTATGCCATGCAGAGTCTTCGTATCACTGTTGGCGGAAGGTTTTCAAAAGGGGGGGGGGGGACTTCCTAGTTTCATGAGCTAACAAGCAAAAAAAAAAAAAAAAAGGCCGCGAATGCAACTTCTGGTGCCACTTCCAGGTTTCAGCTTACAAGCAAAAAAAAAAAAAAAAAACACCAACAAAACAAAACAAAAAAGTATTCAGCGCAAAAACAGATCCTTATGGTGCTCACACTTCGAGGTTTTTATCTACATGTATTTCTTTCTAGTGCCACTTACACACTTTCGGGTAAAGAAAGTTGGGGGGGGGGGATTGGGACCCGAAGTGGGGACACCTTATAATGTTTTCCTTTGTATGGTGCCGAAAAAGTAGGGGCCCGAGTCCCCCTGGTTCCTGTGGCCATATGTATAGCATCCAATTCTTTCTTGCACAGCTCTACATTACTGTTGTTTTTTAGTTGGATTATCAAAGATGACATAACATGTATTTGGTTTACTTTTGTACTTAATAGATTTAACGCAGGAATCGCAACACTACAACGCCAAGGAAGAAATAAACCTTGCCAACATTTCGCAAAGTCCAGAAAGGTCTGCTGCCATATGTCGCTGCCACCTAACCTGCAACTGACCTGTAATGGATCTGCCAAAGAACAATACTGTGAGTTGATCACGAAACTGCTGTGCCTCATTTTGTTTTGTGCATTGTATGTTCAGATGTATTATTTATGGAACTCTTTAATGCATCAATCTTTATACATACACACAGTGCACTCATGTTCTAATAAATAACGTTACAACAAAATTGAAATTGAGGCCATAATGTTATTGGCTCTACATTTGTTGCTCTATTGTTTACTTGTTTGGTTGTAACAAAACTTTGATAAAACGAAAGAAAACTGTAGGCCCTGAGGACCTCATTATAACAGGAGTCCAGTGTATACTGGGCCAAATACGCTGTACCGAATTGCTGATGCAGTCACTGCATCAACATAAAAGGAGGATGATCCTGGACAAGACATTTGTCCCAGTATACGACTGGACTGGTCATCTCTCTTCTCTCAATCAACAGTTGTTCCCAGTTCAAGGTTAATCTGCATTTTTGCATTGAATGTGAAAACTCTGTACATGATCAGTATGGCCTTTTTCATGGAGAGGGTTGATGGCCCCCACAAGTAATTTTGACTTCACCTGTTCTTCATTGGCATATATTTCATCCAGATGGCAGAACATTTTCAAATTTTCAGTGTAGAGTGTATGGTCTATTAAAGTTCTAGAATTAAATTGTACATGTAGTATAGCATTGTTTTGAGATTGTTACCCTACAATCAAATTTAAGCTTAAGAGGGTGTGTAGAGTGTGTTGTGCTTGTGATTTGTCAGGAAAGTGCAACCCATAGAAATGTTCAATTTGGTGTTTTCCTTCTTCCCAGAAATTAATCTTCTCAATAAATGTATGATATATTGTACATTTTTGTATCACTATACAGAGGAGAGTGTAACACTTTTGTTGTTGTTGTTGTTTTCCCCCAGGTATTCTGCATGACTGAGGCACCTTCTTCAGCTGTCTTCGTGGAATGAATCGCTACCACTTCACTCAGTTCTACAGATGCATCCATGATGAAACCTTTGTCCAGGGCAATCAACTACAGTCTGAAACAGTTTTCATAAAATCAATGTAGAATACTGGCAGGTAATATTGTGAAGAACACTTCATGGAATGATTTTAAAGAAATCCCTGTAGATTTACCACCCTGTGGCTACTTGTATGATGATGAGTTAATACTTGTATCTGCTTTGCATTGTGTATCATCCTCTGCCTAAATGACTAAAACACTAAAAAAAAAAAAATGTATTGTTTTGTATGCTGACACTTTGTACAGTACTATCATCCTCGAGGTTGTTATAAAAATTCTTGCAGCTATAATAGAGTAGTTTGGTTTTCTTGTCATTCTCGCTTATGAATATAAGCTGCATTTTGATGTTTTGGATGGAAGATGAATTTTAGCCTTGAGCCAGCACTGAGAATTACACTGTAGTACAGTGGTATCATTCAAGCTTTCTGTATAAAGCTGGACAATTCCTGTACCTTCCTGTTTTATGCCTCTCCTATCCTGCCTATGCTATCGTACTATTATCTCTGAGTGTTCCTCTGTCTTCTATCATATCTCGTACTATATACAATGTGATTCTAGTTACAAATGCCATCCCTATATCGATGGAATAGACATATCCCCATACTTTTGGTTAATTGGATGCTGTTAGAGGAAGGAGGGAGGGGGGTCCTTTTTCCTTTTTTGCTTGTCACAATTTGCATGTGTGTGTGTATTAGTGGTGTTAATTATATATTTTATTGCAGTTTCAGCAAACTTGGTATCCTTCTTTTCCATCTGTTATGTAACAGGTGAGGATACTAACCTTTACAATTATTGTATGTAAACATTAGCCATGTAAAGATGTGTTCACGGAAATCCTACTAATATTTGTGTACTGTGCTTTGATTACTTGTTAATGATCTTTATCTTTTTTGAAGGTTTCTAGATAATCTTTAATTTATGAAGTATTTTCATTCATTTGCATAGACATGTAGCTGGAAAGTATTGTGGCCATTTTGTTTCCTTCTATGCATGTGGAAACTAACCATGAAGGTTTTGTAATGTACATGTATACTTTTTATTCGACTGTTTTATTTGTTTTACCTGAATTCACTGTGTTGTAACTGCTTGCACATGCAACATCTGGAATTAACAGCTCTGATTTCTTTAGATGATAAAAGTGTACTTTTTGCACAACGCACATAAATTGCAAATGTTTCATTTTTTTCTTCTGCTTGGGGGAGATTTTTATGTTTATTTTTTGTCATAAAGAAATTCTTATAGGGAAATAAAATGATGTAATGATAATATAATGACAGACCTTTGATACATTTCTTTTTTCATCAGGGAATATTGTTTTCCCTTATTTACAAAATTTGAATATACATTGTATTTCATTACTGTATGAGTATATGCTATGTACATGTATTGTATTTAACTTTTTCTATTGTACATGTATTACATTATAATGCAAAAACTTGATTTGACTTAATCTTTGTTTTGAATGATAAAAACCTAGCCTTTAAAATCAATACATGTGCATTTTTGTGTGAATGCAGAAATGCATCCATCTTGACAAATGAAAGTGACAAGTTTGTATGTACCAAATGATGAACTGTACTTAGATAATGTACGAAAATGGGGATTTTCTCTTTATTTAATTTTCCTCGTTTTTGATCATCCCAAGACTTTATTAAACAAACATGAAATGTAATCATCTGTGATGCAGAGATGTTTTAATTTCTCTGTACAAAGTGTGTGCCAAACATGAAGTATGAGCAGCATGTACAATGAATTGGTGGTGGCATTGTTAAGGAGTATGTGTTGGCATTGCTAAGGAGTATGTGTTTGATTGAACAACTGTGAACACTGTGCTGTACTTTAAGCTTGAACATCTCCATTATTTCAGCAGGATATATAATATATATAATATTGTATGTAATATTGTATATTATATATATGTCTATTTAATACATGTATTATATGTATATATATATATATATATATGTAACCCATTAAGGAGGAAAAATAAAAACCAGGGAGCGTACATGCACCGCAAAGGGTTCAATTTTGATATCTGAAAAGTTCAAGAATTAACCCTTTTGGGTGGAAGAATGAACCTTTTTACAACCTTGAGGTTAAACAATGTATCCTTCAGAGGTTCAATTTTTAACCTGCCTGGGTGCAAAAAATAAACCTTGACGTTCAGTTTTGAACTCAGAGGGTTCATTTTTATGGAATTCAAAATTGAACCCTAGACAGGGGTTCAAATTTTGAGGGAAAAGGGTTCATTTTTATGGGGTTCAAAATTGAACCCTAGACAGGGGTTCAAATTTTGAGGGAAAAGGGGTGCTGCTATTGCATCACGCCTAGAGGTTCAATTTTGAACCCTGATTTCTTAGTGTGTTGGTTGAGACCTAATTTCAGGTTTCTAACATTTTTTTTTTTCTTATGGTGAGATAATGAGAGACCTCATGTGAAATATAAAAGAGCACGTAATTTTATGAGGAGTTCAACGTTTATTTGATGAAAATTGGTTTTGAAATGGCTGAGATAGCAAAAAAAGAGCAATTCTAATAATGCGTGGGACCCACACTTTATTACGAGAGCTTTGTTTTACTTTGTTTTTGGATGTTTCAGTAATTCCAAACCCGAATTTCATCAAAATAACTTTGAATTCCTCCTAAAATGGTATGCTCTGTACTATATCATACGTGATTTCTTGGTATCTCGTAAAAAAGTTAAATGCCCAATAATTATTCTCATCTCCACCATTACTGTACCATCCCTTTAAGTGCAAAACGATGTCTTTGTCATTGTGCATCTTGGCGGACGAAAAGACCTGTGAAACACACACACACACACACACACACACACCCCATTAATTTTAAAGGACAAGCTCACCTTCCTAAAAATGTGAATGAGTGAATTTAGCACTACTAGTATAACACATGGGTGACAGGTTGAGGAAAATCGGACAGTCCATTCAAAAGTTACGAATGTTTGAGGTTTCTGCTCAGTTACTGCTGGATGAGAAGACTACTCTACAGCTCAACTGATGCCAAGTGTGTAGAGCGATACATAGAAAATACAATGAAAATCAACATATTTTCATTTTTTTTTTTTACATAATGAAAGAACTATTGACTTGACTCTTTCAGAAAACATGCAGGGGAATAATAATACCCTTAACATACGTCAGTGACAAGTCAAGGAATTGTGATTTTTTTTTTTTTTGTTCCCAAAGCAAAATTTTGTATAATTCTCTTTATATTATCCTTATATCGTTCTACGCATGTGACATCATACACTGTAGTTGTCTTCCCATCGAGCAGGAACTGCGCAGAAACTTTAAAAATTAATAACTTTTGAGCGGATTGTCTAATTTTCCCCAAAATTTTCATTGAGGTGTTTCACTAATATTGCTGCATTCACTCAATCTCATGCATATGAAGGTGGACTTGCACTTTACGGGTATTTGACTTCTACTTTACAGCCATTATTTATCATTTGCAGATGAAACAAAAACCCAACTTAAGTGCTTAGAAAATAGTTCTAAAATGTGAATTAGGGATAAAGAAACAATCAATATAAAATGTGAATCAGTATAATTGATGTTAAGTATTGTTAGATATGAAAAACATGAACAATAGTTGAAATAAAAATGTTTCTAGACTAAACCGTCTGCAGTTGTCGTTTGGTGAGAAATATAGTGAAACACGTATCTCCTTATATTTTAGCCTTTATTGTGAAATTTTTACATAGTAGGATGTTTTGTGATACAACTTACTGACCTATGCATCTAATGTGATATCTTGAACATTTTTTTTTAATATCGCATGCTCCCAATAGCAAACAGTAACCTTATAGACATGGAAAGTAACATTCACATAAAGAATGCTGTTCTAAATTATCTTCGTGTGTGGTTTCCCGGTGAAATAAATCTTCAGAGTAATATTAGATAGTTAAAATGGCCGAAGGTCCTTAAACGCCCAGGTTTTAGTACAGAAATGTGGACATACAAGCGGAATGCAAAAGTACGCGAATAAGCGGGATACAAATCTCGAAGATGACATCACGATCGAAATCTCAAGATTTTTGCTCATTGTGGACACAAATCATCACCAATTATTGTGATCACCATCGCGATGCAAATAAGCAAAAACTTTGCGCTAGATTTTGAATTATCCCCATAATTTGCCCCGCGGTGACCGTGTGAACGCTGGACCAAAAAAAGAAAGTCGAGATTTTATATCCCATCATTCCAAGCGCACATCACAACAGTGTACGCACAACACCGTGCGCACGACACTACTGTATAACAATTTGTATTTCTGGGGGCCGTTTCATGAAAGTTGCCAGCGCGGACAAATTGTCAGTCTCTGACAATCACCATGGTAACAGTCAGTGACCAGAGCATCTCAGCCAATCAAAACCAAGGATTTTGCAGAAATTGTCAGAGACTGACAACTTGTCAGTGCTGACTAAATTGATGAAGCTCTCCCTGGTGCCATTCCTGGGTTTCTTATACTGACAAGCAAGAAAGAGAATGAGAGAGAGTGAGAGAGAGAGAGAGAGGGAGGAAAGAAAAAAAAAAGATGCTTTTACAAGCAACATTGCTTTCATGTAGGCCCCATCATATTTCTAACATTGATTTGTGATATCCTCAGATGATAATGACCATTTATATTTGTGTTTAATGTTTGTTTTTCTTTTTTATTCAAACAAAAAATATGGTTGTATATATTTTGTCCTTTTGTTTTATTGTCAATCATTTTGTAATCCCATCACTGAGAAAGTGGAAATATGAAATAAACTTGAAACTTGAAAAAGACCTCACCCGCACTTCTAGCACTCTAGTACAACACACACACAAAAAAAGTTAATCACATTTTTGTTTTTCTGGTGCCACTTCCGAGGCGAAAAAAAGTGGGGTGCCCCAAGTGATTAGACTAAAGGCCCGTATTCTGCTAAAAACTTAGACCCGAGTTTAAACCCACGCCTGGGTCTAAAGTGGGTTTTTGGGGTTTAAACCTGAGTTTAAACCACCAGTTTAGACCCAGGTTTAAACCCAGGTTTAATTTGTATTCTACTAAGTCCAGCTGTGGTCTAAATCGGGTTTAAATTAAACCTATCCAGGAGGAGGTTTATTTCGAGTTTAAATCGAGTCTAACGATGACTGGTAAGGGTACCAGCACACGGATCAATGCCAATGGCACAAAACGAGTGGCTGCCTGGATACAGCAGCTAGCTTGCCGGCCACACGCGAGTACACACGAGATACGCCTAGGGTCCTACTACTACATACTAGATCTATACGACTATAGTACTTGTAGCAAATTGTACACTTAGAAGAGACTCGAGATCTAAATGGTAGCAATACAGTACTGTACTAGTACTACCTGTACTAATACGTTAGTCTAGATAAGCTTTACGATTAAAATAACCTGAAGACTAGACCAAGAACTCAATGTAGGACTAGAGGGTAGAGCGTGAGGTCGATTTGGCATAGTTTCCAACTGTTAGATCGAGAACCTAGATCGATCGTAGGACTAATTTTTATGACTAGTTAGTAGGAGTAGGGTCCTACTAACGTTAGTAGAACCTATTCGAATAGCTAGAGTACATTATTGTAACGTTAGGACTAACGTTAGATCTATTAAAAGTTAGGTTAGTGTGGTACGGTAGGTAAAATCTAACGTTACTTCTAATATCGAGACAGGGTTGATAGTAGATCTAGATCTATTTCTAAATTTTAGAATGGTTTCTATTTTTATTAACAGACAATCTTAAGAGAAAAGCTTTTATTCAATTTCCTACCTCAAAGTCCTGGTTTGAACAATTGCCAGTCCATTCCGAATTCACGATTCAATCGACATAAAAAGCCATGTCCCATCCAGCGCACACAGCAACCGTGCCGCCGGCCGGCGCGGCGCAATGGATCTGCTGGTACTGAGCATTCAAAGCTAGCTAGCTAGCCAAAAATATGATAGCGCTACGCTATTAGACGCTTAATTACATGTATCCTGTGATGTGCGTCGCACACGTACACAAACTGTACAGTATAATCACAGTGCTTCACGAGTCGTCGCAAGCAAAAATACAGCATGCCCTTATTCGACATAAATACCCATAAAAACTATTCAAAATCCAAGAAAGTCACGCACATGTGGCTGATACACTGCCAATAATAAATTTAAGTGGATTTGTGGAGAGAAAAGTACTCAGAGAGGGAGAATTTCTTCTTCCATAGAGGGCACCATGATGGCTTGACCCAAGACTATTTCGGGTTTAATTTAAACCCGAAATAGACTTGGGTTTAACTAAACCTCGCTAGCAGAATACAAAATTAAACCTCGGGTCTAGCTAAACCATAGGTGAGTCTAAAATGGGTTTAAACCTTGGTCTACAGTAGAATACGGGCCTTTGTACTCCTATGCATTATTAGCAAAAAAAGTGCCCGGTTCCGCCGCCCATGGTGTAGGCGATTCAATTCTCCGTAAACATCCCATCTGGCCTTATCTCCACAAAATAAAGCAGGTCAACAGGTAACACAGGACTGACAGGGTTTCTTCCGAGCAGGAAGTGACTGTCCGAGCTTGTTGGGCCGGTACTATGCCTTATACAGATCCTTTCAACATTTCTTGAATATTCTGTAATTATCTCCAACCTGCATGTAGGGCCGGTATACCGGTGAGTTTCAAGATCCTTCTAATCACCCTCACTCACTGTCTTATTACGTGTATGACATCATACATAAAAAAACAAACCTCCACAAAAAACAGTGGACTACAAGTACTTATAAACTTGTACTGTACAGTGTAATTATATGTATCAAATCACTTAGCCAAGAGTGTAAAGCCACTTGTTAGAACATTCCGGATTGGGTGAGATCATTCCTTTTACATGCATGTAACTGTGTAACAGCAGCTTTAAGGCGGTCAGAAACTTCTCCACCAATCTGGTCAAATTGTATTCATGCATGTATATACACATCTAAGTGCACTACATCTTATACCCAGGGCCGGCGGGAACGGGGGGGGGGGGGGGGGGGGGGGAGGTAAGCTCGTGTGAGCTCGTTAAGGCCTTCGTTTTTGCGCTGAAGACTTTTTTCTTGTCAGCTTAAGAACCCGGAAGTGGAATGAGAAAGATGCGCTGAATTGCTCCCTCCCCCCCCCCCCTTTTTTTTTTTTTTTTGCTTGTTAGCTCATGAAACCCGGAAGTGGCCACCACTTTTCAAAACGGCCATGATACCTGCCGGTATGTCTTTACATTTATGGCAAAAGGGAGAGCTAGAGAAGCGCACATAATTAGCTTGATATTTCTCTCCGTTTAAACGCTTGCTAAAGTTCTCAGGGGCCCGTTACATAAAAGTTACTATTATGGTAACTTTGCCATCCAATGTTAACTTCCATGGAAATCTTGATTTTGTTGGCTGTCGAGTATTGTTGCCATGGTAGTTACCATCGGATGGCAAAGTTACCACAATAGTAACTTTTATGCAACAGGTCCCAGATAATATATCCCGCTATCCGTGTTCACTACTGGCAGTACTGAAATTTTTTAAAGATCTTAAAGCAGACCTACGGATGATTTTCAGATGTTTACATTTGAACAACTATAAATTAGTTATACTGAGGACAGAGTTTAAGAATATATGATAATTGGGATGAAGAATAAGAACATTCTCAAAATTTAGAACACATTGGAATGAACAAGGATGATGACATGGCAGAGTCACCATAATAATGCATGAGTTGAGGCTCAAGGAAGCATAAAAGAAGAAGACATGCATAGATTATACACAGTTGAACTCGCAAGCAAGCGGTATTGTAATGGAATTACACTGCTACATTTCTGAAATATGTGAACCTCCTATGTCATCATCCTTGTTCAGTGTAATTTGTTGACGGTTTTTCAAAGTTTTGTTTCTCTGCTCAAGAACCACAATAAATTCCACAAATCAATACAGATAGTTGTTGATTTATGTACTACATGATGTGAAATTATGAAAATCGTCTGGAATGGCCCTTTAACCTTGGAATGGATTGTTCAGTTTCCCTAATTCTCCAGTGATATATTCTTCTATATTTTTCATTCATTCACTCAAGTATTGATAAAATTGATTTTCAATTCTTTTTATTACAACATGAGTATTTCAACTATTAAAGACAATAATAAAGATGACGAAATTATTGTTTCAATCTTACTGTAAAGGTTCTCGGAGGAAGAATCCGAAAGTCGAAAACGACTAAGTCTTTGGTTAGGATCTGTCCAATAAAGTACTTGTTCAATCCGATCAGTCGCCATGTGAAGGACGCCGTCAGTTAAGTTTAAAACTCTCGCAAAGTTGAGGTCTTCCGTTCTTGCCACATAAATGGTAGTTTGGTCGGCCAGAAACAGTAGGTCACCCTCTGTTACATAAGAGAGACGTTGTTATAAAACAATCTAAACACAAACACAAATCGGAAGCACTGCAACAGCATTGTGATATCAAAACCAAGGCTGCACATCCTTGTTCAGGAGGCTATGAATTCGAACAATAATATATTAGAGAGCTTTCGCAAGCACGACGCGGCCGGTACCTGAGCGTGCCGTGTGCAAACTTTGCTTCTGCTCATGATCAAATCCGAGAAACTTGCCGTCCTGAGGAAAACCAGGACGGTACTCGGCCAAAATAGAGTTCGGTCCCGAAGGTAGGCAGAATTGAGCCAGCCAACCAGCCAGCCAATCTGCGATCTTATACCACGCCGTCGTCCTAACAGGAAAGCGAAACTAGGGAGTTTTCGCTACACGACGGGAAGACCGAGAATCGCGGAAGCAATCACCTGTGACAGTCCCCGTACTCGGACTCCCGTCCCCATATCTACGCAGTTTCGCTTTCCTGTACAGGACGGGAGCGTATGGACAAGATCGCTGATTAGCTGGCTGGATGGCTGGCTCACTCGCTGCCCAGCATTAGGACCGAACGCTATTTTGGCCGAGTACCGTACTCGTTTTCCCCAAGACGGGACATTTCTCGGCTTTGATCATGCGCAAAAGCAAATTTTGCACACCGCACGCTCAACTCCGTGCTTGCGAAAACTCCCTACTGCTTAGATAATGGGGACGGGAATCCAAGTGCGGGGGCTGTCACAGCTGATTGCACGCTCCCTTTTCATAAAACCAAAGTTCGGATAAGCCCCCGTTCCACTATCACGATTTGGACCCCGATCTATCCCGATCTAGCAGATCGAGATTCGAGAGAGAGAGGCAAAAGCGTACGGGGATCGGAAGCATCGTAGTAGCAGCGTTTGGAGGACGAGTTTGGAGCGGGTTATTTTTCAGGTCGAGAAGAAATTTTGAACCTGTTCAGTTCAAAATTTCTACCCAATCTCCCCAATCAAAATTGACTTTTTTTCAATCGTAAGGCACGCGGGGGGAGCGTAGTTACAGTGTAAACATCGCGGGATGAGCGTAACAAGGTCTTTCTGAACGTAGTAACATCGGATTAAGAACGAGAAGTAAGCTAGACACCGACGTGGTCCCGCTGCTGCGCCGCTCTTCCCTGTTCAAAGCACGACCTTCCCGCTTTAACGACGCTCTCACTGCGTTCTCTACTCTCGTATAGAATCCAGGCCTGATCCTAAGACGATCTCAGTACGCTTTATTCCCACTTTAGCTATGCTGTTTTTGCTTTAGCCACGCTGTTTCCGATTTGGCAACGCTGTTCCTATGCTTTCGCAGACTCAATTAGGCACAGCTTCCGCTCTCGCCGCTCTTGAAGGGACGCAGCTAATCCAACTGGAAAATATTCCCCGCCAAAATTTCTGCCAGAAGAAAGTCAAAGCGATCGAGAGGCTAAACTGTTGCGGAGGAGGAGGACGTTGTCGCTGCACCTGACGAGGTTAAATATCAAGAAGAAAGAACGCAAATTTTCGAAGAAGAAGAAGAAGAAGGGATGAAGAGATGAAAACAAAGAAGAGAAGAAAGCAGCGAAGCAGCATACCCACAAGACAATAACAGAGAGAATGCACGTGATGCTTACAGAAGAGGAAAGTGAGGACATGGTAGAATATCGAAGAGTATCTACAACATGAAGTAGACGGACTATAAAAGCAAGGACATCAAGAAAAAAGCCTCGGAAAGATCAGCACGTCTTTGATTAATAATGAAGTGCTGCAAAAGAACCGTGAGTTCTGGAGCCTCTCCGAGGTCCACAGTATATCTCTTTGGTTCTGCATGGTAATAAGTTGACTGACTGAGGATCGGCAGCCGAATTGGGTTACATAGGGCACATCGAGCACTTCCAGCTCTCTGGACGGGGGAACAGAGTGATAAGATCGTATTGATCGTTCAGAGCGTAAATACAGCGTGCATAGATCGGATAACATCGGCAACATCGCACTAGCAGCGTAGTTACATCGTGTTACAGTTTAACTGCAGCGGCAGAAATTGTAATGTCTCATTCCCGATCATCGTAGTAAGAGCGTAGCAAGCACGTGTTAGTCGTAAATACAGAGCGTTCTAACATCGTACTTTGTCCAGCTCATGTTTAACCCGATCCTTCCCGATCTGAGAAAATTGTCAAATCGTGGCGAGAACGGCATAGTGGAAAAGGGGCTAGACCTATGCACCTCAAACGAATAGGAACGTGAGAAGGAAATCACACGAGTGCGACGAGTCACGAGTTCGACACCCACGAATCATACAATCCACGAGTCATACAACGAACGAGTTATACAGCCACGAGTCATTACAGCCCATGAGTCCTATACCAAGCAAGTAAGGCCCACGAGACAGACACAATAAGTCCAGTGTTGTAACCTTGAACTCGTGGGCTGTTTTTACCTAATGTTGAACTCATGGGCATTATTTGTCTAGTGTCGAACTCATGGGCTATATAACTCGTGGGCTGCATGACTCATGGACCTTTTTTTTTTCCGTTAATGTTGAACTCATGGGCTGTATGCCTCATGGGTGTCGGTCTCGATGGGATGACCCCGATCACACATCCTTCACAATATACCAAAACCATCTTCTCCTCAAACGCTTCATTATCTTGGATCTTTGATCATGGACCCCCCTCCCTCTGACATGCGATTATAATTGTAGAATATCAGATCAGATTTCTGTGTTGTTTTGGAATTACGTAATTATTGTTAAGAACTGTTTTCATGTTTATTCCATTAATAATCATACATCCTTTTGGACTTGAACAGCAAGAAATTCCTGTAGCTACTTCAAATGTGTGTTTTTATTATACTTATGACTGCATTCATACAAAGGAGACCAGAGAATTCTATTTTATTATTATTTTTTTTGTGTGTACGAGGACTTGGGAGAAAAGCCTTACATACAAGCAGATCAAAAATGTTTGACGATGTTTCAGGAAAGCTCTAGCACATGTCGGGGGGGGGGGGAGGGGGGCATACACATCAGAACCATGCAGAACAATACCATTTAATGCCAGTAAGATACGAGTACTGTATAAAGAACGAGAAATGTCGCTATGGCGACTGGTATGCCTCCGCAATAATGCATGGCCCTCCTTAGGTCTATTGTACAATGTCTTGGCAATGGGTGATGACAGTGTCACATAATTGGCAAAATATAAAAACGACAAGTTTGTCACAAAAAGGAATGTGTTGAATGTTCACTTTCCTTGAACTAGGTTTGCTATATTGTCTAAGAGTGCGGGTATATGGGGATTTGAGGATCTTTACTTGACTTTTGACCCTTTTATAAGTTTATGCATCGAGTAATCAAGGCATGAAGAAAAAAGTGTAATTTCAGTATCAGATAGTACAATTCTACCCATTTTCTACCAATTTTACCCATTGCCAAGTACAATTCTAGCACTTTAACCTGGCCTTTGACCCTTGACCTTTGACCGTATAATCCCAAGGGAATCACCGTCAGGTAGAACATGCATAGATATACTGCTATGTTTCATGATGATACCTTGAGTCACTTTTGAGATATGGAGGAAGAAGAAAAATTTAGCCTTTTCACTTGACCTTTGACCTCTTGACCTTGGACCTTTTGGCAAGAAACTTCCCAGAGAATCTCTATTGGGTAATACATGATATTTGTACATGAACATTAAGTTTCAATAAAAAAAAAAATCCTGCAGGCATTTCATGAATATGAGAGAAATAGTGAAATTTTGAGGAGTTGACCTTGACCTTTGACCCCCTGACCCCAAATTCCCTAGATAATTACTGCCAGTAAGTAGATGCATATGCACTAAGTTCCATGAAGATACCTTGAACCATTTGCGAGATATGGAGAAAAAAGTGAAATTTTATCATTTTCACTTGACCTCTGACCTTACGAAACGAAACTCTCTCTGGAGAATTTTTATTTTGTAGTACATGTATACAGTAAGTTCCAAGCAATACCTTTAGGCATTGCATATTATATGAGGAAAATATTGAAATTTTGACCATTTGACCTTGACCTTTTGACCTTTGACCTTAAGCATGTGCACCCAAAAGTTGACAGGAAAAACTTCGCCCACTCCAACATATACATGTCAAGTTTCATGATATCTCGAATGGTTTTTTAGTTACGCTGATGTCCACAAAATTGATTACGGACGGAGGGAAGGACGGACGGACGGACAACCCGAAAACAAAATACCTTCCAGCGACACTTCGTGGCGGAGGCATACAAAAAAGAAAGTAAACGGTCTACGAGAATGTCATCGCATCGAAAAACTTGTAACTGCTACATAGGCCTACTTGCTGCACTTGACTGGTTCCTCGGCTCACAAGTCACAAGAGGGCGGTAGAGAGGATGCGTCATCCGCTTCATGCTCAGTTTGTAGTCGCAGTTGTCGGCACACTTCATTAATTGACAAGAAAACGCACGTAGGTGTGGCATACTCGCTGATTGTTTTAGTACAGTGAAAAATGACAGCGAATAGAAATGTTACAATTTCAAATCTTTCTTTGGACATATCACATTATTACAGACTCCAAATAAGAGAAACTATTTTTATTCAGTACACAAGACCAATTAAATACAATAAAACAAATTCAATGTAAGGGTAAAGCCAGTCAGTGACTAGCTTACGCCTATACGTCATTCTACACTGATTATGGCATTGATTGATTTTGTGGAAGCATGGATTATGCAGACGTTTAGCAACAATTTCCACTGCTGAAACTGCAACCGATTTTGAACTCAGGGCCTAACTGGTAGGATTTTTTTTTCATTTGAAAGGCAAGTAATCATTTTATTCTGCTTTTTATAGTTCCATGAAGAGTTTCTTCTCGGTTTTTACCACAAGTAAAGTCCTTCATCGTCTACCTCGTAAATAATTATCACGTCTTCTTGCAAATGAAACGAATTTAAAGGGAAGGGCTGCCATCGATGTTGCATCTGGCAACAAAATATACGTTTCTGCATATATTTTTGAAAAGATAACTATTCATGTTTTAGATGCCGACGAGTTTGTATTTTCGAGGCTCTTGTACTGCAGGGAGCAGAAAAGAGAACAAAAAAAAGCAAACAATCTTTTTTGTTTTGTTTATAATAATACCTGTCACGATTACAGCAGCCAGAAGAATTTCTAGTGACGTCATCACGTTACCGATGTCAGTTCTTTTCTGTGTGACAATAACATTGCATGGTACATGTAACTTTAATGCTTATTACAAAATGGGATTTAAAATCTTTGCAATCTGATAAGTCAATTATAATGCTTTGATTTTTACTGATCCACACTGAGCCATGCATCCGGTAAAATCCGAACGCATGGCTCAAGCCTTGTATAAGGTGTACATCGGATGGGGATTGTTTTTCATGAACTTATCGGGCCCATTTTATGAAACGAATGATACACGGGCCTAATTCGTGGATCAGTGAGAATTGGGTGCTGTGATTCAACTTTGGAAACAGTCTAAAACCTACTCTTGCTTGTGGGTTCAAACAGTTCCGAAGTTCGCGGATCCAATTCTCACCGATCCATTCTGTTCTACGCATCTTTGACAACATAAACCCTTACGCTTGAATTCTACAATCACACTTATTTTAAACGCAAAAAACTTGTCTGCTTGACCGTTGCGTGCTATTCGTAGTTCATTGTCGCTAAACGTGGGCTACATATTGTTGCGTTTAGGTTAAAACATGTATCTACAGCAGCTCCATGGTAAAAATCACTTATCGTCAAAAACTACAAAACACTGATGTGCGTGTATATACACTTTAATCTTGAGGCCGAACCATAATGTGCAAGACCTAGTGTTTGCTTAGTTGTGTGAGACAATCAATATTCCATCGAGTCCAGAAATGAGCAGTGTGGCGATACTCTCAAACACACACACACACACACGCACACACACACACACACACACACTCACACACACACACACACACACACACACACACACACACACACACACACAATTTCAATAAATTTTTCATATTTCTCACGAAAGCAGCAAAAAAAAAATACATGCAATACGGAAATTATACAAAGCATAGATTGGCTGAAACTTCATCATTATAATGTACAACAGTTTTTCTCAGTATAAATACAAAGGTCTGTTTAGAATTGAGCTGTGGTCATAGTACTAGAAAAAATATGATGGGGCCTACATAAAAGCAAGCTTGTTCAGCCGCAGGTCCCGGGATAAATCAGATATCATATATCAGGAATTATGAAATACAGATATCTATTTAAATCATAATGATTGGGAGGAACTTATCAAAACAGAACAAAAAATGTCAGATAAATGTTGATAAACAAAACACTGAAAAGCCTCATAATGCAACAATATCAATAACCACTAACAAGGTATAGGACATTGGAAAACGACTGAGATTATAATAATTCAAATGGGTGTAAAGGTTAATTATGGCGTAGGAGAAGGCGGCCAGCTGGAGCCTGACATGCTTTACAGGAAAAACATGCACCACTGTTTCAGACTGTTGTATTTTTTCTTTTAGATCTAGCTATTTCAGGATTCTTTGGAAGAAAATTGTATATTTATTATATATATATATATATACACACACACGGTGATTCTATCCTATGAAGAGCGCTCGATATCCTCAAAGGAAGAGCTTTAGACAGAAGTATTGGAACAAGTTCACTCGGTTGACAGCAGGTTCATCCGTATTTATTGCTACTCGGAGTGAACTTGTTCCAATACTTTTATATATATATATATATATATATATATTTCTATTTTATTTTATTTATTTATTTATTTATTTATTTTTTTTTTTTTGGGGGGGGAACTGTTTTAAGGATTTTCGGAGATATTTACCGCCAGCTGAGCCCCGAAAATATACCCCTTTCCCGAAAAATCAGGAACATGGGATACGGATGACTACCTTAGGTGGGGGGGGGGGCAGCTGGGGTATCTCTTAATCTTGCTGTGCTAATTGAGTCCAAGAGCGGAGAAATTTCACACACATACCTATGGGCATGGAATTAATGTGATACGCAAAGGGTTAATGTGGAGATTGAGTTGCAAGAGGTTGCTTTTGCGTTTTCATGCGTTTCAGAGTAAAACTTGCAGGTGGGGGGGGGGGCAAGAAGCTGCAAAAGCTAGCCCACTCATCACCACATTCTTTGGCTTGACAAAAAACAAAATAATCAAAAAGTCGTGATGAAAAACACACACACACACGCACACGCACGCACGCACACACACAAGAGAAATAGGTAGAAAGAGGTGGGCCCTCATGAGCGTTGACATTGACCTTTGAAAAATAAATTGCATAAGCTTTACCATTGACATATTATATCCCAACCCATCCCAAGTCCATTAACAACCGGTGAATAATCATCAAAAAGCTGCTGCGCTCTGGCATAGAATAATCGTTTCACATCAAAAAATGCCCGTTTTCACATTGAGTATGAACTGTATTCTTGATGAAGGAACAGACGAAAGGACACAAAATTAATAATTTTATTTCCTTTCTCCTGCTAAGCAAGAGCGCCATTGCAGGTGGAGTGTTATTGCTTGGTATATCTTTCATCATAAGATTGTCAGCTTTTAAAAACAATAAAAGTGGAAGTGAAATAGCGACAGTGCACGGATAGTGGCATACAGCACGGAGGCATCAACGAATTGTCATGGGAACATGAACACACCACTCTTTCAACTGCTAAATGGGTCACTTTACAAATCTCTGAGAAAATCAACATATCGACTTCAGACGGTAGCGGAATTTCCTTCCTAACAAGGGCGTTTCTTTTAACACCATCTTCTTTTTCTTTATGATGATCTTAACATTAAACGGTGTTGAAACTTCATCTCTGTGGATTATTCCATGTAGGCCTACAAGACTTCGCCCGAGCACAAAAAAACAGCAACAACAATAGCAACTTGAAAAATAGCCAATGTCGTCCCTGGTTGGCATACATCACCATAGTTACCGTTTGTATGATTATATTATATAACCTCTGCCATAATCATGAACCTCTACTTTTGTGTCCCATCGTGTTTACTTTATCGTCAGTGCATATCGGAAGAGACCTGTTGATACCTAGGTTTAGTACAACATTTGGAAAGTAAATGTCATCAAATTAGTGTTGAGTGCAACCCAACTTGGGGCTGTGATCAAAAGGTAAACGTGAGAAATACCTCCTTGGAAATACCAAAACAGAAACCAAAATACGTGGAGCGACAAATTATCTATTATGCAAAACAGAAAGCCATGCAAGCTTTGCAATTGGCCATCAAAATACAGACAATATACCAAAAAACGAACAAACAAAACACACCGTAGCAAAATCAGGTTGCTATTCAATTCTACACATTTAGCTAAAAACTATTTTGTTAAGTTGTACTGATTATTCTTTACATTATACCTCATGATAACGCCGCTATAACTTTTATTCATTCATTTCTACAGCTATTACAACTTTCCCGGCCAATTTCGCACCTATGTCTGTCCATTTTGATAGAGGGTTCATTCAATTTAGCAAACAACAACAACGACAACAACAACAACAAAGAAACAAAAACACACAAAAAAAGACACGTTATCGCACAGTCTGTCTTTCAAAATTGCAACTTCTGCGTTCAATTTAGCATTCCGTTCTATTTGCACATTTGGCTTTCGAATTTGAAAAAAGGCATTCAAATTAGCAGTCTGCCAGTACTCTACGTTCATTCAGATTTGCCATCACTGGCCGAATTCAATCATTTCAATCATTCAATTTCGCGAGTGGGCAGTCAAATTCCAAATATATTCATTCAAATTTACTCCATGTTATTTCTATTTTGAAAAAGTGAGAACATTATTTCAAACGTGTATTTGAATATGACTTTTTGTTTCATCCACAGTTAAGCAGCATCAATAAGTATCATATTTTTGACAGTACATAAATCGAGTTTGATGTTTTGTATAGCGCCCCTTTTCTTTCATACGTGCCATTGATAGGCCTGCATGCACCAAGTACTACAGATGAACTTCATCTTCTCACAATAATGACAGCTCAAGTTAGATACAGACGTATATCTCAAGAATACAAAGAAAGATTTATAGAAATATTTGAGCATCATAACCTTGCTACTACATAATTATAACTGGCTGCCACACTCGGAATAAAGCGCTTAAAGGAGACCTCTGGATGATTTTCAGATTTTTATATTTGAAAAACTATGAATTAGTTACACTGAGGACAGAGTTTCAGAATTTATGATAATTGGGATGAAGAATAAGAATATTTTTGACATTTATGATAATGACCAAGGATGATGACATGGCAGCGTCACCAGAATGTATGAGTTGGAGCTCAAGGAAGCAGAACAAAAGGAGAAGGCATGCATAGGTTATACACAGGCGAACTCGCAAGCAAGCGACATTGTAATGGAATTACACTGTTACATTTCTGAAATATGTGATCCTCCTATGTCGTCATCCTTGTTCGGTGTAATTTGTTTAAGGTTTTTCGAAGCTTTGTTGCTCTGTTCAAGGACCACAATGAATTGCACGAATCTATACATGGAGCTCTTGATTTATGTACTACATGATGTGAAATTATCGTCTGGAATGCCTCTTTAACGGCCACTGTGCTCACGAGCTCTATCTTCGGTCTGAGAGACTCACACAAGCACGTTGAAAAAAAAAAAAAGCTGTTGCCAAAATCTCTTAAAGTTACATTCCAGACGATTTTCATAATATCACATCATGTAGTACATAAATCAACAACTCCATGTATAGATTTGAGGAATTTATTGTGGTTTTTGAGCAGAGAAACAATACTTTGAAAAACCTTAAACAAATTACACTGAACAAGGATGATGACATAGGAGGTTCACATATTTCAGAAATGTAGCAGTGTAATTCCATTAAAATACCACTTGCTAGCGAGTTCACCTGTGTATAATCTATGCATGCCTTCTTCTTTTGTTCTGCTTCCTTGAGCCCCAACTCGTGCATTCTTATGGTGACTCTGCCATGTCATCATCCTTGTTCATGGTTATTTGTTCTAAATTTTGAAAATATTCTTACTCTTCATCCCAATTATCACAAATTCTGAAACTCTGTCCTCAGTATAACTAATTTATAGTTGTTCAATTGTAAAAATCTGAAAATCACCCGGAGGTCTCCTTTAAATGAATACGAAAATATGAATTGTTATGATGTTACAAAACAATTACTATGATGAAAAAGAAAGAAAGAAAGAACCAAATCATAAACATGTCTGCTAAATTGATTGTAGAATATGTTAAACTGGATGCCCCAAAATTAATTTCCAGGCAAGCTACGCGGGCTTGTGGCGAGGAGGTATTTTCCAGCACGCAGGAGATCTTCCGCGGGCGAACAAGAATGTTTGCAAGTTTCGCACTTGTTTCTTACCTACTAGACGCGTGCTACTTAGCTTCTACTTGCGTGCATCCCGTGTGACCTGCATGAGAGCTTTGAAACCGATCCGTTTTCTGTTACGAGCGACTTATGGGTACTGAGATGTGCCTGAGAGGTGCTGCCGGTAAGGGTCTCCTACTGGTGTTCTGCGTGTACCTCTGCGAGCAACCCCCCCCCCCCCCATGACTCACTCGGAGCAAGTTTTGAGCATGCTCAAGGCCTTGTCATACCGTATCTGGGGAAGTTTTGCGGCTTGACTTACGGAGCTCTTCGCAGTTGTTCCGCACCTGACAGTACCTAGCGCGTATTTCGCCTGTAGTTACCAGGAGGTGCGCACGCAAGTCCGATTTAACCGCAGCCAAGTTTTGAGCATAACCAAACCTTTTTCCGGGTGAGTCGCGGGGATGCCCGGAGAGGTCCACGCAGAACGCCAGTAGGAGGCCCTTAGCGGCAGCACTTCGCAGGCAACTCCAACGCAGGTACTTCGCAGTCCCCGTATGCAGCCAAGATAATGACATTCCGTGGGACTTTTGCCATTCCTTCAGGGGAATTCCTTCACTGAGTTGTCAGCCCCCATGAGACTGGTACACAGGTCACACAGTATACCCGCAAGTAGAATTTAAACAGAACGCGTTCAGCAAGTAAGACACATGCACTCACTTGCCCAAATCCTTGTCCGACCTCAGAAATTGTCCGGTATGCTGGAAAATCCCTACACTCAACAAGCCTGAGTAGCTTGCCCGGAAAGGCGTGACAGGGCCTAAAAATGGTTGCGGGTAAAAAGATTTGCATGCGCACCTCCGGGCGACTACGGGTAAGATACGTGCTAGGTACTGTCATGTGCGGTTCATCTACGGGGACCTCCGGGTAGTAAAAATTGTTCTTTGCAAGTCGCACGCAAGGCTTGCCCGGAAAGGGGTCACACTGCCTTCATGAACGAGCGCAGCATATACGTGAACACGTGACCATACCATTTTAAACTGAATGAACGATTAGCGAAATGGTACTTGTCTTACGAATTTCAATTGAAAAAGTGTTGATTAGAATGAGGTTAAAGGTAATTCGAATGCTCCAAAATGAATTTGAATGAAGACATCACAAAGTTGAAATACCGAACATAATAATAGGCTAAATTTGGCTAAATTGAATGCAACAATTGGACTGAAAGAGGAGCGAAATTGATGACACAGCAAACAAACAATGTATTAGAATTATTCCAAAACGTTGAAGAAGGGTTGCTCACCAATGATTTGACAAATGGGGAAGGCGGGGGGGATATCACTTTTTATGTTTTGGAATGTCTCTGGAGCGATAACTGAATAACTAAATAAAAATATAGACAAAGGAGATAGAAATAATGATCGTTAGGCATGCAGTGTCAATCCGTTAAGATTAAAGATGAACTTACCAGATGCAGTAGCTCAGACCCGGCTCTTGCAGCACCAAAGAAGGCAATGCGACTTCTGCGGAGAGGCGGTACAGACAATTTGATGAGATTGTTTGTTTGTTTGTTTGTTTGTTTGCTTGTTTGTTTGTTAGATGGATGTTTGGTTGTTACATGTGACCTCCGAGACTCACAAAGATATTCACAACCACGACAAGAAGGTGACAGGGACAGTATTTTACAGCGGAAAACACGTTACTGAATAAAAAATTTCGTAACTTTATCACGTTTACTAGCAGTCAGCGAGGCTCCGCTAAGATGAAAAATATATTGTATTGAAGTACCCTGCATATATGGAGTTCTTGTTTGTTTGTTTGTTTGTTTGGTTTATTTCTGCATTTTCTTTCTCCGAATACAATTGCAAATGAAAACAAAATGATACAGATACATACAAATCAATACAAAGAAAAATCATTTGCGTAACAACATTCAGTCTGAAGTGGCATAATTATGAATCAAAATAACATATTAAGGCATACTGTATCTATTAACAAAGGAGAAATCAATACAGGGGACCGTCATCATAAGCAGAGCTTGACGTGGATGAGGCCCTATCTGAATATGTGATACCAATGTAATACAACACCAATTATATATGTACTCATAAAACTCTTAATCTTAATACACAAAACACATTTTGCTACAGAAAAAAAACAGAAAAGAAAAATAGTGACTTGGCGCTTTAGAACAAGAAAGAAAAAAAAAAACAGCACGCAGCACCATTGACTGCTGCATGGTATAGTAGACAATAAAAGTATAGGTGTGTGCGAGTGACAGTGCGTCGTGTGTGCAGGTGACAGTGCAAGAGAGAATAAAGGCTGTAGCATGCCTATTTTGGGGGTAAGGTATACGCTTTAATGAATGTATGCAATATCACTATCAAAGAAAGGAACGGGAGGGAATGAAAAAAAAACAACAACAACACTTTGCATGGATCAGGGCTTACTGAGACTTCAAAAAAAAAAATACATTGATCAAAGACTACTAAATGGAAACGTATTTCAATAATAAATACTTTTTAAAATGAGCTTTAAAGGAAAACAGTGAAGTACACTGCTTTAATTGATCAGGTAGGTTATTCCAGACATCGGGACCGTAATGTCTAATTGATTTCTGAGCTAAAACAGTTTTGGGGTTTACAAGGTGAAAATCTGTCGAACGGCGAGTTGGATATGTGTGTATATTCGAATTTAAGTGAAAAATATTATGAAATAAAGAGGGAAGTTGATTTGTTGCATACTTGTACATAAATATACCTGTTTGTAAGATGTGGATGTCCTGAAGCTTCAAAGTATGCAAACGATGAAATAAAGGATCTGTATGAGATAAATATGTGGAATTAGTAATAATACGAATAGCACGCTTTTGGAGTAAATACAATGAATTCAGTTTAGTAATACTACAATTTCCCCATACAATATTTGAATACAATATATGAGGCAAAATTAAAGAATTATATAAAATAATCAGGGATCGTTCTGATAAGAGATCTTTCAACTTCCAGAGTACACCAATATTTCTTGATAGGGTCCTTTGTAAACAGGATATATGTTCGTTCCATGTCAAATGAGAATCGATTGTAATGCCTAAAAATCTAATAACCTGTTTCTCGCAAAGAGAAAACCCATCAATTGATATGTTGACATTAAGATCCTGTGAGTAGGGTTTTCTAAAATGAACGAAATTTGTCTTATTAACATTCAAAGATAACTTGTTTGATTTAAACCAATTCAATATATTCAATAATTCAGTATTCAAACGATTAACAAGTGTCCCTATATCATAATCTGATGTGATAATGGATGTATCATCAGCAAAAAGTATAAAATTCAAAGATGGAGAAGAACCTATAATATCATTTATATAAATGTTAAACAACAGAGGCCCTAAAATGGAGCCTTGAGGTACCCCACATTTAATATCAAGTTTGTGTGATTCATAAGACTGAAAACTAACATACTGTTGACGGTTTTGCAAATAATTTATAAACCAGAGCAGAGCGTGACCTCGTATTCCATACGTATTAAGTTTATGTATCAATACTTCATGGTCGATGGTGTCGAATGCTTTCGACAAATCCATGTATATACCTATAACATGCTTTTTATCAGCAAAAGCTTCAATCATTTTATCACACATGTGAGCGATTGCATAGTCAGTAGAATATCCACTTCTAAATCCAAATTGATTGGGTATCAATAAATTATTGGTTTGTAAAAACTGATATAACCTTTTGTACACAATTTTTTCAAGAACTTTGGATATACTTGGTAATAATGAAATTGGTCTATAATTACTCATTAATTTAAAATCATCTTTTTTATGAATGGGAATAACTTTTGCAAGTTTGAATGAGTTCGGAAAAATGCCTGTTGAAAGAGACATATTAAATATGTGAGTTAGGGGGCTTGCAATGTAAAAAATTATTTGTTTCAATAAATGAACACTAAGGCCATCATGCCCACTCGATTTAGTTGTTTTCAGATTCTGAACAATATTGATTATTTCATGATCATTGGTAGGCGTGAGAAAAAATGAGTTTTCACAAGGATTGGGTAAATAGTCAGTAAAATGTGTATTACATGAATTCATATTAGATGCTAAACTAGGACCAATATTTATAAAATAATCATTAAATGAATTGGCAATTGTGGTAAAATCAGTAATTTCCTCATTGTCAATGATGATAGAGTTGGTAGTTTCTTTTACCGTCTTTCCCATAAGAGCATTGACAGTTTTCCACAATGAAAAAAGATTATCCTTATTTTTTTCTATATTAGTTGAATAATACAATTTTCGGGACAATCTTATTACTGATGTTAATTGATTTCTATATTTCCGGTATTTCATAAATGAGTTATTACTTTGATTCTTTATTGCTTGCTTATATAACTTATTACGGGTTGATATAGACCGCATAATACCTTTAGTAATCCAGGGTTGTCTATTTTTCTTTAAAGGTTTCCGTTTAACCAAAGGAATATTTTTCTGATAATAATACAATAATCTGTTGATAAATTTTTCATAAGCAGTATCAGCATTGCTTTCATCAAATACATCGCCCCATTCTTCCTGCGCTAAATCAAATATCAAAGAATTTATATTACTTTCTGTTTCCTTATAATACATTTGAGATTTTTTATTTTCAAAATATTGTTTTCTTTGCAAAGAACTATTGTTGATGGTAAAAACTGGTAAATGATCGGATATATCATAATAAAATATACCATTTGTGAATTCTGTGTTTATTACATTTGAAAATATATTATCAATAAGAGTTTTTGATGTACTAGAAATTCTTGTTGGGTTGTTGATATGTGGTTGAAATGAGAAAGTTGCCAATAAACTTAGCAACTGCATTGTATGATTATCAGAATTATTTAAAAGATCAATATTAAAATCTCCCATTATAAAAGTGTCTTTCTTTTCCTGAGAAATAATACTCAGAATTTGATCAAAACTTTCTAAAAAACAATCAATGTTATTTCTTGGGGACCTATATATATTACCTATTATTATATTTTTTGCTTTACTGTTCACAATTTCAACAAAAATATCTTCCGTACCCTCGATATGTAAGTCATGCCTGACTTTTATATCAATGTTATTTCTAATGTAGAAAGCAACCCCACCTCCCTTGTTTAAGTAACGATCAGAACGATACATTCGATAATGCTCTAAATTAAACATTGGTGGTGAATTTGTATTAAGCCAAGTTTCTGATATGCCAATTATACTAAATTGAAAATTTTGTAAAGAGGAAAGAAATGATTCTATGGAATCAAAATTCTTATTTAAACTTCTGGCATTGATGTGAAGAAGACTAAACAAATCCAAAAATGATTGATATTTATTTTGTTTTATGAGTGCATTAAACTCGGCAGTTGTGTAATAAGTACTTTCGGAGTCATTCAAACTTTGATCATCAAAGATCATACCATGAGGGATCATTGTCGGTGTGGGGGTATGAGTAGAAATTGAAGGGTTGTGGGAAGAGGTTTGAGTGCAAGTGCAGGTGTCTGTGTGTGCATGTGCGCTGAGCGTGCGTGCGTGTGCATTCATCTTGAGTGTATGTGATAAAGAGTGAAGCGTCTAAATTATTTACTTGAAACTAGAGTCACCGTATACAGAACTAAAAAAATATACACTGTCTGGAATATGCGGGAAGAATTAATGGGTAAAAAAAAAAACCTACAACAGTATTTGGCAGTCTGCCAGGGGTACCAAAATGGGTAATTATATACAGCAAATATTATCTAAGTGATTACTTTTTATATATTTACGAGAAAAAAAAAAACCCAAAGTGATTGCGAAGAGAATCACGATACATACGAGTCTCATTGAACCCAGAGTGTTTGAGCAAGAAGATGACAGGAGCAGTGACATTGGTGTATTGACTATAAAAAAAAAAAAAAAAAAAAAAAAAAAATCAAGCTGGTATAACAATCTCAGCTCTGGAGAGGTACAAAAAAAAAATGGAATTTAGCAGCAAATAGCCTTGTGTGAAATATTGAAATTATTGTGAGCTATTACGAAACCAAAGGAGCTAACAGTATACAACTTAATACGGTTAATGAACTTAGAGAAACTTGGTGGGCTTAAAGTCATTGGACAAGGGTCGTCGTACTGGACTAAAATTCCCGTGCATATCTTTTATTATCTTTAAAAAAAAATTGTCAAATTTATGGCAGTTAAACCAAATCGGTGTTTGCAGCACCAGGGATAAAATAAATGCACTGACATATTCATGCAGAAACATGCTGTCTTTAAACACTGTGAAAGTGCTAGTTGTTTCATTACCCTCTTTTAATAGAGGGTCACACACAAAAAAAAAAAAGAAATGGAACAGAACCTGGCTGCACATACAGTTGTATATTCGTATATAATGTGGAATGACGATCGAGTTGTCGCCTCAGGATTGGAATATTGCTATGTGGCATTGAACAATGTACTGAGTTGAATTCTCCGGGAAAACCCGGAAGACCAAGAGTCATTAACCGCAGGCTGGAAAATAATATAACACCTGACATGTTCGCATTACTTTGTGGTTCAACATTTGGCTAAATGGATGTTTGTGAATAGGCCTACCAGGATGGAATAGAATAGTAAGACACTCTCGTTCAAATGTCTTGACAATCTGAGCCTGGATAAACTTAATTATAATGGAATTATAATGATTGATACGAAATAGGGACAGCCACAATGGGCAGTGCATACTGTGAAAATCCGAGTTGTCTCAATACTTTGTCATTTAGAGGGGCTCACGAGAACAATGAAACCATGCCGCATGCACTGGCGGGCGGTTTTGTGCAAAATGGGAATGACAAACGAGTTCTTGTCTGATGAATTGAAATAATAGAAGTATAGATGACTTAGTTAGTTGAATGCAAAACCTGGTCGAGCCAGTCATTGACCGTGGGCCAATAATAGAAGTACACACAGTATCTTGTCGGTCAGTGAAAAAAAAAATCTCTCAGGTTAAATTCAGTTTATCTAAATAGATGTTTACCAAATACCATAGTTGGAACAGAACATTGAACATTCTAACTGATGCATACTGTATCCAAGTCTGAAACATCTTGTCTTCACACGTTGTAAAGGCATTAGTTGTTTCATTACACTCTCTTTAGAGGGACACATAAAAGAAGTGGAATGGAACCTGGCTACACATAACATCGTATATAATGTGGAATGACGATCGAGTTGTCGCCTTAGGATCGGAATGTTGCTAGTTGGTATTAAACAACGTACTGAGTTGAATTCTCCAGGAAAACCTGGAAGACCGAGAGTCATTAACCGCGGGCCAGAAAAAGGATAATATAACACCTGTCATGTTCACATTACTTTGTGGTTCAACATTTGGCTAAATGGATGTTTGTAAATACCAAGATGGAATAGAACACTAAGACACTCTCTTGACAATCTGAGCCTGCATGGATGAACTTAATTGTAATGGAATTATAATGATTGATACGAAATAGGGACAGCCACAATGGGAGGTGCATACTGTGAAAACCCGAATTGTCTCAATACTTTGTCATTTAGAAGGGCTCATGGGAAGAATGAAACCTTGCCGCATGTATTGGCAGGCGGTTTCGTGTATAATGGGGAATGACAATCGAGTTTTTATCTGATGAATCGACATAATAGAAGTAGATGACTTTCTGAGTTGAATGTACCTGCAAAGCCTGGTCGAGCCAGTCCATTTATCGTGGGCTAATAATAGAAGAACACACAGCATCTTGTCGTTCAGTGAAAAAAAAAAATTCTGTCAGATTAAATGCAATTTGTCTAAATAGATGTTTACCAAATACCAAAGATGAAACGGAACACTGAACATTCTAAGTGATGCATACTGTATCTAAGTTTCAAACATCTTGTCTTCACACGTTGTAAAGGCACTAGTTGTTTCATTACACTCTCTTTAGAGAGTGCTTCATTGCTTATAAAAAATCTGACGCCGAAATATTTCTATTTAAAAGTATGATATAAATTATTTTCACAGCGGAATTATCATTTTGATTGTAAATGGTGTTTAGTCACGTGTACGTACTTCAACTTTAACTAGACTTGGAATTTGTCATCAAGTTGACAAATTAGGTGATCCGATGTATTCGAAAATCAATGATTTGAGTCCTGATCCCATTAGGCATGACCATACAGGTTTCATCTGCGTTTAGGGACATTGCCCGTGTGATGTTTGGATTCTCATTTAGAAAATGGAGTCAGGTCTGCCATCTTTGGTATCAAATTCCGTATACACTAACGAAGATACAGAATGAAGTATATTTGACCATTGACCCTACTTTGCACAGCCAAGATGGCATTTGAGCAAAAAGCTTTAATTTTAGCGAAGTTTTTTGAAATGATTTGGACGTTGTATGAAAAAACGGAGGACACATAACGATAGCGCAAAGTCTCAGCTACAACATATTAAAATCTGGGAGAAATTCACTGAAGGGTAAGTGAGCTAGTGTTCGATAAAGACAATCATGTCAATTTTCACATTTAGAAAAATTTCCTCCCATAGAGATAGCACGTCATAACGAAGATAGCGGAAAAAGTACATTTGACCTTTGAACCCACTTTGCACAGACAAGATGGCATCTGAGCAAAAAGTGGTTATTTTGTGAAATGATTCTTGTAACATGGTCTTTGCGTGTGCAAAATGTGGGAAAGATAGGACATGTATTCACCAAGATACAGGATAAAACATTTATGACCTTTGACCCTAATTACCATACCGAAAATGGTGTACTATCAAGTAGTTGTTGTTTTATGAAATAATGCACGTGACATGAACTAAACATGTGCAAAATATGGTGGTGATAGGCTATGTTTTTCTTGAGTTATTGCAAAGAAAGTTGCAAAAAGAAAGGAATATGAAAATACATCGAAGATAAGCTTTAATTTCAACCAAGGTTTTGGACGTGATTCCGACACCGTATGAAAAAAAAAGGGCAGATTAATGAAAGCACAATGTCTCAGCTACAGCATACTAAAATGTGGGAGAAATTCACCGAAGGGTAAGTGAGCTAGTGCTCGATAAAGACAATCGTGTCAATTTTCACATTTAGAAAAATTCCCACCCATAGAGATAACACGTCATAACGAAGATAGAGAAAAAAGTACATATGACTTTGACCCCACTTTGCACAGACAAGATGGCATCTGAGCAAAAAGTGGTTATTTTGTGAAATGATCCTTGTAACATGGTCTTTACGTGTGCAAAATATGGGAAAGATAAGACATGTATTCACCAAGATACAGGATGAAACATTTATGACCTTTGACCCTATTTTACATACCCAAGATGGTGTCCGATCAAGTAGTTGTTATTTATGAAATAATGTACGTGACATGAACTAAACATGTGCAAAATATGGGGGTGATAGGGCATGTTTTTCTTGGGTTATTGCAAAGAAAGTTGCAGAAAGAAAAAAATATCCCAATACATCGAAGATAAGCTTTAAGTTCAACCACGTTTTTTGACGTGATCCCGACATCGTATGAAAAAAACGGTTACAGCTCGTTATTCCGAAGGTTCGTTATTCCGAAGGCTCTTTATTCCTAAGATTCGTTATTCCGAAGGTTCATTGTTCCGAATTTCATTTTCGGATTAACCGATCTTCGGAATAACGAACCTTCGGAATAACGCCACAAATTTTCGCATTAACGAACCCCTTTTCATTTTCGGATTAACGAACCTCTAGGTATAGGGAATTTGCGTGTTTCGGATTAACGACCCTTCGGAACAACGAACCTTCGGAATAGCGAACCTTTGGAATAACGAACAGCACCCGAAAAAAAACGAAGGGTACACTAACGATAGCCCAAAGTCTCAGCTATAACATATTATAATATGGGAGAAATTCACCGAAGCATAAGTGAGCTAGTGCTCGATAAAGATAGTCATGTCAATTTTCATTTCCAGAAAAACTGCACTCCCATAGAGATAACACGTAAACTCGTCAAATTTGACAAGGTTACTTTCAATCCATTTTTACGAGGTGATGCCGTCTTCCAATCAAAATTGTGTTATCACATTAATGAAAGACCATTTAATAAGCTACAACATACTGAAATTTGGGTGAAAATCGACGAAGGATAAGTGAGATACGCTCGAGTGAACTTGAAATTTAATGACGTCATTTTGAAAATTTACTTTTTTATTTTATTAAGAAATTTGATATACCTTTTAATCATTTTTTCAGTATCGCCAACCCATGAAATGACATGTACAACTCATCAGCTTTCAAAATATGTAAAGAAAATGGGGGGTCACCGTCCATCCTGACGAGTAAAATGGGATTTAAAATTGGCGGTTTTTTGGCATAGTTGCACTGTATGTCGCCATTGACGCGCGCGCGGAATTTCAACTTTGACGGGCCCGTATGACGTCATATTGAGTCGGATTGACTTGAAACTTGGTAGAAATATTTCTTGACATTTCAGGCATCCGATCCGTGTGAAAAAACGGGAGATTTCTATTGCATATGAGCTGTGCATGCGTATATGTGCGCGCGCGTACGCGTCCGTCCGATTTTGTTAATTTTTCAAAAAATGCTCCAAATCGTCTGAAACGTGTGCAAAATAAATTTGAGCTCAATTGAAGCATATAAATATTTCAACGCGCGCGTACGCGCACGTTTTAAGAGAAAATATGAATTTTGAGAACATGAGTAGAATGCGCATAATTTGAAATATATGTGACGTAAATTTCATTGAAAAATTCCATTCCATTAATGAGATATGTTTGAGAATGTGTTTTCATATAATGACGTCACGGTCAACTGATCACTATGATACATTAGATCTGTCGTCTTTGGGACATGATACATATATGGTATAATTTTGAAATTGATAGCAAAAGGACTTTCTGAGCTAACCTCTACACAACTTTTGTCCAGAATAAAGAAGAAGAACAACCAACAAAGAATCAGTACAGATACAGAAGGTGATCCGAGAGGATACTCGGATCACCTAATGATTCACGCGCTTTCGCACACTTTCTCAAAGCAAGTTACGAACCTTATTTCATTTATGGATTGAACGAACCTTTGGGATAACGAACCGTATGATATTTCAATTTTTGGATTTGTATGAGCCTTCGAAATAACGCCAGAAATGTTCGGAGTTCTCAATTCTCTAGCGAGTTCCTCATGGTAACTCAACAGAAACAGAAACGGTGATCCCCCACCCGTCCGACAAAAAAAAAGCCCTATTTCATTATCGGATTAACGAATTTTCGGAACTATGCAACAAATAATTATGCGAACCGACGAGCTCCATTCTTTTTCGGAATTATAAATCCTCGGAATTGCTCATTTAATTTTCAGACAAGCGAACAGCTAAGTATAAGGAATTGATTTATGAGCATGTTTTAGAATATGAAACGCACATGCAGAATTACGAATTTTCGGAATTTCGAAGCTTCGGTAAACTGGTGTTTGGAATAACGAAAATCACCCAACAATTCAACGTATTATACAATCTGCATAATAACAGTCTATGATGACTTTTATGTCATATTATTAACTTTTCAAGACATTACAAGAATCCAGCAAAATAATATAGCGCATTTCAACATGATACCAGTTTATTGATAAAATTCATTGAAAATCTTTGTAGTACATTCCCATAGAAGAATTGTGACTTGGTGTTGTCGGGCAATGACATCATCTAATTTGTTTCTTTTTTTTTTTACTCTCCGCATTTAAATCGACTGAAACACAAAGGGACATTTTCATATTAAATCATTTTACTAGCTTTCTTATTTCCTCTTTTTCATTTTTTATTATTCTTCAACCCTTAGATGACCATTACCATGTTGGAATGAACAGTGTCTAACAGTGTGAAACACAATGTGAAATACAATTTGAACGCATTGTGAACAGACTGTTCGCTGTGTTCTTTCCAGCAGGTAAATAATAGTTTGAATCTCAGGGGCGGATCCAGAAATTCAGTTAAAAAAAAAGGGGGGGGGGGGGGCGCACAGCGAGAGAGCGTAACACCGCACCCGAGTGAGCGGAGAGAGCGAAGGGGGGGGGGGGTTGTCTCCACTAGCACGTTAGGGATTTATAAAAAAAAAAATATTTACATTGATTTTGGGGAGATTTCATGTATACTTTAGGTAAACTTTTTATGTTACAACTCTTTTTAATTCTGGAAATATTAACGGAAATTAAAAACAGCGCCTGATGCCCCCCCCCCCCCCCGGACCACCAATGAATCTACATGGCAATGCAAAGAGAGAGAGAGAGAGAGAGAGAGAAAGAGAGAGAGAGAGGGGGAGAGAGAGAGAGAGAGAGAGAGGAGATTATGCCTGTGTGTGTTGACTATCCTTCTATCTACAAAGACTCTTAGAATTAACAATTCGATTGGAATAAAAGAGAAAAGTCTGGAGAATCTTGCTGTCCTCGGGTGCCCTTTCACCTTTTGATGCCCCGGAGCCTTGATACATATTTTAATCCTTTGGCGATATTTCACAATCGCAGTCAAAATGTCCACTTGTTCATATGGACAGTAAAGATGAAGAAGAGCAATAAAGCAAACAATCGAACGGACAATATAGAGAAAAATAACAACTATGAAGATGGCAACCCCCCCCCCCACACACACACATAGAGGCGAATGCTCCAATAGTTTTATCGAGCAGACGTGCGTGCGCACTTCTAATCAGAGCTATAGGGCTAATATGTTCAATCCTCACACTCAATACTCTATACTGCCACCAACGTTCTCCATAACACAAACTGCTCGGCATAAGAGACGAAATCATCCGATATAGTCTGGGTGCCAAAGCCACTTTTTGGGCCTAACCTTGTTTTACCGTCCACCCAATGTTTTTTGATGATTTTACCCTATTTCGGAGGTGCTGCATCCGAATCTGGATGATGCAACCCTTGCATCCTTGAGGAATTTGAGATATTCAAGATGGCCGCCAAAACCGGAAATTCTCATGTATTTCCTTCTAAATGGTGAGAAATTGAAAACAATTAATGGTTTTACCCTGTTTCGAGGGTGATGAATCCGAATATGGATGATGCAACTCTTGCATCCTTGAGGATTTTGAGATATTCAAGATGACCGCCAAAATGGCCGCCAAAACCGGAAATTCTCATGTATTTCCTTTTAAATGGTGAGAAATTGAAAACAATTGATGGTTTTACCCTGTTTCGAGGGTGATGAATCCGAATCTGGATGATGCAACTCTTGCATCCTTGAGGATTGTGAGATATTCAAGATGGCCGCCAAAACGGCCGCCAAAACCGGAAATTCTCATGTATTTCCTTCTAAATGGTGAGAAATTGAAAACAATTGATGGTTCTACCCTATTTCGAGGGTGATGGATCCGAATCTGGATGATGCAACTCTTACATACTTGAGGAGTTTGAGACATTCAAAATGGCCGCCAAAATGGCCGCCAATTGTAAATTCCCATGTATTTCCTTCTAAATGGTGAGAAATTGAAAACAACTGATGATGATTCCTTATTTTGAGGGTGCTGAATCCGAATCTGGATGATGCAACTCCTGCAACCTTAAGGGTTTTGAGATATTCAAGATGGCCGCCAAAATTGCCACCCAAATGGCCGCCAATTAAAACCGGAAATTCCCATGTATTTCCTTCTAAATGGTGAGAAATTGCAAATAATTGATAGTTTTACCCTCTTTCGATGGTGATGAATCCAAATCTGGATGATGCAACTCTTGCATCCTTGAGGATTTTGAGATATTCAAGATGGCTGGCAAAATGGCTGGCAAAATGGCCGCCAATTCTAACCGGAAATTCCCACAAATCTCCTTTTCAGTGGTTCGAAATTGAGAATAATAATGGTTCTACCCTATTTTGATGGTGCTGAATTCCGAATCTGGATGATGCAACTCTTGCATCGTTGAGAGTTTGGAGATATTCAAGGTGGCCGCCAAAATGGCCGCTAAAAACGGACCTTCTAACAAATGGTGAGAAATTGCAAACAATTGATGGTTTTACCCTAGTTTTTGTGATGAATATTTCAGGTTTTCGTCATTTGCAAAATCTAAACCCAACTCTATTCTGCTGATAAACGAACGCATATTGTAGTTCTTTTATCCCAGTTTGAACTTGCTGTGAAACCAGCTCTACCGGATATCTTTGAGTTAGTACAATACAAGTGTGCCAGCAGTGAATCCTACAAGACTGCAGATGCGGTCGAATAATTGCAAGATTACACCGTTTCCTCTACATAAATTATCGTGGATAAGTTTCAAACACTAACAATCAGTGGACAAGACATGTCCATCTCAGTCATTATTGTGGGAGTGATGTAGAGAAGTTTACTGAGATTACCCAACATTGCCTGTCTTAAACCATGAACACTTTTAATCTCTTAACCCATGAACACTCAAAGTGGTTAATTGGTTTATATTGGTGGTCTTGATGACATTGTTGAAGACACGAGTTAGACATTTTTATAGTTATGCTTCAATTGTTTGGCAATGTAATATCATATATACACATACTGTATATAAACATACACACGAGGGGATAGAAAAAAAAATCACAGGTATGGCACCGTTAACAAAAAAACAAAAATTTGAATAAAGAACAACAAACGACAGCATGTAAGGTAATAGTTGATAGTCCAGTACTTACGAATCACGCAGAGTGCTTTTGAAACTACCCTTATATTGATAATCTACTATAGTGGTCCTGGATGCAACCATTTCTAATGACGTAATCAGAATATGCGACAAGTTTCATAAGAATACGAGGTGAGATTCATAAAAATACAAGACAAGTTTAAACACCAAATCCAAGCAGGTCATAATTCAATCTAACTCTATTGATAGTCGAAAAGGATTAACTTCCCATCTTTGGAGCTACTGATTGGCGACCACAAGCATTAGTTTTCATGCATAAAGAAATTTTCAGTCGTATCTTTTCATTTGGACGTTTCAGTATGATGTCAATATATTTTTTTCCCCAGTACGTGTTAAAGCTCCATTTGAGACATATCGGAATATCTCAGTATGTTATAACACAATTGTGACAGTCATTTTGGATGCCATTAATTTTAACTTTTTGGCTGATTTGATGAATTTGCTCAATTGAATTTAATTAAAGAATATGAATTATTGCTTTTTCACCCTGGGTTTAATCGCCCGCTTCACGTTAGAGCACAATATTTCACCAATTATAAGAAAATATTAAGGAATTTCCGTTTATACAGAACATTCGTTAATATCTCAAAAACACCAAAGACCTTCAGCACCCTCGAAATGGGGTAAGACCATCAATTTATTTTCAAATTTTCACAATACAACAAGCTTTCCTGAGTGGTGGTACCGTTGGAGCACCGTTCCTGAGAAGATCAACTAGTAAGTCAAAATAGTAAGTCAAAATATGACTAACATTGGAAGTTCAATTTCTGCCAGTCATTTTGGCGATCATCTTGGACATCTCAAAACCCTTTAAAAATGCAAAAAATTGCAACTACCGGGTTTCGAGGGCACTAAATAGGGTCTCAAAAAATTCAATTTTTGACAGTTATTTTGGCGGTCATCTGGACTTCTCAAAACCCTAAAAACACAAAAAATGCATCAACCAGGTTCTGGTTCAACACCCTAGAAATAGGTTAAAACCACCAATTTATTGTTTTCAATTTTACATCATTTACAAGGAAATAGTGGTCCTACATGGGAATATCTGCTTCTAACGGCCATTTTGGGGCCATTTTGGAGGTCATATCTTTATTACCTCAAACTCCTTAAGGACGCAAGAGCTGCATCCTGCAGATTCAGTATTATTCAACACACTCAAAATAGGGTAAAACAACCAACTGTTTTCAATTCTGCACCACTTAGAAGGAAATAGGGGGCCTACATGTGAATTTCCGTTTTTGGCGGCCATTTTGGCGGCCATCTTTATCATCTCAAAACCGTCAAGGATGCAAGAGTTGTATCCTGCCGCTTCGGATTCAGCACACTCAAATAGGATAAAAACAACCAATTGCTTTCAAATTGTCACCATTTAGAAGGAAATACACAGGAATTTCAGTTTTTGGCGGCCATTTTGGCGGCCATCTTGAGTATCTCAAAAACTTCAAGGATGCAAGGGTTGCATCATGCAGATTCAGATTCAGCACCCTTGAAATAAATTAGAACTATCAATTGTTTTCAATTTTTCACCATTTAGAAGGAAATATATAGGCCTTACATGGGAATTTCCGTTTTTGGTGGCCATTTTGGCGGCCATCTTGAATAATCGAAAATTCTCAAGGATGCAGGTCGAGTTACATCATTCAGATTTGGATTCAGCACCCTCGAAATAGGGTAGAATAATCAATTGTTTTCAATTTCTCACCATTCAGAAGGAAATACATGGGAATTTCCGATTTTAATTGGCGGCATTTTTGTGGTCATTTTGGCGGCCATCTTGAATATCTCAAAATCCTCAAGGATGCAAGAGTTGCATCATCCAGATTCGGATCCAGCACCCTTGAAATAGGGTAGAACCATCAATTGTTTTCAATTTCTCACTACACTACATTTTAGAAGGAAATGCGTGGGAATTTCCGGTTCTAATTGGCGGCCATTTTGGCGGCCATCTTGAATATCTCAAAACCCTCAAGGATGCAGGAGTTGCATCATCCAGATTCGGATTCAACACCCTCAAAATAAGGTCGGACCAGCAATTGTTTTCAATTTCTCACCATTTAGAATGAAATAGCCTACATGGGAATTTCCGGGTTTAATTGGCGGCCATTTTGGCGGCCATTTTGAATATCTCAAAATCGTCAAGGATGCAGGAGTTGCATCATTCAGATTCGGATTCAGCACCCTCGAAATAGCGTTAAATCATCAAAAAACATTGGGTGGACGGTAAAACAAGGTTCAGCCTCTGGCACCCAGACTAATAGTTCCCTTCTATTTGCACATCAGGCGAGTTTACCACGCGTTTAGTTTTTTGGGGGGGTTTGTCTCAACTTTGAGAGATTTTTTCTTTGTGTTCAATCCTGGTCGGCACAATCTTGGCATTTACACACCAGTCTCGCAACATCGTAGGCAAGGTAGGAGGAAATGGCTCAGGAAAAAGCTCCAGCTATTGGAATCGACTTGGGAACAACTTCCTCTTGCGTAGGTGTATTCCAGAATGGCAAAGTCGAGATCATTCCCAACGACCAGGGAAACCGGACCACACCGAGTTGTGTCGCCTTCACCGACACGGGACGGCTGGTTGGAGATGAAGCCAAGAGCCTAGCCGCCACGTAAGTTTACCCGTTTAGATTCAATGACACATTTTGTTTTTATTTCTTTAAAGTTATGGGTGTAAGCCCTATGTTATGTATAGTGAGTTACAGTCAGTAACTTTTTGACTTTTTCGTTGGTAGTATTTCTTTTTTTTTTATGCAGGTGATATAACACACGGATGCAATGACAAAAGTCAACCTAAGGATATAGTGCTAACATGCAGATTTTTGAGAAACAGGCTTGGCTACCACTGTGATAACATGGAGGATGTCTTTCAACTTCATCAAGCAAACGAATGTTTTTCGAAGGACGCGAATGTCGAAAAAAGATGGGCAAAGTCCAACTTTTAGATTGTTCTTTTCCCGAGTGTGTTCCGAGTGTGTAGAGCCGTGACCAATATTGAGCAGTTCTCACAACGTATGCGTCGTATACCACTGCTAACTTCGGCCAGTCACATACACGAAGAATGAGCGACTTTCCCTGACATGAACTTCTTATACAATCATAATTTCGGTGTATTTTAGTGTAATTTTCAGTGTATTCTGTGACTGATCAAAATACATGTATCACGGGTATCTAAAAATTGCGTAACTATATATTTGTTTGATGTGTAGATGTATGTTATCATGATTTTGTAGAAAACCCGATAAGCCAATTCGCAGTTCCACTTTGCGCATGAGCAGAAAAAGGTCATTCGTACCAATAAGCATGTGGGTTTTTAAATTCACTAGGTTAAGCATCTATGATGTCATGATTATTCACGTAATCCTCATAACTGTTGCTTGCCAACACATCCACCCGACAGCAAAAGTGGTACATATTTGGCAATATCAATAGAGAGAGGGAGTGTTAATACATTCAATGCCAAATAATCAAGTGGATGCTTTCACATGTGTTAATTGACGGATCATTCTGGTCATCTGGTCGCTACGCAAGTTCATTCTTTGTTTGAACAAGAATGATGATTCCCATTAATATTGTTACGTAAAGCTTATGCATTATGTCGCTCTGAAAACGATTTAAGTGCCCCTAACCGACTGAGGAAAAGAAAGGTCATTCGTACCAATGTGCCATGAGCTATAACTCCGAACTGGCTTACAAATGCAATGGAATGAAATGGAGTCAGTTAGAAGTTACACACCTCACCCATGCGCGTTTTATAGAGGTGAGAAGTCACGTGGTACTGATTCGCCCTATAACATGCACCAAACGCTCGTGAGAATGTCACAAAAAGTTCGCGAACAATTTGTGGCTATGGTCGGAAGAACTTTGCAGATTTCGCGAAACATACGCGAGCCATATCATCCAAACTGGCGGAATCTGTTTGGGGTTTCACGAAGATTTTGCAAACGTCTTGCGGACGTTTTGCGCAAAGTATGATGAGGATTTCAAGATATTTTCTAGAACAAAATCAGAAGCAATCGTGACCCAGCGTGTGGAAAATGTTCACAAGAATTTTCTTTGTTTACTAGATTACCGCCGAACTGAAAACGATACCCAAGAACAATTGAAGGCGCTTCCGTCAGACTGAAATACGAATTTTGGACAATGGTATTTTTTCGACATTCGAATCCTTCGCTAATTCTTCGCAAACACTTCACTGAAGATGGCCAGGCATGTTAAACTTTTTATGCGATTGCATTACACAGATTTCACATGACAATTTTGTTATCAATATTCAACTTGACATCTGAAACATCCCAGTAAAAAAAAAAGAAAGTGTACTGTCAACAATTCCGTCAGTTAGTGCTGCATCTTTGGAATTGTATCATACTCAGTATTATACAGTATATGTATTATACATACATTTTATCATTATCATAAATGTCACTATTCATTGCTAGAGATTTGGAGGAAGATTAACAAAGTTCTTTTTCATTTCAGTCTTTTGTTCATATACCAATGTTCATATTATATGTCAATGTTCTCAATGTTCTCAATGTTTCCGATATCAACAGAAAAAATGTTTTTTTTTTTTTTGTAACGATGGCAAAACCACTAAATTTCTCTCTGATTTTGTGCAAGATGCGTGACGAAAACTAGTCTCCTACTGTCCCCTTGAATTAGATGGCAGTAAGATTCGGAATTGCCAATTCTGATGAAAATAAGATGATATTCTCTGCGGCAAAGTACCCCCAAAACTGCATGGATGACTGTGTTGACTCTGTTTGGGTTTTCCTTGTTATCTGTCCATTTCATTTCTAGAAATCCGACGAACACAATCTTCGATGTCAAACGATTAATGGGAAGACGATTTGCCAATGTAGTTGTTGATTAGAACATGAAGCACTGGCCTTTCACTGTGGTTGACTGTGACGATAAGCCCATGTTGCAAGCAGAGTACATGGGAGAAGCAAAGACCTTTGCCCCGGAAGAGATCAGCTCAATGGTCCTGACTAAGATGAAGGAGACGGCCGAGGCGTACCTGGGTCAGAAAGTCACCGATGCCGTAATCAGCGTGCCGGCTTATTTCAACAACGCTCAACGCCAGGCGACAAAAGACGCAGGGGGTGATGGCAGGTCTGAACGTCATGTGTCTCATCAACTAGCCAACAGCGGCTGCCCTGGCGTACGGGCTCGATACAAATGAGGCTGGGGAGCGACATGTGCTAATCTTTGACCTTGGAGGAGGGACATTTGATGTCTCTATTCTCACCATAGGAGAAGGAATGTTTGAGGTCTTGTCGACATCAGGGGATACCAATTTAGGTGGCGAGGACTTTGATAACCGGTTCGTCAACCATCTGGTTAAGGAATTCAAACGCATGCATGGGAAAGACCTTAGCTCCGACCCACGATCCCTTCGTCGCCTTAGAACGGCAGCTGAGGAAGCGAAGAGGACTCTGTCGAACATCACAGAGGCCAACATAGAAGTGGATTCTCTCTTCGAAGGAATCGATTTTAACATCACCGTCACCAGAGCTCGCTTCGATGAAACATGCGGTGATATCTTTAGGTCATCCCTTGAGAATGTGGAGAAAACACTGAAGGACGCTAACCTCGAAAAAGAACAGATTGGATCCATTGTCATGATTGGAGGGTCGACCCGCATCAGAAAAGTACAGATGCTTGTGAGTGATTATTTCAAGGGCAAAGAACTGAACACGTCCATCAATACTGGTGAAGCTGTGGCCTATGGTGCAGCAGTCCAGGCTGCCATCTTGTCTGGTGATCAGAGCGAAAAAATCCGTGATGTCATCCTCCTTGACGTAACTTCTCTGTCCCTGGGTATTGAAACAGCTGGTGGTGTGATGACATCCCTCATCAAGAGAAATACAACTATTCCAACGACAAAAGGTCAAATTTTCTCCACGTATGCAGGCAACCAGCCAGGTGTACTCATTCAGGTGTTCGAGGGAGAGCGGACAGTGACAATGGACAACAACTTACTTGGGAAGTTCGTGCTAACCGATATTCCTCCTGCTCCTCGAGGGGTCCCACAGGTCGAAGTGTCGTTCGACATCGACGCCAATGGCATCTTGAACGTGACTGCCAAAGACACGAACACCGGTCGCAGCAACAATATCAGGTGTGTCGAAGGCGTCGAACGGCTCTCCAAGGAGGAAATTGACCGCATTGCGGGAGAGGCAAAACTGCTCTGAGCCGAAAACCGACGCCGTCCAGAGGAAATTGCCGCAGGGCGCGTCAGGGTAAGCGACGGCGAGGAATGTCCCAACCCAAGGTGGCAATTGATTGGTTGGACACCAACACACCGGCACCTTGGGAGAAAAATAATACTTCCACCAGTTGGACGAATTGCATAAAAATTGCGCGTCGGCCACCACTACAGATGGTTGTCCTACTCGAGAAAATCCCGGCCATGCATTGGCCCCTGCCTGCGCTCTGATGACTTATACTAATCCTCTACATTTCGTTTTAGTTTTAGTTTCAGTTTAAGTTTATTTTCACAAACATTTATATAGTTGTTATTTACGCATACACCTGGGAGGATATGCATATATCAGTCACATAAATGAAACAGTCTTACACAGTGAATGTTGTGAGAGGGATCTAGATAAAACACAGCTTGTTGAAGAGGGTTCCTACGAAGATAAAACACTATGTAGATAAGTGATAATGATGAATTTCAGAAGGTAAAGGGTTTGAATGAAAATGCAAGTGTGAAGCGGGGAAGAAAGAAAAAAAGAGTACCCGTACTGGAGATAACAGAGCGAAGTGAGAGTTATAGCGCTGTGTATTTAATTTAGTAGCAATTTATTCAAGACTCTTCTTATTTCGCACGTAGGCCTATTATTAAAAGAAATGACCTGATAAGAATATTGTATTAGAAGGCATGAAAGCCAACAGTTTCGTTAGTCGTGGATATCATGTAAATTACTATTGCACTGTTTGCTTTTTGTGTTGACAAATGATGTTAGCTGGTATGTAATATCATGCAGTCTTTGTTTGTAACGAGTTTGAAGTCTGAACCAGCCATGGTATGCAGACTTTTTTGTATTTCTTTTTCAGAGTTTTCTTTTTTGGATGTACCAAAGGTACAATTTATAATACTTTCTGGTGGTTTCCAGGATCGAAATAAACAAAAATATCAAAACCCTATTTATGAAACTATTTAGAGAATTAAATTCTCAAATTCATTTACTCTAGACTAAAATTTGCTCAAAGGACATAATGGGGTCTTCATCAGGGTTTACTAAATCAAAATTTCAAGTGTTGCTATTTCTTGACCAAAGTGTCACGTTATGTCCCACAAAAAATCTAATTGACTGTGTACATTGTGAAAATTTCAGTGAATACTGAAGACAATAAAATATTGTCATGATTTATATTTGAGCTGTGTGTGAGGAAAATTTACCTTTCTCAACATCTACACCATAAAGATTGTTGTAAGCTATCTTACCTTTGGCGACATGTCATTTCAATCTTTTTATTTTTATTTATGATGTAGATTTCAACGTAATTCCTCATTTTCAATGTTGCGATATTCTTTTTTATTACGTTTTCTGTTCTTCTGAATGACCTAAACGGTCCTAATGTGTGCCTTTGTGTTCGTTGGAATACATAAATGTGAATGACTCCGTTTTTTAGAAAAAGAGACAGTTCAGATAAAGGCGTTATATACATAACATTTATTATGAGACATAATGGGCCGGATGCATAAACGCTAGCAATCGCTTGTGCTAGCCATTTACTCGAATCCGTATGCATGAAAACAAGCAATTGCTTGCGAGCAGAAGCTTTTGCTAGCAAGCACAAGCAATAATTGCTTGCTGCTCTCAAGCATTTGCTTAGAGACCAAGTATTTGCTTAAAAGCGTATGCATAAAACATACCTTTTGCTAGTTCTTGCTAGCAATTGCTTACGATTTGCCAAGCTCTGTAAAATGAGTTTGAGCTTTTGCTTAACTGGGACGTTCCCTTCTAAGTATCATTTTCATATTCATGAAAGAAAGACCACACTTGTGCAGGAGTGGCATAAATCTACAAGAAATTACTCCTAAGTAGTGTAAGAAAAAAATCTCATCTCAACAACGGGAATGTCCAGTGGTTCGCACGCAAAATGTGATGAAAAGTAGGATGTCTGACTTCGGTGGAGAGCAAGGGGACCTCTCTCCATTTGTGATCTGGCAGATCCGGGCTACTGTGAGCAGTGATGGGAATCAGCCAGTAATACGTGTGTGTGTATAGATGTGTGTGTGCGTCTGTGTGTGCATTTATAAGTGGCATTTCATTACTCTTCTGCTATGTCAGGAAATGTTTCAGCACACACACATGCCCTTTCAAATACATGCTGCCACACTCGCCTTTGTTCTTGTGTTCGCATAGGCGTGACGTCCCTTTTGTTGAAAATGCAAGCAATTGCTTGTGCGCGACAAGCAAAAGGTATAAGCACAAGCAAAAGGTTATGCATATGGATTTAAGCAATTATTGCTTGAGCTAGACCTTTTGCTTGAAGCAATTGCTTACAAGCAATTGCTTGTTTTATGCATTCGGCCCAATGTGTATCTGTAGGGGGCCGCGTAACCTGTGACCCAACTAACCACGAGCACCATGAACCTTACCCCTCCCCCCCCCACACACACATACATGTACATATTATGAACATGTATTTATGATTTTAATTGATTGACATAATATCGAATCAATTGTATGAATCACAAAGAAAATGTTCATCTCAAAGCCAAACTAACTAAAAGATTATTTTAGCTTGTTTGCCTAATTTGTTTCGTTGTGTGTGTTTTTTTTTTTTTTGGACGGGACTTAAAGACTAAGTAATGATCCAATAAAAAAGTAAGACAGCGCAAACTTTTTAGTATTTATATTTGATAAGAAATTTACTGATTCAAAGCTTATGTAACTTTATCAGAAATGATATGGAAGATCTAACAAGGTGAAGAATGCATCATATTGAATGAAATTACATAGTAGTAAATGCATTAAGTGTCTAGAAGCCATCTTAGGCTACAATATATAATTAAGCTTTAAACACCAGTACCATCATTATGATTAAAAAAAAAATGTTGTTCTGTAAGATACACTATTTTGCTTTCAGACAATACGGAAGGGTTAATAACTTATTGGTTTTACGCATTATATGATTAATAGTAGAGTCGTGACCATGAGTAGTAGATCCAATAACCAGCATTTTATTTAATTTTTTTTTCCTAGGGCAGATCTCAGGGTTAAACACACACACAGACACACACACAGACAGACACAGACACACAGACACACACACACACACACACACACACACTCACACACACACAAACTCGAATAAATGAAATAACTTTTAAAGGACAAGTCCACCTTCATATACATAAGGATTGAGAGAATGCAGCAATATTAGTAGAACACATCAGTGAAAGTTTGAGGAAAATCGGACAATCTGTTTAAAAGTTATGAACTTTTAGAGTATCTGCGCAGTCACTGCTGGATAAGAAGAGTACTACAATGTATGATGTCACATGCGTACAACGATATAAGGAAAATAACAAGAGAATTTCACAAAACTTTACTTTTTGAATAAAGTGCAAATTTCTTCGACTTGTTACTGACGTATGTTGTATCATTCCCCCTGCCTTCTGAAAGAGAGAAGTCGAATGTTTTTTGTTATGCGAGAAAATGGAAATATGTTGCATTTTCTTTATTCTTTCTTTATAACGTTGTACACATGTGACATCACAAGCTATAGTAGTCTTTTCATCCAGCCGTGACTGAGCAGAAACTTCAAAAATTTGTAACTTTTGAACGGATTGTCCGATTTTCCCCAAACTTTCACTGATGTGCTCTACTAATATTGCTGCATTCACTCAACCCACATGTCTATGAAGGTGAACTTGTCCTTTAACGATCAGCTACTTTGAACACAGATGGACATCCAGACAGAGATAGACAGACAGAAGACACCCCCAAACACACACACACACACACACGCACACACACACACACACACACACACACACACACTTCTACATTCTCCAAAAAAGAAGAAGAAAGAAAATAAACCAGGCTGCAGAAATGACAAAATGAAAACGAAAAGAGGGGAGGGACTCGAGGAAGTAGATCATTATATAAGAGACTGAGGTTTGGAGACACGATATACTTTTAACAGAAGGACAAACAATGTGAGATCCGAAGTATAATAGCCAAAAAAAAAAAATAGTCAAGACAAGTCATCATTCAGTGGGATTGAGATTTGACTCTTGGAGGTCATCCACGAGCTTGACGTCTACGAGTAATACGTCCCACGAGAAACATGCATTACGAAAGTAAGGCTTAAAGGGATAGCACAGTATTGGTGGAGATGAGAATTGGGCTTTTAACTTTTTGTGAGATACCAAGAAAACACTTACGAAATAGTACAGAGCTTACCATTTTAAGGGGAATTCAAAGTTTATTTAATGAAAATCGGGTTTGGAATGACTGAAACATCCCAAAACAAAGTAAAACAAAGCGATCGTAATAAAGTGTTGGTCCCACACTTTACTAGAATCGCTCTGATTTGGATATCGCAGCCATTTCAAAACCAATTTTCATCAAATAAAGTATAACGTTGAATTCCTCATGGAATTACATGCTCTTTCATATTTCATTAGAGGTTTCTCATTATCTCACCAAAATATGTTAGAAACCTGAAATTAGGTCTCAACCAAAATTATACGATCCCTTTAATACAATGTATACCGTCTAGCTCCTGGACCGTTATAGCGTGTGTGCCAATTTCACCTGATATGAGCTCGTTGTTCACTTTAATAGTAACTAGCTCGGGAGCTGTGTGACTCGTGAGCCATACAACTCGTATGCTGTATGACTCGTGGGTGTCTAGCCACTCGTGACGTGGACTCTTCGCGTCTATCAATGTTCTAGCGATGAATTTAGCTATAATGCAGCATCTGATACATTTTGAAATAGCACTTAAATTCGTGATAATGGTTCAACAATCTGCCTTCATCTTGAGTAAGACTATTTTAATAATATGATTGTGCTTCTGTACAGTCGTTTCCATACTTATTTCCATTGTTTTAAACAGCATGCAACCAAGGGACTGAGAAAGCAAGTGATATAGATGATAATGATAATAATGGTGGTGATAATAATACAGCACATTTATAGTGCAACATTTGTTGTATTGTGGAGGAGGAGAACGAGAAAAAATGACATTATGCTAGTAAGATAAAACTGAAGACAATATGAAAGACAGAGATTGCAATAAAAAGAGGCAGAGAGAGGGAGAGAGCAAATATATTATGAAAGATAAAGATTGCGAGAAAGAGCAAAGTACAGAAGAAGAAAAAGCCAGAAATGCAGATGGATAGACTAAACGACTTTAATTCAGACTGAGAAAGGCAAGAACATGATAGCGTCAACCTCAGCAGACCCATTGATGTTATATACACATATATCGCCATAGATTTTGTGGCTACACACTTTCCACTCCAGTGAGGCACGGCGAGTGACAAGGAATGGATACCACTCATATTAAAGGACAAGTTCACCCCTTCATTAACATAAGGATTGAGAGAATGTAGCAATATTGGTAGAACACATCATTGAAAGTTTGAGGAAAATCGGCCAATCCGTTCAAAAGTTATGAATTTTTAAAGTTTTTGTGCAGTCACCGCTGGATGAGAAGACTACTGCAGTGTATGATGTCACATGCGTACAACAATATAAGGAAAATATAAAGAGAATTTCACAAAATTTAATCTTTTGAAAAAAAGTACACATTCCCTTGACTCGTTACTGACGTATGTTACGGGTAATATTATTCCCATTGCCTGTAGAAAGAGGCAAGTCAAGTGCTCTTTTATTATGCGAAAAAGTGAAAATATGTTGAATTTTCTTCACATTTTCTTTATACTGTTGTACTCATATGACATCACGAGCCTTAGTAGTCTCCTCATCCAGCGGTTCCAACACAAAAGTTTTTAAAATTCCTAACTTTTGCATCGATTGGTCGATTTTCCTCAAACTTTCACTGATGTGTTCTACTAATATTGCTGCATTCTCTCTATCCTTATGTTTATAAAGGTGAACTTGTCCTTTAAAGGGGATGGCTAGTAACCGATCAGTGGGAATCAGTAGGAATGCTGGAGAATGATTGTTCCAATCCTTGTGGGATTCATTTAAGAGTACATTATATATCTATAGTTGTGTGAAAATCTTTTGTTTCAGAATGGTCTCATATTCAAGTAATGTGCAGTTTAATGTTTCCCGATCGCCCCGTCACTGTGCAAAGCCATGCTAACCTGGAAACATTAAACTGCACATTACTTGAATATTAGACCATTCTGAAGCAAATAATTTTCACTCAACTATAGATATATAATGTACTCTTAAATGAATCCCACAAGGATTGGAACAACCATCCCCAGCGTTCCCACTGATTCCCACTGATCAGGTACTAGCCACCCCCTTTAAGAAGGTCGTCAAGAAGGAATGACAGAACTAGACCCGGAATTTGTCAAGACTGACAAATTAGGTGATCCGATCTTTTGAAAATCAATGGTTTGAGTTTTGATCCCAATATGGGCATGACTATACAGGTTTCATCTGTGTTTAGGGATATTGGCTGTGTGATGTTTGGATACTGATTTTGAAAAGGGAGTCAGGTCTGCCATCTATGGTACCATATTCCGTTCACACTATAACGAAGATACAGAATGAAGTATATTTGAGCATTGAGCCCACTTTGCACAACCAAGATGGCATCTGAACAAAAAGTGATTACTTTGTGAAATGATCGATGTGACATGGTCTGTGCGTGTGCAAAATATGGGAGAGATAGGACATGTATTTACTAAAATACAGGATGAAACATTTATGATCTTTGACCCTTATTTACATATCAAGACGGTGTCTGATCAAGTAGTTGTTATTTTATGAAATAATGTACGTACCATGAACTAAACATGTGCAAAATATGGGGGAGATAGGGGCTATTTTTCTTGAGTTATTGCAAAGAAAGTTGGAGAAAGAAAAAAATATGAAAAATACATCGAAGATAACCTTAATTTTAACCACGTTTTTGGACGTGATCCCGACATTGTATGAAAAACAAAGGGGACACGTACGATAGCGCAAAGTCTCAGCTACAACATATTAAAATCTGGGAGAAATCCACAGAAGGGTAAGTGAGCTAGTGCACTTTTGAAAATCAATGATTTGAGTCCTGATCCCAATAGGCATGACCGTAAAGGTTTCATCTGTGGTTATGGACATTGGCCATGTCATATTTGGATTCTCATTTAGAAAAGAGAGTGAGGTCTGCCATCTTTGGTACCAAAGTCGGTATATACTATAACGAAGATACATAATGAAGTATATTTGACCATTGACCCCACTCTGTACAGCCAAAATGGCATCTGAGAAAAAAATGGTTATTTTGTGAAATGATCTTGGTAGCGTGGTCTTTGTGTGTGCGAAATATTGGAAAGATAGGACATGTATTCCCCAAGATACAGGATGATACATTTATGACCTTTGACCCTAATTTATCTACCCAAGATGGTGTTCGATCAAGTAGTTGTGATCTTATAAAATAATGTAGGGCCTACGTCACATGAACTAAACATGTTCAAAATATGGGGGTACTATGGAATGTCTTTCATGTGTTATTCCAAAGAAATTTGCAAAAAGAAAGAAATATGAAAATACCTCGAAGCTAAGCTTTAATTTAAGCGAAGTTTTTCGACGTGATTTCGACGTCGTATGAAAAAAAAAAAAAACGGAGGACACATTACCGACAGCGCAAAGTCTAAGCTAACAGATTAAAATCTGGGAGAAATTCACTGTAGGATAAGTTAGATAGTGCTCGAAAAAGACAGTCATGTTAATTTTCATTTCAAGAAAAACTGCACTCCTATAGAGATAACTCGCAAATGGATCAAATTTGACGAGGTTACCTTCAATCTATTTATACGAGGTGAAGACTTCATCCAGCGAAATTTTTGATTATCAAAACTGATAGAGTATTAAATAAGCTACAGCATACTGAAATCTGGGTGAAAATTGGCCAAGGATAAGTGAGATACGCTCGAGTAAACTTGAAATTTGATGACGTCATTTTGAAATTTTACTCTTTTTGATTTATTAAGAAATTTGATACCTTTTCATCTTTTTTCAGCATTGCCAACCCATGAAATGACATGTTCAACTCATCAGTTTTCAAAATATGTCAAGAAAATGGGGGGTCACCGTCTATCCTGGCGAGTAAACTCGGATTTAAAATTGGCGGTTTTTTGGCATTGTTGCACTGTATATCGCCATTAACGCGCGCGCGGATTTTCAACTTCGACGGGCCCGTATGACGTCATATTGAGTCGGATTGACTTGAAACTTGGCAGAAATATTCCTTGACATTTCAGACATCCGATCTGTGTAAAAAAAGTGGAAATTTCTATTGCACATAAGCTATACGTGCGTATATGCGCGCGCGCGTACGCGTCCGTCCAATTTTTTCAATTTTTCAAAAAATGCTCCAAATGGTCTGAAACGTGTGCAAAAAAAATTTGAGCTCGATTTGAGCATACAAATATTTCGACGCGCGCGTACGCGCGCGTTTTAAGAGAAAATATGAATTTTGAGAATATGAGTAGAATGCGCATAACTTGAAATATATGTGACGTAAATTTCATTGAAAAATTCTATTCCATTAATGAGATATGATTGAGAATGTGTTTTCATATAATGACGTCATAGTGACGTCACGGTCGACTGATCAGTATTATACATTAGATCTGTCGTCTTTGGGACATGATACATATATGGTATAATTTTGAAATTGATAGGACGAGGACTTTCTGAGCTAACCTCTACACAAATTTTGTCCAGAAATAAAGAAGAAGAAGAAGAAGAAGAAGAACCAACAAAGAATCCGTACAGATACAGAAGGTGATCCGAGAGGATACTCGGATCACCTAAATATAATGCTCCCCCCCCACCCCCACCATTCGAGAAAAAAAAATAAGTGTGACCAAATTCTGATAGACTAGGGCGTCAGTCAGTAAGACGTAAGAGGGAAGAGGCTTCACACAAACGTTTTAGTAAGTGTTTTTTAGGTGATCCGAGTATCCTCTCGGATCACCTTCTGTATCTGTACGGATTCTTTGTTGGTTCTTCTTCTTCTTTATTTCTGGACAAAATTTGTGTAGAGGTTAGCTCAGAAAGTCCTCGTCCTATCAATTTCAAAATTATACCATATATGTATCATGTCCCAAAGACGACAGATCTAATGTATAATACTGATCAGTCGACCGTGACGTCACTATGACGTCATTATATGAAAACACATTCTCAATCATATCTCGTTAATGGAATAGAATTTTTCAATGAAATTTACGTCACATATATTTCAAGTTATGCGCATTCTACTCATATTCTCAAAATTCATATTTTCTCTTAAAACGCGCGCGTACGCGCGCGTCGAAATATTTGTATGCTCAAATCGAGCTCAAATTTTTTTTGCACACGTTTCAGACCATTTGGAGCATTTTTTGAAAAATTGAAAAAATTGGACGGACGCGTACGCGCGCGCGCATATACGCACGTATAGCTTATGTGCAATAGAAATTTCCACTTTTTTTACACAGATCGGATGTCTGAAATGTCAAGGAATATTTCTGCCAAGTTTCAAGTCAATCCGACTCAATATGACGTCATACGGGCCCGTCGAAGTTGAAAATCCGCGCGCGCGTTAATGGCGATATACAGTGCAACAATGCCAAAAAACAGCCAATTTTAAATCCGAGTTTACTCGCCAGGATAGACGGTGACCCCCCATTTTCTTGACATATTTTGAAAACTGATGAGTTGAACATGTCATTTCATGGGTTGGCAATGCTGAAAAAAAGATGAAAAGGTATCAAATTTCTTAATAAATCAAAAAGAGTAAAATTTCAAAATGACGTCATCAAATTTCAAGTTTACTCGAGCGTATCTCACTTATCCTTGGCCAATTTTCACCCAGATTTCAGTATGCTGTAGCTAATTTAATGCTCTATCAGTTATGTGATAACACAATTTTGATTGAATGACAGCATAACCTCGTAAAAATGGATTGAAAGTAACCTTGTCGAATTTGACCAGTTTACGTGTTATCTCTATGGGAGTGCAGTTTTTCTGGAATGAAAATTGACATGACTGTCCTTTTCGAGCAGTAGCTCACTTATGCTTCGGTGAATTTCTCCCAGATTTTAATATGTTGTAGCTGAGACTTTGGGCTATCGTAACTGTGCCTTTCGTTTTTTCATACGATGTCGGGATCACGTCAATAAACTTGGTTGAAATTAAAGCTTATATTCGTTGTATTGAAATATTTCTTTCTTTCTGCAACTTTCTTTGCAATAACTCAAGAAAAACATACCCTATCAACACCATATTTTGCACATGCTTAGTTCATGTCACGTTCATTATTTCATAAAATAACAACTACTTGATCAGATGCCATCTTGAGTATGTAAATTAGGGTCAAAGGTCATAAATGTTTCAACCTGTATCTTGGTGAATACATGTCCTATCTTTCCCATATTTTGCACACGTAAAGAGCATGTTACAAGGATCATTTCACAAAATAACAATTTTTTGCTCAGATGCCATCTTGTCTGTGCAAATTGGGGTCAAAGGTCAAATATACTTCATTCTGTATCTTCGTTAGTGTATACGGAATTGTGTACCATAGATGGCAGGTCTGACTCCCTTTTCTAAATGAGAATCCAAACATCACACGGCCAATGTCCACTAAACACAGATGAAACCGGTATGGTCATGCCTATTGGGATCAGGAGACTCAAATCGTTGATTTACGAACAGATCGGATCACCTAATTTGTCAGTGTTGACAAATTCCAAGTCTAGTTTCCTCTTGTTTTGACGACATCACCACAATGAGATGTCACTTTTGGGCTCAATACTATATAAGAGCTTATTTGCAAAAGGGGCTAGACCCATTTTTAGTACTTTGAAGAAAAATATGTTTGTTTGTGAGAATCTGTACACAAGTGAATGGAAAATCTAAATCTAATTTTGTTTGCGATGATGTCTATTCAAACGGTTGTCCGGGGTTGAAATTTTCAGTGTAACTATCTCAAATGGAATTCTGTGTGGTGATGCTAACAACTAAATTTTCATCAAAAATGGATCTAGCCCCTTTTGCAAATAATCCATATATATATATATATATATATATACATATATATATATATATACATATATATAATTATATATAAGGTGAAGCGGGCTTGGCCGCGTACGTTGTGGGTGCTGCATTATCTTTGGTATATGTGTGACGGAGGAAAGATTCGCAGACGTTGCAGTAATGTTCACTATGGCCTTTTATTCTCCCAAGCTTTCGACTGTGTTACCAGTCTTTTTCAAGGGCTTTTAAGGCGTTGGGATATGCTTGCTGTGTGTGGTGTGGTGTCAGAGGGATGAGATATATATATATATATATATATATATATATATGAAGAGTTTGTTTGCAAAAACCGGTAAGTCCATTTTTGAAGATTTTGAAGTACGGTCTCTGTCATAAAGTACAAAATAATACCTTTTAAATGATATATTGGTCACTACATATGAAGGTACATTTTTGAAGTTATGGTCAAGAGAAGCATAAATTTTCTTATTATTCTCTTTATTTTTCTTGACCTTTAATCGCAAATATCTCCATTTGGCAAATATGGACTTATCGGTTTTTGCAAACAAACTCTTCATATATATATATATATACATATATATATATATATATATATATATATATATATATATTCTGAGAGTCCACCTTTTCGAAATTTGTTCACAGAACAGACCTCAAAATAACAATTGAAAAAAAAATATGAAGAAAATTCAAAAAATGTAATTTGTCTAGTATCATGAATGAGCAATTGACTTACCTCTTTCAGAAAGTAGGTGTAATTATCGACAAGTCGATTTAATGTGTACTTTTCATGTCAAATGAAATTTTGTGGAATTCTTGCATTTTCTTTGCATTGCTGTCCAAAGTGACGTCATGAACTGCAGTAGTCTTCTTAACCAGCGATGGCACCGAAACTTTAAAAACTCCCAACTTTTTGAATTGATTGTTCGTTTTCCCCAAATTTTCACAAACTAATATTGCTGCTTTCACTCAATCTCCCCTTATACATGGGATGGGCTTTGATTCCCTTTAAGTAAACTGAAACCGAATGTGCAATTTCATATTATGAAAACATACACATTGGCTTTTAATCCTCCTGTATTAATTTTCCCTCGCTCATTCGTTAACTCACGGACTACCAATGACTTTCAAGCTTAAATCAACCTGGCAACGCTGCATGGTATATTGAAGAATACAATGAGGAGGGAGGGAGAGAATGAGATTGTGTGTGTGTGTGTGTGTGTGTGTGCGTGTGTGTGTGTGTGTGTTCATTTGTGTTGAGTGCAAAGCTCTACCCACAACAGGCTTCCAGAAATCACAATAGATTTGAATAGAACAAAAAAAGTAACTTGGGCATTTTACTCCCCCATGATCGTTCCTCCACATTGCGATGCCTCGGTGCCTACTATTACAGTAATCTGTTCATCAGCTTAGGGGATATAACTTGTAATCGCATCCTAAAGGGTCAATAGTGCCTGAGATGAGAAAAGTGTGCAGCTAAACACACACACATACACACACACACACACACACACACACACACACACACACACACACAGAGGCAATATAGTAAATAAAACAGTGAACTACTCTTCAAAGAGGAGAAAAAAAAACTAGAGGCGAATGCTCAAGCAGAAGCTATGCAAGATGGCAAGCAGATGCGCATGCGCTCTTCTAGCCCGGACTGTTGGGGCTGCAATTCTTGCTAGCAGTTATATTTATAGGCATTGACTTTCACCACTACGCAGATTGTTTTGGAAGGGAGGAGTACTAAGAACATACGACAACTCGTTTACATTTTTATTTCAGGCGAGTTTGTCATGAACTTTGAGTGTTGCTTAGGTTTGTCTCAACTTTGAAATATTTTTGATTTAACCTTTATCGGCACACTTGATATTTACACCGGTTTCACAAAACAGTAGGACGAAATGGCTCAGGGGAAAGCACCAGCTATTGGAATCGACCTTGGAACAACCTCCTCGTGTGTCGGTGTCTTCCGGAACGGCAAAGTCGAGATCATCGCCAACGACCAGGGAAACCGAACCACACCGAACTACGTCGCTTTCACCGAGACGGGAAAGCTGGTTGGAGATGCCGCCAAAAACCAGGCTGCCAAGTAAGTTTACTTTTTCAGACGCATTAGCACATATTGTTTTGATTTGTTGGGTGTGACCTATTAACCTATTAATCAAACATGTTACACTCATTTACTACATTGTGAGTATTGAAAAAAAAAATGTAAATGTCAACTCAAAGGGGGACAAACCCGAGTGTATTGAGTGATCGCATAAATTCAAGTGTAGAAATCGGACTCCCCCCCCCCCTCCCCGATTACGGCAAAGACTACAACAATTACTGACGTCAAAGTAAAATTTACTATGAAAGGAAAATGTATGTATAAAGATGAAAAGTGCAGAACCTCCTTTCGGTGACACGACATTTGCTCCGGGCTTATTTTCCCCAGGGACGTAAGGTTAGGGTTAGGGTTGTGATAAGGTTTGATGTTTAGTTTGATGTGAGAATTAGGATTAGGGTTATGGCTATGCTTGTGGGTAGAATTCATATTTGGCTCAGCTGGCAGATATTTCATGGCAGCAATATTGACGCAGGAGTAAATGAAATGGAAACTCTCCTTCCACATATTACTGACACATGACAGGGGTAATATCATTCCACTGCCTTCTATAAAAGGAAAGCAAAGCGCTCCATTGAAAGATGAAAATGGTAGATATGCAGCTGCAACGTATTTTTATTTTTATTTTTTTGGTCAAAAGTACACACCCGAAAGAACAGATGCGTTGACTTTAAAGCGTACCTTGCACTGTGAACACCACAATGTGGCTATTCGTGAGATGAAAATATTTCCTAGCAAACTCATACAGTCCTTACGGAATTTGTAAGATTTATAATCTTTCATAATGAACGTATTCCCAGTTAAATCAATATTCAAGAAAGACTTGACAGATCTTGTTAACTTTTTTGAACATAGAAATGTATTAAATAATACAAGAACGAAGGACTGAAACAAGACATATTACTCTTTTAATATCGATTTAAAATGTCTAAAAAAAAAGATAAAATCATGACAATGGATAGTACAGATATCAATGGAAACATATAATACGTGACCAAGTCACGGAATTTAGGACTTGATGAGTGAAGTGTGTGTGGTCGGTCGTGAGCAAGACTTCTAAATATTTAAAGGACAAAAAGTGGAGTTCTACTTGATGAATGCAAGAAAAAGGCAGGAAGGTCACTGAAGCACGTAAGATGAAACGGGTCACCCCTCTAGACCGACACCCACGAGTAATACAGCCCATGAGTTCGACACCAGGCAAATATAGCCCATGAGTTTGACACTAGGTAAAAACAGCCCACGGGATAGACAGATACAACACGAGGGCTGGCTTAATGTGTCGGCTTCGTGGGCCTTACGTCTAACTCGTGGGCTGCATGACTCGTGGGTGTCGGTCTCGTGACGTGCACCCGATGAAACAACCTCGGCAGCAACATCTTAACGACAATGTGTGTCTTCCGGCAGGCCTAATTGCGATAAGAAATAACTTGGAATTCATTTGGTCAAGTGTGATAGGTTCATTTTGTGATTGCATTATACGACTTTTCTGTTTTCAGCCCAATATTTGAGATACCTCAGTTTTTAAAAGTTACTTGATACGCCAAATTCACGAAAACAAGGTTCCGTGAGATACTAGTAGTTCTGTATCACTTTTTTTTAAAGACGTGATAAGATGTTCCGACTCACTGCCAGCGTTTCATTGGGCAGTGTAAGGAATCTCTTCATCCCAATTACATTTTGTTTCTATGCCAATGTCACGTACATTCCGATACTCTCATTGCCCGACTCATGTCCGACGCTGAAACTGGCAACACTTTTTACTTTTCAAAAAAAGTTCTTTTTTTTTTATTTCTCTCGCTGGCAAATCGTTATTTCTTTTCTATGATTTTGTGCGGATTGAATGACGATATAACCTGTGTCATTTGAGTATATGAATATAAGAACGACCCAAGTCCATGGATGACTATTTCGAGTAAACTTAAAAAAACTTCATATTTTATTTATTTGTCCAAAAATATTCTATTCAACTGTGATGGGAAAGCAACATTGTATATACAATTTAGAACATATATTATTATGACAATTAACATTTGCATTAATTGTGGAGAGGCCATTTTGTGTGATGGACTTGGGTCGTTCTTTGATTCATATGGACTTGGGTCGTTCTTTGATTCATACACATGATATTCTGCTATAGAGATGAGAGAAGGACGAGAGAGGGCGCTATAATATGAATGTAAGAACGACCCAAGTCCTTCATGTTTACATTCATATAAGATTTAACTCATTTATTTCAGGCACTTCCGGTGGTAATTAGGATTTATCATTTATACACAAGATGAGTCCATGCATAAGCTACAATTTCCCATGTCAAACTAAATTTGGCCAAAAATTGGACTTGGGTCGTTCTTATATTCATATACTCATTTCCTCTTCCCTGCTGGAGATAACACAGTGTCCCACAGTCTGAAACACACTGTGAAAGCCAGTGTGAACACAGTGTAAAATATCTTCACATTGTTACCTCCCTGTCTAAATTCGAGTGTTTTGATGGTGTGATCGAATCATCAATTCACAGTGTGAAACAGAACATTACTATGTGAGCTCTCCGTGAAAAACCACACCACAGTGTGAAATCATCTTCACACTGTTGAATTCAAGCGTTTCCACATAGCCAACTATGTGGAAACACTGTGAACATACTGTGGAAGACTGTGTTCTTTCTAGTAGGGTTTCTCCTCTGGACTTCCATCTTAATGAAGACAACATTATATTCTCCGCAGCAAATTCCCCCATACCTTGAGATGTTAATTCTTGAAAATATTTTGTTTCTTTCAATTTACGTCTAGAAATCCGAAGAATACAATCTTCGCCGTCAAGCGATTAATGGGAAGGCTATTTACCGATGAAGTTGTTAGTGGGAACGTGAAGAGCTGGCCTTTCGCTGTAGTTGACTGTGACGGTAAACCCATGTTGCAAGCAGAGTACATGGAAGAAACAAAGACCTTTGCCCCGGAAGAGATCAGCTCAATGGTCCTGACTAAGATGAAGGAGACTGCCGAGGCGTACCTGGGTCAGAAAGTCACCGATGCCGTAATCAGCGTGCCGGCTTATTTCAACAACGCTCAACGCCAGGCGACAAACGACGCAGGGGTGATGGCAGGTCTGAACGTCATGGGTCTCATCAACGAGCCAACAGCGGCTGCCCTGGCGTACGGGTTCGATACAAATGAGGATGGGGAGCGACATGTGCTAATCTTTGACCTTGGAGGAGGGACACTTGATGTCTCTATTCTCACCATAGGAGAAGGAATGTTTGAGGTCTTGTCGACATCAGGGGATACCAATTTAGGTGGCGAGGACTGTGATAACCGGTTCGTCAACCATCTGGTTAAGGAATTCAAACGCATGCATGGGAAAGACCTTAGCTCCGACCCACGATCCCTTCGTCACCTTCGAACGGCAGCTGAGGAAGCGAAGAGGACTCTGTCGAACATCACAGAGGCCAACATAGAAGTGGATTCTCTCTTCGAAGGAATCGATTTTAACATCACCGTCACCAGAGCTCGCTTCGAGGAATTATGCAGTGATCTCTTTAGTGCAACCCTTGAGCCAGTAAAGAAAGCACTGGAGGACGCTAACCTCGAAAAAGAACAGATTGGATCCATTGTCATGATTGGAGGGTCGACTCGCATCCCAAAAGTACAGATGCTTGTGAGGGATCACTTCAAGGGCAAAGAACTGAACACGTCCATCAATACTGGTGCAGCTGTGGCCTATGGTGCAGCAATCCAGGCAGCTATCTTGTCTGGTGATCAGAGCGAGGATATTCAGGATCTCTTACTCCTTGATGTAGCTCCCCTGTCTCTGGGTATTGAAACTGCTGGTGGTGTGATGACATCCCTCATCAATAGAAATACGACTATTCCAACGAAAAGGGGTCAAATTTTCTCCACGTATGCAGACAACCAGCCAGGTATACTCGTTCAGGTGTTCGAGGGAGAGAGGTCAATGACAAAGGACAATAACTTACTTGGAGGATTCGTGTTAACCGATATTCCTCCTGCTCCAAGAGGAGTGCCACAGATCAATGTGACCTTCGACATCGACCGCAACGGCATCTTGAACGTGACCGCCAAAGACAAGAACACCGGTCCCGTCAACATTAAGAGGTGTGCTAACAGGGAGGAAATCGACCGATTGGCCAGCGAGGCAGCAAGAGCTAAAGATGGACGAGGTCAAGAGAAAATGGCCGCAGGACGTTTCTAGTGAAAGCAACGGAGGTGCCTCCCTTTGGCCGCCATCCATTACATGGACATCACTTCAACGGCATCAAGGGAATGAATAAAGGGATGATGCACCGAAATTTAGATGAATTCCACGCCAGTCATGTTTAAGCTGCCCACTTAAATTATAATAATTATAACTGCATCTATATGGCACTTTATTCGGGTGGTTCTAAGCACACTCGTGATAATGATAACCCCCCCCCCCCCAAAAAAAAAAAAAAAACAACAACAACAACAACAACAACAACAACTAGAAAACACAAAAACATAGGACAATGCAAAACCGAAATCAAAATAACCGTAACAAAACAAAAGAAAAAGAGAAAAAATAAATATGATACAGTGATACAAAAATTAAAAGCTGACTGTGTGTGCATCCATATAAAAGATACAATTGACTAAACAGATGAGTTTTAGCGAAGAATTGTAAGTGGTTCAATAGATGAGGTATTCTGAATAGGAAGAGGGAATTTATTCCTAAAGGTGGGGGCAATGAAAGAGAAGGCCAGGTCCCCGTAACCGGTTTTTGTACGTGGGTCGTGAAATAATTGGACAGAGGAAGGTGAACGGAGGGGTCTGGCAGAAAAGGAGGAGCGAAGAGAAATTAGGACTAAGGACTTACAGGACTCCCAGTCACCAAGTAGCAGGTCTTCAGGCACAATTGTGTGCCAGGCGGCAACCTCTTCCGAAAGTGATAATGGGCTACTATCGAAGAGGTTAATTATCAGTCATTATGATGTTAGACGATTCTCTGTCAGCAGTCTTCCCTCTCACCGATTGTTTAGCTTATCTATAATCTTGTATAAGTCTGTTTGTATCCAAGCAATGGAATGATGAAAAAGATAACAATTTCACGAAAAATACTTTTTCTGAATGTCAACCTTAAAGGACAAGTCCATCTTCATATACATAAGGATTGAGAGAATGCAGCAATATTAGTAGAACACATCAGTGAAAGTTTGAGGAAAATTGGACAATCCGTTCAAAAGTTACGAATATTAAATTTTTTTAAGTATATGCGCAGTCACTGCTGGAAGAGAAGACTACTACTGCGTATGATGTCACATGCGTACAACTATATAAGGAAAATAAAAAGAGAATTTCACAAAACTTTACTTTTTGAATAAAGTGCACATTTCTTCGACTTGTTACTGACGTATGTTAAGGGTAATATTATTCCCCCTGCCTTCTGAAAGAGAGAAGTCGAGTGTTCTTTTGTTATGGGAGAAAAATGAAAATATGTTGAATTTTCTTTAATCTTTCTTTATATCATTGTACTCATGTAACATCACAAGCTATAGTAGTCTTTTCATCCAGCCGTGACTTAGCAGAAACTTCAAAAATTCATAACTTTTTAACGGATTGTCCGATTTTGCTCAAACTCTCACTGATGTGTTCTACTAATATTGCTGCATTCACTCAACCCTAATGTCTATGAAGGTGAAATTGTCCTTTAATTGATTGGTCGTTCAACCTTCGTTTGCGACGAGTTTGAAGTCGAAAAGAACCTTGGTATATGTAATTTGGGAAGTCTTTTTCCAAAGCTTTCGATTCGGGTATTCAAGAGATACTATGATACTTTATGATAATTTCTAGTGGGCCTATCGAAAAAGATATATATACCAGATCATTTTTGCTGATTAAACTTTCATTTCCATTCCTTTGTTTCACAAGGACATGTTATAATAATCATTATCTTCATCAAAGTTTACTAAATAGACATACGACAAGTCTTGATATCTGTAGAACACCGTGTTATGTTTACACCAGTTGTTACCCAAATAACCCCTGTAGTGTGTAAAAGTGTAAAGAAACTAACACATTCTAAAGGCAATGAAATGCTTGTTGGTTGTATGTTTTGATGTCTATCTAGGCAGATCTTACCTTTTTTTAACACCTGTGTACGCCAGGATGTTGTATCCTATTTAATCTACATTCAATACAACTGGCCGCCTGTCTGTCAAAGTATGCTATCAATGTGCCGGATAAGCCTGAACCTATAATAGCATACTTTGAGAGACGGTTGCCAGTTACAAGGTCTCTTAGATAACAGAATCACTACTGATTCTCGTAATTCTTAGATACATGTCACGCCAATTCTAAAATTTGGTTCACGAAGAAGACTCTAATATTAATAAATCATATATTTCCATGTGCCTATATGTTATATCCGCATTCTCTTTAATATTTCCCTTTTCTGCTATTCCGATATTATAAGTGTTTGCCTTCGTATCCCTGGAATATAAGGCATATAAATTTCTGACAAGGACAGCATTACCTTTCCCCCAATAAACACCATTTACTACTCTAGAATAAAACTTGTTAATGCTTTTAAAATGGTTACTAATATTGTTCGTACTTCCTGAGATATAGGGTGGGTCTATGCTCAGTTTTCGAGTCTTCTGTTAATTTCTTCAAACCTGGAGTCCACTAGAACATGGAAATTCATCGGGCAACCAATGCGCATGTTCTTGAAAGATTTTGTTCACTATCTCTGTCATTCCTATTAACACTCCGGGGCGTTTCAATACGCACCTTCGGGAGAGAGAAAAATGTCCACATCCTTATTCTGATCGAAACCAATTAAAGGATCACTCAAGACAATTTACATAATTTCACATCAGGTAGTAAAAGTAAAGCGATAGTGCCATGTAAAGATTCTTAAAAGAAAGTTAGTGCGGTCCCGCAGCAGATATATATATATATATATATATATATATATACATATATAATATATATATATATATATATATATATTACATTCATATACATGTAAAATTATATATATATATATATATATATATATATATATACATATATATATATATATATATATATATATATATATATATATATATATAATATACATTAAATCTACACCCATCTACCAATTACATGCTTATAAGATGATAACTGTACCTTGGCAGTCGTGTTTGCGCCTTTACAATGAAACTTTACTTCGCTGAAATCTAGTCTGCCTTCACTGTGAAACTTCGCTTTTCTGATATAATGTAATATAATAGTCCAAGTCCAACTTGCAGTTTTATGCCTGGCTAAAGATCACGCATAAAATACGCATGGCTTGTGAGGCGGACGCGAGGCTTACTCATGATACAGCTTTGTGAAAAATTTACTTTGATATAATTGTGCGTATATAATGTTACGCAACATTCATGAGACACGCATGACTTGTATTAAACTTATTTTCATTTGAGCCACCTCCTGTCCTCGTGTGAAAGTTGAAGAAACATTTCAAGCACATTTTATGTTATGTTTTCAATCATCAAAATCTTTCTGGGGTTAGAGTTGCATTCTTCCATCTACGGGCATATCACTTGTAGAAATCACCCTTCGGTAAATAGAATTTCATCTCCATGAGTTACCCATGTGCATCAAAGCATTTAATCTTTGCATACTTGTTCCTCTCCGTATGAAAAAAAAAAATGTCTAGCTCTACTTCGAGACTGTTGAACAAAACTTGATCAGCCACTTTTCATGAAATATCTGTTCGTTTCTTCTGTTCTGATAAAATGAAAGTTCATTCTACATTAAACATTTTTAATTTGTTTTTTCATCCTATAATTTCCCCACTCGCTATAGATATCCAAAAGAGAGCGATTCTAATAAAGTGTGGGACCCACACTTTATTACGGTTGCTTTGTTTTACTTTTTTTTATGTTTCAGTCATTCAAAACCCGATTTTCATCAAATAAACTTTGTATTCCTCTTAAAATGGTATGCTCTGTACTATATCATAAGTGTTTTCTTGGTATCTCGCAAAAAGTTAAAAGCTCAGTTCTCACCTCCACCAATACTGCACCATCCCTTTAAATCTATACCTGGTGTAGGCCTATATCGTTATAAGAGTGGGAAAGAGATAGAAAGAGAGAGAGAGAGAGAGAGAGAGAGAGGAGAGATGGGGGGGGGGGGTGGGGAGGAGTGAAACTATTGTCCGTTGTGTTGTGTGCATAGTTTGCATACCTTTGTCTACAATAGACTACTGGAAATTACAATGGATTCGCAGAGAACAAAACCAAGAGTGGGGATTTCATCGTCCACGATCGTTCTTTCACCCTTCGCTCTAATGGAGCGTTGATACATCTAATCTCTTTTAGTTCGGGATATTTTGCAAGGACCTCATAAAGATCTACTGGTGCACGTGATGAGAAAAAAAAAATGCAATCGAACAAACAAACAAGCACTACAGCAAATTAAAATAGTGAAAGGGCTCATGAAAAAGGGGGGAAAGGGGGAAACTAAGAAAGGCGAATGCTCCAATGAGCAGGTGAGCTTTAATTCAACGCAGACGCGCTTGCGCACTTCTATCCAGGGTTGGCGGGACCGCAGCCTCCAATCCTTATCATATCATTCACAGCCAACGCCCATCACCACCACGCAACTGCTCTAGTAAGAGAATTAAGAATGAGAACACCCGACAGCTCTCTTATTTTAAATTCATCTTTCAATCTGTCACGAGTTCGGTGATTTGTGTTCGTCTCATTTTCAAGAGGTTGTTACTTAACCTAAGCCGGCACTATCTTGTCATTTACGCCTGTCTCGCAACATCGCAGAAAAAAAAAATGGCTCAAGGGAATGCTCCAGGTATTGGAATCGACTTGGGAACGACGTACTCGTGTGTGGGTGTCTTCCAGAATGGCAAAGTCGAAATCATTGCCAACGACCAGGGAAACCGGACCACGCCAAGCTACGTCGCCTTCACCGATACGGAGAGGCTCATCGGAGATGCCGCCAAGAACCAAGTTGCTATGTAAGTTTACCTGTTCAGATGCATTGACAATTCGAATTTGATATCTAGGTGTGGTCGTAATCCCAATTATGTTCTGGTGAGAGACAATCACTAGCTTTATTCTGTTTTCTCTGTTCCGTGATATAAAGGTAATGCAAAGATGGCAATCAACAAATTATGCTGACTAAATTCGAAGCTGTGATTCGAGAACAGGTGTTGGCTTTCTCTTTAGATCAAACAAGAGAGAACTTTTACGTCTGTCTTTTCCTGTCACAGAAAGGGATAAACAGCAATAATTAGTAAAGTGGAATGATAAAAGAGGTGAATCACCACACACACACACACACACACACACACACACAAATAGTTTCATGGCCTTAATCGGAGAAGGTTGTGATTTCTTGTCAGCTGAATTTCCAAAGAGTTGAAGGATAAAGTAATTGAGTTTGAGGGGATTAGTACCGGCAGGAACACAATGATGTCACTAACGCACAAATTCAGTATTTGATATTCTAAAAAAAAAAAAAAAGGCATTTGTCCTCTCACATGCATAACTGAAAATTAAACAAAACAACAACAAACAAACAAACAAACAAACAAGCAAACGAAAAATAAAAATAAGGAGGCAAAATGAAGATGACCCAGCGTGTTCACTTTATATGTGGTAGGAATACATGTGAATTGGTGCACATAGCAGTCCTGTTTTTGCCATTCGACCTCATGCTCATTTGAGAAATCCCTTTTGTCAAAAGTTTAGCATGGGGAAGAGCAACAAATTTTTCGTTTAATTTCAACCATATTTTGTTTATAATATTGACATTTCTATAATCATAATACAGTGTGTGTGTGTGTGTGTGTGTGTGTATGTGTGATTGATATTGTGTTTGCGTACACACGCGATCATGCTCGTACTTATGTATGTGCGTGTGTGTGAGCGTGATAGTTTGCCCTTGTGCTTCATAACTGACCCTTGACACCGCCGTCAACAAAGTTCTGGTTTGTCCATCAGACCGCGCGGAAAATTTTGTAATGTTGTCCATGATTTTGTGCAAATCAAAGTAATGACAGTAACCAATTTAACCTCCACTTTCCCCATCTATCAGATCGGCAGTAAAATTTAGATTCGACCATTTGTTGAAGAGACACGATGATATTCTCCTTTTTTCCGTTTCCATCTAGGAATCCGAGGAATACAATCTTCGATGCTAAACGATTGATCGGAAGACGATTCGCCGACGACGTCGTGCGATCGGACATGAAGCACTGGCCTTTTGCTGTGGTTGACCGCGACGGCAAACCCATGTTGCAAGCAGAGTACATGGGAGAAACAAAGACCTTTGCCCCGGAAGAAATCAGCTCGATGGTCCTGACTAAGATGAAGGAAACGGCCGAGGCTTACCTGGGTCAAAAGGTCACCAACGCGGTCATAACCGTACCAGCTTACTTCAACGACGCTCAACGCCAGGCGACCAAGGACGCAGGGGTGATCGCAGGTCTGACCGTCATGCGTATCATCAACGAGCCAACAGCGGCTGCCCTTGCGTACGGGCTCGATAAAAAGGTGGACCAGGAACAAAACGTACTCATTTTCGATCTCGGAGGAGGAACATTTGATGTCTCCGTTCTCTCCATTGATGAAGGACTCTTTCAGGTCGAATCGACATCAGGGAATACTCATTTGGGTGGTGAGGACTTTGATAACAGGCTAGTCAACCATCTGGTAGAAGAGTTTAAACGCAAGCAGAGGAAGGACATTAGATCAAACGTACGATCCCTTCGTCGCCTTCGGACTGCAGCTGAACGAGCGAAGAGGACTTTGTCGAGCAGCACACAGGCAAGCATCGAGGTGGATTCTCTGTTCGAAGGAATCGACTTTTACACCACCATCACCCGCGCCCGCTTCGAAGAATTATGCGGTGATCTCTTTAGGTCATGCCTTGAGCCAGTTCAAAAAGCACTGGTGGACTCTAAACTGGACAAAAAGAAGATTGACTCTGTTGTTATGATAGGTGGATCCACCCGTATTCCGAAAGTGCAGAAGCTTCTGAGGGATTACTTCGACGGCAAAGAACTGAACAAGTCCATCAATCCAGATGAAGCTGTGGCCTATGGGGCGGCAGTCCAGGCAGCCATCTTGTCTGGTGATCAGAGCGAGGAAATCAAGGAGGTCTTACTCGTTGACGTAACTCCTCTGTCCCTGGGTATCGAAACTGCTGGTGGTGTGATGACACCCCTCATCAAGAGGAATACGACTATTCCACACAAGGAAAGCCAGGTTTTCACGACGTACGCAGACAACCAGCCAGGTGTCCACATTCAGGTGTATGAGGGAGAAAGGGCCCTGACCAAGGACAACAACCGACTTGGACACTTTGAACTAGGCAATATTCCTCCTGCTCCACGAGGGGTGCCACAGATTGAGGTGACCTTCGACGTCGACGCCAATGGCATCATGAACGTGACCGCCAAAGACAAGAGTACCGGTCGCAGCAACAAGATCACGATCACCAACGACGGCAGCCGGCTCTCCAAGGAAGAAATCGACCGCATGGTCAGCGAGGCCGAAAAGTTCAAAGCTGAGGACGATCAGAATCGAGAGAGGATCGCCGCAAAACACCAAATCGAGGGTTACGCCCTTGACGTAAAGGCCGCCATCAACGACCAGTCTGCGGAGAGTGTCCTCACCGCAGACGACAAGGAAACAGTCCTCCAGGCAGCGAACGATGCCATTCAGTGGGTGGACGCCAACACCCTGGCATCGAAGGAAGAATACGTGCACCAGTTTGAGGAGCTGCAGAAGAAATGCGTGCCAATTATGTCCAAGCTGCATGGTGGGGCTGCAAGGTCTCCAGGCTCCCAGGAGACGGGTCCACAGGCGGCCGGCTCTACCGGAAGCGGTGGTCCTACTATTGAAGAAGTGGACTAGACTTCCACATGACCAGGGCCGGCGGAGCGTTTTCAGAAGTGGGGGGGGGGGGGGTACTTCCGGGTTTCATGAGCTAACAAGCAACAACAACAACAAAAAGGGTCTTCAACGCAGAAACATTACCGCGCTCACTTTTCAAGATCTCTATTTCTTTTTAGTTACACTTACGTACTTCCGAGTTAAAAAAAAAGTATGGGGGTGGGGGAGGCCCCCAAAGTGATGACACCTTATGTATTCCTTTGTATGGTGCACAAAAAGTGCGGAACCCCCCTCGGCTCCGCCGGCCATGATGACGACTGAATCACATTTGCCTCTGCAGAGGTTACATTGCTCATCCATTCTTTCAGGACTAACCATATCAATGCAGTGCGTGTGTTTTGTTTCTATGAATGGCAAGTAAATCATGACACCTGATTAATTAGACAAATTGGCCTACACAGAAAAATAACTCCACTTTAAGCACATTGGTTCCACAGCCATTATTACGACGTGTTTCAAGCCGCAAGGAACCTAAGTTTTTTTAATATCTTGGGGACGGTTCTGGGAATTTTCCATTTGGGTTTTTTTTGATAGAGACTGTGGGTGATATATACTTGCTTATGATTCACGGAGGGCAAAAGGACACAGAATTAGAATCTTGTTCATGAAACCATCTTAAGAATATACGTTTAATTCCATTTTATATTAATCTTGCTATTTCTCCCGAAAATGTATCGTATCTCCATCATAATTTTGTAGGCTATTTTGTAGTCTCGATATCTTAGAGAAATGTATAATGTTAAAAAAGTGACTTGAGGTGTATTAAGACGCAAAAATTTATGAAATTTGTTTGATGTATATTTGATTTGTGTGTAAGCAAAATGTATGTTTCGTAACAGCCACTCACGGATTTTTTTTTTCTATTCATGGTACTAATGTCACGTAAATCTGATTTTTTTCAAAATCCTTATGTGCATTCATATTATATGTTTCATGTTATGTTATGTTCCTAATCATTTCTTATGTATTTTTTGGGGGGAATTTTATGGTATGTTGTTTTAATGCTTTTTTTTATTACATCTACATTATGATTATGAGTGTCCCACACCATTTTTCCTCTGGTGTTCAGTTGGCACCATTTAGATATTTGATTATAAAATTACGGTGGCCCGGAATAACAACAGCAGCGTCAATAACAAAGCAGAAATATTCTATTTTGTCTCTTTATTTGTGTGTTTCATTTATTACAGCTATGTTGCATTTGACCTAAATTTTCTAGTGTCTTCGTATTTCATTTGGAATCAGGATTATAAGGTGTAGGCTCAGTAAATTTCACATAAAGCATCCTCAAAGTATTTCAGGAGAAATTTCCCCTAATGTACATAGACTCGTTTTGATTAAGTGAATGCAGTGATATTATTAAAACACTAAAGTAAAGTTTGAGGAAAGTTATGAATTTTAAAAGTTTCGGTGCCGCCATCTCTGTATGGGAAGACTACAACAGTTTGTGACGCACTGCAGTACAGTGATGTAAAGAAAAAAATAATGGAGATTCCACAAAATTTCCTCTTTAATGGGAAGTACACATTCCTTTTACCTGTTACTGAAACATGTTGAAGGTAACGTTATTTCTCCTGCTTTCTGAAATAGGCAAGTCACTTATTACTCTTTCAAGTGCCGGAAATATGGAATTTTACTGTAATAATAATAATAATAATAATACAGGGTACTTATAATGCGCCAGTTCCACATAGTTAACGTGCTCAAGGCGCAGTAGAAGAAGTAAGTTATGAAATACAAAAATCCTTACACAAACATGCACATGAAAATGAATGACACAATAATGATAATGAAAAAATATACATCATAATATACAATTCTACTGGAAAATGGTCATGAACAAATGAGTCTTGAGGGCAACTTTAAAGGAGTCAACATTCGAAATGTGACGGATAGCTTGAGGCAACTGATTCCACAGGTAAGGTCCAGCATGTGCAAACGACCGATCCCCCCATGATTTCTTCGTTTTTGGAACAACAAGCAATCTACAATCGGATGACCTTAAACATCTGGAAGGATTATAAAATGTCAGTAAATTAACATTGTACTCTGGGGCAGATCCATGTATGCAATGAAAAACAAATAGTAATAGTTTAAATACAATGCGAGATTCAACAGGTAACCAATGCAATGAGGACAAAACAGGGGTAATGTGAGTATTTCTCCTGGTAAGGGTAACAACGCGGGCTGCTGAATTTTGCAATTTTTGTAACCGTGAAAGTTGAGATTGTGGTAGCTGAAATAGGAGTGCATTACCAAAGTCAAGTCGTGGTGATATAAGAGCATGAACTATTTTTTCTGTGGCTGAACGAGTTAAATACTTGCGAATAATGCCCAAATTGCGTAACTGATATCTCACGGATTTACAGACAGCAGAGATCTGAACAGACATGGACATTGTAGAATCAAATAATACTATAATACTAATAAGATTTCTACATGATTTAGATGGAGCAATAACCACATCATTGTCAACCGTTAAAGAAGGAAGACTAACCTTGTCAAGTAGAACCTTGGAACCAATAAATAACAACTCTGACTTTTCCTGATTTAACTTCAATGAATGCGAGCTCATCCACTTTTTGATATCATGGATGCAAGCCTCAAGTTTCTGAATAATGTCAACGACATTTGTTTGGGTAGGTAGAAATGATGTATATATCTGGATATCATCAGCATAACAATGATAGTTAAAAGAGTGACAATGTAAAATCTCTTTCAAACCAGTCAGATAAATCGAGAAAAGCGTTGGGCCCCCGACAGATCCTTGTGGGACACCACAGTCTAATGGAGCAGGATCAGATTTTGCATTATTAACACAAACAACCTGAAACCTTTCAGATAGGTATGACTTGAACCACTCAAGAGCTTTACCATCAACACCTAATGACTTCAAAGTATTCATCAGAATCGTATGATTAACAGTATCAAATGCTGATGATAAATCAAGCAGTAAGAGAACAGTAATCTTTCCATCATCCATATCTCTCAAGATATCATTGGATAAGTTAACTAGTAAGGTCTAGTAAGCAAAGTTTTACTCAAAAGTAGAGCTCAGAGGGGAGAAAAGATCAACTGCGAGGGGCAGCTCCACAAGACCCAGGTGGACATTTACACACACACACACACAAACACACAAACACGTGTATATATATATATATATATATATATATATATATATATAATTAAATGACTGAGCTTCAACCAATCTTGAAATTGTAGAGGGCAAGCTTTCGTCCTCTCCTGAGGACTTTCTCAAGCCTTATGCAGAGTTGTCTTGCTGCCGTTGCCTTTCTTTATTAATCACTGGACCATATATTGGTGAAAGGGTATAGCCCGAGTCTCTGTTGAGAGCTGGATTGACCCTTCTGATCGAAAGTGCTTCCTTTATTTTTCTTTTTAACCAGTTGCTTTCAAAGTCAATGATACGTGCTTCATCCCATTCAATGTTGTGTCCTGTGTTGTAAGAGTGCTCAGCTATCGCCGAGTGTGATGGATTGTTTAGTCTCAGTGCCCTTTTGTGTTCCTTGAGTCTCTCGTTCAAGTGCTATACCCTTTCACCAATATATGGTCCAATGTATGGTCCAGTGATTAATAAAGAAAGGCAACGGCAGCAAGACAACTCTGCATAAGGCTTGAGAAAGTCCTCAGGAGAGGACGAAAGCTTGCCCTCTACAATTTCAAGGTTGGTTGAAGCTTAGTCATTTAATTATTCATCATCCCCAGCCGATGAAAGTTTTTAGTATCACACATATATATATAATATGTACATAATATATATATATATATATATATATATATATATATATATATATATATATATATATATATATATATCATATATAACACATGTTTGTGTACACCAACACACTAACACACTGGAATTCTCAATGTATAAATCGCACAAGGACGAATTCCTCGAACATAAAATCTTTCAAGAGGGGAAAGAATCCAGGAGACGGACCATCAGGAATTGAGCCTTTGCGTGAGATGCTTCGAAAGGACAAACAGGTTGGAAAGATAGAAGGGCATAGCATTAAAAAAAAAAATAGCTATTAGGCCTATGGCAATTCGTCATTCAGTATATAGGATTGATATTCTTTACTCCTTTCCTTCTTTTCCTTGAGAGGGTCTCAGGGTGCTGCCAAAGTAAGTGACGGATCCAGAGGGGGCGCACCGGGCGCGCGCCCCCTCTTTATTTTTGGTTTAAAAAAAAAATTTAAAAGAAATAAAAGGGGGGGTGCGTGCGCCCCCTTTAATTTTGCAAAGGCGCCTCCCCTTAACGGAATTCCTGGATTCGCCCCTGAAAGTGGTTGTTGACTCTTCGGGGTCATCCCATGAGCTTTTGACGCCCACGATACGACTCCCGAGGCAGACTTATATCTATGAGTTACACACCCGCGAGTCATTTATGTACAACCCGTGAGATAGAAATTTGTCCAATACGACCAATAGATTCTATACTTCGTGGACGGTGCAGTACGTGAGTCTATTTGACTTAATATCGAACGCGCACGTGGGTCTATTTGACTTCATATCGAACGCGCAGGTCTTGTTGACATCATTGTCCAGTTCGAGGGCTATAATACCTCGATATATATGACTCGTGAGCTGTATGACACAGATCATGTGTGTCTGGCTTAAGTATCCAGCTGGTGGGCTATATACTAATGACTCGTGAGATGTATAGCTCGTGTGATGTAAGACTCGTCAGCTTTATAGGTCGTGGACTGTTTGACTCGTGGCAGTGTGACTCGTGAGTGTCTGCCTTAAATATCTAGCTCGTGGGCCATATGACTCTTGGGTGTTTACACCATGATTGATTACCTCTAATGGTCGACGTGAACAGTTAACAAACATCTGTGACGATAGCAGGCAGCGGCAAATAAGCCCCTCTCAACACCCACCTCTTCACGTTTAGCTATGCTAACTAATTCTTTTACTGTTGACTTATCAAGGAAGCTAATAGCTAATATATGTATCACCGAGTCGAAAAAGAAAAAAAGGGGTGATATCTTGAGGAGTAGAACTATAGTTGTGATCCCCTTTCCTTCCAACGTACGGCCATTGCCGAATTTGAGTTATACCGTCTCTCAGATATCTCCCTCAACCATTCACTCCAAGTCAGAGGCCAACCAAGCAGAAGGGGGATGCGTTTATATAGGCCTACATCACTATATATTAAGGTGATATGTACGGAGTATGATCACAGACTGCTTTTGGTACATTTTAAGATCTAAACTATCACTCTTTTGTTGCATAATGGAGCATTATAAAGTATTTTTTTCCAGGGTTTTTCATTTTTTGTTGTTGTTGTTGTTCAAGCGGACCCTGCTCTCAAGCGAGTCCCTTCCCTCCTTTCTGGCTTGACCAAAAAGTTGTCACTGTTGAGTGATAACTAATAGGTGCTCTAACTTAGGAAAGTAATTTGTGTACTGCTTGTAGAACTGACTTTGTTGCTGTAAGAATTTACTTCTTTTCCACACACTAGCCGATTTAAGGATAATTCAGGAATGGGGGGGGGGGGGGGAGAGATGAATGGCCGTTAAGATTTTGCAGGTAAAACAACTCACCCATTACACAAAGGAGCTTAGTCTGACCCCGTTCTGGTAGACCGGATAAAGAGTGGTGGTTCACAAAAGATGTTTTCGTAACTACACTTCCCGACTCGCTTTGAGCACAGACCTTTACGAGACCACCACCACTCACAGTGCAGAACCTTGAGTCTTTGGTCTCAAGTCTGGCGGCCGTTGACGATAGCTGGAGGTCCTCGTCCCCTGATATCGACTCATCCCCCCCCCCCAACATGATCTTTATTGGTTATATATCCTCTTAATGATATATACATCCTAGGAATATGTGTCATGGTGATATAGGAATACAAATCACTATATTCATGTACAATACAATGTAGATTCAAAGTACATAAGTATGAACAATCAAAGTTCTTTTTTACCGCAAACTTTCTGTAAGTTTTTGTTAATCACGATGGTACGCTAATATGAAAATAAAGATAATCCAATAACTATCACTTTTTGAAGAGTAATTATTCTCTAAACATGCTAAACGTCAAGACCTTATTCAATTCATTACTCTAAAATAATGGAAATGTTTGGAATTCTCTCCATGTATTAGTTATAGTTATATAACTATATGAATAGTTATGTTCTAGTTACATGAAAAGTGTAGACTTCCCGTCCAATAGTGATGACAAATGTTTTTTTTTTTTTTTTTTTTTTTTTTTAGATTGTGGGTTATCCGCACATCTTAAATTTCCATTGATCCGTTCTGCTAGTACTTCTATTCTCTGAAATCTATCCTAACCATGCTAAGCTGAAAAGCCTCGTTTGTTTACGTTTCATTTCATTTATGAAGTTTTATGTTTTTCAATAGTTTGTATGAGCTGCTAGTCGTTGGAAAGGTCAATTAAAAGTTAATGCCCCTTTTTCCACCTTTTACAAGAGACAAAGATAGTTGGCATGCAGCGGCCTTTGATGAATACAGATGAAGGCTCTAATAGGGGAGAAATGAAAGAACCGAATTAATGTAAACCCTCCCAACAGACGCAATTGTGTGCACCCACCACTAGTCAGTATTTAATCTTTTGATTCGAATCCGAAGGTCATTAAGCCTTTCAAAAGATTGCCTCCAGACGGACGAATACTGCTCGCCATGAATTTTTATATGGTTCCTGTATATATTATGAATCGAGCCTGTCTCATGTACATTCAATGACGCTATATTTTGTTGATCTACCTTAGTCAATTCTCAACAATTTCACATTTCATCTGATTTTCATCTTTATTTGAGCACATTCGCAGACAGCGCAATAGTTTTTTTTTTTGTTTTTTATTGTTCCATATTCCACATTTCAAGAAATACATAAAACATAAACATCACAATACAAAAGCCTGGATGAATTGTCAAGTACAGCTTATAAGACAATAAAACATGTGAAATATGAGGAATCTACATAGAAGCATTGCTTGTAGGGTGTAGATTCCCGGATGCGGATGTGAGATTATTTCTTGCTTGGCATATGTAATTAAAGGAATGACAATTTGTGAATTGGAGAAATATAAACGCCAAAAAGTAAAAAGAAAAAGAAAAAACAAAGAAAACAATGTCCGCGGCACAAGACTTCTTGAGAGTTGCGTGATCACCCGAGCGAGGTACAAGTCAGATGCAGTGTACAATAGCAGAGATACCAAATGTGTACAAAGGAAGTTCAGGAGATAATACAGAAATCACGAGCGAGGCACATGTTACATAATCGATAATGTCAGTAATGTGAAGTATGATCAGAGAATGTCGAGGAGGATTGAAGAATAGCTATAGATATGAATTCAGAAAAACTAGTTTAAGTTTATGCTTAAATGAATAGAGAGACTGGGACTGGATTAGTTCTCTATCCAACTCATTCCAAAATTCCTGTAGTGGTTATTGTTTTTAAAGCAGATACGGTGGGTGCTTTTTAAAGCAGATAGGTGAAAATGGCTCCGGGAAAAGCACCAGCTATCGGGATCTACCTGGGAACATCATACTCGAGGATCGCTGTCTTTCGGGACGGGAAAGTCGAGGTAATCCCAGACGAGCTGGGAAACGGGAATATACCAAGTTAAGTCGCCTTCACCGACACGGAGCGGCTCATCGGAAGTGCAGCAGAAAACCAAGTTTACATGTAATTATTCTTTCTCTCTCTGACTGCATTTATATTCAATTTACTATATGTATATATAATATTACAGATATATACTGAGAATTTGATCGCAAGATGAATTCAATCCATTCTTCTTAAGTTGAGACGTTTTCGATGAAAGCTGCTCAAAAACGAAGGAAACAGTAAGCAAGTATAGACTACTTTGAATCATATAACTTTGAGAATGTTCCTTGTTATCTCACAAAATTGTTAATGATATGGAAAGGTTTTATCATGATGATGGATATGAAATGTTTAAAAATGACGCTTACCCCATTTTGTGACCAAACTCTTCATGTAATTATAATGATATGCAACTATGTGCATATAATTATAATAGATTATTGTATATGTGTGAGTGTGTACATACAAATGCAGGTGTCTGCATTATATTTACATATATGTATACAAATGTATATACATATATATATATATATATATATATATATATAATATATGATAAATATTACGACATACATAATATCCCTCACTGTAGGTCTGTATGCATGGAAGCAGGATCTTCACACTAAATGGCTTTGCTGTCTCGCGATCTATCAAGAGCCTTACATCATCCCCTATTGCTTTCCATCTCTGTATAGTGTGTGTGTGTGTGTGTGCCTTTCACTAGATTAGACTCTTTGAAAACCGAATTCGCTCATTTATGCTCTCCTTCAGGCTGGTTAACAGTCACCAGACAATGAAGAGCCGAAATGGTTGTCTTGTAACGCCGACATGATCCTATCAATTGTCTCATAAGTCCACATCTTGTTGAGATGGTTCTTCAGAATGGTATACTACAACAATACTATCATGGCACACCAGCAGGATTACCAAGTATGACGTATTGAGATAATTGAAGTTGTTACATTCATCCTGATTTCGATGCCTATCTTGGTCCATTATCTCTTACTCTGGGATCTCAGCACAGTTCTTCCAGGGTTGCTTCTTTCAAGGACCTACTACATATGGACATTTATTGCTCGTTAATTGATTCGTGCACCTGTTTCTGTCAAAAGCGTCACAAAAACAATTTGTACATGCTTTCCTGCTTTGATCCAGTCTTGTCCATGCATCGTCATTGTCCAAACGTCTGAATGTACTCATTAAGATGCATACAATCAGGTGGCGTTGGTGATGATTACGGGATCAAAGAAAGACCTCCGTTCATAGTCCATACGTGTAGTATGGCCATAATTAAGCTTATTAACTGACCGGAACGAAAAATGTGCAGCAAAGGACCACTATCAGTGTTACTATGAAGCTTGATTCCCTTTTCTCTTTTCTGTCTGCGCAGAAATCCAAGAAACACAATATTCGACGTCAAGCGTGCGATCGGGAGACGATTCAGGGAGGACGCGGTGATGGCGGGCAAGAAACACTGGCCGTTCAACGTGGTTAGGCCTAACCGACAGGGCAAACCCATGTTTCAAGTAGACGACATGGGACAGTCTATGACCTTTGCTCCGGAAGAGATTAGCGCCATGATCCTGACCAAGATGAAGGAGACAGCTGAGGCGTACCTGGGTCACAAGGCTACCGAAGCAGTAGTCACCGTACCGGCCCACTTCAACAACGCACAGCGTCAGGCCACAGTAGACGCCGGGGTGATTGCGGGGCTCAAGGACCTGCGCATCATAAACGAGCCATCAGCGGCAGCCCTGGCCCATGCACTTGATAACAAAAGACTCAATAAAAGGATATTGGTCTTCGATCTTGGAGGGGGCAAACTTGACATATATATTATTTCCATAGAAGATGACAGAATTGAGGTCAACTCGACTATGGGGGATACGCATCTGGGCGGTGAGGACTTCGACATCAGGCTCGTCAACTATCTAGTGAGGGAGTTTCGATATGCGTATAAGAGGGATATCACGTACAACCAGTCTGCACTTTGCCGCCTTCGAACAGCAGCGGAGCAAGCGAAGAGGACTCTGTCCAGCAGCTCCCAGGCGGACATCAACGTAAAATCAGTTTTTGAAGGAATAAACTTGAACACCACCATCACCAAAGATATACTGGACGAAGAATGCTCCGATCTTTACCGAGGATGCACTGTGTTATTGGATAAACTTTTTCTCGGGTCTGTCTTTGAGAAAGAAGACATCGATTCGGTGGTATTGGTTGGGGGAGCGACCCGCATGCCAACATTGCGGGAAACTATTTACAACTACTTCTATCAGAGAGAACTTGATGTATCAAGGTGTGGTCTGTGGAGCAGCCATTCAGGCAGCGATCTTGTCCGGGAAAAGCAGCCGGAAGATTAGCAACTTCACCCTTACAGACGCCAACCCGTGGTCTATTCGCGTCGAAAGTACTGGTGGCATGACAACACATGATTTTGTTTGAGCGGAACACGAGCATACCGGCGAGCCTAACGCTCTCTTTCTCGACTTGCGCAGACAACGAGACTCAAGTTCACATCGGAGTGTTCGAAGGAGAACGGACTCTCATAAGAAAGAACAACCTGCTCGGGTACTTCGAGCTATCCGGCATCCCGCCTGCCCCTAAAGGATTCCTGAAGATCGACGTCGTATTCGAAATCAACGACGGATTCTGCACGTGACCATCGGAGAGGAAGAATCCAACCCCAAGGTTGAGGTCACCGGCAACACGGGTCGATTTTCAAAGGGAGATCTCGACAGCGTGGTCAAAGAATCTTACGCTAAAAAGTTCCTGGTCACAGACGCTAATTCAAATTAATTCGTACTCCCTCCAGTGCCCGCGGTGTTGTTAACTTGCCTTGATAATTATAGAAGGCATGGTGAAGATATTGTTATGAAAAAAAGGAGAAAAAAAAGTTATAGTGTGTAAATATTAGCGATATTGCGTTTTATACTGGCCGTATCCAAGGCTTTATGGCCACAAAATTTTTACCATGTCTTTCTTAATACATGTGTAACGTATCATGTGTATGAACGTGTATGTAGAATGAGCCTTAGTCACTTGCTGGGGTTGAGAGTATCAATCTTCTATGTTGTATCCAAATCGAAGAATACTCTTGAAAACTATTGAATACACTTAAGCTGCATGATATAAATAAACTTCAAATAACTTCCTTGATGCAACGTTTCCACACAGAGGCACTCTCTCCTTACATTATGAATATGTTCACATTAAATTCAAATATACCCACTCATAACACACGGAGCTGCAATAAAGTTCATCAATGGAAATGTCCAAGTACGAAATCAAAACAAACTCTTCGTCAAACAGGACCTTTTTTTTTGGGGGGGGGGGGGAATGCAATAAACCCATCAGATAATCATAATAAGCAACATAATAATTTATTCAAGAAGCAATATAAAAGACATCTTTTGTCTCTATATTAAAATAACATTGATGTATATAACAATCCCTTTTATGTTCATTTCGTTTTGTGTTTTGTTTTTTGTTTGATGTTCTTTTGTGTATCTTCTGTATAAAACTGATTTATGATTTTTGAAAATAACTTAAACTCCAATTCTGTATGATTTGTAACAACGGTGTACGCGCGCCTACAGGCATTATTGGCTTTTTATGTGTACACCATTTTCCATTTTACTTGTTCCCTTTTGTAATCTGGAACAATTTATGACTGTAATTCTGATGTCGTTGTTGTGGCTTCTTTTATATGTCATTGTTTCTTATGTTCATCTGTAACACTGAATGCTTCATGTTGTTTTTATTGTGATTGAAATGGAAATAAACGAATTGAATTGAATTGAATTGAATTATGTAATGTTAGGTGGTAAACATGGATAGAATTATCTGCTTGCCGGCTTACGCTGCACTGAGAAATTGCACTTGAATATAAGCACAAGACAGTCATGGAATCTATCATATAAATTGCTTTCTCAAAAGTAAACTTTCTGGTAGTTAGAAATCCCTGTTTTTGTGAAACCTGGGTGTAACATTCTATCAGACGTGTGAGCGTGAGATAGACCCCTGAGGCATGTGTGATGGGACTTCGTACATTATGTGGATTGGAGTATGATATAGCCGTATTTTCATTAAAAAAAAGTCTGTTTCATGACTAGTGTATATCTTTGCTGTGAGGAATTAGACATTTCAGAAACAGCAATGAGCTGGTAAAGTCTGCAAATAATACGCACAGTCACTGATCTGCCCGTAAATGCACCGAGGAAATAGTCACTGTTTGATAAAGAAGCATGCAAGTAATTTATTTCGCTCCCCTTTCATAGAGATGGAGAAAGAACGTTCTTCCATTTTGAACCCTCCGCTATATTCATAGCATTATACCAGGTAGGTGGGAAGAGATCACATTCTTACTTTCCCTCGTTTGCTTCGGTTGAAGAAATTTCAAAAGCTTCTCCACCGTCACTGCTTCTTAAAGTGGCAACGCGTTGTATAGTTCTCCTTAATTCCTTGCATTCAACGCATTAGCAATTAACGCATTCAACCAGTTCTATCTACTTTATAGTAACCTATCTCCGACATAAAGATACAGATTCGCGGAATTCCTGAGCTGCCAATTTAATTATTGTAAAGATGATTATCTCTTCAGGGATATTCTCCAAGAACCCGATGGCATGTAGTATTTATGATGCCAACAGGCGCGCCGGAACACTTTTGTTTGTTTTCCCCTGTTTTGTTTTGTTTGTTTGTTTGTTTGTTTGTTGTTGTTGTTGTTGTTGTTGTTGTTGTTTTTTTTTTGGGGGGGGGGGAGGGCAAAATCTCGACGGGAGCACATTTGTGTGACGGTAAAGTCACTTAAGTGTTACTCGTTCACTATCTTGGGGATTGGCCATTATTACTCTACGATTTCTTAATGCGGACGAGCCGCTAGTGCATTGTGTGCAGATAATGGGCGAGGACAGCGCCAGCATGCATTGGTGAACCACTTTCACTTTACCGTTAGGTTTTAGTCTGAAATGTATTCATCAAAAGCTTAAAGGGATTGTATAGTTTTGGTCAAGACCTTGTTTCAGGTTTCTAACATTCTTTGGTGATAATAATGAGAAACCTCTTATGAAATATGAAAGAGCGTGCAATGCCATAAGAATTCAACGTTTATTTGATGAAAATTGGTTTTGAAATGGCTGAGATATCCTAAACAGAGCGATTGTAAGTGATTGAAGTGTGGAACCCACCTTTTATTACGACCGCTTTGTTAAAATAATTGATTAATTATTTGTTAGAGGAGGGCACATGGGTTGGGGGGCACAAATGCCATTCTGCTTTCCCGCTTCCGGCGCCCTGGATGCCAATGTTACTTGGCGAGCAAGTCGATTAATTTCAGGACGAGAAGGCATGAAGGCAGAAGTTGTTTAAATTCGGTAAGTCGACCCGTTTGGCCGAGAAAGCAAAAAATGTTTCAGGGAGGATCGGAGGGGTAGCAGGACCGTCATAAAATAGTCTGTATACACAGTCAAAAAGGTTCATTTGAACCATCTACCATGCATGTCCACGTGAGGGCGCTCTATACGTTCATTCTTTTCCCCAGCTGGTGGTGCCCTAATTGTAACGGTAGCTCTTTTTTTTTCACAGCTTACGTCCAAAATACAATAATTATCATACTTTGTTATCAGACCGGACTTCACTAAAACTTGGTAAAACTTTGATGTGTGCTTTTCGTAATTGTTTTAATCTTGTGTTTGGGTTATTACAATGCCTCCTTTATACTAAGGCCTACACTTTTGTGTCGACTCTATCATCCACGTTTCTTTAATCGTTTCTTGCTATCAGTTCAAAATGGGTACGAGTGTAAGCCACTGAAAATGCTTGTTGTCATTTATTATCAGCGTTAATTTTAGACCATAGATGACTACCGGGTAACGCTCATTCGCGAGGGCTTTCTTTATCAAACACAATATTGTCTCTCTTATCATTTAAATGACTCTTATACAATTAAATTTAATTCATTATAGGAGAGGATAGACCTATACCTACATATTCGTTGCTCGGCTACGAATACTTTCTAGGTGAGATGAAATAGAAAAAATTAAAGTATCTTCTTTGTTTCATTAACAAAACCCGGTAATGATGACATTTAAATAGGTCACGGTGTTTTGGACCCTTAACATGTTGTTTCGCAGAAACCGTTGGAAGAGTTGTATAGGTCTGTAGCATCATTACCTCAGCTAATTTCATGAATTGTCTTCGTGTGGCGTTATAGTATCGATATCATTATAATTATCGATATTTAGTAAAATCAATAAAGGGCTTTTACCGTACGAGGAATCCCATAGATATCTCATATCTTATGATCATGATCAGTTTTTGTGACTGATGCTTCTTGCTTCATGTTGTTCTATTTCAAGCTCATGTTGAAAACAGCCTTGTGTGCAGTCATTACTAACAATAATTTCAGCTTTTTGATTGTGTTGGAATCTAAAAAAAAAAACCAAAAACACAAAAATTTCCAACTTATTGGTCGTTTTGTTGTGGTGGGTCACATATTATGTTATGCTGGTAAAAACTCTGTTATAACAGGAGTGAGATAATCCATAACAGGTCATTATAGGCATATATATATATATATATATATACATATATATATATATATATATATATATATATATATATATATATTATGTTATATAAATAAACATGTTGAGAATTCACGTATTGGCTACACGAAGAAACGAAGAAATAAACTGGTAATCAATTTGATTCGAATAAACTCATTCTTTATTGGCAAAAAATTCACAGCCAGTTGATTTCTTCATCTCTCTCTCTTTATATATAAATATAAATATATATATATATATATATATATATATATATATATATGCATTCAAAATATATATGGAGAGAGAGAAAAAAAACAGCAAAGACATTGACCTGTGAACATTTTTTTCCCCTGTGGTACGATAAAACGGAAAAATATAAACAAAGTTAATTTGGATTATGGATCTATGGCAGGAAGTCGACTTACAGTCATGCCGACAAAGAAGGATATATCTTGATACAATTTGAGACAAGTGCATCTTGAAAGCTCGCATTCTTATAGCTCGACACGATTTTCTGTCTGTACTGCGGGGGCGCTGTGGGATAGTGGATAAGACTCCCTACTCAACGGCGAATCGGAGGACCCGAGATCGAATCCCGCCCAGTACTTACGTCCTTGAACAAGATGTTTTTACCCACTATGTCCCTCTCGTCCCAGGTGTATAAATGGCTACCTGGCAATGCTAGGGTAATAATAATAGCAGGGCCCTCTGGTATAGCAGTGGCAACAATGAAGAGGCTACCCTGGGTAAATAAGACCTTATTATTATTATTATTATTATCATTATTACTATGATGATGATGATGATGATGATATAGAAAAGAAGACTTCCATACCATTAAAGAATAAAAATTACGAGAGTGGCAGAAAATAATTTCTATAACGAAAGGCATACAACAAGAAATTGTTCAGAAAAGATATTTAGCTTTCCCATTGTAAAAAGGGATGGTATAGTATTGGTGAAGGTGAAGATTCAGCTATTGACTTTCTGTATAATGTATTCAAGAACAGAGTAAAACAAAGCGATGCTAAGAAAAGGTATGTCTCTCCTTTGGGATCGCGTTGTTCTGAATATCTCAGCCATTAATTTATTCAGAAAGAGTCTCCTCCAAACTAAGACAGGTTATGCAGGACACAACCCATCCACCAAACGAGAATTTCAACATGAACCACCCAGGTATACGCCTATGTGCACCAATCACGTAGAAAACTAGTTTCAGGCAATCTTTCGTTCCCAATTACATGTATATTCATCTGTTCAATGCACATGCAAGTCAGGTGGTCCGTCTCTCAAGTGTAGTTTTTATATACAACGTAACCTCAACGTAATGTTTCAACTCAGTAGGATTGCATGCTACACTCATCAAAGTGTATTTATTTGGTTTAATATTACACACGGACAAACATCACCTATAAACACATGTATATGTGTATACACACACACACACACACACACACAACAACAACAACAACAACTACAATACACATAACATATATAATTATACATTATTTGTTTAAGTGTAGTTTTGTTATTATATAACATAACTTCAATTTAATGTTTCAATTCAATAAGATTGCATGGGACATTCATCAAAATGTTAAAATTTTGATACACATTACACTCGGACAAACATCATCTATAAACACATCTAGATTTGTATAGCACCCACACACACAACAACAACAACAACAACAACTACAATACACATAATTTATCCATTATACAAACAGATACGAGTACATATACATGACATTATAATATAGGTTTTCCCGCTCGTTTTCAAACTTTTTTCATTCAATTTAATATATTTGTGGTTCAATTTCCTCCCGAGAGATCTAGAATATGCCAATCCTAGTTTCAAATTCGTCTTTTGTCAATCATTTTCGAACAAAGTCTATTCAATTTAATCATTTGTCACACATTTTCGTCATTTAAAATTCAAATTCGTCCGTCACACTCGCTGCATACAAAACACCTAAAGCAATTTCGTCTTTTAGCGATCATGTTCGTCAAATTTTCCTCCAAATTCGTCTCATATCTTTTCTGTTGTGATTTCTTGGTTTTTAATTTTTTTCATACAACCGTTCACTTTGTCCACATTTAGGAGTAACATACACACATGTATACCGTACCCCCCCCCCCCACACAAAAAAAACCCCACAAACATGCACACAAGCATACAGACACACCCTTCTCACAGAACACACGGAGACATACTGTCAAACAAACGAAAACAGTGATCCACGATTTCCAGACAGTTTTACATGTGTGTATAGAGTTTAAACCCATTGTAATGTATATAAAAAGACATCCTTTTTTTTTTGCCGTCGATCATTTTGAATAAAGTTTGTTTCATGCAATAACACAAAATCAGGAAGTAAAAGAGCTCTTGAAAGTCCAAAAGTTGGCATGACATGATTAATATTGTCTTTACTGTTTTTAATGTTCTGTGACTGCCTTTTATCCTTCAATCTCCTGTGTGTGTATATAAAATCATTGTCAAGCAAACGGTTTAGGAATAATGTCTGTTGATCCCAATACCGGGAGAAAGTGAGGTATATAATGCAGGCTTAGAAATAGTTCACCCTCACACTGAAAGACCAATGCTATCCGACGAATTTGTTTGAAAAATTCATGAAGTTGTGCGAACAAAGACGAATTTGATTCTTACATTCTCCAGTCGATGGGCGGCGGGGATGAATTTCAGTGACAATCGACGATTCTGAATGCGATGTCTTTGAAAATGGTTGACGAAAAACGAATTACAATGACGATTGACTAAACTGAAGTTAGGATTTTTATTCTGTGAGTTTCTCGGGACGAATTTGAATGAAAAATCTTTGAAATTGAACTTTAAAGTGCGAAAATGGACGGGAAAACCTATAAATACTGCGTACATAAAATAAGCACGATATATTTCATTTCATATCAGATAACAATATGTATAGGATACTTTGTATTCACACATTATTATTTTCATAGTGCATATTCGGTCATTACTCCGGCAAAGGCAACTGAACGTGTAAACTTTAATATCATTATCATATTGTATTTATCATAATTACTATTATTGTAAAGTAGTTGGAGTGGTACACATACACTCTGTAACTTTCCCTCTTCCCCCTACCCTTCCCTATTTCTCTCTTTCTCTATTCCCTATCCTATCCAGAGTAGGTAAGCATATATAGTCTCCATACCGTCAAGCCTCGGCTTATTTTGGAGACCGTTCTGTTTAAGTTCCTTAAGCTGTTTGTATTTGTCTTGTATAATTGTACTAAAAACTATGTATCGATATACTGTTTGTCATAAATGACATGTACATAATCATATCTGATGTAACGGAATTAAGCAGAAATGAATCAAATCAAATAAAAAAAAAAATCAAATACAATTGATATTTATCATTAAATTCATATTATATAGTTACATATGCTATGTGAGATAATTAAGACATTTGGTTTAAAGTTTTAGGGTACTATCGATAATCCAAAATATTTGCAGGAAACAGAAATATGAGTACAATTAATATAGGATTATGTTTAATTATTGCACTTAGGAAATAATATATACAATGTATAGTTAATGAAATCAATAATTATTTCAATTATGTATTATGTTATAACTTAATAGTCACTGTATCTACATAACATGTTACAATTTCTGTTTATGAATTATTGAAATGTGTATGTATATGCATATTGTAATATTTATGTATCTGTATGGTCAAAACATGTGAAAACTGAGTTTCCGTAATTAGACAATAAATCAAATCAAGGAAAGTCAAATCAAATTTCAAAACCAATTTTTATCAAATAGACTTTTAATTTCTCTTAGAATTATGTTCTTTCTTATTTCATGAGAGGTTTGTCATTATCTAAAAAATCATCATAAAAAAGTTTGAAACTTGAAGCTCCATATCAATAGAAACTGGATTTAAAATGAAACTGAGATTATTGCGCAACCTTACATCAGGATTTGGAGTTGCGATTCACTCACTGGGATGCTCTGTGTTGGGATCTCGTGTTCTTCGAGAAACGTCTCTCATTCAGACTGTACTCAATTTCTCAGTCTGTTGTGCGCTTTGCATCGACACGTGGGCATACATTCGATAACCTCGGATGTTGATCACCAGTCCCGTCATTTCACCTGTGTGTGCATCCGATCCATTCTGCTCTGCGTGCACGGAGGCTCGCTCCACTCAAAAGCCACACGCACGACGTACGGTACTACGGTCACACAGATCTCGCCGCCGCCGCGCGCCGGCGGCTTCACCGGCCAGAGATTCGATCGGCAGTCCGTTGCTACTACACGTTCCTGTAGGCTCTGGCTCATCCGACATCTTACACAAACTGCTCCTGTTACTGAGACAAATTATTCCTATTCCGTCGCGGAGCTCTTGCTTGCAGTCGTTCTTAAAGTGGTCAATGCTAATGGTGTAGTCTTCTGATTGACGTAAATTGGTGAGTTCATGACATGTGTTCTTCGCAAGCTGATTGATTTGTGCGTCCACTGACTGTGCTGTGCTGCTGTGCTGTGTGTGCTATGCAAGCTGCGCTTATCTTGCGGTTGGTTCAACTAGTAACTTGCATACTGTTAGTATTAACCTTAGAAGTTAGAGAAGAGGCGGTGTGACAATTATTTTAAAAGACCGTAACGTGTATTTTTGTCACTCTTAGTCTTGAAATGATACTTTCTACCCGGCCCAGTAGAGTACCAGTACAATAGCTAGCAACAACAATGGTGAACAATGGTGAGTGGAATAGTGTCTAGACTAGTTAACATACCTGGTTAACATACCTGGTTGTGGGCATTAAAGTTATACAGTTATGTGGGCATTAAAGTTATATAGTCTATGTTATTTTATTGTTATTAGACTATACTACGGACAGAATGAATGTTATCTAGATTCTAACAGTATTTAGACTCGTGAACACCGTTAGTTAGAACTAGAGAATCTCCTAAGTAAAATATATTAGGGTAGCCTACACTACAAATGTAGGTCTACAAGCTTATCCTTAGACCTTGGGCAGGGGTCTTGCTGCTTTATCATGTTTAGATCTATCTGATGTCATTGCTTGTCATTGCGACATTGATGTAAAACTGTACACAGCCCAGTCGCTGTATAAATAGCGACACCTAACTATACACAGCCCAGTCGCTGTAGGCCTACATGGTACGTCGCGACAGGGCTGTACGAGCGGGACCACCAACCACTAGGAGAGCGACGTAATCGGATTCCGATAGCTGTGAATTTTGATACTTAAGATCATTTTTGTCACCTAAAACTCATCTAATATACTCTTCCAATAATGAGACTCTATATCTATGCTATCAGTATTCAAATGTATGTTATAAAACTTACCGAAATTGATCATCATATCCAGCATGTCCACACGGTACACAATCTTTCACGCCAGGCCAAGTTTAGATATCGGGGGGGGGGTCACGTGATGTGAATGCCCTTTCAAAAGGTCGCGCTGTCGACCGTGCTGCTACACTCAAGCAGCGCACGCACGCATAAGATCTCGCCACAAGCAGACGACGTTAGGCAGTGCGTCATACCATAGGTTCTGTAATACGTTTTTGTTCGACACTTTCAACGCACACGCCGCGCGCTCGCTCTGGAGCACTTCCAGTCACGCATTCGCATAATTTGCAGAGGTCAAGGCGCCATTTTGAATCCTGCAACGACGAACCCCGACGGTCAGGAATTGCGCCAGAAAGTGTCATTTATTTGTTCCACGGACTTATCGCAAGTGGTCTCCATGGACCCAGTGTGGCGAACTATTCTTCTGTAATAGAAACATGCATTTAACGTGAGTAAAGTATTCTGTTTAAAGAAGAAAAGTATACATTTTCCTAAGTTTTGTAGTTGTGTTGAGGTTCTTCACTTTGAGGCTGCATGCCTCGCTCGTCAGACGCTGTTTTCGCTTAATAGCGTAGTAACAGCGTCTGGTCGGGCTAAGCGACACCGTGCTTGAATATACGGCATCCAGTCAGGCTATACCTGATGTTGACATTGTAATGAAACTATATTAGATTTGTAGAACTTACTTCAATGTGTTTATGTAGTTTGATATAGAGATGACTTAATGCCCCAAGATTACAAGGACAGGTACAGATTGTCCGTTCTAAAGTAAAACAAGCATGCATGTTTTTTTCTTTTGTAGAACTTCACGCCACAGAACACAGACAAAGCAGTGGGCTCTGTACGCCCATTCCGTCAAGGACTTTCTGCAACGTTACCGGAAATTCTGCGGCCCAACCCAGAGTCATGGCAGAAAAGGAAGATGGGAACGACCGGATGGTGCTCAAGGACCTCTCTGCTGAGAACTACGATGAGCTTGAAACGACGGAGATCGAGAGTCTCTGCATGAATTGTCATGAAAATGTGAGTTCAAAGGTCGAAAAACAATATGTTTTCATACTGTATGTAACTTCCGAAGTCCCTACTCCACTTATTTTGTCATGCCACTCTACAGAACCCTTCACTTGTTAGCTAATGCACAGATGCATTCTGTCCCTACCACTTGCCGAAGGCCAAAGTGTGTGTGTGCACATGCATGCATCTTCATATCAACTAACAAGGGTAGTGTAGTGTAAAGTGGTGTGGCAAAATTCATGGGGGACATGAGGATGTATAGATCTGTTTTTACTAATAATAATGCGTGTAGTGTGTCTGTGGAAGTGGATTTTAAAACTGTAGAGAGTTGTAAAATTACCTGACACTCTGTGAGTATTTTGGTGTTTTGTCAGGGTATTTTATATCGTAATTTCGTGAGAGATTACGTCATATATGAGAGATCCCGCTAGTGCGCGCGCCACTCAATTCGTTAGTCGGCGCCATCTTGCTTACACGCAAATTTCTGTGCATCGGGAAATTCGCCGGAATTGCACTTGAAAATTCAAGTTTCATTCGAGTTGGATTGACATAGCTAAAGTTACCTCAACGGGAGGTTTTGCCAGGTTTTTTATGGTTTTAACGATCATTCTTCAGCTGAACAACAACGGTATTTATGTCTTCAACCAACGTTCCAAACGTGGGCGGCGCAGCCGCACCACCGCTGCTGACAGCAGTTGCGTCCCCGGCAGCCACCGGCGGGGGTCGCGGAGACCAACACGCACAAGAGTGCAATCAGCATGTGGAGACACATTTATGAGGAAATGTTTTTCTACCTTCTACTGAATCTTTGTAATATCATTGTTACCATAGTTTGAGACCAATGCTTCATGCATTTATTAAAACAAAACCATGAAAACTATTTGTATTCCTAATATTCTGAGTCAGTGTTTGTACCTGTATGACTGATGCAAATGAAGTTCATATTTACAGTGAAATTGTGACAATCAAAACTTTTATTAGGGCATGCAGCAAAAGTTTGTGGATCTCATGTGGCCCTGAAAAAAGTACTACGAAATTTTGATAATTCTTCAATGTCATCAAAATGTCATCCAACGAGTTCTTCAACATGTTTGTCATGGAGATGTGAGTGCTACTTTATGGAGAGTATTTAATTCGCATTTCATAGGGATTTATTGATTGGTCATATAATCAGATAAGGAAAAGGAAATGTTCGTTTTTTTGAACTAGAGAAACATAATATCATTTGAAGTGTCGTGCCGTGCAAATTCTCCAGGGACTCAACATTTTCCCATCCATTATCTTTTTGTTTTACGTTGGTAGGGCATGACCCGCCTCCTCCTCACCAAGATTCCATTCTTCAAGTCTGTTGTCATCAGCTCCTTCGAGTGCGATCACTGCGACTACAGCAACAACGAGATCCAGCCCGCCAGCAGTCTGCAACCCCAGGGCTGTACCTTTGACGTTGAGATTAAGACAGTGGAGGTGAGGAACAGGCAAAAATCTCGCCCCTGCTTTCTTGGTATACCCCCATTCCACAGATGTATTTTTTTTTTTCTCATCGGTCACTCGCCAGAAGCAAAGTTTGCTGCTTCTGGCCACCCACCGAAGTGTGTCAGGTGGCAGTCTGATAAATCCGACTTGTGATGGTCGACTGTCATGTCAGTGTCAGGCACGCCAGCGTGATCCGATGGGGCAAGATCGTCCGGTGAGGATCACGCAATACAGATCTGAGACTGACCCGACGCAATACAGGTCTGAGACTGACCCGATAGTCCACCAACACAAGTCGGATTCGTCAGACTGCGATCCCATACATTTCGGTGGGTGGGTGGAAGCAACAAACTTTGCTTCCAACAAGTGACAGCCGAGAAGAAATTTTTGCGGAATAGGGGTATTACTCAAGGTTCTATCTCATACGAAGTAATGATATATTTTTGGGAGGGAATGGGAGAGTTCTCATTCAGAAAAAACAAACAAAAATCCTTTCTGGTGACACGTGGAGTTGATGTCAGTGTTAACAGTTTGGATTGCTGTCTTCTTTTGCACAGTTCCCTGAATCAGCAGCTGCAGATAAGTTCTCTTGTAAACAGTTTGTTATAGTCTTCAAATACTGCGATAAGATCAGATTTGAAAGTTTCTCATGCAAATGGAGTAAACTATGAATTTGATGAGGGGAAGTTTAATACAATGAGGTATTGTTATTACTATGATTACCCCTCGTCCAACCACATGTCTGAGTTGCCTCATACTCGCTGTTTAAAGAAGAAAGCTGAAAACCACCTCTTCCAAATTGATGAAATTGTATTTAAATCAAATTACCTCTTTTTCACAGTTTATCATTATTGCAATGCTTTGTACGTAGTATATTTAAAAGGAAAGTTTAATCAGGTGGTAACTATTCTCATACAATGCTTTTGTCATGTGTTTAGTTATGACCTAAACAGGTGATTTGATATTTTCATTTGACCCTCAGGACATGGACAGACAAGTTGTCAAGACAGATTCAGCTACTGCCAAAATCCCTGAGCTGGATTTCGAGATACCAGCCTTCACACAGAAAGGGAGTAAGTGCTCTAGATACCATCTCAGATAGGACCTCAGCTTAAAGCCTTACAATCGTGGTGAGTGGTTTGTGCGTCATGGAGACGAACGCAACATGCTGCCTCCCCCCATTCTGTATCAAATGTAGCGACCCCGAATGAGAATAGCGCTGGCTCAAGGGAGTTCTGTGCTACAAATCTCCTGACCCAAAATGGCTGTCCGCGTGAGCCACGAGAGCTTCCGAATGGACGCACAACTCTCAGTGCGCATGCGCATGAAGAGAGGCCTAAAGAACCACGGGTCTTCTGGCCTCTCTCCTCCGATCACAGGAGCTCGCGGTCACAATGTTTGTGTATGATGCGTACACACACACGCACACACACACACACACGTGTTTCAGTGGCAGTATTGTCCCACACGTTTATGGATATAAATGACGATCGTCTGACTTTCCCCTTTAACTTCAGATAGGACCTCAGCTCAATGCATGATGACAATTGTGGTGACAAAGCAAGATTGTTAGGAGAGCTTTTTGGGATTTGATCAGTTTTGTTTATCACATGCTCATGTTACAAAGTAGAATGTGCAGATTGGCAAAGTGGTGTGCAAAAAGTCCCAAACATCATGCACTTTTAGTAAATTCTACCGTAGAAGTGGAAATTTTTCACGACGTTGAAATTTTTGTGCATTTCGTGTAACCAGAAACTAGCGCAAAAATAAAAGCACGCAAATATTTTTGCTTGCTGTATGTTCCAGTAGTTGATGTCTTGATTCCACGAAATTAAAAACATGCGAAACTCCTCTTACCCAGCTGAGCGCAAAAAATTAGTCTTAAAAAATATCCACTTTTACAGTATATCCATATGCTTTATAGCACTGTAAACAGCATTGTGTAGGTTCAATTAGGTAGATGAAGGAAATAATGTACTTTAGCTTTATGTGTAATGTACACAGTTACCATGCCATGACTGAAATCAGAAGAGAGCTTGGCAAAGATGTGATATGATAGTGCTAGTAGCAACAATAGTAACAACAGATTGCTTTGTAGATAATGAAGATAAAAAGATTGATTTGTAGGCTGCTAACTTTTGTAGTATTTCTTCAGATTCTCATGCCCAGATCAGATATAAACCGAATGTGCTGTCATGTTCTTTAACCCTTTCAGCCCTAACGACAGTGGAGGGACTTCTGCAGAGAGCAGCTGCCGGTCTTGAGCAAGACCAACCAGTCAGGAGGGTGAGAAAACTCCGCTTTTTATCTTAAAAAAAAAAACCAACAACAAAAAAAAAAAAACTGACTGACGATCACTTTGTTTTTTAATAAAAAGTAGATTTCCAGCTTGGGTTTTTTTTTTTTTTTTTTTTTCACTTTCCAAAATGTTGTGAATCTAATTTGTTGGAGATTGCTACAGCTGTTCAAAAATCAATAGATTGTAGACATTTATGTGGAGGTTTTTCAAGAGTCAGTGCTCAGTGGAGTTCTGTTTTGTTCTGGCCAATTGTGCACAAACCACTCTTATTGTAGCAATTCAATATTTTGTATTTGTTCATTTATTGTTTTTCACAGGTAGGCATCTGATGTTTTTGTAACTCCAGTAAAAGCTAGTGGGGGTAATTGTTTGTTTGTTTGTTCTTTTTAATATTACAAAGTAAGTTTACATGATGCCAATTAAATTTTCATAATGCTGCACATATCTGACATCCTTTGATGTATTGAGATCATTTGTATGACTTCGGTAATTGCAATTTAAATTTCTATGTGTTACGTGTGCACTTTATTTCCCCCAATTACGACTTCTTGTTTTGTAGGCGTTGCAACCAGAAGTAGCCGCGCAGATCGATGCTTTCATTGAAAAATTAAAAAATGTTCCAAGGCCCTTCCATCTGGTGAGTACCTTCAACCCCACTTTGCTATTGCAAAGATATTGAAGATTTACTGTAAGCAAGAGAATATTAATCAGAGAGTTGAAGGTTGAGACATGGATTTACCCAAGCTCCAAAATTCTGACATTGTTGTGTTAGGTAGTCCAAGGTGGACAAGGAATTAATGAAATCAAGAGAGGGGTGAAGGTTGAGGTGTGAATTTTCTTACATTTGTCTCCCTCTGCAAATGAAATCAAATCACACATCAAGATTTACTGTACTATCCTTTTCAGCATCTTGGTCTAGTCTTGGAAATACATTTTGTTGCATGGCAGTATACATCCACTTTTTTTTTTTTTTAGTAGAGTACCCAAAGTAAATTGTTTTTATTCCCCTGAGTGAGCAGTAATAGTGACTTTTCATAATGTCTGAATTCTTCTATGATTTGAGAAATCCATCTGTGTTGTTTGTGCTACCTATTAAATCAGTACATTTCAAAATCAGTTCCCATACTGAATTCATATCCTCCCCCATTCCCAGATTATCGATGACCCCGCTGGCAATAGTTTCGTGGAGAATCCGTTTGCACCGAAACCTGACCCTGCCCTGAAGGTCACCTTCTACAAGCGGACCAGTGAGCAGCAAAGGATGCTGGGATTTCAGGTCAGTGACCTCTCCAGACAATTTAGCGACAATAAGGCATTTTTATGATTGAACACTGGGCAATATCTGTTGAATTACTGCCTTTCTGACTCTCTCTCTTTCTCTCCTAAAAAAAGAAAAATACCAAACAAATAACCCCCAAACTTAGTATTAGTAATTATGGATATACTGGGCCTAGATTGAAATCACACAAAAAATGTAACCACAGATACAGAGTATGTAGGTCAGTCCATCTTCAAAGAAATCATGTAACTCTATGATATGTTACACTGAAATCTTATTAGACAAAGGAGTCACTATCTCTTCTTTCCTTTGCACACATGATGTACACTTGATTGGGATTTGTTTTAGTTGTAGTTTGTCCATATCTAATTTTAATCCACCTCCTACCTTCCAACTGCCCCCTTCCAAGTATTTGCAATACTGGTTCACCTATCAAACCAATCTTGTTTGCTCTTAGATGGTAATGATTTGTTTCGGGGACACCACAGAAAATCAGTACTTTTAAAGCAAAAATTTTAAGTTGTTTGCAGAATCAAGCTTAGTATCACCAAAGGAGATCATCTTTGGAAAGTTTTAGTGAGATGCTCCCTGTATTTTAATCAACATGTTAGCATGCCACCAAAAGATTGGTCAAAACAGTGATGACATCAGCTTGTTATGTATCCAAGATCGACAGTCTTAATACAAGCACCAGATCTTGAACTTCAGAGATCCTTCGAGTACAGTGAAACCTTGTTATAAAGAGGTTGGTTATAACAAAACCTTACAGCAAGATGATTTGCAGGTCCTAATCTGTATATTGCTTAGTTTTTGCACCCCGATATACCAGTGAGAAACCTGATATGTAGCAAGATGATTGTCATGGTTTTCAGGTCCTTACTATAGTGAGATTCCCCTGTTCCTTTAAAGTGATCTTAGCACATCCTTTTCCCAAAGAAATTGTGAAGATATTAATCTTGTGGTTGATGCCCCTCCACTGTTTCTAGGATGAGGAAGATGCTGCGGCTGGTGATGCTCCACCGGAAGACAATCCTTTGGTGCCGGAGGAGGTCATGGAATTTAATGTTGACTGCCAGGAGTGCCACGCCCCGACCAAGTGCAGGATGAAACCGATTGGTATCCTTTCTTATTAAAAAAAGAAAGAAAACACAAATTATACTGCTCCTACGGAGTCAAACTATGTATAAAATTAAATCAGCAAAACAGTTCAGAGTTTAAGCTTAGCATTATTTGTACTTTTACCAGAGGATCTGTGGATTTCATGTAAGGTAGATTGCTGGTTGGAATTAATATAAGGTAGATTATTGGAAATATTACCCCCCCCCCCCCATTTTTTAGAGGGGGGGGGGGGGAGGGGAGGAGGGAACTGTTGCCATACCTCAAAGGGGTTGTTTTTATGGAGTAAGCATTTGTTTTGAATACAATCAGTGACCTCATAGAGAATTTGATGAAGGATATTCTTAGAGGTAGCAAAAATGTAATTAAATATATCTTATGGAAGTTTGTGTGGAATTTTCAACTTTGTCAGAACAGAGACCACCATAGCTATTAGGTTTACATTGACTAACCAAAAGATAATGTGTGTGCATATTTTTTTTTTTCAGTAGTGTTAGGGCTTGTGTACTGCTCTTCACTGAAATCTGTTGTATATGTTTCTGTTGTATCTTGTTTTTTACTGTTCAATGTGCATGTTGAGCAATAGAGAGAGGTTAACCTGTGTCAGTTTAACATTCACTTTTGTGATTAACATTCACTTTTGTGATTAACATCTTATCATCATGAGAGATGGAAAGGGGGGCAGGGAGATCAAAACAGACAGACAAGCAAAGACACATTCAGGGAGGAGGATTTCCTTGACCTTTGTCAGACATTCCATTCTTCAAGGAGGTCATCATAATGGCCGTGGCGTGTGACTCCTGTGGGTTCAAGTCCAACGAGGTGAAGACAGGAGGGGGCTTTGCGGAGAAAGGTCGGCGGATGACGCTGAAGATGACCGACACCATCGATCTCAGTCGAGACGTCCTGCGGGTGAGTGCTTCGATTTGCCTTGTTTTGATTTGCTTACCTCTGATTGGATTGGACTTACGTAATTTTATCTGGATTGTCTCTTACTTTTCTCTGCATAGCACCTTCTTTTGGTGAGCCCTTTGATTTGCTATAATCAAACATGCCTTCTCAGTCACCTGTCTTTAATGGCCACCTGCCATATATGGCCATTGAAAAATTTCCTTCAAGAGAATAGTGTCGTGTTAAAGACCCTGTCTGTAGTGGCCACTTATCTATAATAGCCAACTTTTTTGTCTGCCTTGGATGGCCACGATGGATAGGTTTGACTGTGCATTGCTGTGCTTTGCTTTAATTTGTTTTCCTTTGACTTGGCTTATCCTTATTTGATCTGTTTACCTTTGATTTGATTTGATTTGATTTTTGTTGCTTTTGGGATAATTTGATTGATTTAACGTGATGTGATTCAAACTGAGCTGATATAAATTAATGACTATTTTGACTTGAATTGAAGTGTTCGTTACACATTCTCAATATTCAGTGAAATCATCCCGTCCGACTCAGCTTTTCAGTTGTTTTGTCGTGCACTGTCACCTTGACAAACAGTACCTTGCTCTTGAGTTGAAATGATTTCTAAAAATTTTGCATCAAATTCTTCTTCTCCCAGTCAAGCACATGCAAACTCATCATCCCGGAGCTGGATTTCTCTCACGAGCCGATGACGACGTTAGGCGCCAAATTCACAACTCTAGAGGGCCTCCTTACTGACGTCAAGTCGCAGCTGAGCAGTCAGAACCCCTTCATGTTCGGCGACTCCCACCAGGGATCCAAGATGAGCGAATTTATGGAGAAGTGGGACAAGGTAAACAAAAAAAACAAAACAAACAAATTGCATAGATCAGCAAAGAAGACAGAAATCTAAGACCACAGCACCAAAACACATGATGAATTGAGATGACAAGGCACAGAGTGAATGTACTGTATATATCATGGATCTTACCAATGTAATAGACAGGAATCTGTGATCACATTGGATTGGCTGCAAACAAAATCAAGTAATTTGTATTTCATATAGATATCTTTCGAATTGATGAAATCATTGACCAATTCATTATTTGTCTACCTATTGCTCTTAACTACCAGTATCTGCTTATCCATCTGTCTGTCTATCTATTTAAATCTACAATCGATCACTCTGACCATCTACCTATCCATCTGTTTACAAATACTTAATATCTAGCTATTAATTCGTTTATCAATACGTACTTATCCATCTATCTATCTATCTATCTATCTATCTATCTATCTATCTATCTATCTATCTATCTATCTATCTATCTATCTATCTATCTACCTGTGTAGCTGTCCATATATCCATCCATCTATCTGTCTATCTTTCTATTCATTTATTTGAGTGTGTGTTTTGTGTTGTTCCCTGACAGCTCATTAGAGGTGAGATGTTTGTCACCATTATTCTGGAGGACCCATCAGGGAACAGCTACCTACAGGTAAGAATCGTGTTACAGGATAGATGGGCGAATGGTATACAGTGAACTCATGTTATAACAAACATGGTTATAACAAAATTCTGTTTACAACAAAGTAAAAGTTCAGACTGCAACATTATCTGCTCTTCGTTTTTTATTGTTTATTTGTTTGGTTATAATGAAATTTTGATATAATGAAAGAAAAGTGCCTGTTCCGAGGACTTTGTTATAATGGGGGTCCACTGTATAGGCCTGCCAAACAATCTCCTAATTTCCTTTTCAGAGAATGAGCTGTTAGTGCTGGCCGAAAATTGAAATTAATCTTTAAATTGTAAAATGACATGTGAAATTCACACCCTTGATATTGATATTGATGATATTGCAACCAAACTAGTGTAGAGCTGTACAAATATGTTAAATTTGAAGGTTTGGTATAGCATTGGTTGAGGTGAAATTTCAGCTCTTAACTTTTTGCGAGGTTTTCAGAAACCACTTTATGAAATGTCAAGAACCCTACTATTATAAGAGAAATTCAAAGTTTATTTGATAAAAAATTGGTTATGAAATGGCTCAGATATCCAAGAATAGAGTAAAACAAAGCAATCCTAATAAAGCGATCCTAATAAAAGGTGGGTCCCACCTTTTATTACGATTGTTTTGTTTTGGATATCTCAGCCATTTCAAAACCAATCTTCTTCAAATAAACTTTGAATTCCTCTTAGAATTATATGCCCTTTCGTATTTCATAGGAGGTTTGTCGATATCTGAACAAACTTTACCATCCCTTTAAAGGGGGGAGTTAATTCTCAGTATCGCCAATACCTAGGTGCCGTGGGCTGAGCAGTGTTTTAGATGCATTATGGAATAGCTCACGGTCAAACTTCCCGTGGTTTTGGCTGCATATGCACTCAGGTCACGTTCTGTCTTTATTCAGTGGTATTTCTTGTGAAAGATTTCTTCGCTTTCCATCATGTGGCCAGCACAATGAAGCCTTGCAGTAGTGAACCATAATTCTCGTGACTGCAAATCAGTGAAATTTTGAAATTTTAAACTCATTTTTTAGTTGAATTCTAGATAAGGAAAAAGCAGCAACGAAAGAAAATCAGACAAAAATTGCATTGAATTTCATGGGAACTCAGGTACATGAAAGACAACCAGGAGCAACAATGGCACCGCGGTATCCCACAGTGCATCTGTGACAGGACTTTTTAAGGTGTGCAGAAATTTTCTGCGCATTGGCAATACCAAGAATTAGAATGACAGATGAAAATTATTGAAACATTGTTGCTGCTGAAAATGGCTTCAGTTTGAAATGAAAAGAAAAAGGGTATTTTGAAGCATCTGTGACCATTTCGTGGTCTTTATTGTCTTTATTTTCCCCTTCAAACCAGAAACTCTTCTTTCATTTTCAGCATTTTTTTATATGGCCCATACACATTTCGATCAGAAGACTTTAGACTTGTGTACACTACTTCATGGCATTCAGAAATTATATTTGAGTTCCATGAAAGATACGGCACAAGCTAATATTGTTGCAAAATGCTACTTGCATGGCTGCTACTGACAGGTTTGATTGTACATGTGCACAACAAATGTCTGCATATCCTTTGATTGCATCCACTGTTTTGTCATTGTTCACTTTAAACCGCACCCTCAAAATTTCTCCCTTGCAGAATGTTTATGCCCCCGAAGATGACCCCGAGATGACAGTGGAAGACTACGAGAGGTCCGAGGCGGACAACGACATGCTGGGGATCTCCGACATGAAGACAGAGAACTACGAAGAGCCCGAGGGAGATGGTGCACAGAATGGCGGGTCAGCCGACGCAGCTCAGGAGGAGTCGTGACCCCGTGGAGAATCTTGACCCAGAAACCTTTACGTACTTTGCCCTGTTTGAACTCTATTACACACAGCCTCGGCAAGTCTGGGCCATGTCTGGGCTATGTTTACGAGTGCAGTGCCTGCAACGTGGAAAGTGTACAGCTTTAAAAGACTCGCCGAGCTATGAATACCAGCCATGCATAAAATGCTTGCATTTTAGTCACATGTGGGATGCTGTGCAGGCAGAGAGTGGTGTGCGATATCAAAGCCTTCCCTCTTGTGTCAACAGCTGCAGTTATAGATATTGCATTAAGATCAAGAGAAATGTGACATTGATCGCATAACTGATTTCAGAGGTGTGTGCTTGCTTGTTTCAGAGGTTCGCTCTCCATAATTATGTGTATTTGCCTATGTTGTAACTCAGAAGGTACAGAAGTGAATTATTTGAGATGTATTGAAGGGATATGTGCCATAATCCAATGGGCACAAATATGTACTATCAGATTTGTTTTCAGCTTTTCAGCATAATTCAGTGGGTTCCCAATTCACTGATATGCTACCTGCACGTGGAATACAACTAGACTTTGAACACTGCTATTTTATTATCATTATTTTCTGTCTTTTATTTTAGGGGAGGGTGGGGTGAGGAGGTTGAAGGCATCCTTTAATATGCACTCTGTATCATGTTCAAGACTTGTACAACAATCAACAATATGTCCTGAACTACATTTTTGATCTTGAAATTTGATGAAACTTCAAACTCTGATCAGCTTTGAGAAAGTCTGAAATGATTGGGGTGCAATATCACTTAAAATTGTGACCAATGCATAAAATACTTGCAACTCCCCAATGACCGCCAAGTCCCACAAAAAAAAAAGAAAAAAAAAAAAAAAGAAAATGAAATGAGAAAGAAAAAGGAGGATCCACACAGGCATGTTTTTATAGGACTGTGCTGTCATTTCCCTCCCCGACAATATCCAGTCATTTCTACTTTGCACCTTAATATTATTAAGTGGCTACTCGTGATAATAATCTTCTTTGGATTGATTAAATCACTTTGTTGTACCAAAATGTTGATTTATCAGGATTGATGCACAGTATTGTACCAAGAAACGTGATTCTTTGGGGTAGGAAAACCGTGTTTGTTAAGTGAGATATTGGGAAACCGACTGAGCTTTGATAAGAGTCCACTGTGCCTGATGAGAACAACCTCTTAAAGGACAAGTTCACCTTCATAAACATAAGGATTGAGAGAATGTAGCAATATTAGTTGAACACATCATTGAAAGTTTGAGGACCGTTCAAAAGTTATGAATTTTTGAAGTTTTTGTGCAGTAACCGCTGGATGAGAAGACTACTGCAGTGTGTGAATAACTTAGATGTCACATGCGTACAACAATATAACGAAAATATAAAGAGAATTTCACAAAATTTCATCTTTTGAAAAAAGTACACATTCCCTGACTCGTTACCGACAAATGTTATGGGTAATATTATTCCCCCTGCCTTTAGAAAGAGGTAAGTCAAGTGCTCTTTTATTATGCGAAAAAAGTGAAAATATGTTGAATTTTCTTTACATTTTCTTTATACTGTTGTACACATATGACTCACAAGCTGTAGTAGTCTCCTCATCCAGCGGTTCCAACACAAAAATTTTGAAAATTCATAACTTTTGCATCGATTGTCCAATTTTCCTCAAACTTTCACTGATGTGTTCTACTAATATTGTTGCATTCTCTCAATCCTTATGTTTATGAAGGTGAACTTGTCCTTTAAAGATAGAACAAATGTTACCATATGCACAAGAAATGCACAGCGTGCACAAGAAATGTGTGGAAAAATGCTGTGATTTTGATCACTTCTAAGAATGTTGTTTTGCCTTTAACCTCCAAGCTATAATTCCCCATAGAGTTCATACAAGGCTCATGTGGTTCCCGTATAAAGGAATATGCTTTGAAATCATGCACAGTTGGTGTGGCTGGTTTGTGTAGCATAAATTGTATGTGAAATGATGCTCATACTTACCGGTAATCTTTGTAAAATACAGGGCAGTCCCGTTACAGGGAACAAGCTTATGATGAAATGTTCTTACCGCAGAGTAAAAATTCATGTCCCAAAATTCTTATCATTAAAGTGGTGAAAATTCCCTTCCGTCATGATGAAATTTCAATTTGACCAAAAAAAAAAAAAATTGAGGTCTTCATTATAATGGGAGTCATCTGCAGTAGGTTTTATGGGGGAAGACAAGGTGTAATCACTCGACGAAATTTTGTCACTGGGCCAGCTGTATTTGGGGGGGATTACTGGATGTGTGTCATTTGATATGCGGTGGTTTTCAATTTTTCAAATAATTTATCACTTTTTATCATACTTCATTCTAAGAGAGAAAGAGATAGATACAGATATTAATAGAAGAAGACAAAGACATGCTGATATGTAGATTCAACAAGCAAGTCTTTGAAAAGGTGTTGATACAAAAGTGTTACTATTTGCCAAATTTAAATCATGCATGATTATTCAAACAATGCAATTGCAACTGGTAATGGCTGTTTCAAAAATCAACTTTTATTTGAACTGAAATCATAATTACTGCAATTATCATTTTTATTATTTACTTTATATGCTGGATACATTGTATTTCCAACATTGGGATTCTCGATTTCATGAGTGGTTGCATTGAAAAAACAAGAAACAAAACCTAACAGTGACGGGATAGTGGTTACAGTCAACTGCTGGCTTCTAGATCGGCACATTCAGTTTGCAGTACAAAGTGTTCCAATTATTAACCTCATATACTGTATACGCCATATATTTCGCGAGTCTAAATTTTCGCGAATCGGGAATTCCCGACAATTTCGCAAGTGGTTAAATTCGAGATCGCAGAGTCCTGTTCTGAATGGAGAAATGTACATGCGTACGTCACATCCACATCGGGATCAGAGTCAACATTTTCGTGTGTCTTTAATTTCGCGAATAGCACCTGACTCGCGAAATTCACGAATATAAAAACCTCGGGAAATATTCGGCGTATACAGTACCCTAGTAGTGAATGTCACCACTGGGATCTTTGATCTGTGTCTGAAAGAAGTCATAAAAAGATTTATGTTGTACGGATCGTGTGGGCTGCGATTGTTCAAATTCTCTTGTGTTGTCCTTCTGTTTGTGGCACCAAGTCCTGAATAGGTCAAACCAGGAACAAAAACTACTTGCATTGCAAATGAATGTTAAATAAAAACTTAAGTATCATGTGCATGACATCCCTTTCATCTCATTGTGTACTCTGTACTCAAGTGCTGTGGGTATCTCACCGGGTTGGAGACTCTTTGGTAATCTGGTGGCAACTTGAGTCTCCCTTGTCACGGAGCAGTCATGGAGACGTCTCTGTGACGTCTTCTGGAGTGGAGCCAAGTCTATGGGGAGTAGCGAGGGAATTTAACATGTTCAATTTTTTTTTCATTCTTTTAGACTCTTTCCAGTCTCCAGCAGATCGCAGAAACGTGTCCGCAATGTCTCCTTGTAGTCACAGCCAAGTCGCTGAGACTGATGTTATTTTGCAAGATGTCTCTGCAACTTTGCGTCAACCCCTTGGCAATTATTTTAACCTACTGGAGACGTCGGGGAGACGTACATGTATCTTCGACCGAGGAGACATCATGGAGACGTCTCTGCAATTTCTGGACGAATAAATTATTGCCCTATTTGGAGATGTCGCTGAAGTCGCTGTGGAGTCACCTTCTTGATGAGAGAGACTTACACAGTACTGCTGATACAAAAGGGGTTATGGGGAAGAATGTTCCTATTCGGGTGAAGCAAAAAGCATACTAAAATCAATTATGGCAAGGACATCCATGTATCCCATTAGATGCTACCACTGGCTGGAAGTAATAAAAGTTATGTTGGACAATTGTATGTATGTTTTGATATCAGAAATACTGACAATGATGGTGGTGATGATGATGGTGGTGACAGTGGTAGAAGTGGTGGTGATAGTGATGGCACTGGTACATGTAGTGGTAATGGCGATAGTGATGGTGGTGGGGGTTGTGATGGCGGTAGTGGTGGTAGAGATGAAGGTGATCATGGTGGCAGTGCTGGTTCATGTAGTAGTAGTAGCGATGATGATGGTGGTGTGATAATAACGACTCCATCAACTCTACCTACATAGTTTCACAAATGTTCAAGGTATCTGCACACAGCTCAAGAAAACACAACACTTAACACCAAGACTCATATTTCACAAGCATAACAATAATTTTATTGATTCTACAAAAGTTGTTGACTGTCCCCCTGAATATAATCATATACTGTAGTAAGCATATATGACAGAGTTTAAGACTCCTTAATAGAATCTTAAGAAAACCACTGAAATTATTGTAGCATACAGTAGCATACACTCTGTGGCTTACAAGAACAGTTTCTTCCTTATCTTTTAACACAAAACTCAAAACATAGCTCAACCGCTGTGAAAAGATTAAGGAAATTAAACTCGAATTTGAGAGATAATTGTTTGAAACAAGCTTAGCTGCAAATATCAGCATAGGAACAAAATAATGATTATGAATAGAAGGGTTATTCAAGGGGGTGCTTAAAGGGATAGGATATTCTATCATCTGATATCCATCTTTATCAAGGAGTTTTATTGGTCTCATTTTGAACGAAGAACAAGCACCTAAACTGGCACTATTCCAGTATAGTCTTGTTATAAAGAACACTTTTAAAACAGAGTAACTCTTCTCATCGACATTTAACAGGAAGAAACAAGTTTACCTCCTTCCTGAAATCGGCACTGCCTCCAAAGTTTTCAGAAATGATCTCCCTTGTGTGTAACAAACCCTGCTACAAGGGGAGATCATAGTTACATGCGTTACTGTATACACCATAATTATATCACGCAAGTCTAACATTTCACAAATCAGGACTTTCCGTCAGTTTCACGAATGGTTAAATTCATGATCGTGAAGTACAGTAACAAGCAAAGCTAAATATATGTGCATGCACATCGCATTCATGTCAGGATCACGGTTAATGCTGTTATATTTGTGAATACTTGTATTATACTCAACGCGGGGAAATTTGTGAAGATAAAAATGTTGCGAAATTTATGGCGTAAACAGTAATTGCCAGGAAGTACAGTGTATACCAAAAAACATTTGGTGGACAATATACCATAGTCCAACAGGAGAGCCTAACTGATATCAAAAAGTTGCAAATCATGGATTCAGACATAATACTTTAATAAGCAAACAAAATATGTGATAATCACAACTGCTACAAAACAAAACAAAGCAAGAAAACAGATGCAATAGGAACTTAACTCACCTTTCATCCATTACAGTGCACTCCCATTAGAACGATATTTCATTACAACAAAGCAAACATTCAGGTTCCCAAATCATCATTTCCATGTCTTTATTTAATCCTTTATTTGTAGGGTTACAACAAAATGTCTGTATAACAAAAGATAACTACAGGTCCCAAGGACTTCTTTATAACAAGAGTCGCCTGTGCTATGAAATTACATACTGCATTACAACAGCCAATTTATCATTTACATATACTTCTCTGCCTCCTCCGAGAGTGAGCTCACGGTTATCAACATAAAAATTATTCATCATTCACCAATTTTGCACTACACTTATTAATTCTTAGTACTTTTAAAGACCTATCTCTGTGACAGATTAAAACATTTCCGCACGAATCATCTTGTCCTTCAACTTCTGTGAGCCACACAGAGGTGGATTACCACTGAATAAAAAATGAAAGAGTATAGAAATAATCTACAAGTTTTCACCTGCAGAAGCAAAATCTACAATTTTTAAATTTGACTTTATTAACATTTATGATTAGAATCATAATATGGTTTTACAAACTCCCCTTTGGTTTTTAACGGAAAACTCATTTATAGATGATGAAAACAAAGCACATAGAAATGAACACATAAAGAAATAAGTTACAATCTCTCTGTAATATATATCTTCAGGATACATACGATATAAGTTCTACACGGTTACACGGAAAATATTGCACTTTCATATACTGTACTCACCAAGTTCTTGTTCTTGATAACGAGTGGTAAAACACACACACAAATAAACAAACAAACAAATACAAGCGAAAGATGAAGAAAACAAACGAACATGATACTGAATTTTTCTATTCCTCTGAACCTGTTTTCCTAGTATAAATACACTTTGCCATAGGCTCTCACAACTGACAGGATTGATATCACAATGATTTGCCCACTTCCAATCTCCTCTCAAAAGGTGTGTACAGTTCTGGTCGAGGTGAGGATTTAGCTTTTAACGTTTTGCGAGATATTCAGAAATCACTCTATGAGATGTCAAAGAGCATGCAGTTCTAAGGGGTATCAAAAGTTTATTTGATGAAAATCGGTTTTGAAATGGCTGAGATATCCAAAAACAAGGTGAAACAAAGAGATCCTCATAAAGTTGTGGCATGTCGCCTTTTATTATGAGCACTTTTTTGGATATCTTAGCCATTGGAAAACCAATTTTCATCAAATAAATGTTGAATCCTTCTTAAAATTACATGCTCTTTCATATTTCATAAGAGGCTTTTCATTATCTCACTTAGGAATGTTCAAAACATGAATCCCCACCTCAGCCAGTACTGTACAGTCCCTTTAACCCATTGAAGTTGGTTTGATTTCGCTACAACACGCATTTCCCATAAACGCTTGCCCTCAACATGGGGAAGAAAAAACCAAACAACAAACCCTCATCAAAAGAAAAAGTATACCTTGGCACAGTATCACCTCAACTGCTGTCCAATGACTATTGTTGCAAACCATTTGACAAATAAAACTGACAATCAAATGCTCTGCATGTTTTTATTTTGTCTTTTCCCCCTGCCTGAACAAAAAAAAAGTTTAAAAGACTTTACAGAAGCGAGAGGCAAATAAAACGAAAGAACAAAAACAACAAAACTGAGGTTGAAATTGGTAAAACTGGGCTCCTTGTCAAAAAACTGTTTCCAAATTTTACAAGATCGATACTAAAGATCATCCTTGTAACCTGCAATGGATAAGTCAATCCCATCTTTCGTAACTCAATGGCCGCAAATTCTGATTGCTTTAACCCTATTCTAACTGGGGGGGGGGTCAAATTGACCCCCCCCTCGACGTTTCGCGCCATGATTCCGCAACGCGCAAAGATTTTGCCGCGTCGTTTCATGACTTTTTTCATTCGAGTCTCCCGCATATTTTGAGACCAAATTTGCGACGTCCGGGTACACCGTTCCGAAGTTATGCAATGTTTTGCATATGCATGTCAACCCGAAAAACGCTCGAATTCATGATTTCGTGTGCAAATCCAATGCAAACTGTGTTTTTTTGTTTAATTGATATAAATTAGATTATTTCAACTTTTAACCATTGAAATAAATCAATTCTAATGTAGATAAGCTTGAAAAAGTGCCTCCAACAAATTTTGGCAAAAAAACAATAGAAAACAAAAGATCGAAAAAACAATAAAATACATAAGAAATTAACAAAACAATAAAAAACAAAAGAAAATGATTTTGATTGCACTATTTTTTTACTAGAAAATTGTTTGATGTGTCTTGAGGAACTCTGACACAAAAATTTAATAATCCTTCAGTCTTTTTGATGGAGTTATAGGTGAAAATATGATTTCATGCGTTAATTTGCATAATTAATTTATTAAAAAATATGAAATCAAAATTTTTCTATTGTATGACCATGTAATCTTGTAGTTGACATCCGGCTCTATGTTCAGGCAAAATTTTGCGGCGATCGCGCGATCGGCGGCCGAGATCTGAAGGGGGGGTCAAATTGAACCCCCCCCAGTAAAAACTTGGTCTCAAATAGCCCAGTTAGAATAGGGTTAATGCATGTGACACAGTCGTATGCCAACGAGACATTTACTGACGAAAGTGTGTTAACATTCGCACATGCATGTATGTATGTATGTTTATTTCATGTTACTTTTTGTTAGTCTACGGACTAAGTTTGAACAACAAATTTATCTGAAAATACAGTTGTGAATTTGGGGCGTTATGACACTACCCTGTGTGTGTATATACATTAATATATATTTACTGTTTTGATTACTGCATTAGTCAATTACACTCATTTTATCAAGCATTTTCAAAGAAGCAAAGCTGACAAAAAAAAATGGCAACTGTACAAAATATATCTCTATGATTGGCAATTAATATTTACATATCTTAACAGAAGTAACTCTTGTTTAGTACATCATGACAAACATAGGATCCTTTAAGCTTTTACATTTAAGAGCCTTCCAAGACACTTGCTCCGGCTGACATACAAGGGGATTTCCCTGCGTAAAGCTACAGGTGGAAAAAAAAAAATGAAGCACAGATCGCATTCTTTTCCCAGCCCCTTTTCTGTGCTCTGGAATGTATCGAACATATTCAAACAAGCCTGCTTTTAGGTGGAAAATAACAAACCAACATAAAAAACAAGCTTCTTTTTATCAGCAAGTCTTTTTACTATTCCCTACTTTCATTCCTTTTTAAACTTTACTGCTGCTGTTTATTTTCATCATTGTTATCCACATTGTTTGTTTTGTTTTGTTTTGTTTTGTTTTTGTTTTTGTTTTGTTTTTAGAAGCAAAAGCATATCTTTAAGAAGGGAATCCTTCACTGCAAAGGATTTTTGGGGGTGTGGATGTTATCTTACCTCAAGACAGAAGCTGGTATTAAAGCATTCAAATAACTTGGTAATTTTTTTCTCTCTCTCTTCTACGTGAGATATCTTAAGTTCATCTTTAATGGAGGGATTATTTGGTCCTCAACTTACATACGACTGTGTATTGTGTCCTTTTTTTAATACTTTCTGTGTTTTTCACCGTGAGAGGATGTAATCAAACCTCAACATGGTACAGTGTTTACAGTCCTGAAAACTATCGAGAAGCTACTCCACTGAAGTTCCCATTAAAAAATAATCTCAACTATGCTCAATCTTCATAGCATTTGATTCTACCTCTTGTTAAACTTTCAGCAAAACAGAGACCTAATTGATGTTTCAAAACCACTGACAGGTTTGCTTGTGAATTGTCAGAATCCATTTCATTCCCGCCTACGTACACGTGGGCTTAAAACTAACTTCATGAATACATACAAATAAATTCTGTATTGTGCCATAACAGATTTCATCAAATGTCTCAAACTATTGATCAGCAGTTGTGATCTTGAAAAAAGAAAAGAGCATGACATTTGATAAAATCTTGTTACGGTGCATCTTCTCCCCTCTGCATGAATAATCTCCTCATTTCGTCAGATTCATTATTCCGTTGTCAACTAAAATAGAAACCCCCCAAATCGAGATTTCTCCGATTTATCAAACGCATAGTTACGACAAGACAAATAACGAAGCACCTTCAATACCCACAAGACAGTGCGAGCAAACACAAGAGATAGAGACAGTAAGACTTTGTTGTATCCTTCCTCTGAGTAATTTCATGCAGCACACTGTCCTTTAGGTGATGGTAAGCGTGACGAAAATAGTAATGCTGAGACATAACTTCTAGTTTGTGAAATTTGGCAAGAATCTCCGCTGGATGATGTCAATCCAGAAACTGGCCTCTTACAGAGAAATCAAAATAGTCTGAACTGAATGACTGAGTTAGAAGGAGAAGAAGAAGAATGGACTTTGGAAAAACTGAGAGCAAATTATGAAATTTGGATGCAGTCTGCAATTCTGTCAAAAAGCTATTACCTACATGTAGTTATATCAATCTTTCTTCACATCACACACCAGCAAATTCTGCTATCTTAAGATTGTACTAACTCTACGGAAGATAGCACATACATGTAGGGCGAGTTCAGGCAACTCATTTGATATCGTCATGCCCTACACAAGTTACGTGTAGTAAGCACTGAAAGCACAAACTGTGTTTGGAATATTTCTTCATCTCTACAAATGAGACATGGATGGCAGTGATATACTTATTTCAAAGCTTTATCGCAACTGATACGCGCAATTTCGTATTCTACTATCCAAAAAAGCTCCTGTTTAAACCTCTCAGGGTTCAGTTTACTTTGATGAAGCCATTTCTCCAATATGTACACATACTTTTTTTTTTCCTTCAAATTCATATTCTACTATAAAGTTTCTACTTCATTACAATCTTGGAAAAGATTCAATTCTAACCATTATGTGAATATAAGATACCAAAGAATATAGGGTGGGGGAAAATGTGTCTTTTATAGGCATACAGTGCTCAGACTCGGGATTATGTCTTTCTACATCTGAATGTCTGTCGTTAACCTGACAGAATTCATGCTCCCACAAAGGTTTTGCAGCTCTGGGTCCTTACACCACATGGAGTACAGCGAGTCACATTAAAGCTACACAATGAGCCACTCAGAGCTTTCAAAAGCTCGGCAGTTTCCCTCAAATGAATATCTGTAAACCAATGCAACAGTAACATTTAAGACCCTCTAGTTCACTGAATGTAAAACAGTATTATTAGTGACAAAAAATGTGGCGCTCTGGAAACACGATGCATGTCATGCATGAAACAAGGTACTCTGTTACACCTTGTTGGTATAAGACACTGGGAGTCTTGGTAGCCAAGCGCTTATTACAGCATTCTGTCAAAATTCACATGCCTGCTACATTTCACACTGTACTAGAAATCTACACTGCACTGGAGAGATACATGTACTTGACATTGCATTAATAATACTAGGCATCGCCAATGACAATCCGACCTGATTGCAAGTCACATGGAGTCAAGTTGGATAAAACTCAACTCAAATTCAAACTTGAGGATGTAATGAGGTGGCTAAAAGGAGGGAGGACCCCAGACAGAAGCAACCAGGTTACACTGTAGTTTTCCTCACAGGCAGCCTAACTCATTGCGACCGAGTCCAAGATTCTTTGCACTACTGTATAGAAAAGTGTATGTTTTGCATGAGTAATTTTTCAAGCTTGATCAGGTAAGATAATTTTAGAGTGTTTTCAATTCTGCGGAATCAAAGTACAAAATAGTATTTGCATGCATTTATTGTAGCGCTAGTTTCACGATGCCATGACAGAGTATTTTTGAGAACATTTGAGAAAACATTTTGGGCATCAGTTTCTGTGGCATTTCTTTCTTTTTTTTTTCTTTTAATAAATACTTAATGACAATGCATACATCTAGTTATCCTGAAGTGTGCAAACTAACAAGTAAGATTTAAAAATATCTATTTTTTCTTTTCTTTTGAGATCCATTCATAATTCAATTAAACTTAAGTTTATCCTAAAACTTCTATATGTATTACAAACCTGTACTCTGGTTGTACAAAAGTCCAAGGGATTGATAGTTAATCTATCAAGACACATGTTATGCTGAAACGGAAGATTGCCCCCAAAATGCTGATTTCTACGAGGTTTGCCATCAGTTGCACATCCTTTTACTTTGGTGACTTTTGCATTGCTTCGGCTAATTTCAGTGCGATTAGGAATAGGACTGACTGTTGATAATCTGAGAAGATTACAAACACAAAATTTCCATAGAAGCAAAGAATTCCAGTGCAAAAGGCTTCACAGTAAGAAGATCCCATTTGCTCTCACACATTTCATATCATTCGTGCCATTCCTTTTTTTTTTTTTTTTTCAACATGCGTAGAAAAGTTTGGGACAGTTTGGCCACAATTAATACTGGGAGTCCATCACTGAGGGCACTGGAGTGGAAAATGGATACACGTATTCAACAGTGGAGCCAATATTGTGTGCGATGAAACATGCACAATACACACGCCACAGCGGACAAGTAGAGAGGCTGTTGTAGGTTTATGGGAATGTTGGTGCTAATGAGACTGCTAGAATACTTGAACACGCATTACACAAGAATAGGGCACGAGATACAAGTTGTATAACCCGTTGATATTCCTACAGAAAAGTCCGCCCACATGAAATACAGTTCCTCGGATTGAAGTACAAAAAGTATGTAGCACATAGTATTCCATCTGATCCTTTTTCCATCCATGCATTCACTCTGGAGTCGAAAAATATGTGCCTCGCATGTTGTGGAGGCAAATCGTATATATCCGACCCTGCACAGAACTTGCACTGCTTGCCCGATGGCATCTCCTTTTGAATATTTCAAGGACGCTGGAAAATGTCATGGTTAGATATCATCTCCCTTCATAAATCGGCCTTGGAACAGCTGCAACGGGCAAGACAGGATTGTAGAGGTTGAATTCCACAACGCTGCGATTGCACTTTTTCCTCTGATGCACCTTAGGACTGTAATCCCTCTCAAAAATTCAGGCTGCCAAAGAGGGCGCTGTCACTTTTCGTTTCTTCCTCAAACTCGAGACATTGCTCTTGACTACACTTGAGAAAAACTTCAAGAAGCTTCAATACACATGCTCACGCAATGACCTATCGATATAAATGCTGGACACATACAGGTTGCCAGTACACAGGACGTTAAACCGTGATTGTGGGTCTTGAGTGCGAGGCGTCATCCTTTGGTGGCGATCCTCCATCCTGCATGGTGGAGTCGAGGAGTTCTTGGATGTTGGGGATGAGGTCGCTGGAGGAGACGCCGTCGTGGAGTTCACTCAGGGTACTCTCCATCTGGTGTTTGGATGAAGCAAAAACAGGAGAGATCATCTCTTGATATGATTTACATGTATATCTTTTGATACGTGACCGTGCATCACAGAACCAACAAAAACTTGCACCCCTTGATTTTACGCGAGGACTCAAAAAAAGTTGAAATGGGTCAACCGAGTCAATCTTGAGTTTTTCAAATTTCTGAAAGAGCTATCCTTCTTCTACATTATTCTTTGGTTTGGGGTTATAACATGAATGGGAAAATGTGTTTTCAGCAGTTTTTCTACAACCTTTTTTGGGGAGAGTAGGATGATCAGGTATGTCTCAGAGTCCCCTTTTCATTTCTTGAAGTCCTTGGCACACTCTTCACTTTCAAGTCTAATAACTTTTGAAAGGATAGTGCTACTGCTTTGAAAGTTGGCATTAATATGCATTAATTGAATATGCTCAATTTCAGCTTAATCTGATAATCCCTTCATTGTTGTAGCTCTGGTAGTTTACATCCTGTGTTTTGTCCTTTTCATTGCATAGCTAGCACGGCTTGATAAAGATTATTAAAGCACTTGCATTGACCCTGCACTTCAGAGCCACTTTTCTCAGTTCACACTTTTCCAGAGTGCGTGCTTTCTTTCCAATATTTAGATAAGTTAGGGGAGTCCATTTCAATTGAGCTATACATCATTTTAAAACTTAAGAGTCTCCTCTTTCAGAACCTGCCCTTAACTAGGAATCCATGTCTGGCGACTTTTTGTTGTTTTTTTTATGCAGGGTCACATATAATTCATATCTTTTGATATGATTCGACATGCATAACCTGGGAAAACCATCAAACCTTGGGCTACGGTAGAGCCACCCCATGCAAAGAGTATGGCCTAGTCGATTTCAATTAGGTGCAACATGGCATGTATTCCTTTGTTTCATGTTTGCCTAGCAAAGTATCATGCTGCAATATTGTTACCCACAGGAGCAGAGTTGGCCAGACTCTATGTGTAAACAGCACTGGATAACATAGAGTTGTGTAGCGCCATCTCATGTTCTAAACATGTACAGTTACATACTCCTATTATGGTGGCCACATTTTTAGCAATTGGCGTTAACAATCCCTACTCCGCCAAGCATAGATCCCTCTCTAACAATAGCAAAATGGAAAATGAGTCAGATGATGTGATTATGTTAGATTCAAAATTTGACATCATGATGCATACATGTAATCTTTGACGCCACTATCATTATCAAAATATAACCATCAATAAACTCACTAAAGATACTAAAATTAATACACTAGTATTCACTTAATTCTGTTACATATGATCATCATTATGGCCTGTATCATCACAGCTACCACGATTATCATAAATATTAGCATTTTTACTATCATCAACATTATCATTATTATATTTTCATCATAATCATCATCATAATCATCATCACAACCGTCATCACATCATCATCACATCATCATCATCATCATCATCGACACCATCATCACCATCTTATTCACCTGCTTGATAAGTTGGATGCAGAGATCCACGATGTCCCTCCAACGCTGCATCTCCCTGGCGTGGAGCTGCTGCTGTTGCTGTAGTAACACGGCCCAGTCCTTCTCCGTCTTCGGTAGCTCCCTGACCACGCCCAGATTGGTGGGAGGGGAATAAAAATCAAGAGGAAATATCAAAGTCTATCCATTATCAAAAGCATGACAATAATGATCAGATTAAATTTATAAGGCTGATGGAGACAGCTTTCTCAGTTTAACTGCACACACAACCAGGACTGCCAATGTCAGCATAAAAAACAAGAACAACAACAAAAACCCACAAAACAAACAAACACACACACACAAACACCAAAACAAAAAGAAAATAAAAACAAAAACAGAAAACACACAACAAAACATAAAAATGTATAGTAAAACAAAACAAAAGAAAACAAAAAACAATATAGTGCGGAGGCAAAAATTCTATGTCCAGTCAAATGAATGTTATGTATCCTAAGTTGCATTCATAATATTACCATAATTGAAAAATTGAAAATATAAGGCTGCTCTTTTTTTTATCTCTCAAATTTCTCAATATTTTCTCCAATGGTCTTGGGTCTTTCTTATATTCAGGTATTCAACAGCCTCATAAGGGTCTTATCGAACTACACAGAGATTGGAAAATGATAAAAGCATTTTGATGGAGGACCACTAGTGCGAATGGAGACACCAGTCACTCACCCAAGCTTCTTGACGAACTCCGCGCTCGACCACGTCTGCTTGTTCGACGCGCTCTCCTCAATGGATTTCAGTTGCAGGAACAGAGACACGTTGAAGATGCACAATACTGCTAGGCTGTGTTTATAGATAGGAGTTTACGACACAAAACATGAGGGCAAAGATTAATTGGTGTTGATTACAGAGAATACGACGCCATCAACTGACGCAGAAATTGTACATGTAAATGCAAATTGCTTGATTGTTTGTTTGTCCCATTTTCCATCTGACAAGATGGCTGGACAGCCCACATTCAGCTGCACTAGCTACATGTAATCTTCCATGAGATCCAGTTGGATGTGAGGCAGAACCACTTCACTGGGTTGTGCACCCTGCTCTTTACGCTGCATGAATGAAGCGGGATTTTTTTACATGCACGGGTTGTGACTCTCTCACATAAGGAACATCCATTTAATGTCCTATCTGAGTATTTTGCCTTTTACTGTAAAAGGGGATGGTATACAATAAAAATGACTGTGGAGGGATCCTGAAATGAGAAATAAAACTCAAACACATACAAGGAAAAGGTGTTTCAAATATTTTGCAAGGAGATTCAATAATGTTGCAATTATACACCAGTATCTATGCAACAGGACTATTACATGGATAAATGCTCCTTTTTCTGTGCAATACACTTAGCTGAGCTTCCATTACGTTCAGATCTGTGTGCGTTAACAGAACAAGCTACCTAACTAAATGTATAATCTACATATGTGTAATCGATAACCAAAGTGGAAACTGATCATAATTCTCAGTCACTGCCGCACAATCGCTCCACTCACCTGTCTTCTACCCATTCATTAGCCCCTTTGTCCATATCTCAATTCTGTAGTCCATTCGTCCATCAATCATTAATTCAATAGACTCACTAATTGTCAACCTACCCATCCATCCATCCACACATAAATCTCCCTACTTTCAACTCTCATCCATCACCCCATCCATTATCTGTCCATCTCTCCATCCATCTTCTCTCTTATCAAAATTCATCCATCACCCATCCAGTCATTTCACAAACACATCATTCTCTCAGCTATCCATCCTGCATCCATCACACATTCATCTACCAATTCCTCTCTTGATCCACCATCTTCCTATCCATCCATCCATTGTTCCAACCCTCCATAAGCCCACCTATCCATCTTTGTATATTTCCCGCCTTTCATTATTTGAACTTTCCGTCCATCCTCCCTCCTCTCCTTCCACCCATTCATTCGTCCACCTGTTCATCCATCTTCCCTTCTATCTATCTATCTATCTATCTATCTATCTATCTATCTATCTATCTATCCATCCGCCATCCCTGTATCTTCCCATTATCTATCTATCCATCCATCCATCTATCTATCTATTTATCTATTTATCTATCTATCTATCTATCTATCTATCTATCTATCTATCCATCCATCAATCCCTATATCTCCCCAATCCCTGCTCACATGACAGAGATGAATGCCATGGTGCTGTGAAGACTGATCTTGTTCTCTGTTGACGGCTGGAACCAAACTGGGGTCAGGTTGGCAAGGAAACCTGGAAAACAATAAAAACAACATCATCAACAGAACATCATTTCATCTGTAAGAACTATAGGCAGCATGGACAAATAAGCAACATACTGTTTTGTGATAGTAACAATATCTGAAGCTAATATAGCGCATATTAACAAAATTATTCCTTATGGTATGCCTTCGTACGCTGTAACTTTTACAATCTACATGTAACAGTTACAAAGCTACAATCAATGCCCCCATACACATTTAGGAAATAAACATTGCATATTCACACCTCTTCTCCCCCTCTCGCCCTGCAGTATGTGCCCTCTCAATAAAAAAACCCAAACAACATAAAACATGAAAGAAGAAATCACCATCTCAAAAATTGGATACATCTTCTGTTGCCATGTGAACAACATCACTATCAGTCACACTGGTGTAAAAAGACATCACTATCAAAAGGTTACAGATTGAAGAGCTGAACATCATCATGTTAACACAAAGAAGAGTTCAGATATGTGTGACTGACCAATGAGTGAAGAGCTTCTATGAAACTTTGAGTGTAATCATGGGTTACCTTGTTGAGTACTGGGCTGTGATTGGACGTCTATCCTCCGCTTCTCCTCCGCCTCATGGTTGGGATGTTGGGACCGTCTCTTCTTGCCTCTCCTCTTCTTCACTGGTACCGCCGTCTCCAGGTGATCCCGGACAAATTTGACTTGAAAAAAAAGTGACAGAGAGAATACCAAATGAGAATAAATTTGAAAGATGCTACGATATTCTGTTTGTAAATCAACAGCTGGCATATCACATGTCATACGCACTATTTCCTTTTGGTAAATAGATAGTCGAGAGTGAACTCGACATTGAATTCTGTTCATGTCAGCTTACCTTGTGTAAAACATTTTCATTATCTGCAAGTCAAATATTGTTGATAAACTTATCTGAGCAGCTGCAGTGCAGCAACTCTAACTAAATCGGCCCACTTAACCCTAACTAGGCCGGGCTATTTAGGTAGTTGATAGAGCCGGGGGGGCCTCCCAGGCCCCCCCTCCAGATCTCGGCCGTCGACCGCGCGATCGCGACGAAAATTTGCACACACATTGCCTATGATGTAATCTAAAATACCATGAAGTTAATTTTTCAAAAAATTATAATTTATGCTAAATTATGCTAATTTATGCATAACGATGCATGAAATAAGACTATTTGGTATAAATCACAAAATAAAGCTCAAAACAGGCCCATTTTTTGTGTAAATTTTCTTTTTAGTGTCCTTAGCAAATGTAATAAAAAAAAAATTGTGATATCAGAAAAATTCTTAAGTATTTTATTGTTTTTTTGAATTTCTCATGTATTTCTTTGTTTTTTCGACTTAATGTTTTCCATTGTTTTTTCGATGGAATTCGTTCGCGACATTGCTCCGAACAAGAAAATATGTTTTTCATTGATTTTAATCAATAAAACACCAAAATAATCATGCTTTTATGAAATTTGCCTGCAAGCACAGTTTGCATTGAAATTGTACACAAATTCACGTTTTTGAGCAATTTTTGGTCTGACATGCATCTACAAATTTATGCGTAACTTGGGAGCCGCGCGCCCGGGCGTCGCAAATTTGGTGTCAAAAGATGCGGGAGACTCGAAGGAAAAAAGTCATGAAACGTCGCGGCGATAGCTTTTTGCGATTGCGATACATTGCGCGGAACGTCGAGGGGGGGGGGCCTCGGAGGCCCCCCCCGGCCTAGTTAGGGATAAAAGATTTTCTATAAGGACACCTAAAATGCTCTCTTCTTCACATCTGCACACTACATAACGACAAACATTGTTTGAAGGTTGGTTTATGCATAGTGATGTGGTGTTAGATCGTTTAGATGTGTAAATTTTCTTTTTAGTGTCCTTAGCAAATGTAATAAAAAAAAAATTGTGATATCAGAAAAATTCTTAAGTATTTTATTGTTTTTTTGAATTTCTCATGTATTTCTTTGTTTTTTCGACTTAATGTTTTCCATTGTTTTTTCGATGGAATTCGTTCGCGACATTGCTCCGAACAAGAAAATATGTTTTTCATTGATTTTAATCAATAAAACACCAAAATAATCATGCTTTTATGAAATTTGCCTGCAAGCACAGTTTGCATTGAAATTGTACACAAATTCACGTTTTTGAGCAATTTTTGGTCTGACATGCATCTACAAATTTATGCGTAACTTCGGAGCCGCGCGCCCGGGCGTCGCAAATTTGGTGTCAAAAGATGCGGGAGACTCGAAGGAAAAAAGTCATGAAACGTCGCGGCGATAGCTTTTTGCGATTGCGATACATTGCGCGGAACGTCGAGGGGGGGGGGGGCCTCGGAGGCCCCCCCCGGCCTAGTTAGGGATAAAAGATTTTCTATAAGGACACCTAAAATGCTCTCTTCTTCACATCTGCACACTACATAACGACAAACATTGTTTGAAGGTTGGTTTATGCATAGTGATGTGGTGTTAGATCGTTAATAAACAGCACATCATGTTAGGCTTCCACAGCCTTTCCTGACTGCTGGCCACCGTGGACCGTGAGATAATTTATCCACATTCACAAACTAGACTTGAAGTGAAGCATGACATTGTGCAAATTACAGCTGCATTTATTTTCTTAAATATATCTAAGCTTCATGGGCTGTTAGCAGAGTGGAGACAAACTCTGTGGTCAGCTACAAAACTACCACTAACAACAACAAAATATATATGTATATCAAAATAAAATCCATCATACCAACATAGGGACGAGTACTAACGTTTTGGGCAAGGATTACTGTTTACTCCTCTGTGAACACTTAATGCATTTTTGCTTGTTTTGTTTTATTTTGTATTCCTTTCAATACTCCTCATTTTTCTAAATCCCACTTGAATATGGTGGTGATAGTACAGCAACAGCAGGCTTGGAGCCCTTACCGAGTTCCCGCTCCCCCTGTTTGGTTCCAGACTCCACATTCCTGTCGATGAAGTTCTTGACGAGACCTAGGGCTGACTTCAAGAACTCCAGCCTCATGATGAATCTGAAGGGGGCAAAAATGTTAATAAAATTCACTTCATTTCATTTATTTATTTGTTTACTGTAATACCAGCATTCTTTTCTTCAATGGAAAGTCCAATATTAAAGAAATGGCATTCTTGACATCCCACTGCAAAACAATCCTGGCTCTTATTCTATCATTATCATATCATGAGTCATTCATAAAGACAGTTTATCACTGACTCATTTCACTTTGTCCTTTACTACTTGGGCAACAAGGCAACCACAAAGTTGGTGCCCTCAATTGGATTCTTTTCCACAACCAGTTTTAAATACTCATGTATTGCTTAAGATATGGACATGATTACTTTTACATCGTGAATATGTTTTTAAACACTGCACGAGTTGCCTGAAGGCATACTGTGGATCATAAAACAGCATTATGCATGAGCCAGGGAACACAGCATACAACAGTCCTGATAGATGATTTATGCAGAAACTTTGGACTCCACAGTCCACTCACCTCAGTCGTGACTGTGTCGGGGAGACCTTGGTGAGAACGCGGCAGGTGTGAACGTAGAAGTAGTCGCAGTAAGGCACGTTCTTGTTGTACACCTCGTTTTCCACCACGTAGCACTGCCCCACTTTACTCCAGTTCTTCTGGTACATCTGTTTGGGAAATCACACATCACAATTTTCACAATTTCAATTCAATGTTTATACCTTCTTCTACTTCTTTGTATGGCACAATGTGCCTGATTGATAATTTGCTGACTATAGACAACTTGTCATGACAAGAGTGAGCATCACACAATGTAATCTTACCAAGAGAACAGAGAGGAAGAAGTAGAAGTAGTGGTAGAAGTAGAAGTAGAAGAAGAAGAAGAAGAAGAAGAAGAAGTAGAAGTAGTGGTAGAAGTAGAAGTAGAAGAAGAAGAAGAAGAAGAAGAAGAAGAAGAAGAAGAAGAAGTAGTAGTAGTATTACTGGTAGAAGAAGAAAAAAGAAGACAATGAATAAAATAAGAATTAATAACAGAAGAAGAAATTGAAGAAAAAGGAAAAAAAAGTAGTAAAAGAAAAAAATCAGAGAAAAAGCAGAAAAGAAGAAGAAGAAAACAGAAGAAACTAGGAGGGAAAAAAAGAAGAATAGAGAAAAGGAGAAGCAGTAGCAGTAAAAAAAGAAGATTAAGAAGGAGAAGGAGATCTCTTCATCATTAGAAGATACATCTTTCCATAGTCTTATTTAAACATGTACTCACATGATTTTCCTCCACACCACAAGACTTGTACCCCAGCGAGGTGTTGAGGTGTAGGGTGTAGGTGATCTTCCGGGTGTCTCGGTCCGAGTCGTGTCTCGTCCACTCCCCAATATCAACATCTGATGACCGCGTGGAGAAAGAGAGAGGGGTATGGTTCAGAATTCACAGGATATTACGTATTCAAGTAATGTGCAGTTTAATGTTTCCAGGTAAGCGTCCCTGGTCAGTGACGGGGCATTAAACTGCACATTACTTGAATATGAGACCATTCTGAAGCAAATAATTTTCACACAACAATAGATATACAATGTACTCTTGAATGAATCCCATAAGGATTGGAACAATCATCTCCCAGCATTTCCACTGATTCCCACTGATCAGTTACTAGCCTTCACCTTTAAGTTAAGCACTCATGGGGAACTCACTCTTTTTCACACACTGGACCAAAAGTTTGGAATGATATCCCCGTCACTGTTTGTCAGTCATCCTCAGGGGAGTCATTCAAAATGTCTCTAAAAACATAATTATGTGATTGATATGCCAAAAAAACCCAGAAAAAATCATGTCACATACTTTTCTCTTCCTTTTTTCAGTCTTTTCTTGACCTTCACACCTAAAAGTGCCCTGAGCATGTCTTTGATGGATGGTTGTGCTATAAAAGTGTAGACCATTATGAAAATGAAATTTTTCGGGAATTGCCACAGGAATTCAATGCACATAGCGTAGGTAAGAACTTTCAAGAGCATTTTAATTTCCCACATCATGGCTCTCGTGAAATTTACAAAATGAATTCAAATGCAAGCAAACATTCCTCGTTTTAAGTAGTTCCTTGTCTGTTTTGTCTTTTCGATATTATGTACAATGTATACTAACTTTTTTTTTATAACTGAATAAATAACAATACTAAGATAACATTAATTTCCTCATGCTCTCATGCTTGTTAGAAATCCAACATTTCAAGATCCAGCATTTTTATTTTTTTCAGGCTAGGGAGACCGACTGTTCTTTATCTTTTCTTTGTCAATTTTTTACCTGTCGCCTTCCTGTACTCTAGGAACTGCTTCATGAATGGGTGTTGATTGTTGTACATAGCAGCAAAGAGTTTGTCCACTGGAATGTTGAAGACCTCATTCACCAGCTCCTTGCCTCCAAAGTCCATTGAACTCAGAGGATCTGGAACTGACACATTGATGAAAAAAACAAAAACAGAATGAAGCTAGAAGGAACATGTATCTAACCATTGTATGTGCTTCTGTGTGTTTCCATTACTGTCCCATATTTTTTTTTTTCTTTAGCAAGTCTAATTCACTGAGTGGCCCTAATCTCTACAAGTTGTCTTTTATATGGGCCTCTCTTTTGTGATAAGAATGAGTTTGAACAAGTAGTTTCTTATGGGTTATGTACTTGCCCAATTTTTCTTCCACTTCCAAATGCATGTTAATATATTTTGCATTACAATGATTTGTTGTCACTGTATCTGAAAGGATATGTGGTATGGGAAATGAATTTTGATTTGAATTTGGAATTTGAAATGATTTGTGAAACCACTGCTGAGCGTAATTCCCATTTTTCTTCTAGAAGCCTAGCCAGGCCTCACAGGGTAGGGTTATTGATAACCACTAACAATATTTCCTACTTGTAACAGATATGAACAACATGGCTCTACATGCAACAAGAGTCCTTGATGATTATTACAAATAAAATTAAGGAAAAGAAAAAAAATATGCTGACAATAAATGACAAATGATCGAAAATATGTGAAAATCTATGAGATGAGATACATTTCACTCAATATTTCCCACAGCCAGAAGTGTCAGAACAGACCATTCACTAATTCATGGAAACCTTTTCTGTCAGCACTCTTACTTTTAATACAGAGAAACGAGCAAACAATTAAACAAACAAACAAACATGGTAAAAACCCACAAAAAGACACACAAAAACTACAATAACTAAAGACCCCGGAACAACTACAACAACTACAAAAATCTAACCTAAAAATAAATACATCTAAGTGTTTTCTTTTAACTCAACTCTCAACTCAGAGCAGTGAAGACACTACAATGTTAAACAAGACCTCACCAGTCTCCTTACCTTCTCCCATATCTGAGCTCTCATCTAACGCACCATCTGGCTCCACCTTCTTCTCCTGAGATGGGACCGTCATGGTGAGACCATTCGAGGCATCATCTGTCTGGGAGTCCTCCTGACAAATCAACACACAGTGTAACTGACCAATCAGCTGCAAGGCCATTTTGCATACTCATGGGGCATGAGGTTCAAGTCACTGAATTCTCTCCTCTGATTGGTTGAAAGTTTATGCAAAGTTTAAAAGTGCAATTTCATACCATGTTCCTGCTGACAAATTAAGGCAAAAACATTTTTTCCCCCCAAATAAAGTGGAGCGATGTGAACATAGCAACTACATCACTTCTATACTACGTTGTACATATACATGAAAATCTAACAATTACTAAAGATGTCCACCATTGAAGCTAACATAATACAGCTTGGTTATTTCACAACAAAACTTGAATTCTGACAATAACTTCAAAGATGTGGCAGTGAATAAATTGCAAGATTAATATTGCAAGTTTGAGCCACAGTAGGCCACTGAAGAAATCTCCTTCACCATCAATAATGTGTGTATTCAGGCTTTTCTGCCTCTGTTGATAGAATCATTTTTTTTTTTTTTTTTTTTTTTAATTACAATAGAAAATTCTGAACAACAACTTGATATCAGAAGCAGCTTTGCTTGGAATACGTATTTTGAAAATCTGTACACCGTTGCCTCATGAAACTTTTCCCTACATATATCCTATACTCTTATCAGTTTAAATCACAAAGATCTACTCCCTTTCAACAACCCCCCCCCCCCCCCCCTAATCTGATATGGTGACCAGACAGGTTAGAGGTTCAAACCCCACCTTGGACGCATTGAAGACTTCGTCCAGACTCTGGTCCTCCGAGCCCAGGCTCTGTGAGACGTCCTCTGTGCTGTCCTCGTTCAGCTGGGCCATGGGGTCGAGTCCTTCCGCCTCCATGAACTCCGCTGGAATCTCCTCCCCCTGGATACCGAGATCGCTGCCGTAGTTACTGTGCACCCAGGTCCAATATTCTGAGGATGGCATAGTCTGAGGAAGTGCAAGAAAACACAAACAAACAAAGAAAAGGTGTGATGTGATGCTTCTTGCATGGGAGCATTACAATGGAGTAGCATTAGGAAGAACATTATGAATACTAGAGCTTTCCAACATGAAATGCTGCATGTGGGACTATCATGCTCACAATTACGCAATGTACTTGATGCAATATACAACAATAAAAAGTTTAATGACCACTTTCATTGTCAGCGACCACTTGAAGCTTTTATTGCACAAAGTAATGCCTAAGAAACTTAACAGGAGGGAGCAGGCCTATAGAATGGTTCGATGCTAGGCTGTAGGGAAAAAACACCCCTGAATTTTAGTTCATTACAGAAGCAGTCAATGCACAACATGTCTTCTTTTGCAAGTAGATGCACAAAGCTAAATCACAAAGTTGGATCAGGAGGGCATTTTCAATATCTCATCATAATGCAAAATTGTGGTCCTAAAATGTAATTTCCATTCTACAAAGCAATAGGCATGATTCCCATTATATTTCTCAGTGATAAATGACACAAACTTCATGAAGGACAAAACAGCTGTGTCATCAACACTCCCATGCTTTAAGGATGTCATGTCGTCCAGCATGACGAGACAAATGAGTGACCAGTACAAAAAAGTGGGTCAGGGACATTTTTTTTTTTTTTTTTGCCTCCCACACAAGTATCAATGTCATGAATGGGATGAGTTTTGAGTATAAAATTTCCAAGTAATATTCAGAATAATTTGTTGATTCCAACAAAAGGAAATAGAAATAATGATTAATTGATTCAAACCCAATGACATATTCCTTTATCACAAAAAACAACAACACCAGCAACAACTTATGTCACCTGAAGGGACCGTGATATGAGTGTATTTACACGCACAAATTAAAGGTCCAGTTTACCTTTGGGAGCAGTGATTTCAAAAATGTTCAAGATATCACATTTGATGCATATATGTAGGTCTGCTGTATCATAAAACATCCTACCATATGAAATATTTGCAATGAAACCTAAAATATAAGGAGATATCAGGGTTTTTCTTCATAAACCGTAACTGTATACGGTTTAGTCTGGAAACATCTTTATTATAACTATTGTTCACATTTTGTGTATTAAACAACACCTAACATCGATTATACGGATTCAAATTCTGACAGTGGTCGTTTCTATCCCTAACTCACATTTTAGAACTATTTTAAAGCACTAATGCTGGGTTTTTGTTTCATCTGCAAATGGTAAATTATGCCTTTAAATAAAGAGAAATGTCCACAATTTTCCAACAAAATAACACATTGAAAACCCAGTCCTAGTTTATCAACAAACAGTTTCCCTGTGTGTTCACACTATCTGAAGTCATGAAGTTTTAATCACATGTCTCTAACATCTGGAATCGGATTCCATCAAATATCAATACTGCATCCTGACACAAAACCTTTAAAAAACATACCTGAAGACTTACTCAAATCATTGATATTCCAGCCATTTCTTTTAAAAAAAAATGCCTTGAACCTTATTGTTTGAGTGCTCAAGCAGAGTTTGCAATTGAACAAAGTATCATCAGTCATGTGTCAAATTATGATTACCTGCTCTAGAAGAGCATTCTGCCATATCCTGAAGAGGAGGAGGAAGGATTTCTCTCTTGACATGAAGGATGTGAAGAAATACTGCAAAAAAGAAGGAAAGCAGAAAAATTATGATCATTACATAAAATACCAGGCCAATAAAATATAATGCACACAAGAACATCACATTTGAAACAAAACATCAAAACTGCTGCAGGACAAAAGAATATTCCCATCATGAACACAAACCAATCTTAAAAAGACAAAATTTCCAATTTCAGTCCTGTTGATACTCTGTATCTTGTGGAAAAGCAACTGAAGTTTTGTGGCTGTAGATCATACAGTCAATAGCCGGGTTCACACGTACAAATTAGCGGGATGACGATCGCGATGCTCATCCCGAGTTTTTTGGCGAGCGTCCACACGTACCAAATTAGCGGGATGGCGATCGCGATCGGTATCCCGCTAATTTGGCGAGCGTCCACACGTACCGAATTATCCCGCTAATTGCCGATAGAGACAACAACAAAGCCTGCAAACTGGGTCACACAGCGCCCTTCTCTATCACTGCTTGCGCGCACTTACCTTTGTCCATTGTCTTTTACGCGTCAGTGGTGTGGTTTGCGCGCTGTTGTTATTGTTCTCCAAAGAGGTGAAGGACCTCTTCGCAGAGGCCTCGCTGTTGTGATGTGCGCATTGCATGATGGGATGTAAAAACTCGAGATTGTAATCCCGACCGTTCACACGTACCAGCGTGGGGCCAATTATCCCGCTAATTGACGAACCAGCGCAAGATTTCTTGGGATTAGCATCGCGATGCTTATCCCGCTAATTTTCGGGTTTTTTCTGTCCACACGTGCAAAAAACTCGGGATGACGATCGCCATGCAAATCTCGAGACTTGTATCCCGCTAATTGGTGTACGTGTGAACCCGGCTAATATGAAGTTGAAAACAACATAGGCCGGTGGGAACAAATTCACTTTTGTTCTTTTGAAAAGTGCAGTACACGATAACAATCCAAGCATGTTTCACTTTCTTTCTTTCTACTTTTAGAAAATATAGAAACCTCTCAGAATATTGATGTTCAAATGAAATTCAGCATAACAACCCAAATATCCTTGGGCTTACACATACTTCTTCTACTTTCAATGGCACAATGTGCCTGTTTGATATACAGTATTGTTTGCTGACTATTGCTAGTCACCTGGAAAAAAACATGAGCGGTCAGCATCATTCTCTCAAGTTTTGGGTGTAGGTAGGTACAACTGAAGGTGGACAACTTCACCCGGGTTGTAGCATCATGCTCTTTGCTAATAAATAAATGAAGTGGGATCTTTTCAAGTTCTTGGTTGGAGAGGCCCAAGGGTCATAGTGATTTTGATTGCTTTTTTCCAACCCGGCTCCTTCGGGAAGCTCAACAGGGAAAGTCTCTTGAGTTGCAACTCCCTCATACAAGGGACATCCTTTTAATGTCCCACATGAGGGACAGATTTACACACATGCGATATATAGCTGGGGTTGGATTCTGTACCTTTTCGCTGTCTGTACTGATCTGTATGGCATTTGGAATGAAGCGAATGGTTCTCTCTTTCGTGATGGCTGTCACGTCCTTGAAACGGATTGTTAGCTGTCAAAGAGAGAAAGACAGAGAAGTCAAGTAATAAAATGAATTATTGTTTATTAATGTTGGAGATATGTCATAAAACATCAAAATAATTTTTTTTTTTATTATGACTCTCTTTTATTTGACTCTTATCAAACAAATTGTATACCTTAAAGGGGATGGCTAGTAACCGATCAGTGGGAATCAGTGGGAATGCTGAGGGATGATTGTTCCAATCCTTGTGGGATTCATTTAAGAGTACATTATATGTCTACTGTTGTGTGAAAATTATTTGCTTCAGAACAGTCTCATATTCAAGTAATGTGCAGATTAATGCCCCGTCACTGACCAGGGACGCTTACCTGGAAACATTAAACTGCACATTACTTGAATATGAGACCATTCTGAAGCAAATAATTTTCACACAAGAATAGATATATAATGTACTCTTAAATGAATCCCACAAGGATTGGAACAATCATCCCTCAGCATTCCCACTGATTCCCACTGATCAGTTACTAGCCATCCCCTTTAAGTTTAACACTTACATGTAGGTATATTGATATTCATGTATGAACTGAATTACAATGAGAACTTATCAATCATATCATAAATGCAGCATCGATATGTAAGATTAGCACTGCACAGAGGCAATCTTGTGCAACAGTTAGGGAACAAGCCAGTAGGGCAAACTAAATCTTATATGCAGCATGCATTTCAAAGCTTAGTAGGAAATTAAAGAAATCCAGAACATCTTGATAACTAGACACTGAAATGGCCACTAGACAAACTGTCTTTTTACAGATATCACTTTGAAAATACATGTATGTCAGTTTGTGAACTTTGTAAGAAGTGAAATGTATTTGGAGAGACAATAAAAGTGAGACATGTGAGAAAGAAAGTAAAATGATTCTAAATTATAAACAGACACAGAAAAAAACTCAGAGAAAACTTAACAATAGAGATAACAGCATTAACATTTAGTCTAATGCCATGAAGGGAGAACACTTTGTACATTTGAGATAAAGAGCAAGGAGAGAAATAAACACGAGCAAGCCAACAAATGAAATGTCAATGATGCGGTTACCATGGTTTCCCATTTGAAGATGTTGGCATAGAAACACAGCCATCCCTCAGTGATAAACATCCTGCCATGGACGAGGATATCCTTCTGGAGTGCGCAGGAGTAATCTGGACAGGGATGAGGAAAATAAATGAGACAAATTAGAGATCGTTTCTACATCCCATCATGCCAAACATTCATGGAAGGCACATTTCCAACATTCCACACATTTAAAGGTGCATAGTCCCGGTAGTGTAAAGGGCGCTGTTGATGATACTGCCGATCACCGTTAGCATTGATACGAAGATTACCGAAGTTGAGCTGTCATCAAGAGTAAAGTGTGTAGGTGTTGCTAAGTAACGTTGCCTTCGTTGTCTTCTCTGCGCATCGCACAGTCTGTACTAATACCAGGGTGCGTGCATATGTGCTTCTTATTATGACATCACAATAGAAGTTTGCTAAAGCTGTCATCCCCCTCAGCCGAATCATGAGTCGAACTGTGATCGGACCACTGACTACAGTGAATCGGACTTCGTTGGACTCGGGGAAGTGGGCCACAGCGTAAGCGCCAAAGAGGAGTCCATAGCATAGGTCTCTATAGGAAACTTGCGCCGTGCGCCCGCGTACGCATTTGACTAAAACACCGAGACCATGCACCTTTAAATGAAAAGACAATAGTTTTATGACTTCAAAAACCTCAAACCAACAACACCCCATGGCACTGGATCATTTGGTTTTTGATACTAAATTTCTACAGATAATGACAACAATTGGGTAGTATACCAATGGATAATACTAGTGTAATTCAATTAATAAACCGGTGAGTCATTGTTATAGTGGTGGCACCTATATAACAAATTCCCTTGACCAAGACTATCCTGCAATTTTGCCAGGTGGACTTTGCTACGTGGCATTTGACAGACTCGGACCCAGAGACAAGATGGACTTTGGAGTACAGATTCTTATAATTCATTTCAGCCACTCTGACCCTTCAGACAGTGCAAAAATGAACAGATTGAGTTTTGGGTTGGTCAACTGGAATTTGGACTTTCCTGTAATTAAGAGTTCTAAATGGCATGCTGTCGCAGGAGTGACAAGACCTTCTATCTAAAATTTTGGTGAAAATTACTTTTTTTAATATTAAATGTCAAACAATCAGTAACTGTTGACTGACGTCCTGTCCCAATCCAAACTGTCTAAACCTTCAAAAAGACGCCACCACGGGATGTAAAAGAAAAGGCGATATCACTTTTTATTGTGCTTTGCTTGGCTGCAATGTTTTTTCACTCTCCTGAACATTTGACTTCTTTGAGATGCAAGGTTAAATCCCAACAGCGCTGTTAATTTAGTTCTATCAGCACATCTCAGAAAATGTCGTGACAAATTTCAGCACATATCTGCATTGGTATATACTGCGAGATCCACTTAGTTTAATAGACTATAATCCTTTCTAGCAATGGCAATAAGAAATACTGTATACAAGCTCCTATTTTCCCATACAGGTATTTTCACAAGATGTTGTTTCTGCGAGTTGACACACGCGGTTGTATAAAGTGCACTATTAGTACATAGTACATGGTGACACTTTTGCGTGGGTAAATTTGTGGTCCAACACTGATTCGCAAAAATTAAACCCTTGCGAAAATAACAGCTTATACAGTACTGTGAAGTCCTTGAAGTCTTCACTATTGTCTGCTGTGTGTGTGTGTGTCAGTCAAGAACTACTGATTTCAGCTGGCTAGCAGACGAGTCTAGGCACAGGAAGAGAAATTATGCCGAACAAAAAAGGCACCAACACGAGGAAAACATATTAAAACGGAAACAATGGAAACGAAATTAACAGAATATCTTTAGATTAATAAAGAGATAAAAAGATGGACAGAAAGAAAGAAAGAGACAGACAGACAGACAGACAGACAGAGACACAGAGAGAAAGATAGAAGAAAGATAGAAGAGTTAAATATTGTCATAATGACTCTCATCAAGTGCAGAAAGTATCTATTTGCTGCCTGAAGATAAGGGAGATTATCTTTGCTTAATGGGCTGTTACGGCAGATTACTGTGAGCCCATTTCCTCCGAGAAACATGTACCTCGCCCATTCTGATACGAGTGCCACAACATCCCTGTACAAATACCACTTGAACAGAGCCTTTTCACACACTACAATTTAAAGGAGAACTCTGGATGATTATCAGACTTTTGCATTTATAAACTTTAACATATAAATTGGTTACACTGGGTACAGGGTTTTAGAATTTATAGTGATTGTGATGAGGAATAAAAATTAATGTTTTCAAAATTCTTAACAAATCACAATGAATGAGGATGACAACAAAGCAGACTTCTCAATATTGGTTTATCTGCTCAACGAACACAATAATTTCACAAATCTATTATTATATGGCACTATCGCTAGACATACTACATGATGTGCAATTATGAAAATTGTCTAGAATTCCTGTTTAAGGCAAAACAAAAAGAAAGACAGAAAAAAAATTGATGCTGTCATTGATTTCATGTCTGCTGATGTATTCATAATCACAGCTTAGACACTGAAATTAAGAAGTATGAGAAACGTAAGAAGTATTTAATTTTAGCCTGTGGAGAGGAAATGATCTAATACCTATCATTTAAGATATCTCACGCCAGATGTACGATTTGCTCGTCTTCCTATCTATAACATAAAAAAAGACCAACATAGACCTGGAATTGCGCAAAGTATCTCGACACAGCTAAACCCCATTAGTAATCCATCCTTGGATTTTGTTTCTTTTTCATTCTATGTGCAGTCATCAGTCTCAGTGAGTCCCATGCAATTTATCCTCATGCCTATCAGGATATGATTAATTTCAACATTTTATTGAAAAGTCCTCAAAATTCATTACGAATTGAGAATATGGTGTGCAACAGTCACTTTTAGCATGAAAATTGTGGTTATAATATTTCTCTGAAACTGACCCAATTTTCTTTAGTCTCTATTATCACCTCCGTCACGGAAGGAGGTTTATGTTTTTGTTGGTGTTTGTTTGTTTGTTTGTATGCATGCAAATTAACTCAAAAAAGTAGTTAACGGATTTGGAAGAAAATTGTGGTTTTAATATTTCTCTGAAACCTGACTTAATTTTCTTTTGTCTCCATTACCTCCACAAAGGATGGAAGTTATGTTTTTTTTTTTTTTTTTTTTTTTTTTGCCGTTTATTTGTCTGTTTGCAAAATAACTCAAAAAGTTGAGAATGGATTTGGATGGAACTTACAATAAAAGTCAATTATGACACAAGGAACAGATGATTAAATTTTTGTAGTAATCCGGGAATTTTTACGAATTTTTGAAGGATTTTCTATATTTTGGCACATAGGGTCATTGAACTGGGGGGGGGGGGGGGGGTTCAAGCTGCACGCAATTACATGCATTTGAGGTTTGCATTATATGCACACTATTAAAAGCGCATGATCTGCTCGAGAGGAGGAGCCATGTAGCTGGAAGCTGATGATGTAGACAAAAGACTTTTATAATCAGAATTGGGTGATTTTCAGCATGCGTGTATGGGTGGAAATGAGCTGCTTGGCAGAGGTCTGCCCTCTCTGAGTGCTCTTCTAGTTGTTATGTTGTTGTTTTTTTGGATAAAGAATTCTAGCTGTCTCCACCAACCGAATGATTGCCATACTATATTTACTTTTACACCTTTCTGGATTTCACAGAATTCTGATATTTCATTCCAGTTCAATTGTAAGCTTCAAATTTCTCACACAGTTTTTCATGGAAACATGGGTGGGAAGCCATTAGCTCATCTGGGACTCAGATTTAATATGTTGTAAATACAATCGTAGGGGAGAAAACCAATGTGACATTTCTGCGAAAATCAAATCCCTGTGGTGAAGTTCTGAGGATTAAAGGGGATGGCTAGTAACCGATCAATGGGAATCAGTGGGAATGCTGAGGGATGATTGTTCCAATCCATGTGGGATTCATTTAAGAGTACATTATATAGAGACTACTCTTGTGTGAAAATTCTTTGCTTCAGAACGGTCTCATATTCAAGTAATGTGCAGATTAATGCCCCATCACTGACCAGGCACGCTAACCTGTTAAACTGCACATTACTTGAATATGAGACCACTCTGAAGCAAATAATTTTCACACAACAATAGATATATAATGTACTCTTAAATGAATTCCACAAGGATTGGTACAATCATCCTCCAGCATTCCCACTGATTCCCACTGATCAGTTGCTACAATGTAGCCATCCCCTTTAAAGGTAGGGAATCCCATTTGCATGCCTTAAAGGGAAGATAAACCCCAGGAACAATGTGGATTGAGTGAAAGCAGCAACATTAGTAGAACACATCAGTGAAAGTTTGAAGAAAATCGGACAATCGATGCAAAAGTTATGAATTTTTAAAGTTTTGGTGTTGGAACCGCTGGATGAGGAGACTACTAGAGGTTATGACGTATGAGTGGACTACAATATCAAGAAAATATAAAGAAAATACTACAAAAATCCATTTTTCATGAAAATTACAAATTCCATCAACTTGATATTGACATATGTTAAGGGTAGCAATTATTCCCCCTGCTTTCTGAAAGCGGTTGGTCCACTGCTCTTTCATAATTCTAGAAAAGTGAATTTTTGTTGAATATCCTTTATATTTTCTTTGTATTGTTGTCCACTCATACGTCATATCCTCTAGTAGTCTCCTCATCCAGCGGTTCCAACACCAAAACTTTAAAAATTCATAACTTTTGCATCGATTTTCCGATTTTTTTCAAACTTTCACTGATGTGTTCTACTAATGTTGCTGCTTTCACTCAATCCACATTGCTCTTTGGGTTTACCTTCCCTTTAAATGAAGAGTTGTGTAAAAACAGTGGTATGTTGAAGAGAGTATCATTTTAGAAACTCCCATAAAGTATTGAAAGTGGAAGGTAACATTTAGTACATTTTTATTGACCGTTAGATTTTGAATTGAATTTTTTTCGGGGCTCACCGTAAATTCCAGTACATTACTAGGCTACCTTTGCAGACCCATGCACTGCATACGGTGTGTCCATCATGTATATTTTGTGAATAAAGTTCATCAAAACTTACAAACATTTCTATATCATTCATGCCACACACTCTATATGTTAATTACATCAGCTCTTATACTTTTAGATTTGTGTTTATAGATAAAAAAATACAGAAGACTGCAACAAAAAGGCTTAAGTGTGGCTGACACACAGAACTACTGAGTAGTTGAGTTTTGTGCATTATTTAAATTGTAGATAACTGATGACTTCCAAATTTCTAAGCAGTGGCCTAAACAATTCCCCTGAGGTTCATATTTAATGTTTTGCTGCATTTTGGGAGTTCTGTAAAAGGTATCCCCTACCTTTAAAGACCCAGTAGCATCATAGGGACTCCTGCAATGGGAAGGCTGGCATGGCTAAACTATACTGAGAATCCTCAACGAATTGTGCGTCGCTTTATCACTGTTCTCAACACACACAGCCACAGAACCTACACTGGAGTGGACAGTTACAGATGAGCTTCAGACAGTTACAGATGAGCTTCAGACAGTTACAGATGAGCTTTAGACAGTTACAGATGAGCTTTACCCAGATACAGATGAGCTTTAGACAGTTACAGATGAGCTTTACCCAGTTACAGATGAGCTTGAGACAGTTACAGATGAGCTTTACCCAGTTACAGATGAGCTTTAGACAGTTACAGATGAACTTTAGACAGTTACAGATGAGCTTTACCCAGTTACAGATGAGCTTTAGACAGTTACAGATGAGCTTTACCCAGTTACAGATGAGGAGCTTTAGACAGTTACAGATGAGCTTTACCCAGTTACAGATGAGCTTTAGACAGTTACAGATGAGCTTTAGACAGTTACCGATGAGCTTTAGACAGTTACAGATGAGCTTTACCCAGTTACAGATGAGCTTTACCCAGTTACAGATGAGCTTTAGACAGTTACAGATGAGCTTTAGACAGTTACAGATGAGCTTTACCCAGTTACAGATGAGCTTTAGACAGTTACAGATGAGCTTTACTCAGTTACAGATGAGGAGCTTTAGACAGTTACAGATGAGCTTTACCCAGTTATAGATGAGCTTTAGACAGTTACAGATGAGCTTTACCCAGTTACAGATGAGCTTTAGACAGTTACAGATGAGCTTTAATAGACAGTTACAGATGAACTTTACCCAGGACACACATTGCTTTATATTCATTCACTGACAAGCAAGCAGGCTGCAGTTAGGAGGGTCTTTTAAAGGCATAATTTCCACTTTGCAGATGAAACAAAAACCCATCATTAGTGCTTTGAAATAGTTCTAAAATGTGAGTTAGGGATAGAAACAGCCACTGTTAAAAATTTGAACTGGTAAAATCGATGTTAAGTATTATTAAATATACAAAATGTGAATAATAGTTATAAGATGTTCCCAAAATAGAAACGTCTACAGTTACGGCTTATTGAGAAAAACTTCTATATATCTCCTTATATTTTAGGCTTTATCGCGAAACATACATATGATAGGATGTTTCGTGGTACAACAGACCTACACATATGCATTAAATGTCATATCTTGACAATTTTTAAAATCACTGTTCCCAAAGGTAAACAGGACCTTTAATAGGAACTGATCCACTATAACATATCTTTCAACATAACAGTTTACTGCTGAGAGAATGCTTCATTGTATTTGGAAAATGCAATACAAGCATCACAAAAAAAAAAAAAATAAAATAAAAAATCAATCAAGTTTGAACACAACTTAGGGCCGATGAGAAGAAATTGCAAAGATTATTCAAGTGGTATTAAATGTTTCTCAAGCACTTTTAAAATTTCAAACTGATCAGGCATTCATTTTCTTTGTACATGCATTTACAATGTATGTTGAAAACGTGTACTGCTCTTTGACAGTTTCCTTTATCAAAATAGCTGTGTAGTTACTTCGCTCAAAAGCCATCATTCATATGTGTACATTGTATCCCTGCTGAACTTGTTTCAGTGATGTTGAGAAGATATGACAGCTAATTTTGTTTCATATTACAGTCCTTGACATTCTACCGCCCTTCACATTCTATCGGCCCTTCAATATTAAGCCTCTATTGACCTTCAGGAGATGACTGTGCTGAACATACACAATATTGGTGATAATGTTTCATGGTTTCGTTGCTATCATGGTCTCACAAGTTGCTCCATTATCACCCTGGGAGAAAAACTGATTCCTCTATCGCCTTGGCACACTCGCTACTTGAACTTTGGTACGACTGGTATGAGGAATAAGATAACAATGGCGAGAGAAGTTGAGAACTCTCCATAAGACACGTCTTTAAATAGGTCAATGCATCCCTCTTTTTAAGAGACAATATGCACTATGTCATGAGAGAAGGGGCGGTCTCTATTTTCATTTATTTTTTTTATTTTATTTTTAATTTCATTTTGTAAAAACAAATTGCCATATATTTTGTGAAAATGCCCATATCCTGTTATTTAAAGGGAAGGTAAACCCAAAGAGCAATGTGGATTGAGTGAAAGCAGCAACATTAGCAGAACACATAAATGAAAGTTTGAGGAAAATCGGACAATCGATGCAAAAGTTATGAATTTTTAAAGTTTTGGTGTTGGAACCGCTGGATGAGGAGACTACTAGAGGATATGACGTATGAGTGGACAACAATACAAAGAAAATATAAAGGAAATTCAACAAAAATTCACTTTTCTAGAATTATGAAAGAGCAGTGGACCAACCGCTTTCAGAAAGCAGGGGGAATAATTGCTACCCTTAACATATGTCAATATCAAATTGATGGAATTTGTACTTTTCATGAAAAATTGATTTTTGTAGTATTTTCTTTATATTTTCTTGGTATTGTTGTCCACTCATACGTCATAACCTCTAGTAGTCTCCTCATCCAGCGGTTCCAACACCAAAACTTTAAAAAATCATAACATTTGCATCGATTGTCCGATTTTCTTCAAACTTTCACTGATGTGTTCTACTAATGTTGCTGCTTTCACTCAATCCACATTGTTCTTGGGGTTTATCTTCCCTTTAAAGGCAAGGTGCATATTTTGTCACTGGAGATAGAAAATATTGTGTAACAGATGAAACTAAAGGTAATCTACCACATTATTTCAACACTATTCACATCACACCAGCTCTTGATTACAAGTTGATAACTTATACAAGGTGATTACAAGTCTGGGTACTGTACAATACTGTCTTGGAAATATCAATCTCCCCTGTAAGACAGGGGAGCTGGGTGAAGAATACTCACAAAATTTTAGTCCTAATTCTTCTTCACAATGAAAGGAGAAATTTATGCAGTAGTGAAGTAAAAAGCCTATCTACTATAATTAAAAATAGCATACTTTTATCAATTCCATGTGAAATTGAGTAGTAGGAATAATACAGCCTAACACCACACTGTCTCATACCACTACGTGGCATACACATTGCAGACCTCCGAACCTTTCTCACTAAAAAATAGGGATGATGTGGCTCAAAAGTAGGAATGAAAGAGCAGTTAACATATACATGTATGAGTGTGAAGTAAATTTACCACGAAAACTAGGAAACTCCCTCTGAAACAAGACCTGGGAAAGGTCAAAATTCAGATTTCTTTCCTCCAAAGTCAGAATGGTTGGGAGGTCTGCCATACATTGTATGAATACTCTGTGTGTGTGAGAAAGCACTATAAAGTGACATAAATCATTTTCAGTATACTGGATGGTGTCACTTGTGCTGGTAGAATTTAATTATGTGTAAAGTGCTTTCCCTTGGCAGGTGTGTTCAAATGAGCATTTCCACGCTTAAATCTGTTTATTACTATGCCATGCTCTCTTTTATTTCATGCTGAATGAAAAAACAAAACAAAATGGATAAATTTGACAATTCTATCCTATTGTCACTAATTCCTGTGTTCACACAGGACAGAGAAGGTGAAACGCCAAATTCACATTTCCTATTTCCCTAATCCTACAATCGAATTCATCTTTTCATCAAGGCTTTAATACCAGGCACAATGGTGTGAAAAATAAATGTGGATGATTTGAACTGAATCCCTACTACTGTCCATTTAAAGCAAAGGCTCACGGACAAGAGATTGTTTCACCGCTTACCCATAAGAAGACGCTCATTGCTAGGGATGGTCTTGAAAAGTTTGCGGAACTCCTCACACTTTGACTTGTATGTGGAGGCTAGCACCTGTAAAGGTATGACACAGAGGAAGAAGAAAAATATATAATTACAATGACTGTTAAAGGGATAGTACAGTATTGGTGGAGGTGAGAATTGGGCTTCTAACTTTTTGCGAGATACCAAGAAAACACTTGATAGTACAGAGCATTCCATTTTAAGAATAATTCTAAGTTTATTTGATGAAAATCGGTTTGGAAAGACTGAAACATCCAAAAACAAAGTAAAACAAAGCAATCGTAATAAAGTGTGGGTCCCACACTTAATAAGAATCGCTCTTTTATTGATATCTCAACCATTTCAAAACCAATTTTCATCAAATAAATGTTAAATTCCTCACAAAATTACAATGTACATTGTACATGCTCTTTCATATACATCTTATCATTTAAGAGGTTTCTCATTATCTCACAAAAAATGAAAGAAAAATGATATTAGGTCTCAACCAAAAATGTACGATCCCTTTAAATGAAAATGGAGAACAACAGGAGTGAAAACAGATGGGAGAGGATTACTTTTTAATAAAATGTGTGTATCAAGTGTTTCACCTTCCTACAGTGGTCACCTGTCAATAGTGGTCAATGACTTTAGGTAACTCTGTTTTGTGGGATGAAGAACTCGTCTGTACATGTACGTGTATGAAACAGGCAACTGTTAACTGAAGGCAAATTGTCACACGATCACCCTTGGGTGCTTGTAACCAAGCTTGGCTGGAGGACAAATTGAACATTGTTGGCTAAGATTGGCCACATACGGTGTGTAGCTTGATATCTTTTAATTTCAGGTCTTCCGCCTAAAATTTGTGAGTATTCCTGCAAGCTTGAGGTACACCATCTTCATGATTTGAAAAATGTACTGGGTCTAAAGATCATAGCTTGATATGCTTAATACAGAATATCATATCATGCTCTGTGGCACAGATACAGCACTGGAGGTATCAAATACAAACAATTAAATCCTAAAGTTCTTCAGCAAAATACAGCGACTTTCCTGTTTGCTTGATAATTTGCCTGGTAAAATGGTAATAAATTACTCCATGTTTCAGCTTTGAGTTTACCAGATATAGGCCTTTGTTTGTTTCCACCAAAGCATTCTTAAATGACATACAACTGTATTAAAACTGTACCTATTAAAGGTACATATACTTGATGACAAATGATGATTGGTATTTAAAGATTAAATATAATAGTTATGAATCGGTTAATAAAAACATGTATATCACTATTAATACAGTTCTGCAGCCATACAACAAAATGTACATGCACCATTCGACAAGTCCAAACTAGTATTTATTGGCCAATTAACCCATTATATCCTGGGAAAAGTTAACTGCAGAAATCAGCATTTTGTCAATAAATAGGCACTACTGAATCTTAAAGAATATCTTGTATTGGAGAGGAATAAACAGAACTGGTTTAAAAATTAATCATATTTGGAAAAACAAAACCCAGCAAGAATGTAACAAAAACTTGCAAAGTTGAAAGATAAAAATAAACTTCATGTGCAGGGCTCGACATTAACTTTCTCTGGTGGCCTGTTCCCTATCATAAAAAGATAGAGCACTAAATCATCATAATGTGGTGTTTAGGACCTGATAAGTTATGATCATTACATTGTGACATCTCATCTTCTCCAGCCCCTACCGACCAGTGATCTGTCACTTGGTCTACTCCCACTTCGTCTAATAGCCATTTGGTCTCAACCCACATGGTCTAATCCTGTTTTGTCTACAACCAGTTTGTCTAATGACCATTATAGTCTCATTGAAACTTTATAGTCTCATTACCATTTGGTCTACTTCTAGATGGGCTTTGCCCATTTCATCTAATACCCACAGCTTATTAGACAAAATGGGGAAAAAATTAAGGAGACAAAATTGCAATTAAAGCATCTGGTCAGTAGACGAAATGATAACAAGCCAAATTGGGTGTTAGACCAAGTGAGGATTAGACTAAATGGGCATTAGATGAAATTGATAGTAGACCAAATGAGTTTAGCCATAGTGGTGTTAGATGAATTGGGAAGTAGACCATCATAAGGCCCGTTCACAAACAACGAAAATCGAAATTTCAATCGCGATCCAAATTTCGAATTTTTTTTCGACCGTTCATACACAGGGAAAAAACGCACTTCGCAGCAAGGAAAGTTAACGATCAGTGGCCAAACTGCGCATGCGCGAATCTTGCATGACAGAAGACTGACCCCGCAGTCCCAATAGAGTTTCGCACGCGCTACGAACGATTGGACTAAAAATACCGATTTCTGAATCTCGATCACGCTCACACACACGACGCTTGGCAAAATAATCGCGATTATTCTGAAAAATCGCACTAATAGTGCGAGTTGGATCGCGATAAGGATCGCGGTAATTAGTGAGATTTTTCTGTCCACACTGGAAAAAATTTCGAAATTTTGATCGCGATAAGAAAATCGATTTTTAAATCGCACTTTTTCCCTTGTGTGTGAACGGGCCTATCGACCAAGGGGCAATAAACCTACTGACCAACAAAGATGTCCATCTCTCTATTCTTTACCTGCCTACGGTGACTTTCCAGATCTTCAGACATTTTGGCAAGTGCTTTGACCATGGCCGTATAATGCATCACAAGTGAATTACGCTTCGCTATAATGTCATCCTCGTGAACAATCACGGAGATCTCTTGGCAAACTTCCAAGTTGTGACCGAGGAAGCCTTAGGATTCCAGATCCTTTACGTCCGCAATGAACTTCAATAGTTTATATCAAGGACTACTGAGAAGCGCTGTCAGGAGAATGTACAATGTAGATTTCTTTGCCCTTTGATGTCAAAGTCGTGGTTCTTGTGATTCTGTCAGCTGATGTCCGTGACCATCACTCACCTGCCAGTGCCAATGTTCATCAATTATAGATTCAATGCATCCAAACTGCCAAAACTTTCATGGAAAGTTTGGTTGAATAAAATGTGCCATGCAACACAGGGCTGATTTAACCATGATATCACCAAACCCAAGGAAGAGATTGCCAGAAAATGTCACTTTGCCTTCCGGTGGCTGTTCTGTCCACAAACTTTCCACATCATCAACAGCTGGACCCTGCAGCTCCTGAGTGGGCGTTTGACTTACATTAATGTTCCATGATGATGGGGAAGCAGCGAAAAGTAGATCAAGTTTTTGTGGAGGTCTGAGAATATATAATGCCTCCCTTACTCTGTTTTTTCCCCCTCTCTCTCTCCTCAGCTGATGTGTCTAGTAAATGCAGGGGGGGGGGGTGTGAAAGCTTGGAAGCTGACTTAAAAATGCTCCCAGGGGCAAATCGATATTGTACATGTATGGTTCTCGGTCAGCTACGAAGCTTGCAGGGTGGACAAAACAAATAACTACATAGCAATGGCAACGACAACAAGGAAATTAATTGGGAAAGGATGCGCTGTGACCTTGTACGATGAATTTAAAAATAGGCCCTATTAGGGGTTCCTTGTGTGTCTGTGTGTATGAAAACAGCATTTGCATAACAAAGCAAGGTATTGGTAATAGAATGGACAGCTTGGAATGTATCAGGGCCCCTCGATCCAAAACCAATTGATTTTACAGCTTTTCCCTGAAAATTGTGTCGCTGTTTGTTTGTAGAAGAGTCCATAAATTATACAACATTTGATGGCTGGGACATGGTGTATGGCTGCACTCAATGAAATTACAAGCACAGTCAATTCAGTTTGATGCAATGAATAGATAATGAGCTAGACATTATCATGAGATTCAATTGTGGAAACAAATATTTCTGATTTTACAGTATCAACATATATGACAAGAAACAATGAATAGAGAAATGGAAATGCGCATCCTCCTTTGCATGAAGAACAGTTGGAGAAAAATAAATCTATCATTATCAAATTTGCAGTTATCCTGTGAGTTTGAAGCTATCTGCTTCCACACAAGCACAAGGTTTTCTTTAGGGGCTTCTTTTGTTGAAATAGAATTTTGTCCTCTCTGCATAATATGTGTATTAAACACTGTTATCAAACACTGGTGACACCATCCAACTCAATTTTTTTTTTTTATGGTAGCGAGAACGAGAACAAGAACTATACATCAATCTCAATATATGGGTCCAAACAAATACCAAACATTGGAGTATCCAACAGACTGCATTAAAGAGATCTTTCACCACAGTTTGTCACAGCCTTTCGCTTGACCGTCGAGCCTTCAAGTCCGCTAAGGAATTCCTTCTGACAAAGAGATCCAGGAGAATTATCACGAGGCTTTCGTACTCCAAGAGCAAAGCTGGCTGAGGTCGATCCAAATTTCCACTTTCCACTTCAACTGGAAAGAAGTGAGAGCTGCAGAGACTAGAGAGTCACTCTGTTGACTGACGTACTGCCTTGTGCCACAGCACTCAGGATCGCTTCCTGCGAGGAAGGTTATCGGAACCTAACATCCTGGGAATAGACTAACCACTCTCGCTGCATACCAACAAGTTCAGAGGCAAGGATGTCGATACACGACCGTCGACAACAACAACAAAACACATACACACACACACACACACACACAAACACACATACACAACATAGTGCAGCACAAACACACACCCACACCCGCATACACTCAACATGCACACACACACACACACACACACACACACATACATTTCTCTCCTCATTATCTCATTAGCACTCTATCAGCAGGACCGAATTAAACTAATGCTGGTGCGCCATTGGATGGATGAGTGACGAGGCTATCGCACTGGCACGCGGTGCCATGGCAACCATCACTAACACTGAAAACCACTGTCCCGTCCAGGGGAGAAAATTGGGTCATGTGATCTTCTCGGATACTGCCCTCAACTACAACATACATTCCCTTTGAATGATTTAGATACAAGAATGACCAATCATGATGGGGTCAATCTAATGTTTAATTTAAATGGCTAGCTGGACATTTTGGCATCATTATTCTAAACTTCCTTTGTTTCACAATTTTCTATGTGCTGTGAGCATCTAGGGATGGGAGGTTTAACTACATGCACAATAAGTGTAGATTTCACGACTTAATTGTGGTTTACAATAATGGTATTGCATGCATTCCACTGATTTGCCCACACTTCAATGTATTGACTAACAAAATCGAATTTACCACAAGTTTACAACAGTGTGTTCTGATCAAAGTTGTAAAGGTTTGATAATGTAAGGCAGCTGGCAATTTTGTAAAGTCATCTTGGGATTAACTTGACATATAAAATTAGCTCCCCCCCCCCCCCTGAAAAAAAAAAATAATAATACAGAGGGATAGTGACACAAAACAAATAACAGTACAAATTCAAGAATTCTGATATCTATGCTATATAGCAAAAATGTTATTTACAGTTTGTTTATTTTCCACCTGCTTAAATCTTAAAACATTCCTTTTTTTTTTCTTTTTAAGTTTGGGTGTGATGACAAAGCTATTTTCTTCCCCTTTTTTATCAGGAGAATGCAGAGACCAAAAATAGCATATGACAGCTTTATATGCCCTGCATGTCCTTGAGATATGCAGGCTAATGGAGGCTATCTGCAAGTGTAAATATTCCTCGCTTAATTGAGTAAACCCAGTCTAAAGATCAATGACCGCCATGAGGGAGAGAGCGGAGGGTCAAGCCATGCAAACTTGAACACACGGCTAGCCCATGTTAGAGAAATATTAAACACTGATTTAACCCTACTACTACCAACAGCTATTTCTCAACAATGTGTACAAGTTGACCATATGTATAAAGTCAGTATCATAAACTCATCTAAACGTTCAGTGTAGCTGTACAAGTGTTGTTACGACCAAAATCACTCTGAGAATGATCGCACAAAAGAAACAATCAACTAATGTTCAGGCGGTTTATTAACAGTGATATTGTGGGTACAGACTCGTAATCGGTTTTCACATCAGTACAATAACGATCAATACAAACAATTACAAATCGGTAATAAAATCACTTACGTGCATTACAGTCCAAAATTTGAAAGCAAGTAACCCTTTGACAGTGTCCAGATACGAGGTTCGATGCACAGATGAATGATCCGCGATGCACCGATGAATGATACCTCAGACGTAAATCCAGAGGCGCAGGTTGTGATAATCCTCGTTATTAATCCGGGGTAAAAATCCAGGATATACGTCCACAGCGAAACGTGCAGAATCCAAATGTTATGACGACCACGTCCAGTTGATGCGTTGAATGATGATTCACTTTATAATGTCCAGCAAGGAATCCAGCCCGTCACAGCTTTGCCGTAATAATGTCCGTTGACACTAAAATATGGAGTCTATCTCCAACGTAGGCAAATTAATTCTCTGCAGGCAAAATGTCTTCCAGGCCTTATCTCCACAAACACAGGTTGTATAGCAGGTCAGCAGGTAACACAGGACTGACTATAACAAGTCGCTTCAGAGCCAGAAGTGACGTAACTCTCAGAGCAGAGGTGTTGGGTACTCTGCCTACTGCAGAATTTCTCCTGCTTATATACTATCCATTCACCCCTTTCTAGTACATTCTGTAATTTTCTCCAACCTGGGGCTACATACCTGAACATACTAGCAAGTCCAAATTCCAGGAATCCTGGATGACTCACTTCCTAATATGTGCATAACATCATTGCCAAAATTAACTACCAATCACATTGGGCTACAAGGGCAGTGCCTCACTCAGCCAGCACTTCCTAGAATTTTCTGGAATGGGTGAAATCATTCTAGATTGAGTGAGCTATAATGTATTTCCTGTCACATGCATACATGTACTGTAGCTACATTGTATACCACATAGAATTTTCTCCACTGATCTGGTCAGCCTGTAAGTACTATATCTATATCATATAGAATGTTCTCCATTAATCTGGTCACCCTGTGTACATACAATGTGCACATTAAAACAACCATGCATACAACCTTGATACATGTACATATAACTTGTGTGTACATTTGTGACAGTGTCATGTAACAATACTCCTTAAACACAGTGTGACTCTCATATGTAACATTACTCCTTAAAGATAGCCATAAAAATAACACTTCCTAGAAAACTGATAAAATCTATTTCTGCTGTTTCAACAATGTGGAATGAAATAAGAGCCACCTTAAAAGATAAATTTCAACAAACTTTAACCAAATTATATTACTGCAGTTATCATAGCACCAGGAAGGAATTGTAGTGAGATATGACATATTTGATTATCATTTTTACAGACTGTAAAATGTCTCTCTATAAAATGTGGTCTTTTGTGACAATTTGATCAAATATAGGCCCTACATCACATGGGGAAATTGAAAGGAAGCCTGCTGTATGAAAGCGGTATTAAAGCAGACAAGTAAATAATGAAACAAGTTTGAAATAATCTGGTTTGACAGCTGACTCTGAAGCAAAGCAAGGAAACTAAGAATATTGTTGGAGGAGGAATTGTTTGATTGAGAGCCAAGCCACACTGTGTGTCAATACCAGGAATCTTTTATCGTCAAACGTTTCTGAACTCGCGCCTTTCGGTTAAACTTGGGGAAAAGGGCAAGTCCAGCGTCACGGACATTACATTTCAGACATTTTTTGACACTTTGTGAGGTTAGTTTTAAAAGAGAAAACATTTATTTGAAGCTAATACTTGGTGATCACACACCACTCATCTAGATAAAACAACACTGTGAATATAAGAAAAAAATATACAATCGTTGTTTAATTATGCCAGAAAATGTTGTGCGTCACGGACATTACATTTTTTGGACACAACTCTTTACATGCCAACAAATAGTTTACAAACTCTGTGAGTTTAATCATCTTAATAAGACATTTTCCCTTTACAATGAATGTTTTGATATTGCTGTAACATATTTTAAACAAATTTAAATCAAAAAGTGTTTCAAATGACAATGATGGAAAGAAATCTGGCGTCACGGACATTACATTTTGAGCGTCACGGACATTACACTTTTGTCCACTTATTAAAAACTGAAATTAAGGTTAGTGAAAAACAATTTTTTCTACTTTTCCTGAAGCAAAAGGACTGTAGGGTACATAAAGATACTTTTTAGTCCATTCTGTGAAATAAACAATGTTTTTCGGTTTCCATGGCAACACTAAACAACTCAATATTATTTAATAAAAGTATATAGATATGGTAAAATGAAAGTACTTTCACAATTTAGACTATTCTACATGGTATGTCTTCTACAATCATCTAAGAAAACATACACACTGTCATTGAAGCAATCCCTAAAACTTAAACTGAAAAGAAAACTCAAAGAGAAAAGTCTTAAAACGTCACGGACATTACAATCTTATGCACTTTGAAAATATATGAAATATCAGTCAGTTACTTACTTTCTTTTTCTTTTGTTCTCATTGTTTTAAACATACAATACCATGAAATAAATCATGTTAACTTTAAACAATTTCTCTGAAATATTTATTTCTTCTCTTTTCACCTTCCAAGGTAAAAATAAAGATGTTATATGAATGATGCAATGTAATAATACAAAAATGAAATGATATCAAACAATGACTCAATACTGACAAATGAAACAATCTTCATCAGTAAATCATAACATGAAGAATACATAATCGGTAATATTGATATTTATCTCTGATATTCGAATGATATTGATGATACATGTACAACTTTTTTATATATAGGAACAAGCCTATGGATGTTACAGATATTACACCTTTGATGAACCTTGAACATAATAAGTGATTAACTTTTTGTTTAGTTCTTTCTGCTGACATCTTTATTGTATGAGCTAGCTTTACAACATATAGCATTTCTTTGATACACGATTTTCTTTAATAAGTGGCAATAACAAACATGAATGTACAATCATGGTACAATACAGACTAATTTAAGTGGTTCATTATACCACAAAATTAAGTACAGTTAAGAGAACACATAACCAAAACAAAAAATGCCTAGATGCAATTCTTCTACAGGGTAGATTGTGAGCTACTGCTACTGCTATTTTGTAAAAAAGTTAAGTTATTCAGCTTCAAAGTTTTGTTTAAAGGAACATCTATTTTGATTGTCCATTGTTAGAGAAGACATACACTCAATAATCTGTGTCTTCTCGATGAAAGACTCTTCTTCATTGCTATAGACGAACAGATTAGATGTACCCTGTCTTTTCATGAATGTAACAGTACATCCATCTCCATGAACTGCAGTGATTTGAGCTACAAAATATTTCACTGACTTTTTGGTTAAGAACTTGACTCAAACGAACGACCCAAACTGCAGGTTGGTGAGATAATGAAAGTAGAAACAGATTAAAGGCAAGGGTAAAGATTTGATGAACAAGGTATTACCCCCCCTCCACACACACACACACACACACATACCTCCCCCCCCCCCCCCCATATACATCCCCCCTACACACACACACATTCACATTAACAAAGAAAGATTACAGGCAATAATTAGAAAACTTCATCATTATTTACAGGTATTTCTAAATTTCTCATACTTCGTAATGTCCGTGACGTCAATGGGATTTATAACATTGTAATGTCCGTGATGCATTTTACTGGGAAAGTATTCATGTGTTTCAAAATTTAATTGATAGTCTTGTGTAACAGATTGATTAATAATCAGAAAAACATTGTTTAATTACAAAACTTCAGCATTTTTAAAAAAGTATTTCTAAATTTTTGATACTTAGTAATGTCCGTGACGTCTATGGGATTTATAACATTGTAATGTCCGTGACGCATTTTACTGGAAAAGTATTCGTGTGTTTCAAAATTTAATTTGTAATCTTGTGTAACACCATATTCTAGCTTTGCAAACCAAATTTTAACTTACTTGGATCAATTTCAATCTCTGTACAAAAACTTTTATACCTAAAACGTCACGGACATTACACTTTCAAAAAGGTAGAAATCACCAAATTTCAATACGCTGTGATTTTCTTAATATAATACATTTTTGAAAAATTCTTTTTGTTTCATTTAGCGCATTCCATGGACAGTAGAAAAAAAAGAAAATGCAGCCAAGATGGGCATAAAAATTCTAATTTTTCTCTCATTAATAAAATGTGTGCAAAACAGTGCTTTTGAGCACTACATTCAAAATGAAGCTAAATTTAGTTTGACATGGTGAAAAAATCAATTTCGCTAGATTTTCCCCAAATTTTCTTTATATTTATCTAAATATAGGCTTTTCTGAATACTTTGAACATAAATTCAGTTAAAGTCTGTGAAATTTATTTTTTCACCCTGAGGTAACTTTTTTCATGGACTTGCCCAAAACCAAAAATCACAAGACAAAACAGGAGAGGACTATCTTCTATTCCACAGAAAAGGAACATATTAATTCACTAATAAATCTGAGATATTTAAGGACCCAAAGAACAAGGGCTTTTTACAGGACTGTAGTCAATAGATTATATGGAAATTATCCAAAGCACAGGGATATCAGTGCAATGAGGATATTTTTTCTTCTTCTTCTTCTGTTGGGACAACCAAAGTGCATGAGACATTGCACTCAAGTAAGCTGAACGCTATAAATGAAGAGATTTTATTCATTTTTACAAAGCCTGGCGACGAAATCTTACCTCTTTACTGTCGCTGCCTCGACTTTTTGAACTCCTCCTTGAACTCCCCTCTGCCATATTGTCATTCACAAATTAAATCCACTCTTTTCAAAGGAGCAACAGAGTATCCTGACTTTGTGCTGTTGTTTACTGCTCTGAATATTCCTAGAGGCACTCAACTCTGGTAACAGAGGGATCAGAAATGTGGAAATCTTGGTGCAGTGCCGCTTTGCATGAACGCTCCTTGTTGTTCGAGATTGCCAGAGCGTGGCGGATTAAAAACAAGGAGATTGCACGACACAACGCTAGCAGTGGCCTCAAGCTACGACTCCTTCCAGTCCTTGCACTATGAGCTGCTGTAGGGCATTTAATCCTTTCCAGTTACAGAGATATTTGGCAGGACATACTACATCCAACTCGATACCAGACAGACAAACCGACTAACGTCCGCCCTGTCAAAGTGGTGGTAACCATCTATCAAATCCCTTTCGTGCTTTGGACTGGGCAGGGAACCGGCAGCGCAGAGTTCCAGGTGATACCACTGGTGACAGAAACCCCTAAATAGCTCACCGCGATATCTGCCTCCGAGGAGATAATTAAATCATTAGTCAAATACTCCAGGTATTTTTTTCTTTTCTTTTCAATGGTGGACTTAAAAGGGGCCCCATGCACAGCCTGATGTAAGTCGAGGACACACATACCTCATCTAAAGCTCAGTTTATCTCAAGGACATGTTTGTTTTCGTCCCTGGGTATACCATTTGATGTGTCAGGATCAGACAAGAATGGCATCCACTGGAACAGCATCTCTGTGTACAATTAGTCTATGTGCATGTCTTACTTGATTTTTATTTTCTCCTAGTTCCTTGAAGTACTGATACTGTGTTCAATTATTTTCAAGTCGAGTCTGCTTTTGAAATTAATCAAGACCATTCAAGTATCCAAACCGTTTTGGATACTGCACAGTGCATATTAAAAAAGAGGTATTAATCCCACTTTGGAGGGCAATTTCATAATTATCTGCTATTGAGAGTGCAATGCTGGTAATGAAGAAAGGGGAACTCTTCCTCTTTCCATTGATACCTACACATAATTGTGTCGACAAATGTCATGCCTGACTGAGCATGTGAACATTAAAGACAGCAATGACAAATTGCATTTTTTCCACATTTGAGTGTTATTGTGAAGGAACAATTAATGTCTCACTAAATTACTGTCTTGTTATATGGATGAAATCTGTGAAAGTGGTCAAATTAGCATAAAATATAACATAATTGTATACTACTGGATTAATCTACCAAGATACTAAGGAATATTTTGCAAAGCGTGCAGTACCACATTTTAAAGAAATCCAAAGGACCTGTTAGAACAGGTAGTTTGCTTCGGTATTTCCTTAGGATAGATCTAATTGAAATCAAATCATAGATTTGTCCATGTGAGAAAACCAGTCTACAAAGAGCATGGTTCCACTCTATTCACTGCAAATGCATTTTTATCATTAAAATGAGTACCTGTACATTAAATAGCTTTCACTGCCAACATAGAAAGAGATGATACATCAAAAAAAGAGAAAAGAAATGTGGAACTATGGTGAAGTCTTTGACTGTACATTCTGCATACCAGTGCAGCTCAATGCACAACCATACAACGATATTTAAGTACACAAAAATATGACAGACTCCTCAGCAGCTTTTTGTGAATGCTCTAAGACTAAGAGTTTGATTGACAGACTCTGAATAAAGTGTGCCTCTTTCATGAAAGCTGTTGAGCTGGTGAGGGTGGCAAAACGCTTCATTCAGACAAACACAAAAGATTCAGAGTCCACAATATCACTGTACGCTTTCACTGTCACAGTTTATATTTCTTTCTTTTGGGTAAATATGATTTTTCTCCCACAAAATATTTCAGGCACTGAAATGCACCATGCAAATTTCCCGCAAGGATACTGTCGCCACTGATAAAGCTCTGGACAAAATTGTGAAGCTCTTGTACAGAAGTAACATTGGGTTGACCTCTTACTAATATCTGCATGGTTCCAAGTCTTATTAAAATTTAAAACTCCCATCTACAATGAACTTACACGGCATGCCTGAGTTCCAGACCCCATCTCCTCTCCTTGTGAACTCTCCATGATGATTTTGATCATCCGCTCGATGCAAACAAGAGCTGTCTTTTAAAACAGCAGTCCCCACATCAAACTCAAGCTATCAAATCAAATACCAACTGTCTTGCACTGGGTTTGAAGTGCTCAGCTACCGGTATACTCGCCTACGTTGGCACCACACATGGCAGGTTGACGCTACTGGAATTTTTATCCCCTGCAGATGTCTATTGATTGTGGTTCACACTGCATCACGCCGATTGCACCCTAACCTGCTAAATGTTTCCTATAGGGGCCCAGGGCCCAACCACAATATTAATTTTGGTGTTAATTAACATGCCACATGCCAGACTAGCCCTCAATCAGAGATGTCAGCTCACCAGTAGTCTTCATTATCAGACCCTACTGCCAAAATGTTCTAGCAAGATTTGACTTTAACACACTACCAGCAGTGCTAATGTTTCTTGCATTGAATGATGACGCAAGGTACACGAGAAACCCTTGAAAATCTATTTCTTCACCCCTTTTTTAGTCTCGTTTTCAATTTGAAACTCTTGTTAACTAATTTTGACTACTCATAGGTCATAAGCTGAATAGTAAGAGCCTGCTAATGCTAGACTCTACTATACACACGAGGTGAAAGCTTGCTGAGGGCGAGTACAAGTAGTCCTTTCTACTCATACTGGATGTATAATACTGCAATTCCAATTAGACTGTACTAGATCAACTGCAAAATATATGTGCAAACTAGAAGGAGGCTATGTAACTACAATTTTTATGAGGGTTTAATTTTCACAAATTTTGCAAATCACAATAGCACCATGAATTTAAAAATACAAAAATATGTTATCCCCTGATACACTAGCTGAGTTAACAGACAAGCATAATTACAAGTGCACGTACAATAGCATTGGGGTCAAATCATGAAACAACATCTTACAAAAATGTCTGGGACCTCCTCATTTGCGAAAATATTAAATGTGAAAAGAAAAGCTTAAAATTACAGCGCCAACAGACATCCCCTGATATCACTGGATGAGCTGGGAGAGGCACTACCTCCACAAAACAGGGTCTGCAGAGGCTACCTCAGCCGGCACTGTTGCAGGCCCATTTTGGGAGGCTTTCTGGTGTCAACAAACCTTATTAAAGGGGATGGCCAGGAACTGATCAGTGGGAATCAGTGGGAATGCTGGGGGATGATTGTTCCAATCCTTGTGGGATTCATTTAAGAGTACATCACATATCTATTGTTGTGTGAAAATTATTTGCTTCAGAATGGTCTCATATTCAAGTAACGTGCAGTTTAATGTTTCCAGGTTAGCATGCCTGTACAGTGACGGGGCATTAAAGGCAGTGTCTTCCATAGAGTAAAAGCCACATATTGTCGATGAAAGAAAAAAAGTCTAGCTGCCTTCCATAGTGTGCGGGGGAAAGTGTCTAATAAAGAAACGATGCTTTTGCTACTTACACTGTACCATGGCGACGATTTCTGCTTCTTCTTGCTTGATTTCGGCGAGCGGTCGTCACGGCCTGGGGTCTGGAAATCCGAGAACGGCACCGCCTCCCCCGGCTTGAGAAAGACAGGCTCAGACTGGGAGGGATGCATCGGGTCCGGAGAAGACGAAGGGACTCTGGAAAACAATCAGATACAGGAACACCAAATTGGTATCTAGATACTCCATTGGGTCAAGGTCCTCCAATCCTGAGGACATCCAAGTGATGCTACGATGAGCAAGGCGGGTCTACAGTAGTCTCCAAACTTCAAAAAAAGAGACACACATGCTCCTTTGGTGATTAAAGTTTTCAGCATGGTCATGGCAGAATACTTCATGTCAGTTGCTTCAGGGACCAGTCTCAGAGAGATGAAAAAAGCAAGAACTGGATGGCTGATTAGCAATGAGCAGTAAAAACAAGAAGCTGAAGGGAGTGGACCAGATTGTTTGGATGAACAACTGGCTATTAAAGGTCTAATTCCGGTGGTATCCAGTACCAAATAACATTCATGTTTGTTTTAATAGCTTGCTCTCTTCTGAAGCTAGTACTGTAGCTTCAACAGGGAGTGGCATACAAGCACTGTCCTTCTAACCTGTTGAGGATGAGTCCCAATAATAATCGGGCAGGTGTCCATGGGAAATGCCTGTTGTAGCAAAATCAGTCCGTCCTCAACGGGTTAAAATATGTTTGTAAGTTGCTCTATGGCATTCACATGGTAATAAACAAGCGTAGCAAATTTGTAATAACTGAAATTCCTCTGTCATATTAAATTACTTCACAGAGAGGAAACTAAATCCTTCACATCCAACCATTCTGGGGCTGAGAAGGACAAAGAAAGCAAAGAATCACATGATTTGGCAAACAAACGACATAGGCAGACTTCCTCAAGGCCAACAAGGTAAGGATAGATATTCTCGTGACTACATTTCTATCATGAAACTACCATCATTGACCTACAATTAATATGAAAGTCATACCCACACTACCTGTGCACTGAACGACCCACATGTATCATCCTGTGTACAACTGTGCAATTGTGAAGAATAATATGTTACAATAATACACTTGTACGCCTTTCCCTCCTACTTAGTACTCAAATGCACTGCTGTTCCCCCAAAAAACAAAACACATCAAAATGACATTAATCACAGCAAGTACAAAAATACACAAACAAAAACACTATACATGATGCCCAAATGAGCATGCTAAAGATTGCTTGAGGCTGCTTTCACATAGAAGTATTCGGTATTCGCTATTCGCTATTCGCTATTCTAGCACTGAATACACCATCACCCGCACCGTCAACTCACCATCCCATGTAGTGAGGATTTCTTCCTCCTACATCGCAGCAAATCTTATTAACAATTTCTAAACTGCATCAGAATGTCGGTCTACATGCTTATATTTGCTAACGGGCAAATCCAGACTAAAAGTGTCATTATTTCATAAACGAGAGACGGTATACGCTGCAAGAAAATCGAACAAGCTTGATTCCCACTTTGCTATACTTTTCGCAGGTATTCGGTACTTTCGAATAGTGCCCTCTTATGTGAACCGGTGTGAGGAAATCCTATCGTTCGATTCAAGCTATTCGCGTGCCCTCGAAAAACGAGCCCGAATACCCGAATAGTATACTTCTATGTGAAAGCAGCCTAAGGCCATCAAAACTATGCAAACGTCCACAAGTTAAACCATGATTAATTAAGGCACAACAGAAAAACCTGATAGAGAGATATCTTCGTCGCGACGATGTCGCATTGTGCGTGTTTGATGATTTGCATGTGAACAGGCGTCACGTGCATATGAATAAGCAACCGTGCATATGAATACACGTACTTTCTTTTCATGCCTTTGTTTATTCGTCCCGACGATAAGCGACGATAGAGAAAGGATTCCCTTTCACTAATCGTCGCTCTTCGTCCCGACTTACTAGCTATTTTCAAAGTTCGGCTTCTATTGTGCCTTGCGTTTCTTTTGTTAAAAACGTCGCATATCGTTCCCGACGAATCATTGTTCAACCGTCGGGAAATGTCCTGACTATATGGCTTCGTTTCAACGCCGCTTGTGTTCAAGTTTATGTTTTGTTAATCTTTACTTGTCACAGCATAAAGCCTATTATCCGTGTGATCTAAAACGTCGCATATCGTCCCGACGAATTACCATTACTGTACCACCGAAATTCAGTCTCTGTTCCATCGGCGAGCAACGTCCAAAACGCGTGGCTACAGCTAATCCGCTGGGTGATGTGATTCGCAATGCCGAGTACGATAATGGATGGGAAGTTTTGTGTTTTCACGAGAAAAAAAAAATGTATTCTCGCTGCTATAGATAATTGTGAATAACAGGCCGACTTTCCGTCTTTTGTGCAAATTCTATAAGTTATGGCGATGTGAAAGGAGCCTTGACCGCAGTCGGTAGACATTGAATTTGTATTATCTTGTCTTTACGCGTAGCAAACACGGCGGAGAGATTTTGTCCGGTGTACAAACGAAAACTTGACCATCGTTGCAAAACTTATTTCATAGTCGCCGTTCGTTGTCAAACTCCGACAACTTCTGTCATATTTTTTGCTGTAGAATACATTGAATTTTTTTTGTTACTTGACACAACATTGAATCAAATATTTGTATTTTAACAACGTGTTTACCTATTTATTATGTTGCGGCATTTACTTCAATTGGTCGTCGGCCTTCGCGTGGTTGTATTAATTGTTACAGACTGTACATTTATGTCGTCTTGTAAAATTTTAGAGCGGGCGGAGAGATTCTGTCCAACGTTCAAACGGGAATTCGACCGCAGAACTTGTTTTAGCTGTCCATCCTTGCTGACTGTTCTCATGGTTTGTTATGCTAGAAAAGGGGTATCGATTTCATGTTGTCAACATACCATAAAAATGCCAGCTGCATTCGCCTTTTAACTTTTCTGTAAAGGCGGATTTTTTTTTCCACCTACATTGCGCCACACAGAAACTAGCGCAAACAGATAATTATGCGAATGTTTTCACTTGTATTATGTTTCAGAAGATGATGTCTTGGTTTCGGGCCGAGTGCGAAGAATTGTAAGGAAACTTGACTGTTATCGATATAATTGTTACGCTTCAGGTGGAGAGATTTTGTCCGACTTCCAAACGGGAACTAGACTACCACTGATTATTTCAGTTGGTTGTCTTTCTTTGTTAAACTCCGTTAACTTCTGTCATTTATGTAGCTGCATAGAATACATTGATTTCTGTGTTCTTTAACACATCATTGAATCAAATCTGTGTATTTTAATACCGGATTTACCTTTTTACTTTGTTGCGGCATTTACTTCAATTGGTCGTCGGCCTTCGTCACGGTTGCAATATAATTGTTAAAATTTATGTCGTCCTGTAAATTTTTAGAGCGGGAGGAGAGATTCCGTCCAGCTTTCAAACGGGAATTCGACTGAAGAACTTGTTTTAGCTGTCCATCCCGCTTTTGTCGATCCGTGTTTACTGTTCTTATTGTTTGTTATTCTTAAAAAAGAAACAAAACAAAGACAAAAGATTTGATTTCATGTTGTCAACATACCATAGAATGTCATCTGCGTTCGCCGTTTAACTTTACTGTAAAGGCGGATTTTTTTTCTCGCCCTCTTTCCGCAACCAGAAACTAGCACCAAAAGAAAATTATGCAAATGTTTTCACTTGCCATTATGTTTCGCCTAGAGCCCCTTTTACACTTTCACGGATTGCATTACGGATGACCACGGATCGTTGGTCCGGGATCATCCGTACTATTTCCGGGATGACCGTGTTGACTTCGTGAAGTCATCCGACATTATCTTTGATCCGGCATGTCCGCTGAAAAAAAAAAGAGCTTGCTTAAGCCCCTTTTACACTTTCACGGATTGCTACATGGATGACCACGGCTCGTCGTCCGTGGTGTTCCGGCATGCAAAATATCGATTTTCATCTCAATGACGATGTGAACACGATCCCAACTGGACGTCTACACGGACAAGTACGGCTTTAGAGCGGGAGGAGAGACATTTTCTGTAGCTTTCAAAAGCAAATTCGACTGCAGAACCTGTTTCAGCTGTCCATCCGGCTTTTGTCAATCTCTGTTACCTGTTCTCACTGTTTGTTCAACTACAAAAAAAAAAAAAACACATAAAAATAATGTTTTCAGTATATGATGTCTTGGTTTCGGGACCAAACAAACAGCAACGACAACAAAACACGAAATTGTCTTTCCCGGCCGAGCGCGAAGAGTTGGTCTCTACAATGGTAGATAACGAGTAGTAGACGAGTTGTAAGAAAACTTGGCTGCTACTAATAGCGTTATAATGTTATTACAATGTACTGTCGTTTCTCACCTCTTGTTGAGTTACGATATCTTCCGTTTAATCACACTTTAGGGCAATTCCATGAGAAATGTTCACTTTGGTGAAAAAATGAAGTTTTGAGTTTTACTTAAGTATTCAAATATTCTGAAAAAAAAACATATATATTTTCAATTTTCACTAGTCTCATCTTTGTCATTACAAAATTTTGTATTTTTCTCAGTCAATGAAAATACTGTATGATGTGTTGCAATGAGGCAAAAATTTGGCTATTTTTAAAGAGTTTAGTGTTCCTGTCTCTAAAGCAGGCCAGATATGTCCTAGAGGCCTTGTTCAGCTTTTGAATTATAGTCCAGTGTATATATCAACGGAAAATCACAACCAACTTCCTCAGCATTAATCAGTTTTTGACCCATTGATCCTCAAAGTTGTGTGATTTCTCTAACATTTGAAGCGTCATGTCCGTTACGTTTTTTACTATAAGTTTTCATAGCCAAGAGGAAATTAGTGTAAAGTTGCTGCAAATTCATTTTCTATGTTAGGATTGAATCCCCTTGCATGTGTGGAAACCACTTTTCTATACCACTTCTAGTTTTCCTGTAAATGGCGTAACGGACATGACGCTTTGCGTAACGGACATGACACCTCATATTAGACAAGTGGCAGAAATAACACTGTGGCTCAGTGAAACAGGGTGGTGGTTAGTTTTAATTGCTTGAGGATAGTAGGACATTTCTATACTTGAATAAATAATTAAGTCTGCACATCACTCAATAAAACAAAAACAAGCAGACTTTGCTTTCTGCCACTGGAAGACTGTTGATTTTAGATGATCTTGCTACCCTGTTACACCGGTTTGATCCATTCCCACCTCTTGTAATCCTGACTGATAAACAGCAGCTGTCATTCCAAGGAGTATTTAGACAATGGAGTTTTCACTGTTGGCCATCCCTTCAATGCTTAAAATGAGCACTTTCTACATATAAGTACATTGTAGACAACATTTAACACATATTTGCCATGGAGTCAACACAACAGCCAGGAACTCCTGCACAAATGGATCCTCGTGCATCCAATGAACATGATCACTGATGATACAACAAAGAATCCAAATGTCACCAGCATCAATGTCTTCAATGATGATGTTGTCTCATGATTTAAAAAAAAAGTTTGTGCTGCATCCATACATGTACATGTACCTCTCTGATCTCTATGACTCTATAAATCCACACCTTCAGTGGCACGTTAATGAGATATCACTTGCCAAGAGGGCTGAGAATGGAATTGTTTCTTTATTAAGCGTGTTGACAGTTGTAGCTCTATCGTCAGAGAAAGTCGGTCTGAATGCTGCCTATCCATTTCATCATTACAACTAAACTAGATGTACCTCTACACCAAGGGATATACCGGTATATATGACAGCGCACAGCATCGTACAAAAAGCACAATTTTGAGATGCTATGAGAAGATGTTTATCCACTGAAAGGTACACTGTGTAATCACTTACAACCAGTTTGTAGGGAAAGCATCCAGTATTTCAAAAAGTCCTACTCACAAGCTGGTGAGAATAATGTAACCAGTACACCACTCTGGCAAGCCTAAGCAAGCAAGAAGTTGATTATACAATTTGTACGAGTTGAATTTGCCGTGAATAAAACAAGAAATACTTTGTTGCCCAGGTGACCACTCTACATGGAAATGGATTACCGGTATGTGTTGTGAAAATTCTCAGAAAAAAAAGGGGCTTGATCATTCACTTCTAGCCAAGAAAATAAAGCATTTGTTGACAATGATAAAGTACTGGTACTAGCAGTGGAAGTTTCTACAATAGTCTATCCAAGATTGGATAACAGAGGATGATTCTACTCCAAGGATGACATTAATGCCAAATGAAAGAACTTTGCAGAAATAAAATTTACATACCTTATTTCTTTCAGATGATAACATTAATTTGATAATGGTACCAAACAGTTTTGTGGTCCTGTTTCATTGCATAAAAGTTGATGCAATCCTGAGTTCATTTTAATGATGTTGTATTCAAACTTTTTATTTCATGCAGATCTGGTTCTGGTTTGTTCTGTTTTCTTTGCCTATAGATCCACAGATACATGTATGGAGACATGATCTTCTGTGTTGTACATGTATGCCATTGTGGTACTCTGGGCATTGTACTCCATGTGCTTTAGAGTAGCTGTTAGATCACTGAAACCTGCAATAAAAGGACTTTTTGATGTTTTGTTCAAGAACATAATGTAGTTAGCAGTGTGCAGTTATTTTAATCTTTTTATTTTGAAACAAAGAAGTGAAAATATGGTTCACCTAACAAGGGTGTCATGTCCGTTACGCTAATGTATAATACTAAGTATCAAATATTAGGCCACTAAGAAAAAAATAACCACAGTATAAGATAGTAATATGTCCTGTTTTGCTATGGTGGGTGGTAGTAACTGGAAATTTGTCACTAATTGTAGCTAGCTGGTGCAGGAGCGAATTTTTTTTTATATTTGTTTGTTTTGTAAATATATACAAAGACTAACCCCCCTAAAATGATATAAATATAAGAAATATTACATGATTGCAGTTATGATGTGTGTCCCTATGTTCTAACCTTACTATGCCAACAATTGAATATCTGCTATACCTTGTAATAAAAAAATTCTCTGAGCTTACAAAAAGTGGACAAAACTGTCATGTCCGTTACACTCGAAGTGTCATGTCCGTTACACAATATTTTAAACTATTAAAAAAGAATGAACAGTGAAACTACTCTAAATTAGGACTTTATGAGTAAAGCATGACCTAAAGGTTTAATCAAGACCAAAACCAGCTGCATCTTATCCGAAAATTCACAGGAATTTTCATAATGGTAAGTAGATCAAAATGCCTTGTCCATTTAGTGTCATGTCCGTTACGCTGGCTAAAAATGCAATTTCTCAACAACCACTTGATAAATTTCCATGAAATTTTCAGTGTACGTTCCATATACTTAAATGTGTCTGATAAACTCAATTAGAAACTTTTGGAGACTCCCAATTTCACTGTGTGATGGTTTGAATCACAAAAAAGTGGTCTGAATGTCATGTCCGTTACGCTGGAATTGACCTTTATTCGTTTATTTGTCTCGCACAGTACATGCATTTTCTTAACGGCGATTTCTCTTCTTTTTTACTGCATTATTGCAGATTAATACCAGACGCTTCGATGTGTTGTGTGATTATGTTTGTGTTGTGAAGAGTGTTGATACTTCGTGGAATTTATTTTTTATCTCGAGCGATTATGGTGGTGGAGTTTCTAAATGTTGATAGGAGAAGGACAAAATGATCTGAGTGATGGTGATGATGATTTTTTTGGTCCCGGTGTAAAATGAATGCTGGTGTAAGAAGGACGGCTAATGAATGCTGAGCGTACTACGGTCGTGTCCTGTGTTTAATTTCTTTTCTCCCTCTTTCACTCTTCTTTTCCCTCCCAGGAATGACAATAGAAATAAAGTACGTACACATCACAACAAAAAGAATCACGTGCTTGCAACCTTCGTAAATTTTCATTACCAACAAAGAATAAAGAGAAGAACACAAACACAATACTATACAGAGAAAGCAAAAGCGAAATTCTTGCTGAGAATGTGAATTTGCGCTGCTATATTGTGAATAACAGACTGACTTTCCGACTTTTGTGCAAATGGTAGTCAGGGCGATATGAAAGGAGGCTTTACCGCAGTCGATAGAAATTGAACGTTACCAATCGTTGCAAACGTGATTTCAATCGGTCGACATTATCGTATTCTTTTTGTGAAACTCCATCAATTTTTTTCATTGTTGTTGCTCAAAAATGCATTGATATTAAGTTTATATTCTTTTCCACACCATTGATTCACATCGTTGTATTTTAATATCGTGTTTACGTTTTTATTCTGTTGCGGCCTTTACTTCAACTGATGGTGGCCTTCGTCTTCATACTCATACTCTTATATATATCTCAGACCATCCAATTACAAACATTTAGCTGTCTTGGACATCGCGCTTGACTTTATATAATATTATATAAATCTATTGTGTAGGCCCTATATTTTATATGTTGTTATATACATTGTATTTGTTATATGTGTCGTCCTGTAAAAACAGCTGTCAAAGGGGAATTCTACTCAACCAAAGATATTGATTTAATGGTGTTAACATACAATAATGTATATTTTTTGCCATTGTTGCTGTAGTTTGATATCAGAACAAGTATCTTTATGTATGTTTATGCATGTTGGAGTGTGTCTTTATTACATATAGTTATTCTTTCTTGGATTTGTGGTGGCTCTGAAAAGAGCCGTTGGAGTTGCAGTTTCACTGCAGTATGGATTCAGCGTTGATGGACTTTCCGTCTGTGATCATCGACGTCCTTTCTACTCGTGAACACGTATCTGCATCCGACGACAGGACAGCGTCCGAGACCCTTGGCGGCAAACTGGGGCAGGTGCTCACATGGCCTGCATCTCGGTGCCGATACCGCCTCCAGGAACGTCATGAAGTGGGATGGATGAGCGGGAGACGGTAGAGGGGATGGAAACATTCGGAGAATGTCCATGTCAGCAGCAGCCAGAAGAGGGGGATTCGTTGAGCAGTGTAGACAAGAGTTGCGCGTGCACTTGGTGAATATCGTCGTCCCGATGCGCTTGTCTATGTGGCCGGAGACAAAACTGTAGTCGTCGATGATGTCACTGTTGTGGAGGCGGCGCGCAGATGACCCGACTACATTCTTTCAAATACATCAACTTTCTACAATTTCATTAACAAAGTACAAAATACCGGTAGTACACTTTAGACAATTTTCATTATTTTCATCAATCATCTGTAGTATTTTTTCACCTTTTTTGTGTCCTATCGAAGCGTCGTTCATTCATCGCTCCACAAACGATTTAACATTTTACTGTAGCCTTGGCATTGCGACCCTCTATCGCAATCTGCTTTATCACTTAAACTTAGACTGTAATCAGTTGCATTTTTTTTTTCAAGATAAAATCTGCTGACCTCTACATAACTTTGAATGTGCCTTCTGTAAATATTCAAATATGTTTTCTACGTACTTTCAAAATACTGTGCTGTGAAGGGAGGCAGTTAACTACGAGAGGAGTCCAACGCGGGAGGGGCGGGCACGCAACTTGGGGGGGGGGGAGGAGGAGGGAGGGAGGGGCGCTTTTCACTGCTACAGCGGGGCACGACTGTTAGCTGTCTCTTGTTGCGGGGTTCGGTGAGCTGATGTGGGCGACGCTTGTATATGATATGTAATACATGTTTTGGAATTGTTTTGAGATAGATCATATTACTTGGCTGGCGAAGTCAGAACTGAGCATCCAACATTAAGAGCTAACCCCCCCCCCCCCCAAAAAAAAAAAAAGGGGGGGGGGGGAACCACAGGAAAATGTGCAGCGTATCTTCAATTAACACTACTTGAATAAATGCAAATATTGCATAATACATTTCTTTGTAATTATAATTAAAATTATGTCTTCATTCCCGTAAGGATCGAAATCTATCATTAATCGACTTACTTGGTTGTTTCTCCTTTCTTGGTAGCAGTATTTGTCTTTAGTATGCATAGTAATAAATAAAAACTCTTAGTGTGTCCGGACCAAAACACCCAATTGGACCGAGGTTTTTACCCAACGCTAGAAAGCTTTAAAAACAGATATCAACCATGTGGCAGAATGAAGGAGTGAGAGAGAAGGAGGGAGAGAAGGGGAAGAAAAAGAGAGTTGATTTGCTAATTACAAATTCAGTAGTCAAGGCGCTTATTCCTGTAAGTGGCTTAATCAAGGAGTTCGTTCAACCCACCCCGCAGAAAAGGATTGACAAGCCAGGGTGGTAGATGGGACCTCCATTACATCCCCATGTAGTATGTGGTTCCAAATTGTGGTATCAGTAGAATTTTCACAGGCCGTTTTTCATCATTATTTGTTGGAACAAACGTAAAAAAAGAAGCCTGCGCGTGCCAAGACTACTACACGTACCATTAGCACTGCTACAGGCGTCAGTCCCAGTGGGCGTGTAGTAGTCTTAGCGCACGCAGACTTTTTCTTCGATAAGCTTCGAATACAATACTAACAGTTCTCCTCCCGTCCGTAGATGAATTTTTCAGTGTTAACTTAAGTTTGACAATTATTTACTGCCTTACACTTGAACCTAATTTGGCGATTATGCTTCACCTTTTCTTCGTAAGATGTATAAATCCAACAATGTCGATCAAATTATAAGACAGTTAGTCCTTAAGTTGTTGATGTCACTGCCCATCCGAAGAGTGATGTGTATTGGAAGACGAGGTTTAAACTCTTGCTTGGTTTTGAATTGTTTTACCGCGTAAGTTGCAACAAACGAACAGAGATTTAAACTGTAAAATGAGAAATGTTCGCGTGCATGGTGATGTCTCGAATTTCCAGAGAACCAAAAGATTAGCATGCTAGTGGAAGTTCTTGCCTACACTATGATAATAATGCATTTCATACCAGCAGCAATAAGAACATTTTCATTTTCAATTGTCGGCTCCGTGCGTGAAATTTTCAGGCTGCGAATCTGCCGTATTTCGCAGTGCCCTAATATCTATAAAAATCAGTAATCGCCCATGACCTATCGGGTGAAAGATTGATGAATCCATATTTAAATGCATTATCGTGTTTGAGTCTTATCACAATTTGACGGTATTTCGATTGACTATCAGAATATTCCTGACATTATTCATAAGACAGGGGGAGACGCTTCGATACGAAATGCACCAATATCAATTAAGACTCGTTTTTCCAGGAGCTATATAAGGAAAACAGATATGAAACGCAATCAAGAATACTCTCTTTGACAGGATACTGTGAAAATATTAAGAATTTGTTTTGGTTCTTGTGTTTTTGCTTTTGCTTTTTTTTTTTTTTTGATTGGGGGGGGGGGGCGCTGTGGCACCATGGATAAGAATCAAAACTCCCAGACGTAGGACTCGAGTTCGATTCCCGCCCAGCGATTACGTCCTATCACGTCCAGTAACAACACTAGGGTAATAATGTCAGACACTCTTATAGCTTGGGAACTGGCAGCACCGAAGATTCTGGTCTAAATAGAAAAGAACGTTTTACGATTGTTATCATTATTACTTTTATTGTTATTATTATGATTTAAAGAGAAGTAGGATTTGTCGGGGCGATCTATAACGGGCCGTTAACGATCGATACGACACTGTACAGGCATGATTGAACCTGGAAACATTGAACTGCACTTTGCTTGAATACGAGTTCATTCTGAAGCAAATTGTTTTTACACAACAATAGATTTGTAATGTACTCTCAAATGAATCCACCAATGATTGAAACAATCATCTCCCTGCATTCCTACGGATTCCCACTTATCAGTTAGTAGCCATTTCCTTGAATATTTCATTAACACTTTCAAAGTATCACGAAGAAGGCTATGGGCTGAATTCTCAACTCAATCAAAACGATTTCATGTTTTAACACCGTAAATATGCTTCTCTGCCCATCGGGAAAAAAAATGCGTGCAGTTTGTTAACATGTAGAACATGTTTGATTAGACGAAACTGGAATACTGAGGATATCCTTATTACATGTTTGGATTAGTTTCTTTTTGATAGCAGCGGAATAGTATGCAATGAAAACCATCTTATGGTTGATATGCTAGTTACCGAGTCTAATATGATATACTGTTTTATTGATTATTACATCACGTTCGATAATTACGGACTTACATGTACTCTTTGATTATCATAATTTTGCGATTTCCGTCTTTAACGTTAACTTTCAATATTCTATTATACATGAAAAGGGCGTCTGTCATTTTAGACATTAAATCGTGCATGATTATCTCTTTTGGATAGTTTATCTCGACAAGGGTTTGTTTCATTCAACTTATTACTTTTTTACTTTCAGATACGTGCATTCTCCCAACTGTCGGGGCAAGTTTCTAAATACGATTGAATACCTTATGCTTTTAATTGCACCACGTGCCCATGCAAGAGACAAACTTCCCTTTTCTTGTAATTGGTGGACATCGTAGTGTCAATAGAATATGAGAATAATAGTTACGTCAGGGTAGAGGGGCGTATCAATTTTGAACTTTGTGTTTGAAAGGCTATTGTCTTCTTAAAGACGGTTAATGATGTTGCTCAAATCGACTGGAGCAAGCAATCTTTTGATGCAAGCTCGGATCTATAAAGGCTTAATGGTCTGATGCTACTACATTCCCAGTAAAGAGAGACGGGACGAAAAAGACATCAGTGGTACACAGGATGTGGTTGCCTCGGCGACGCTTTCTATTGTCGGGATGGGGATAAAGATGATGGAGGTCCTTTTGTAACGTGAAATGTTGAGCGCGTGGCTATCTTAATCTCCTGAAAGTAGCTAGATAGTAGAAGTCCATTCAAAAAGAAATTATACCGCGTTCTATTGACGTGTATATCCGAGAAAGCTATTCTCGCTGTGTTGAATACAGGCTGGCACAGCTGACAGCGGTATTCAAACTTTTGCTGATCACTTGATGATTTGACGATTACATGTAATAGAATACTTTAAAAGAACCCTTGGGAGTGTGACGGAATTTCGAATACAATACTAACAGTTCTCCTCCCGTCCGTAGATGAATTTTTCAGTGTTAACTTAAGTTTGACAATTATTTACTGCCTTACACTTGAACCTAATTTGGCGATTATGCTTCACCTTTTCTTCGTAAGATGTATAAATCCAACAATGTCGATCAAATTATTAGACAGTTAGTCCTTAAGTTGTTGATGTCACTGACCATCCGAAGAGCGATGTGTATTGGAAGACGAGGTTTAAACTCTTGCTTGGTTTTGAATTGTTTTACCGCGTTAGTTGCAACAAACGAACAGAGATTTTTACTGTAAAATGAGAAATGTTCGCGTGCATGATGATGTCTCGAATTTCCAGGGAACCAAAAGATTAGCATGCTAGTGGAAGTTCTTGCCTACACTATGATAATAATGCATTTCATACCAGCAGCAATGAGAACATTTTCATGCCGCGGAGAAAATTGTCGGCTCCGTGCGTGAAATTTTCAGGCTGCGAATCTGCCGTATTTCGCAGTGCCCTAATATCTATAAAAATCAGTAATCGCCCATGACCTATCGGGTGAAAGATTGATGAATCCATATTTAAATGCATTATCGTGTTTGAGTCTTATCACAATTTGACGGTATTTCAATTGACTATCAGACTATTCCTGACATTATTCATAAGACAGGGGGAGACGCTTCGATACGAAATGCACCAATATCAATTAAGACTCGTTTTTCCAGGAGCTATATAAGGAAAACAGATATGAAACGCAATCAAGAATACTCTCTTTGACAGGATACTGTGAAAATATTAAGAATTTGTTTTGGTTCTTGTGTTTTTGCTTTTGCTTTTTTTTTATGGGGGGGGGGGGGGTGCGCTGTGGCACCATGGATAAGAATCAAAACTCCCAGACGTGTAGGACTCGAGTTCGATTCCCGCCCGCAGCGATTACGTCCTATCACGTCCAGTAACAACACTAGGGTAATAATGTCAGACACTCTTATAGCTTTGGAACTGGCAGCACCGAAGATTCTGGTCTAAATAGAAAAGAACGTTTTACGATTGTTATCATTATTACTTTTATTGTTATTATTATGATTTAAAGAGAAGTAGGATTTGTCGGGGCGATCTATAACGAGCCGTTAACGATCGATACGACACTGTACAGGCATGATTGAACCTGGAAACATTGAACTGCACTTTGCTTGAATACGAGTTCATTCTGAAGCAAATTGTTTTTACACAACAATAGATTTGTAATGTACTCTCAAATGAATCCACCAATGATTGAAACAATCATCTCCCTGCATTCCTACGGATTCCCACTTATCAGTTAGTAGCCATTTCCTTGAATATTTCATTAACACTTTCAAAGTATCACGAAGAAGGCTATGGGCTGAATTCTCAACTCAATCAAAACGATTTCATGTTTTAACACCGTAAATATGCTTCTCTGCCCATCGGAAAAAAAATGCGTGCAGTTTGTTAACATGTAGGACATGTTTGATTAGACGAAACTGGAATACTGAGGATATCCTTATTACATGTTTGGATTAGTTTCTTTTTGATAGCAGCGGAATAGTATGCAATGAAAACCAACTTATGGTTGATATGCTAGTTACCGAGTCTAATATGATACACTGTTTTATTGATTATTACAACACGTTCGATAATTACGGACTTACATGTACTCTTTGATTATCATAATTTTGCGATTTCTGTCTTTAACGTTAACTTTCAATATTCTATTATGTATTAAAACGGCGTCGGCAATTTTAGACATGAAATCGTGCATGATAATCTCCTTTGGATAGTTTATATCGACTATTTTTTGTTTCATTCAACATTCACTTTGTATTATTATTTTTTTTTTACCTTCAGATACGTGCATTCTTTCAACTGTCGGGGCAAGTTTCCAAATACCATTGAGTATCTTATGCGTTCAATTACACCATATGCCCATTTTATGCAAGAGCCGAACTTCCCTTTTCTTGTACTTGGTGGACATCGAAGTGTAAATAGAATTATGAGAATAATAGTTACTTCAGGTTAGAGGGGCGCATCAATTTTGAAATTTGTGTTTGAAAGGCTATTGTCTTCTTAAAGACGGTTAATGATGTTGCTCAAATCGACTGGAGCAAGCAATCTTATGATGCATGCTCGGATCTATAAAGGCTTGATGGTCTGATGCTACTACATTCCCAGTAAAAAGAGACGGGACGAAAAAGACATCAGTGGTACATAGGATGTGGTTGCCTCGGCGACGCTTTCTATTGTCGGGATGGGGATAAAGATGATGGAGGTCCTTTTGTAACGTGAAATGTTGAGCGCGTGGCTATCTTAATCTCCTGAAAGTAGCTAGATAGTAGAAGTCCATTCAAAAAGAAACTATACCGCGTTCTATTGAAGTGTATATCCGAGAAAGCTATTCTTGCTGTGTTGAATACAGGCTGGCACAGCTGACAGCGGTATTCAAACTTTCTGATCACTTGATGATTTGACGATTACATGTAATAGAATATTCAAAATGAACCCTTGGGAGTGTGACGGAATTTCGAATACGATACTAACAATCCGTAGATGAATAAGTTTGACAATTATTTACTGCCTTATACTTGAACCTAATTTGGCGATTATGCTTCACGTTTTCTTCGTAAGATGTATAAATCCAACAAAGTCGATCAAATTATAAGACAGTTAGTCCTTAAATTGTTAATGTCACTGACCATCCGAAGAGTGATGTGTATTGGAAGACGAGGTTAAAAAATTCGCTTGGTTTTGAATCGTTTTACCGCGTAAGTTGCAACAAACGAACAGAGGTTCTTACTCTAAAACGAGAAATGTTCGCGTGCATGATAATGTCGCGAATTTCCCGAGAACCTAGAGATTAGCATGCACGTGGAAGTCCTTGCCTACACTTTATGCATTTCGCGGCAATAAGCAAAGTTTTCATGCCGCGGAGAAAATTGTCGGCTCCGGACGTGAAATTTTCAGGCTGCGAATCAGTCATATTTCTCATTTCACACAAATTTGTTTTGTGGGGAGGGGGGGGGGGGTGTCGGGGGCAAGGACCCTGTGGTACCATGGATAAGAATTACGACTCGAAGTCGAAGGACCCGGGTTCGAATCTCGCCAAGCGATTAGGTCCTTTATATGTCCTTTAGCAAAGCTAGGGTAATAATATCAGGCCCTCTGAAATCTGCGGCCCTGACAGCACCAAAGAGGCTTCTCTAAATACAGAGAATTCGTTTTTGCAATTACTGCATATTATCATATTATAGTACTATTATCATTTCATTGTTATTAATATGATTTAAAGAGAAGTCTGATTTAAAATGGCTAAGATATCGAAAAGCAATTTCTATAAAAGAATGTACCCCCTTTTACAAGGATCGCTTTTTTGACTTTGATTTTGGATACCCCAGCCATTTCTGTCTAGATCTTCATCAAGTAAACTCAGAAATGTGTGATCTATAACGTTTCATTAACACTTTCAAAGTATCTCGAGAAAGACTAATAGCTGAATCCTCATCTCAGCCAATACTTTTTCATGCTTAACACCGTGAATAGGCTTCTCTGCCCATCGAAAAAAAAAAAATGCGGGCAGTTCATTAACAAGTCAGGTAGAACATGTTGTAGCACATTGATTACACGAAACTGGAATACTGAGGCTGTAATTTTTACATGTTTGGATTAGTTTTCTTTTTGATAGCAGCGGAATAGTATGCAATGAACGTAATGAAAGTCAACTTATGGTTGATACATAGTTACCGAGTCTAATATGATACACTGTTATTGCAACACGTTTAAGAAAATAAAGGACTAACATGTACTCTTTGATTATCATAATTCTGCGATTTCCGTCTTTAACGTTAACTTTCAATACTCTATTATGTATCAAAAGGGCGTCTGCCATTTTAGACATTAAATCGTGCATGATAATCTCTTTTGGATAATTTATCTCGACTAGGGTTTGTTCCCTTCAACTTATTACTTTTTTTTTTACTGTCAGTTACGTGCATTCCCCCAACTGTCGGGGCAAGTTTTCAAATACGATTGAGTATCTTATGCTTTTAATTTCACCATTTGCCCATTTTATGCAAGAGCCAAACTTCCCTTTTCTTGTAATTGGTGGATATCGTAGTGTCAATAGAATTATTAGAATAATGGTTACTTCAGGTTAGAGGGGCGCATCAATTTTGAACTTTGTGTTTGAAAGGCTATTGTCTTCTTAAAGACGGTTAATGATGTTGCTCAAATCGACTGGAGCAAGCAATCTTATGATGCATGCTCGGATCTATAAAGGCTTGATGGTCTGATGCTACTACATTCCCAGTAAAAAGAGACGGGACGAAAAAGACATCAGTGGTACACAGGATGAGGTTGCCTCGGCGACGCTTTCTATAGTCGGGATGGGGACAAAGATGATGGAGGTCCTAGTCTTTTGTAACGTGAAGTGTTGAGCGCGTGGCTATCTTAATCTCCTGAAAGTAGCTAGATAGTAAGTCCATTCAAAAAGAGACTGCCGCATTCTATTGAACTGTATATCCGAGAAAGCTATTCTTTGTGTTGACGACACTCAACCAAGAATACTCTTTTTGACAGGATACTTTTAAAATATCAAGAATTGCAAATCTTCACTATTGCAGGGATGAACCATATGAACGGTTTTATGCCAATTCGCATATTTTTGTTTTTGGTATTTTATTTCTGATGGGGTGGGGGGGGGGGCGTGATGGGGGCACTGTTGCACCAAGACCCGAATTCGATTCCCGCACAGCGATTACGTCCTATTTCGTCCTATGGCAACGATAGGGCAATAATGTCAGGCACTCTGATCAGTGGCGGATCCGGAGGGGGCGCAACCGGCGCACGCCCCCTTTATTTTTCATAAAAAACAAAAGAAATAAAAAGAAAAGCAATGAAATGAAACCCGGAAGTGGCACCAGAAATATAAGTCACGCCCCCCCCCCCCCTTTACAGAATTCCTGGATCCACCCCTGCTGATTGCTATAGCACTGACAGCACCGAAGAGTCTACATGTTTAATAGAGAAGACCTTTTTACATTTATTATCATTTTTATTGTTAATGTTATCATAATGATTAAGAAAAATAAGAATTACATAGATATCCCACACGACAGAGTGATATGTTTCTTATACCGAAAATCAGGTTACGATTATTACATACTACTTTTATTTACAGTGGCCCCAAATTATGGAATTCTTTAGATTGCAAATTACGACGAACTGCTGGTGGCGTACATGCAAACGTAAGCTTCAAAATATAAACGTTTTTCGCAGTATTCTGGTGATAATACGAAATAACTTGATTTAGCTGATGATTTGAAATGATGGATATTGATATAGATTATTCAGCATGATTGTAGAGCAGGTCTAAACATGGCTTTATATTACTATTTTCTTTCATTATTCTGTCCTCTTGCAGCTGCAGGTACAATCGTTTATATAGCTGTCTCTATGACGGTCTTAAGTTGGTGATTTCTCCTCTTCCTCTTTCTCATTCTCTTCTCCTTGTTCCGTGTGTGAGAGTGCACGCACGCTTGTCCAGGTGTACATGCGTGCGTGCAGTGTGTGTGTGTGTGTGCTGTGTTGATGTTCTTTCAGGGAACCTAATCCTACAAGCATCTGCTCCTATGTAGGGTCCCTTCACTCACAAGTTTATCTATCCGTCATGAACGACTACCTTTGAGAATAAATTTCAATTGATTTGTTCTATATGTAAATACTATATACTGAACTCATAACTTTTCTAATGTGTCACTTTACATTGTCATTGACGGATGTCAATACTAACAGTTTCATTTCGATAGCAGCGGAATGTAGTATGTAATGAAAGCTGACTAATGTATGAGTTTTTATACGATACACTGCCATTGATTATTGTAAATCGCTTAAAGAAACAAGGATTTACATGATTGTAATCTTTGATTACCATAATTTTGCGATTTTCGTCGTTAACGTTAACTTTCAATATATCTATTAATATGTATTAAAACGGCATGGGCCATTCTAGCTATGAAACAGAGTATCATAATTTATGGTGCTTAGATATTCTCGACAATGGTTTGTTTCATTAAACATATCAAAATTGTTTTACTTTTAATTACATACATTCTATCAAATTTTGGGGCAAGTTTACAATGTGAATGAGTGTCTAATGCTTTGAATATTTGCACCATGTGGCCATTTTTATGCAAGAGCAAAACTCTTCTTTTCTTGTACTTGGTGGACACCATGCGTCTATAGAATATGAGAATAATAGTTACTTCACGCTAGAGGGGCGTATCAATTTTGAACTTCGTGTTTGAAAGGCTTTTGTCATCTTAAAGACGACTAATGATGTAGCTCAAATCGACTGGAGCAAGCCCTCTTACGATGCATGCTCGGATCTATAAAGACTTTATGGTCTACTGCTCCGATATTCCCAAAAGAGACGGGACGAAAAAACATCAGTACACATGGATGTGGTTGCTTAGGCGACGCTTTGTATTGTCGGGATGGGGATAAAGATGACAGAGGCCCTTTTATAACGTTAAATGTTGAGTGCGTGGCAATTTTAATCTCCCGAAAGTAGGTAGATAGTAGAAGTCCATTCCAAAGGAAACTGCCGCGTTCTATTGAACTGTATATCCGAGTAAGCTGTTCTCGCTGTGTTGACTTAAGCTGACACAGCTGACAGCAGTATTCTTACTGTTGCTGATCACTTGTTGATTTGACGATTATTATACCTTTTACGAGAAAAAATAGCAAACAAACAAAGCAAAGCAAAAACAAAAAAACGAACGAATGTTGCTAGCCAAATAACTGAACAGTTCGTAAACTGAAGTTCCTTCAAACTTTTAAAGATTAATACCCGTTCAGTTTTCATGAACGTGAAATTGTCAGGATTTTGCTGTCTAACTGGGTAATGGCTGCATCACAAACTTGCAGTGAATTTGTCTCGGCAGACAAGATCTTTCATATATTTCTGTGATTTAGTTTTTAATCAAGTGATTAATCAATCCCTTTCTACAGTTCAGTAATCATATTTCACCGCTGTTCGATATTTCTACTATGGGTCCAAAGAAAGGCTATAGAAGCATGATATGTTGCTTTGATATATAATCATGATCTTCACGTTGATTCCTTAAAAGGATGGTACAGTATTGGTGGAGATGAAAATTGGGCTATTACTTTTTTGTGAGATACCAAGAAAACGCTTATGAAATAGTACAGAGCATACCATTTTAAGAGGAATTCAAAGTTTATATGATGAAAATCGGGTTTACAATAGCTGAAACATCCAAGAACAAAGTAAAACAAAACGATCGTAATAAAATGTGGGTCCCACACTTTATTAGGATCACTCTGTTTTGGATATCTCAGCCATTTCAAAATCAATTTTCATAAAATAAACGGTAAAATCCTCATGGAATTACATGCTCCATCATATTTCATAAGAGGTTTCTCACTATGTCACCAAAAAATGATAAAAACCTGAAGTTAAGTCTCAACCAAAACTATGTGATCCCTTTAAACTCAACTAACAGCTAGTTCCTTGATCGATATTTCCAGGCTATCTATACACGCTGTTTATTCCAGTGCGCGCATTCTTTCGTCTGGCACCTGGGATCTGGCACCTGGTTTTGTGGCAATTTCCACGAAGGGAGAGGGGGTGGGGTGTCAAATTTCTCGTAAGAGTAAGACCAGAGACTGCATACACAATATTTTCGTTTCCCATTTGTTGGTAATGAACATTTAGATTTAACTTTACGAAGGTTGCTAACACCTGGTTCTTGTTGTGATCGAGGTGTATGTATTTTTTTTTTCATCATTCATGGGCCGGATGGGAAAGAAGAGGTTTGCTCAGCAAGCTGTCTTTTACACCAGCATCAGTAATTATCATCACCATCACGAGGCTTGATTCCAGCCTGCTCACTTGCCGTGTTCTACATTGTATCATTTTCTTTTGCAGTAACTGAAACGTGTTTGTATTACTGGCATGACATACTGAATATTATTACATGTCCCAGGAATCCACCTTCCTGCTTGATATACTTTGCAATTCGTTTGCTTTGTACAGCAGGCGACGGTTTTTTTTTTTTTGTATTTCCTCTCTCACTCTCTCTATCTATCTATCTACTGTCACGATGATGATAGTCGTGTATTGAATGTTATAGGATATTACTAAGTGATCTGAATAACAATTGCTACTGCTGGCATAAGTTAACTGAACAGATTTTCCTTCTTCTGATTTCACCTCTCCCTCATTTCTCATTCTTGTTTGCCCCCTCCCATGAATGATGAAAACAACAACAACAACAACGACGACGACGACAACGACGACGACAACAACAACAACAGGTTTAACCGCACAACATATCAGATAAATGCGCTCTGGCAACCAATAGACTAGTCCAGATACTGGACGATTTCAATTGTCCGCATTCCCCACATTAACACACGCATGCACATGCATGCACCCACACAATGCGCCCAACCGCTGGTTGCGACACTCCACCAATGGGAACTCCCGAAAAAAAAAAATCAGGAAGGGTGATCTTGTGTAGTGTACATACAGACACCATCAACGTACGTCCGTACGTACGCGGGGACACTGCATACGAATACAGTCAAGGAAGTGGACTACCAATAGACCTACATGACACGCCTCTTTAGGCAAATGGCCACAACAAATCATAAGAGAAAATAATGGCGGGGGAATAAACAAAGACAACATTTCTGGTGTAAATTTCTACGAAAACAGGTGGCAGACAAAAACAGGTTGAAAGCAGTTTGTAAATCACCTGGGAACACCGACCGAACGGCATAATTCTATTAAAATGTCGCCTTATCTTTACAATAAAAAAACACGTTGAACAGTATAGGTGCATTACACATTAATGTTAACACTAAAACAAAACAAAGGGGTTATATTTATCACGTGTCAAAAAATAATATAAAAAGGTCTCGAATGCAGAGGAAAATATCGCTTTCCTAGATGCCGCTGCAACAAGCCGAAGTTTATAGTGTAAGAACTATACCTACCCAACAGTAGGCCTACATATCATAGCAACATAAATTTGAAACTTCTTTCGATCTCACACTCATTAAAATCTGCGTACCACTTCGTGTGAAAATTAAAATGAACATCACCGATATATCAACTGAGAAGTTCCTCTAGATACTTCTTTCTGACTTAGCGATCATCATACAGTAAAAGACGTGACTATCATTTTATTTGTATCGAATGTAAACCGTTTACCGTAAACGAAAAATACTATACAGAGTGGCTTCTCCGTTTATTGTCTTTGCCGAAACCATATGGAGCTAAGTACGAAACCAAACAACACGCACACAAGGATGGCAGGTTTCACTGAACTTGACACCACGTGTTTCGCACTTCGGCACATTGCGCGAAATGTAGCGATTACATACTTGTTGCGGACTTACTGACTTTGGTCAAGGAGTGAAAATGGAATACATTAATAAAATATTGTAATATTGAAATACCGACATCATGAAAATGTTTGAAAACAACACATGATTATGGAGTACAGAAATGAAAATACCAAACAAAGATTTTCATTCGGAAGCACTCCAGAACAGATGAAAGCATCTCCCCTTGTATGGCACTACGGTTTCCCCCAATAAGCTGAGGTTAGTGAGGTATACACCAGGGCTCGACACTATTAACGGTGGCCCGGTGGACCGGGGCCACCAAAAAAAGTCGGATGGTTGCCTTTACTATTGGAAATGGACAGCGGAAACAGTCGACTCTGTAAGACGCTAAATGTCGGATGTTTGCTTTTAATTTTGGAAATGAATAACGGTAATATTCGACTCCGTATGATACTAAAATAAATGTCGGATGTTTTCTTATACTTTTGGGTTTAAATAACGGTAAGATTCAGCTCCGTGCTGTGCTAAAATTAATGTCAGACATTTGATTTTGCGTCCGGAAATGGATAACAATAATATTCGACTCCGTACGATGATGAACGATGATGAAATAAATATCGCATGTTTGCTTTGACGTTCAGAAATGACTGCTAATGATTTACAACTCCGTATGATGATAAAATAAATGCCGGATATTTGCTTTTACGTTCGAAAGTAAATAGCAATAACATTCAGCTCCGAAAGATACTATGATATTAATGTCGAATATTTGCTTTGACCGTCGGAAATGAATAACAATGATATTCAACTCCGCATTGTACGATGATAGAATAAATGCCTGATATTTGCTTTCAAGCCCTGGACTTGCGGAAAGATATGATAATGTATGTTCGCCACTTTTTTTTTTCATGATTCATTCTAGAATTTCAGGAGTCTGATAGCCATCGGATCTCATTACGATGTTTTTGTATTGTTTAATGACAAGTATGGCAAACATAAGAGCAAGCCTTCATAGAAGATGAATTACCCCGGTGGCATCATTGAACGACAATTCAGGTTCAATGGGCAATCGTCGGGACCACTCGCGAGGTTAGAAAAAAATAAAAACCTCAGTATCGAGCGGCGATTTAAGTTGAATGAGCAATCGTCGGGACGATTTGCGACGTTTGAAACTCATACCAAACGGTGATTTAGGTTTAATGGGCAAGCCTAGGGACGATGTGCGACGCTTTAGCAATTACCAAACGAATATGTGACCAGTGATTCAAGTTGAATGGACAATTGTCGGGACGATAAGTGCGACGTTTGAACAATTATGGATTAACAAACTCGCCACGGAACGGTGATTTAAATTCAATGGTCAATCGTCGGGACGATGTGCGGCGCGAAGCCATCACCAAATCCCTTCACAAAACAGTGAGTCAAGTTGAATACGCAATCGTCGGGGACGATATGCGACGTTTGAACAATCATTGAAACGCCTCGCCGATCAACAAAAGATCTCCTTAATTGATTAACCGCGACGAAAAGAGACGTCTTCGTTCCGACTCGTCGGGACCATCTATTGTTGACTTTTTTAATGAGCGAAAAAGAGCGCAGTAATGAGCACATTAGGCCAAAAATTTAGATCGTTGGGGACGATTGGCGACGATCTTTTGTCTCATATCGTCGCGACGAAGATATCTCTCTAACATAGTTTTTCTCTTGTGCCTAAAACAGACTGATGCTACTGAAATCAAAATGTCAGCAGGACGTGACAGATTGCACAAATGGGACAATCAATCATATTTAAGTTTATACACAAGTCTACACTACACAACGACTTAACCCAGGGCAATTTCATAATTTGTCTTGATGGACAATGCTATGGAAACTGAATTCTTGCAAAAGTGAAACACCTGGATCTCTTGGAAAGTCCATTCTGCTTATGATTATAAGATTATACTATGGATGGAACTACAGCATGAATCTCATCTGGCTTTACAGAGAGTGGTAAGGAGCTCTGCTCTAAAGCTGGCCATCTCAAGCATAGTATTAAAGGAAAACAATCTGAACATTTTGGCTGAATATATGGCTGAATATTTTGAAGAAAGATACACTGAATGTATGAAGATGATAACAGAATGGTAAAAACCAGAGGGGGAAACACAACTATGAAATAGACATACACTGTACATGTACAGGTAACACATGGTCCTCTTACGAACTTGATTTTACTAGTACAGTATTCTCCGCTTAAACGGGTACTCCACTAATCTAGGAAAAAAAACAAAGAACGCTTTGTTAGACAAAACCCGACAAAGCGGAGAGTATTGTAATGGTAAGCCTATCTCACTACAGAGTCAATTTTTTTTACCAGTAAATTCACCAGAATTGAATAGCAAGCTATTCACCACTCCCAAGCATAAACCTATTTGACAAGGAATCAACACATTTTGCAATATTTGAGCCATAAATAATGCATGCCATTTCAGATTGATTGATTTTATGTAGATGGGGCTCAGAATTGACTGGCTGGTTGCTAGGCAACTGAAATTTTGAAGGTCTCTCCAATAACAACAACAACAACAACAACAAGTTTTAAAAAGGGACATATATTATTGATTTGTGTGGTGAACCAATTTCTATAGATGTTAAAATTCATACAGTGAACTGCATTTCTCGATACAGTATGTCACAGTTTTGCATAATTCATCACTAGTAAAGGAGATCTCTGAATCATTTTCAGATTTTTACATTTGAACAACTACTGTACGAGCTGAAATTTTCGCGAACACAGATATTTTTTGCGAATTGCTACTTGGATGACATTTTTGCGTGTTGTTAATTTTGCAGTTGCGAGGGTCTAACTAAACTTAGTTATTCGCGCGTTGTTATTTTTGCGTGTTGTTATTTTCGCGGTTCAAAGAGGATTCACGAAATTTGCAAAAATAAAACCACTGCGAAAATTTCAGCTCGTACAGTTATAAATTAGTTATACTGAGGACATAGTTTCAGAATTCATGATAATTGGGATGAAGAATACGAATATTTTCAAAATTTTTAACAAATTGCAATGAACAAGGATGTTGACATGGCAGAGTCACCATAAGAATGCATGAGTTGGGGCTCAAGGAAGCAGAAGAAAAGAAGAAGGCATGCATAGATTATATACAAGTAGGTAAACTTACAAGCAAGCGGTATTGTAACGGAATTACACTGTCCATGTTTCTGAAATATGTGAGCCTCGATGTCATCATCCTTGTTAGGTGTCATTTGTGTAAGGTCTTTCTCAGTATTGCTTCTCTGCTCAAGAACCACAATAAATTCGACAAATCTATACATGGCGCTGTTGATTTATGTACTACATGATGTGAAATTATGAAAATCGCCTGGAATTCCCCTTTAAAGTACTCAATACTCGAGGAAATCTTGGATGAGGAAGGATCTTATTCAAGGAAAAAATATCTCACTTTGAAGACTGGTCCCCAGTGTACGAGAACAGAAGTGTGTTGTGACAAAATCTGCTTGTTCTCAACAATTTTAAAGACCCAGGCCCTGTTTTATGAAGAGTTATAATTGATTATAGTTGATTTCTACATGGTAAGTCTATAGCAGCCTGTGTAGTAAGGAAATTTATAATCGATTTACATCTTTTGATAAAACAGGGCTCCGGTACTACAGTCAGTTTCACCGTGCATTTAAAGTTATATACTCTTCTGAGTGTATGAACTGCTCATGCAAGTATGGAAATATTTCACAGGTAATCATGCTGCACAGCTGAACTAGAACAATAACAATTGGTACAATAATAGTTCTTATTTGGCGCTACAATATAATAATGAACAAAAACCCCCTTCTTGATTGAATCATAGACAGATGAAGTTAAATAAACAGTAGGCCGAACTTGAAAACTGAAATACATGAACATGCCTCCACTCTGATATCAGTATTTTAAAGGCAAAATGGGTGTTTAACCTGTTGAGGATGATGCCTGAGTATACTTGAGCAGGTGTCTATGGGATATGCATATTGTAGCAAAATCAGTCCGTCCTCAACAGGTTAACGGAGACCCCATGCAGATTTTAACAGCAAACACTGTGCATGTGCTTTAGTTATGCAAATCTCAAATACGCACAACTTGAACTCTTAAGTTTATTCACCCCGTCTGCAAAACGATCAAAAATCCTTCAAAAATCCATAAAAATTTCTGGATCACTACTAAAATTTATTCATCTGTTCTTTATGTCATTAACAACTTCTCCTTCAAGTTTAATCACAACTTTTTGAGTTACTGTAAAACACAATATTTTCACGGCATGAAATTTTTACGAATGGGAGCCGATGGCCTCTTTCGCGGCATGAAATTTTCGTGGGTTGCCTCTAACATTCAATGCATTTAGTGTAGACAAGAACTTTCATGTGCATTTCAATTTCACGAATCTTGGCTCTTGCAAAATTTCTGAAATTGAAATGCACACGAACATTCCTTGTTTTACAGTATTTTGCAAACCAACACCAATGATCACTTAAAGGGACTGTATAGTTTTGGTTGAGACCTAATTTCAGGTTTCTAACATTTTTTAGTGAGATGATGAGAAACACCTTATGAAATATGAAAGAGCATGTAATTCTATGAGGAATTCAACGTTTATTTCATGAAAATTGGTTTTGAAATGGCCGAGATATCCAAAAATGAGCGATTCTAATTAAGTGTGGGACCCACACTTAAATATTACGATTGCTTTATTTTACTTTGTTTTTGGATGTTTCAGTCATTACAAACCCGATTTTCATCAAATAAACTTTGAATTCCTCTTTGGTATGCTCTGCACTATATCATAAGTGTTTTCTCGGTATCTCGGAAAAAGTTAAAAACCCAATTCTCATCTCTACTAATACTGTACCACCCCTTTAACCTTCCCCTTCCGTGGCAGAGGTAATCATGATTACATTAATGAGAACATATAGGAGATGACCACAGAGAAGAATCCAAATTAATAAATGACATTAATACTGACATTAACCCACTGGAAGACTAGTCTCCAGTATACCCGGGCAGGTGTCTATGGGAAATGCGTGTTGTAACAAAATCAACTTGTCAATGGGTTAAACAACAACAACAACGTAAAGGAGGCAAAAGAAACAAAAAGTAAAGCCCTGTCAATATCACTAGGATCACTTTCATAAAATACAAAAGTGAGGGTATAAGGAGGACAAGCTGATGTGTGTGTGAACAAAATCCCTTGTTTTATTACTGGACAGGTTTATATAAATATAGCTCAGATAAAGACCTCTTTTTTTCATAGGCATGTGATGTGAGCAACTAAAAGAATATGGGTGGAGTAGTTTTGGCACATTCATAGCAATTTCACCCCCCCCCCCCACAAAAAAAAAAGAGAAAAAAGTGAGAGTGAAACAATTGCTGATACATGTAACATAAATACAGGAAGGAAACTCTTATAAGATTCCATGTATGTCTACATTGCCCCTGCAATAGATCTGGGGGGTGCTTCATAAAGCTGTTCGTAAAGTTACGAACAACTTACGAGCGACTGGTGATCAGTTCTTGTGTGCTACACATATCAGAATTTCCATAATTCGGCATAAGAAGTGATCATCAGTCGCTCGTAAGTCGTGCGTAACTTTACGAACAGCTTTATGAAACAGGGCCCTGAATTATGATCACTCTGACTTTATGTTTTTATACATTGTACATGTTCAGTAACATCACATGATGCTTGAGAGATCGGTCAAGTGGTCCGGCAAAATGAAGCGCGAGACCGAAGACCTGAGAAGAGTATGGGTGGGGAGTCTACTTTTATGTATTTGGTCACATTTTTGGTTGTGTGACACATACTTTCTGATAATCAAATAACATGAAGTCTGGAATGCTACAGTGTATATTATGTATCATATCTCGGAATCATCAAATTCAAAGCCCAATCCTACGTGGTGTAGGTTTGTATGTCAGAAATTATTTGTGTCTACAGGGAAAGGGAGAGGACACTGTGGACGTGGAAAGAATATGAGAGGGATGGCATAGTATTATTTATAGCTACATCAGATAAGTGGGCAATCATTTAGATAATAGATTCTGTAGCATCAAATTTAAACAGTATTAAAACAATCTACGTTTAGTACACTCTCCAACATACTTTAAAGTTTGTGCAACAGATAGGTTATTGTAGCTTGTGATTGAAGGTATGGGTAGAGATTCTTTACTAAACTTTTGGCAACACGAGATATAAATTAATAGTGAATTGTCATATAGATTGACATAATACAATGAACAACATGTTGATTTCACTCATATGAAATTCAACTGAATATCATTCTGCTAATAATGCAAGCAAAAGGTTTCAAAATATTGGGTTTAATGAAAGCTACAATGTTCATAAAGTAAATTATGCAGCAACCAAGTTCCTGATGAAGTTCCATAGAGTAACAATGTAACAAGTGGCATTCAGCTACTTGTATACAATCGATTTGAAAATGAATTTGTAGGTTCTTTTCTTTTTTTATTATCATTTCTAAACTCTTGGGCTTTCAGGATAAACATATGTTCTTGCAGCTGTTTCAGAGATCATACAAAATATTGATTTTAAAGAAAAAACAAAGTTGGGGAGGACAACTGGAATTGTTCGATATCAATTTCATGAGATGGAAATGATTGGAATAGAATGACTAATCATTATTAAAAACTTAAAAGTGTTCTTTACTAGAAGAAAGGCTGAGACACTGTCTCTAGAAACAAGTCTAGTGGAAAATAGGCTCAAAAGTGATGCAAGTTGTCATACACATTGTACAGCAAAGCTAGTCACACAAATAAAATAATGTATATAATTCATGTTGACATGAAAGCAGTTGATTTGAAAGACATATAAACTCTCTCTGACCTCAGCTGACCCAGTTTTATTTCCCCACAACTCTGCAAAGATATGATGCTTTTTTTGAACAAATTTATAACAAGATCTCAATAAAATATCTCACCATGATTTGAAGACCCAGTGCATTGATAAATGAGAGGAAGGAACTAGTATAGGAAGCTAGGATAGCATTATCAGAAGCTCTCTAAGAAAAGGTCCCCCATTCTGAAGAATTACATTCCCAGTTGAAAGGTTACACAAGACTCCCCTATACGGTTGTGTTGTTTGGAGGCGATAGGATCTGGCATTAATGATGGCACAGCTGAGGGATTTCCCCAAATGAGCAGCTGTCAGTGAGGATCATACAACACAAATCTTTGCCATTATTCATTCTCCCGAAGGATGAAAGGCATGTTGGCAAAAAAATGAACTGATGTGTGTCATCAAGACTCGATAATATAACGATTTCCCCCACTAAATCAGATTTGCTTCCTGAAATCCAACAAGACTTAAAAGGACTTTGTTGTGGCATTGTCGCTGAGACCTATGAAGTTTATCAAAGCCTTCATTGTGAGGTAATGTTCTTATTTTCTCTATCTACTGTTCATCTACCTATCTTTGCTCTATCTTTTTATCTATCTGTTTCCTTTTGAAAATTCATTGCATGTTACACAAACAAGTTATTACAAAATCTTAAAATGCTGCAACTGTGGTTGCAGTTTTTGTTTTTATTTTTTCCACCCAATTCATTTTTTCCTCTTTTTTTTTTTCACACCACACAAGTGTTTGAAAGCAAGAGATTATTAAAGTGAAAACATAGTTCTGGTAAGGGTTTGAGAACCCGTCTTGCACCATTTCATATTTGCTTGCAATATATATTGAAAGAGTCTACCAAGAAACTTAACTGGCCGACGCGATTTGCCGGGATGATGAGTTGTTTTGGAGTATTTTGAGATAAAAAATAAAAGTCGGTTATTCCAGAAGGATCCAGGTGAACTCGGTCTCAGGGACAACTTGCCCCTATTTCAGACAATTCATACGCAGTTTGTGATTGCCATGTATTCTATACATAGGTGCATGTTCATTTTGTAGGCGCACCAAAGATGTGCCAAAATGCATGCGTTGTATCAACTCGACCCATAACTGTAACCAGCGAGAAAGCGAAGCGCTCCCATAGTACAACACTATACACTCCAGAGGGACAACTCGGTCCTCCATGAAAGTGAGGCCGAGTTGTCCCCGAGTCCGAGTTTAGCCTTACCCTGATCGGGTAAGTTCTGAGACTGCGACTTTGCTGAACCTTTTTGGTTAATATTTCACATTTTCATAGTTAACCATCAAATATCTTGTTATTACAGCATTATTCCACACATTTCTCAGGCTATGCGTAAATTTTGGAGCAAAATTTGACAATTTTGCTGGCGTACCAGAACTATGTTTTGCCTTTAAGCAGAGGGGTGAAGATTGAAGATATGAGGTGTGAATTTTCTTCAGTTTGTCTCCCTCTGTGCAAATGAAAATTGAAGAAAACTCATACCCCATATCTTCACCTCTTTACTTTAAAGGGATAGTACAGTATTGGTGGAGATGAAAATTGGGCTTTAACTTTTTTGCGAGATACTTGTACCAAGAAAACACTTATGAAATAGTACAGAGCATACCATTTTAAGAGGAATTCAAGGTTTATTTGATAAAAATCGGGATTGGAATAGCTGAAACATTCAAAAACAAAGTAAAACAAAATGATCGTAATAAAATGTGGGTCCTGCACTTTATTAGGATCACTCTCTTATGGATATCTCAGCCATTTCAAAATCAATTTTCATCAAATAAACACTGAAATCCTCATGGAATTCCATTCTCTTTCACATTTCATAAGAGGTTTCTCACTATCTCACCAAAAAATGATAAACAAGGAAAAGTAGAAATTACGCGGTGCGTAACATATGTCCCCGCTGGAAGTAGCATTTTGTAACAAAATGTGCAATATAGGTAAAAAATCAAGGTCAAAGGTCAAAGAAGTCAAAGGTCAAAATTCTGTGTAGAAGTTTTGAAGCCCTCACCTAGTGCCATCACATAAAGCAAATGGAATCGAAATTGGGTTAGAAATGGCGAAGGAGTAGCATTTTGTAGCCAATGTACAATATAGGTCAAAAATCAAGGTCAAAGGTCAAAGAAGACAAAGGTCAAAATTCTGTGTAGAAGTTTTGAAGCCCTCACCTAGTGCTATCACATAAAGCAAACGGAATCGAAATCGGGTTAGAAATGGCGAAGGAGTAGCATTCTGTAGCAAAATGCACAATATAGGTCAAAAATCAAGGTCAAAGGTCAAAGAAGTCAAAGGTCAAAATTCTGTGTAGAAGTTTTGAAGCCCTCAACTAGTGCCATCATATTAAGCAAACGGAATTGAAATCGGGTTAAAAATGGCGAAGGAGTAGCATTTCGTAGCAAAATGTACAATATAGGTCAAAAATCAAGGTCAAAGGTCAAAGAAGTCAAAGGTCAAAATTCTGTGTAGAAGTTTTGAAGCCCTCACCTAGTGCCATCACATAAAGCAAACGGACTCGAAATCGGGTTAGAAATGGCGAAGGAGTAGCATTTTGTAGCAAAATGTACAATATAGGTAAAAAAATCAAGGTCAAAGGTCAAAGAAGTCAAAATTCTGTGTAGAAGTTTTGAAGCCCTCACCTAGTGCCATCACATAAAGCAAACGGAATCGAAATCGGGTTAGAAATGGCGAAGGAGTAGCATTTTGTAGCAAAATGTACAATATAGGTCAAAGGTCAAGGTCAAAGGTCACGACTGAAATTCTGTGTAGAAGTTTCAAAGCTCCCATGTAGTGCTATCATATAAAGCAAACAGAATCAAAATTGGCTCATAAATGACAGAGAAGTAGCAAATTGAAGATTTTGATCACACACGGACGCACACACGGACACACGGACGGACGGACGGACACACGGACGGACGGACGGACGGACGGACGGACACACGGACACACACACGTACGGAGCCCGTTTCATAGTCCCCTGCTCGAACTTGTTCGGCGGGGACAAAAACTGAAGTTAAGTCTCAACCAAAACTTTAACAATAATCTGTACCATTTTCAGATAATATGCCTTATTTGCCTTTTCATACACTACTAACATAACAATGTCAGAATTTTGGAGCTTGTATGGGTATTTGTCCCAAGTTCATCATATCACTGCCCGCAACCAAGGGATAGCCTAGTGATAGTGTCACCACCTAGAAACAAGTAGATGACAGATTTGATTCCAACCGATTCCTTTTTTTTTTTGACACGTTTGTTAAACCGCTGAAGATGGACTGATTTTGCTACAACACGCATTTCCCATAGACACCTGCCCGAGTATACTCGGGACTCGTCCTCAACGGGTGTAAAATGTAGATCAGCAGTTGCAATCATACAAATTTCATTGGCACAGAGGGAGACAAACTGAAGAAAACTCATACCCCACATTTAAAATGTTTCTACCATCTCCTCAAGTTGTCTGCTGATCAATGTCATCACTGCCTTATCAAATGTCCTCATTTTTTTCTTTCCTCCATCAATGTACTTCTCTCTCTCTCCCCCTCTCTTTTTCTTTTAGCCATTGGCTCGAGGACTTCCAATATGACTATGGGTGTACATTTGACGCGTAAGCTGAATATTCATGTATAATGCTTCGATCTTGGGCAAATCTTGTGTGAGGGCAAAGGATTGAATCCAGTGCTAATTTGTTTTACAGGTAAGTTAGCATAATATGTGACTGTACATCACAAAACGAACAAAAAGTCGCACGCAGTGAATTTGTGAGAGGACTCAAAATAGGTGAAATGGGTCAACCTAGCCAATCTTGAGTTTTTCGTATTTTCTGAAAGAGCAAGTCTTCTTCTATATTATGTTCAAGTTTAGGATCATAAAACAAACAGGAAACTGTGTTTTTAGAAGTTTTTCTCAAACACTTTATTGTAGAACAATGTGATTAGATGTTTCTAATAGAGTCCACTTTTCATTTCTTAAAAAATCCTGTTCACACTCTTCACTTTCAACTCTAATAAGTTTTGAAAGGATAATGCTAGTACCGCTTTGAAAGTTGTCATTAATCATGGACAAAATGTGTTAAAAAGGCATGCCTAATTTAAGCTTAATCTGATAATCTCTTCATTGTTATCGCTCCGGTGGTTAACAGCCTGTTTTTTTGTCCCATTCATGGCACAGCTAGCATGGCTTGGAAAAGATAAAGTGCTTGAACAGACTCTTTACTTTAGAGCCTCTTTTCTCAGTTCACACTTTTCCATAGTGTGTGCTTTCTTTCCAACATTTAGATAAGTTATATTAGAGTCCATTTGAATTGAGTTATACATCATTTTAAGCTTAGAGTCTGCTCTTTTAGAATCTGCCCTTAACTAAAAATCCATATCTGCCGACTTTTTTTTAGTTTTGTGGTGCAGAGTCACATATCGTGTTTAGTAGAGAAGGGTAGTTCATGTGGTTTGACAGTCCTTGTGATGTTCTTTAATAATCACCAGGCTTAGCAAAGTATCTGTGATTGATAAGGCCAATAAACTTGCTTCTTAAAACTGCTAGAGAATCACACAATAAAGAAATCCTGGTTATGTCCATCTCTAGTCACTTTGTTTTATTAATATATTTTTTGGGTTTGTTGTTGTTGTTGTTGTTGTTTTGTTATCATGTCAGCATCCAATTACACAACCATGTAGGCCTACAGCTTTCTTTCTTATCCAATGCCTTCCCTCTACTCCTACTTTTCCTTTCTGATTGGCTTACAGTGTACTAGTTGTTTATTCCCTAAAATAAACTCTCCCCCCCCCCCACACACACACACACACCATCTAGCCTTATCCCTTCAGACACACTTGACTTACCTGGGTATTGTTGGCTCACTCTTGGCAGAGTCATCCTCTTTGGAACTGAAATTCAAGCAGAAAAAGAAAGAAAATCACATGAGATTTAACACCAAACACTTTTGAATGCCCCTGATCACAAACAATTTTTTTATGACAAAACTCACAATGTAAAGTGTAACTGCATCAAAATCATGCATTGAAACTTGAAGTTTGTGCCCATGGGAAAACACCCCCCCCCCCCAAAAAAAAAAACCAAAACAAAACAAAACAAAAACAAAAACAAATAACAACAACAAAAATCCATACTTAGTACAACCTTAAGGATTGCAAATTCATGGCATTTTTGTGTGTGTGAATAGCCCAACTGATTACATTGAATAACAAAATTATACAAAAAAAAAAAAAAATACCACAGAAAATGTACAGCAGCCCCACTCCAGAAGTTGCTTCGATACCATGTAGGACCAAAGCAAAGACTTCCTTTTCATCAAAGAAATTGAACGGAAAGATCCAACAGGCTCAAGAAAGGAGGAACAGGTATTTCCTTTTTAACAAACTAAAATGTAAATTCAGTACTCTCGAAGTCTGATTTCTTGCTTGGATATGTTTGCAGACTGTGAGAACACCACTGCCACCTGTGCATGCTCTGAAGTCCTACGGGAGAGATTTCTCCGCGCCTTACCGTATCTTGGCTCGTCGTAGCCCCTTTTTCATTCCTCGATGTGATGGCCGAGAAAACTTCTCTCTAAACTGTGCAAGGCTCAGAACCATTAGGCCACTACATTCTCTTCATCCTCTTCAGCTTGTAAATGAGTTTTAATAAATGTATGGTACTTCCGAAGGAGTGGCTAGTTTTCAATAGCACCTTGCAAATCATCAGCTCGGTTTCTAATCCTCAAAACTGTTTCGATACCGGTAGCAGCTGCTTGCCTTCCCACAGGAGAGGGTATAGTGTAGCTTCTCGTAGACTGGAGCTTCCTTTGTTTTGTAATTCAGTCCCGTCCACTGAAAGTCAATCATTTTTTGTAAGCTGATATGTCTTGCGTAACCCTCAAGTTAAACTGAACACCAGGGAAGTGTAGATGGAATGACTGAAGATGTTGAGATGGAGAAACTAGTCATTTCAAACAGTGAGAGAGGGGGACAGGACAGTTCATACAATTAGTGTATTTAATCTTTAAAGTCTAAGGATATTCTTGGAAGTGAGTTCTTCAAAATGTTTACTCCACATTCAGTTCTCTTTCATAATCATTTGAGGGACAATGTTATCCTTCTGTGCGTGTGAAGTGTTTTGGACATGAAAGGCTTGGAAAAGAATTTGACTAGCAAGACCATAATATCTAAAGTACTGTCAGAATACTAAAATGCAGCTGTTGGGTATGTACAAATGTAAATGACTATCTGGTATGCCTTTAATATCAGATAGATGCAAGTAAATATTCACAAACTGCCACAGCGGAGGTTATACGAATGTTGCAAGAGGATGATTCCAGATCCAAATGAACGCAACATTTTGATCCTGATGATCAGGGCATGATGCACAATGCCGTCACGGATGCAGTCATACCATCTGATGACTCGCAGAAAATGCTTCCGAATCTCACAATCTGTAAATGCTCAAATGATGGTCACAACACATTAAAGACTCCTTTGCAACAGATACGACTGTATGACCATCAAATCGCTGGATGAATTTCAGAACAGATATGACATCATTTCTTGAAGAACAACCACAGGATGACTCTTAGCACTGATGAGGAACAATCAATGCCCCGCCCATTGTCAATCATATCAGTCTCTTCTTTAATATGGACTATAAACTGCTCAGATATATGGTCTGTACTGTACATCCCATCATAATATATTCCACCAATGGCATGTAGGCCAGATCGCAGCTATGCGTTCATTCACAAAGCAAAGCAGCAGAGCTCAGAGCTCTGCTCAACTTTCAGAGGAGGCACCCGAACGACTGCGGACAAAGTCCAGTGAGAGAGAACAAAAGGGGAGTATGGATAAAGTGGTGTGACACCAATAGAGAATGATGAATTAGGCCACTGATCGTCAACTCCAGTGTCTGCTGAATGTGCTGATGACATCACGCCACGAGGTCGCTCGTGCAACCGTGACACAACCGTGACACTACCTCCAATAAACAATGCACACCATTACACTGCAACAGGAAATGAAGATATTCATCATTGAGTAGAAAGGTTTATAGGGAAACGTGATAAATTTTTCACTAATTTGTTTCATCAATAAGTTAGTGGTCACACCCTGGCAGTTGATTTAAATGTACAATTTTAGACAAAATTGTTGCGTGCTTGCAAGAACAACACAAACACGTTAATACATGCCATTACAGAAAGGTGTGATCAGGAGAACAAAGCAAATGCATGTGAGGTGTGAGTTGTACTTATGGGCCTGGCTGGTATTTGTCGAGTTCTCCCAGGCACACCTTCCTTGAGTCACGTGCATTCGCATCGTTCTCCTGGGGACACAACAAAATGTTCAATACTGTTTTTTCGATCTTATGTTTTTAGCACAGCTTTAGTTTCCCTTTCATCAAGTATAAAGATCTTCTATGACAGGTTTGCAGTTATATATAGTTTTGATATTATAACAGACAGAGAAAATACACTTGTTATCTGCAAGTGGTACCACCCACAGCTCCAGCTGCATTTTGAGGTACAAAGAAAAACGTTAAACTTTGCATCCTGCCTGTCTGAATGTGTTTTTTTTTTTTTTTTCCATGGCAACCTTTCATATCTTTCAGGCTTGATGCTTGATATTCAAGAGCAAAAAAGTAATCCATATTGTGGTATAGCAAAACCAAACAGTTTAAAGCCTTGTGGGATTAGACACAAAAGGATAGTAACCGTCAAAGTCAATACCAGAATACTGATATGTACATGTAATCCATGGAGCGTTGGACAATCAAGCATGGCTATGAATTTTTGTTGTTGTTGATAAAACACACAGAAAAAACAAAATCTTAAACTTTATGCAACGCCCTCACTTTCAGTTTCAGTTTCATTTATTTCGGAAATTTCATTTCACATTTACGCAGCTGTAAAAGTTTTAGGAAGAACAACAGAAAATTACTCCTTGGAGTATAAACAAAGCGACAATTTTCAAAACACCTACAGTACACATCTACTGGAGGCCATCAGATTAAGAATCCCAATTCATCAACAAAGTCACTTTCAAAGGGACAATACAGGAAGTTTCACATGGAAGTCAATTGGAAGGTTATTTTTAAATAGTTTTGTAACCACATAACTGCAAAAAATGGTCGGTAGTTATGGACTGATGCATCCAGGTTCAGGGCAAGTGAGCGAAAAAAAACAACAACAAATGGAGCAAGACAGAGAGAAAAAAAAAAAGATGAAGAGAGGGGAAGAGATGGAAGGAGAAGGAGAGAGAGAGAAGAGAAAAGCGTTGGCAGAATTGCGTTGAGAGACTGCATACTATAAAACCAGAAATTTTCACGTGCATGACACTTTCGTGAATTTTGCGAGCCACGATCCGCGAAAGTACAATGCCTGTAAAAGTTTTTGTCTTAACAGTCCACTGAATGCTATAGTACAATGCTGTGGAACCATCATGCGAAAGCAATTCACAGAAAATTCATAAGCACTGTGAACGTTTCTGGTTAATATACAGGAGTTGGTTGACACAGAAATCATTTGTCGTTTATCACATGACTGATTCGGAAAGTGGCCTTTTCATTAACAAAAAAAACAAACAAACAAACTGCAAAATGAAAGTTGTATAAACACAAACACACATGAGGCGTCTGCCTCACGATCATGCGGCCCGGGTTCGAACCCGAGTCTGGACTGAGCAATGTTGTGTGTAAAGCATACCGTCCCCTCTAGCAAGAGGCAAAAACACTCTGTCCCTCGGATAGGACATAAAATGGAGGTCCCGTGTATGAGAGAGCAAAAACTCATGCACTTAAAAGATCCCGCTTCATTCATTCATCGCAAAGAGCAGGGTGTTTTAACCCGGTGAAGTGGTCCCCCACCTCACATCCAACTGGACCCCATGGAAGATCAGCTTAACATAGCTGAATATGGGCTATCCAAGCCATCTTCTCAGATGGAAAATGAACAAACAAACAAACAAACAAACAAAGTAATTCAGTAGTTTCATCACAGAATGGGGAAGTATCATTTTTAGACATTTAACAGTATGTCCATCATCAGATAGAACAAAGTAACACCTTTTACCAGTAATAAATAAATAATAACAATTATACTCTTGAAGATCTGAAAATATTGTGTATTTCCTTATTCTTAGCAGCTTCATTTGCAAATATCTCTACGTACCAACAACACTGGGCTTAGTTTGCTTTGTCATTAAAGTATACTCAATTACACAAATGTTCATTATGACGATTTCAGGAAAAGATTAATTTTGAACAACTTCTTCAAAATATTTTAGTGAGCTTGCTCAGACGTAGGTAGGAAGTCTGAACATCTTTGGCTGCTGTCACAGTAAAACTTGTGTAATTATTATTAATATTTGGTGTTGTTTTTTTTTTTCTTCTGTGATGTTCAGAGCCATCATGCCACCTATAAAAATTTAGTTCCAAATTTGCCAGCGCAATGCTATTCCCTACAAAGAGCACACAGGAAATTTGCAAAACATTTACAGTCACTGCATAATACATTACTTTTTCTCTTCCAAACAAAAGACCTTGGCTTGAAGAGATCAATGCACTACTCTGCAAAAATGTGACAGTTAGTCACAGTACAAGTAGTACTTTGTTATTTGTACATCTGGGAAAAAAGGCTATTCAAATTTTGTCATTTCCCAATTTGATTTTTTTTTTTCTTTTTAATATGCATAATTGACAGAGTTTCTTTCAAAGCTGCCATTGTGCCTGGCCTGTTTAATATTTAAACGTCCTTGAATACTTTTAAGCCTGGCCGATCATGAAGAGGTACAGAAAGGTTCTCTGACATTTGCTCCTGTGACATTTGACTCCCATGAAATATCCCCAAGATAAGCCAGTCATAAAACCTACCTACAAACATGACCCTAAGGCCAAGTAAAAAAAGAAACCAGTTTATCGTCCTTGCGCGCATCGATTTTGGCCGCCGCATCAATTTTTTTACTATTTACTATTTTCAAAATGGCGCTGAAAATACCAAGAAATTCATAATTCTCGTCCCAGCCCGCTCCCCGCCCGCATCTATTTTCAGTTGCCGCATCGACTTTTTTGATATTTACTATTTTTTCGGCCGCCGAAAAAAAAAAATTCGACAATTCACCTACCAATCGTGATGTCTCATTTCTAATTACGCCTTGCGTACTCTACTTAGCTGGAGTACAGCTGTAGCTTCTGTAGTGCGTATGTAATAATGCATGCATTTCACACTGCGAGCTCGGCAAGAAGGAATGACCCACAAAGCAGTCAAACTGTAGTTGGATGGGCGCGCGGGCCTGCGCCTGGGCTGTGATGTACAGCCAAAGAGATTACACGCACAGCGCACTCGGTACGTCGTGAACGCGACAGCGGCAACATTTTTTTGCGAACAATCGCTGATATTCCACGCATATTTCGCGCATTGTTCGTATTTTTCCCCGTTTCTCATATTTCAAGCGGATGAATTGTACTGTACAAATGCTTGTGAGGATTGTATCGAGTTTGTATACATTTTCATGTTATTGTGACAATGTGCATGAGTGTGCAGTGTCGGAAGGTAAGGTGCCAGTGCAGTGGCCGTGCCGGCCGCGTATATGTATGCGTGTCTGTAGCTGTCGGGGTCCCTATCTCCCTGGGTCCCGTTGCATAAAACTTTTTTAGCAACCTAAAAAAATTCAGGTAAGGATTTGCCCAACCTGAATTTTTAAGGTTGCTAACATAAGAATGTAAAATCCGTTGCATAAAAACTCTGGTTGGGAGCTTCCAACCGGAATTTTGTGATTTCAACCGGAAAAAAATCCTGTTGGAGTTTTATGCAACGGGCCCCTGGTCTATCAGCTGTCTGCACGCACGCATGAACACATTCGAATGTGTAGAGGCCCTAACACTCTGCTCTGTAACGTTGCATCTGACGGCGATGTATTGTTCTATTTTGAAGAGAAAATGAATGCGCTTTTCCAGCAAATGTAGAATTATTAAATGGGTGTATCTACAAAATAAATAACTTTTCCATGGACTCTGGTTTGTCTCGTATTTCTGCGGGATACTTTTCTTTACGATGTAAATTCACGGACACGGCCGTGAGTTGTATCACCTGTAGTGTGATACAATCATTCATCATCCAAATGATGAGTGATTATCAAATGTCTTTTTAGAACATGAAGAAACATCTTTAAATGTTTAATGCTATAATGCCATATCAGTATCATTTTTGACATCCATCTGCAATTGCACCAGCCAGTTTCCAGTTGAATGTGCTACAATTGTGCTGTGAAGAGATGCAGATACCAGCTGTGTGGACACAAAAAGTCACAAACACCAATGATAAATAAAGCAGTGTTTTGAATATCATGGAATTTATTTCAGTCGTACATTTGTTGATAGAATGTTTTAGGTCTATACCTGTTTCAATTAATAGCACAATACATCAGAATTGCAAGTACACTGGTATCAGAAATGCCATTACAACACTAAATACCAGTATCAAGATGGTCATTTTCCCTTGACATCTGTAGTGTACGTAGTGGAAAGAAAAAGCAAATGTATTTCTGCATGCATGAAGTTTCATTTCAAGTATGGTACATATTGGCCCGAATTCACGAAGGTGGTACAAATGAAACCATGGTTTAAACCATGGACAAAAACCATGGAGCGCAAAGTGTCGCACGGAATATTTCGTTACGAAATTGGTCATTTCGTCGAGAAAATGACCGTTTTGTTAACGAAATTATCATTTCGTGGACGAAATGTTCAGTTAGTTACAAAATGTTGTAATTTCGTTACAAAATAATCATTTCATCGACGAAATGACTGATTTCGATATGAAATATTCCATGCGACAATTGGCGCTCCATGGATTTTGTCCATGGTTTAAACCATGGTTTCATTTGTACCACCTTCGTGAATTCTGGCCATTATGTCTATTTGTTTGAAAGTGCACAGAGTGCAGGCAAGACATACTTGTACACTTGGGACCTGGTCTCTCATAACACAGCTACCAGAGTGATATTTCATTTCATAAACTGGATATAGAAAATAGTAAAGCCCTCTCTCGTTACCTTTCTCAGAATTACCGGACGAGAAACACATATTACTTTCATTTTAATAGTAAAGCCCTCTCTCGTTACCTTTCTCAGAATTACCGGACGAGAAACACATATTACTTTCATTTTGACGATCCTCGAAAAAATAGTAAGATATCAAATAGTAAGGGCCTCCCTCATCGCCTTGCTCAAAAAACCCGGACGAGAAACTACTTTCTTTTTTTACTTGGCCTAACCTTAATAATAATCCTCACATCAAACTAAACCTACAGCCCTATCACAACCCTAACCCTAAGTCCTTGGAAAAATACGACCGGAGTATAACTGTTGCAGGAGCAAATGTCGAGTAATATCCATACATTGTGACACACATCTGGGATGTACACATTTGTAGTTGTACATGTGTGGAGCAGACGTAAAACAGTTTACGCTCCAGACTGTGATGCTTTATACTGGATGCAATTAATAAATTTGTTTCCTGTACCCTTCACATTGAATGACTTTAAAAGGTACTGTTCAGGAGGATTGTCAAAAGTTGTTTACAAACTGACAATGTTGCTTTTGGATCGAGTTTCTCGAGTTGTTGTGCACATAAATATCAACTCTGTCGTGAGTCAATTGAGAGGCCTTGTCATTGCACAGCTCCATTGCGCAGTTTGACCCGAGGAGCGGAGATGTGTAGTTGGCAGGGGTTGGGGTGACCAAGTCCAAGAGCTTTATTAAAATGCAATTCAAAATGACTTTGTGTTTATCAACTCTAAAGAAATGCGTTTCTGGCTCAGACTCGATTACGATCACACTTTTTTTTTTGGCATTTGAGAACATGTCTCTTTAATACCCCCATTTAATCAAAACAGCTTTGCATCTGTCAACTGCCCAAAACTTATTCCTAAAAGTTGTTTGGACACCTTAATTCTGAGCCAGACACGAGTTGATAAATGCATCCAACATCTGTATAAAACAAGAAGAAATATACTGAAATAGAGAGAGAAAGACAGAGCAAAAAGGACATAACAAATTAAGTAAAAACAAAAACAAAATATATCTTCTCTAACAAAATTGCTTTCTATTTTGGAAATCAATTCTCAACTTCACTTCCACACTGGCAGACAATCTGACCTCAGCAAATTTATCCAAAAGGAAACACTATACCATCATGATACCATCAAAACGGCAAGGGAACTCTTACAGGAAACAAATGATTGTGAGATGAGTGAGAAATGTGTCTCTGGTGTTTCATGGGGACAATAAAACAAAGAGTGTTTAATACAGAAACTGTCTTCAAGTTGCTAAAATGCCCTGGACCAGACTTCCTTTCCATTTCTGATGGTATGTATCTTCTGAACTGCCGGTGGCACAAGATCACAAACACAAGGTGAAAGCTCTGATCAAGGACACTCCATTATGATATTAAGAGGGTGTTTATACACAGAATATTTAATACCAAAATGGTATTGCTACAACACCCAAATAGCATAGCTTTACGATGAATTTACAGTATACGTCTGAACGCTAACAAAATGGCAAATAATGAAACAACGTGTAACGAAACGACAGTCTGAGTCAGACCACTGTTTTCAACTAGAAATTGATGACAAATCACCATTCCGTGTGAATCTGAACGTATGGCAACCATGGAGAATGGTATAACTGGTCAGGGGTTAAAGGGATCGTATAGTTTTGGTTGAGACCTAATTTCAGGTTTCTAACAATTTTAGGTGAGATAGTGAGAAACCTCCTATGAAATATGAAAGGGCATGAAATTCCATGAGGACTTCAACATTTGATGAAAATTGGTTTTGAAATGGCTGAGATATCCAAAACAGAGCGATTCTAATAAAGTTGGGCAGTCACAGCGGACGACTATAATTAACTCCCCCGAAACCCACGAAACGTTTTGAATTTTCAACCGTCATCGAGGCAGTGCGAATCGGGCGTTCTCATTTTCACCAAAATTTCACCTTCTCATATCTCCGCTATACATTGACCAAAATCGCTCAAACTTTCAGTATCAATGCAAAATCATGATTTCTATCTACATACGAAAAATCATGAGAAACGATTGAGAACTTTTTAAGATATTCAACATTTCATGTTTCGCTGTCTCGGAAAACTACCCTCCGATTATTTCCAGACACATCTGGTCGTACCACTTAATATTCATGAAACTTGACATACATTGTACATTATATTCATTAGACATGGGCGGACGTTAGCAGGGTGGTGTTTGCTTTGCCGAAGACCTATTTTTGAAGTTACAAGTGAAAATAAATGAGGTATGCTGTCAGAAATCTCAAATTGTACGGGAGCAGCAAACGAGAATAATGACGTCACATTCTAAGAAAAACTGATTTGCGCTTGCGTAATGAATGGACTTTCCCATGCTGCTTCGATCCAGCAAGCTGATTGGTCGATGCAGTGCAGTGTACTGTCACTGCGCGAGATGCAAGGTGGCGGCATGCTGTGGGTGCCTAGTACAATGCACATGCATGCTACGCTGTGAGAGTGGGCTGGGTGGTGTTGATATTACAGTACATGTAGCAGTGTGCTGCAGGGGACTTTGCCACCTCTAAAACAAGTACTACGTTATCAGAACTGGCCTACTAAAAAGAAAGTAGCCAAAATGTGAATATACTCCAGATCAGCTATGATACCAGTTGCAAATTCATGACATTGGATTATTCGGACTTTACACAGATTTTACTGCACTAGTAAGTAACATTACAACTACAAATTCCCGGTACGAGTTACGATCAGAGTAAATGTTACTGCAGTGCCGTACGGCACTGAAGCACAGGTGACGTGAGAGCAACAAAGATGTGGGTACATGGGACTGTACCCTGTCTTCCCGTGTGCGAATGACTATGAAATTTCGTGCTCGGAACGAAGGTAGAAAGTGCACCTCTTTCGATTATTTCCAGACATATCTGAACGCATGACTTTTCGAATGTGATAGTTAAGAGTTCCGTAAAGAAATACATACTTAGTAACATACTTGAAAGTTTTTTGTTGTTCACGAAGTCAAAATGTGAAATTTTAGCAACGATTTTTGACAATTATTTTACGTTTTGAGAGTAAAGTTATGCTCCATTTTGGAATATTTTATCGTCGTTATTTAAAAAATGTAACATAATGGCAGGTTAAAATGAGGTTTTTACTTTTCATAACCATTTGGATTATCAAAAAATATGAATAAATAGTAAAGTTACAGCAGTTTTGCTACGACACTTTCCAGCGGTTTTCGTGCGAAACGTGTTCACTCAAGAGGAAAGCGAGGTCAGGTCAAAATGAAAACAGTGAGTTAATTGCACCCGTCCGCTGCGACTGTGGGACCCACTTTTTATTACGATCGCCTTGTTTTACATGTACTTTGTTTTTGGATGTTTCAGTCATTCCAAACCCGATTTTCATCAAATAAACTTTGAATTCCTCTTAAAATGGTATGCTCTGTACTATTTCATATGTGTTTTCTTGGTATCTCGCAAAAAGTTAAAAGCCCAATTCTCATTTCCACCAACACTGTACCATCCCTTTAAGAGCACGCGCGAAAGGTGAAGGCCAGGCAGAGGCTAGTCATGACCATATTTACAACATGTGCATTTGCATGGCCGGCGGAACCGTGGGGGCCGTGGGGGCTCGGGCCCCCACACTTTTTGTGCACCATACAAAGGAATACATATAAGGTGTCATTACTTTGGGCCCCCACACTTTTTTTTAACCCAGAAGTACGTACATGTAAGTGGCACTAAATATTTCCACTGAAGACTTTTTTTTTTTCCCTTGTCAGCCGAAAAATCCCGGAAATGGAAGGGGAGAGATGAGATGAGGACTCTTTTTTAAAATTTTTTACAATTGTCTTTTTTTTTTGCTTGTCAGCTGAACAAACGCGGAAATGGATGGGGAAAGATGAACTGAGGACCTTTTTCTTTTCTTTTTTTTGGCTTGTTAGCTCATGAAACCCGAAAGTGGGCCCCCACACTGTTGAAAGGTGGTACATTGAAACCAGGGTTTAAACCATGGACAATTTGTATGGAGCGCCAAGTGACGCATGGCCCGTTTTCGACGAAATGTTCATTTCGTTGACGAATGATCATTTTGTACAACATTTTGTCACGAAATGATCATTTCGTCGACAAAATGACCGATTTCGTAATGAAATAGGCCATGCGACACTCGGCGCTCCATGGTTTAAACCATGGTTTCAATTGTACCACCTTCGTGAATTCGGGCCTTTTTGTCTGAACAGGGGGTAAAAGTGACTGAGGGCAGCGGGCATCCATCAGATAAAATTGAATCACCGATTCCACTGGACAACTTCAAATGCTTAATGATACAATAACAAGTTTTTCATTTCGATTTTTACTTGAGACTTTTCCCATATAGGACACTCAGGGTACTTTATGCATCAAATACAATGTAGAGATTAAAACAAAACAAAAATAAAACAAACAACAAACTACAGTCTTCTCTTTTCCTGCTAATCCTCTTCTCTCTAGTCTCCTCACTCTCTCTCTCTCTCTCTCTCTCTCTCTCCCTCTCTATCTTATCAGGGATGATACTGAGGTTTGCTGAAAAAAAAATATATAGGAAATCTAAATTTTCAGGTGATTTTGATACATGGAAAAAGCAAAATGTGTGTGGACTTGAGAAAAAAAAGAATCTGAAACCAGATTTAAAGTTTCAGATTTAAATCTAGAGAGTATCATGCCTGCTCATACAATGAGATAAACAAGGGAACATATTTTCCTCCTTTTATTTTAAACTTAAATGACAATCATCATACTCTCTGTACCACTCACTCTCTCTCATTCTCCCTATCTCTATCTCTCCTCTCTCATTCTCCCTATTTCTATCTCTCATTTCTCATTTTTCTCTCCATTTGAAGTTTTCTATTGTTTTACCTTACCTGGTCTTATCTTGTCTCTTCCTGTTTTTCTTTTTCTTCTTCTCCTTTCTCGTTCTATCTGTTCTATGTGGATTTCTTCCCTATCTCTCTCCCTCTTGCCCCCATAAAAAAGAAATATGGGCTAGAGTATCAATGCTTTTTTTTACCACATGACATCACCCTAATGCCCCTTCTCTGTAAATGTCATTGCCTCACTGCTATTTATAGCACATGACATCATAGCCAAGTCTTGCTCCTGTACACTATAAGTACAGGAAATGTGGCTCTTTACAGTTTGTGCATTAAAAGAACCTTAGAAAGTATCCTTTCTACATAAATGCATCATATACACACTATACAATTTGTACCTCACACAAAGTTTTTGCAAATTGTTAATAAGATGTCTTCTATGAAATTGTGTTGTTGGCTAAAGTTTTCCCTATGTATCTACAGTTTGTATCAGGGACAAATTATATAGTTTAAGCTGGGTATTATGCAAGCAATGATACAGAAATAAACAAGTGATACACAACCATTTCATACTACCTACATGTACAGCAGTATGTAGGAAACGACTTTGTACGTTCTACTAAAAGCAGTCGTGGTACCCATACAAGATCATCAGCACCAAGTGTGTTAGGGTATTGTAGATTGAGCATGCACACAATGTTTACAATCTAGAGAGTACCTGTAGAGTACTCTAAATAAAGACATACAGTTAAATCAGATCTAATACATGTACATATGTAGCTTTAAAGGGTGTGTACAGTTCTGGTTGAGGTGAGGATTTAGCTTTTAACGTTTTGTGAGATATTCAGAAACCACTCTATGAGATGTCAAAGAACATGCAATTCTAAGGGGCATCAAAAGTTTACTTTCCAGAAAATCGGTTTTGAAATGGCTGAGATATCCCAAAACAAGGTGAAACAAAGAGATCCTAATAAAAGGCGTGGCCTGTCGCCTTTTATTAAATTATCACTTTTTTGGATATCTCAGCCTTTTGAAAACCAATTTTCATCATATAAACATTGAATCCTTCTTAAAATTACATGCTCTTTTATATTTCATAAGAGGTTTCTCATTATCTCACTTAGGAATGTTCAAAACATAAATCTTCACCTGAACCAGTACTGCACAGTCCCTTACAACTAAATGCATCTGCAGCTTGTACAGCATGTAGATTACCCCCCCCCCCCCCATCATCAGTACATGTATCAGTAGTAGAGATCACACTGTAGGTACATTGGTGATAGCATGTAAAATGAATTTCAATGGCATTTCAATGGCTAAATGTGTACAATTGTAGTAGGACGGATGTGATCAATCATGTATGACTATACAGCAATTTCAAAACTCTATAAAACACTATCCCTTTCATGTAATATTACCAATGGCAACCATGGCCATATAGTGCAAAATTCATATCAATATTCAATCAATTGCTGCCAATAATATGATGATCAAATCTGAAACTCACTCCAGCAATATCAGACTGCGGGGGTGAGATCAGCTTTCTTTCCACTCTTACACGTTGTATCTACATATTAAAATTGCATGCTGTTTTGCCAAGGTACAGTACATCTGTGTGTAATATGCATGTGTACACAACTTAAATTGTACGACATGCAGTGAACATGTACTGAGGTATGAGCTCCTCCCACTGATAGTATTGAACGAACAAAGAATGATGTCCTTGCCCAGGTGACAGTGCAATGTAAAGATACATTATAAATGCCATAACATTTTATTGCAGCATGCTTGTACAGTAAGAACATTGATAGGGACTGTTATATCCCCCCCCCCCTCCCCACAGTATACTAGTAATGCATTCATTAAAGGGATGGTACAGTATTGGTGGAGATGAGAATTGGGCTTTTAACTTTTTGCGAGATACCAAGAAAACACTTATGATATAGTACAGAGCATACCATTTCAAGAGGAATTCAAAGTTTATTTGATGAAAATCGGGTTTGGAATGACTGAAACATCCAAAAACAAAGTAAAACAAAGCGATCTAATAAAGTGTGGGTCCCACACTTTATTAGAATCGCTCTTTTTTTGGAATCTCAGCCATTTCAAAACCAATTTTCATATAAACGTTGAATTCCTCATAGAATAACATGCTCTTTCATATTTCATAAGAGGTTTCTCATTATCTCACCAAACCTGATATTAGGTCTCAACCAAAACTATACAATCCCTTTAATGTATGATTTCATTATTTCAATTTCTATCATTATAGGCTATGGTGTGTGCTAGAATCCATATGAACAAATACAGGAACTGTTTGAATAGCTAGTTCATTAGTGTAATCAGCAGAACTATCTGTACCCTAGTACTCAGCCCATGCCATCAAAGATAAGCTGCACATTATGCACAATGTTATTTGGAAAACCTATCACACTCTTCATCAAGAGATGGCGCTATTCAATAATCACTGTACATGTACATCAATTTGCAACTTCCTACTGTATGACATTGCTTTTGATGCAATGCTAAACTGTTGATTTAATATCTTATTGTTTTCTTGGAGAGGAAATAAAAACTGATTGACTGAAATTGTTTTGAGAAGAACCACTTTATGCATTAGTTTTTGCTGGATATTGTTGGGGTATCATATTGTACTGTACTGTTTCTTAAAATTGTGTCTAATTTATAGTAAAAATAGAGAGAATGGTTAAAACCACAATTAAGACTTCCTGACACTTAGTTCATTGTTATCTAAGTGTACTGTTATCACACACATTTGGTACAATGCCACTATGCACAGCACCCTCGTCAAAAAGTGACAATTAAAGCATGGCAAAAAAGTGTTGTCGGGTAGCTTGAAATATTTAAGCATGGCAGGCTCAAATAGATAAATGCTACAGTATAGTCTGGTTCGAAGAGAGAGAGAAAAATAAAACGGTGTTCAGTGCCCAGACTTTTGTAAAAACTTATGCAGTGTCTGCCCCAGGATATACAACGTGTAATGTCTACAGCAGCTGAAAGTACAGTGAAAATGCCATACTGTATGCGCATACAATACATGTACACATGCAGTACATTGTATAAAATTTTTACGTGTGTGCATTATCCACAGTACTACATTGAACACAGTATAGTTTGTACTTAAAATCCACCTGTACTAGGCTTGTGATCTGCACTGGGTTTTGCCAAATTCTCATCGCTTTCCCATCCAAACCACCACATTTACAAACCACAGCTGTGCTCTACGTCAATACGAATGGTTATTTTGGGAATGAGGCAGATTTTGATGCAGCAGACATGCCAAGCCAGCCTGGAAGGAGGTTTGGGGCTTTAGTATTGCCTCAAATATAATATAGTACCAGTATATCCTGGACAACATGTGGTAAACACATTCTATGCTATGATTTCCAATAAGTATTCACACAGTGGGTACATCCAGTACTAATGACAACTAAAACCCCCTCCCCCCCCCCCCACCAACATGTGCCTATGCATGCTCACTACATTGTGTATTGTTATACAGCTGTATACAGGCACTGTACTTATAAAGCAATCTCAATGATAATGTCATTACCATTGACAAGCTGCTTAAAGACCTAATAAAATGGTTTTGGCATTTTTTTCTCAATGATATAATAATATTAAATGTTAAATTCTAAGTAATTCTATGGTTGTGCGGGGTTTTTTACTGTTCTGAATTTTGTTCTATATTTGTTAACATAATGGATACAATTTCCTCGGTTTTGGAAAACTTGCTATACTTTCACCGCATGCGGCGCACTATCACTTTTAAATTGTGATGACGTCTAAGAACGGAGTCGTTCACGACCAGTCTAGCCGTAGCCAGCGAGCTGGCAAGGCTATGCTAGCGCAGCGCAGCGACAGCCGGGGCGCGGCCGGCGGCACTGTACTGGCTAGCGCTGGCGGGGGAGCGAGCTAGCGAGCGCATAGCAAGTGCTGCGCTGCACTATTGTCATTGGCTAAGCCTTTAGACAAAAGAATATTTAATGAACTGTATCGGATTTAATACTGCCAATAATACAGATTACAACTGTGGTACGCTTGGATATCTATTATTTTCGGCGAACTCGTGAAATAGGCCCCATGCACCACTGCGTGTCTGTACTAACTACGGCGACTCGCCTGATTCAGCCCCACCGTGTGGCGTTCATCTCGGTAGGTAAGCACGGCGGTGGGGCTGCCTTCCACAGTGAATACTCGTGAATGCGGCGAAATGACTTCATAATATGGCCCTCGGCTCGACTAATTTAACGGCCAATTTAACCATAAATACAACCCTACCTAACCCTAAACCCTAGGAGGACCTACCCTTGCTTGCTATAAACGCACGGGTACGGTGCACGCGTGACTGCGGTGGGGCCTATTTCACGATAGCCTCACCACCACTGCGTGTCTGTATACTACGGCGACTCGCCTGCTTTATAGGCCTAGACCTACTCGTGAATCCAGCCCCACCGTGGCATTCATCGGTAGATAAGCACGGCGTTTGGGCTTCCTTCCACAGTATGATTTTTAGCATAAAACAAAAACTACTCGACCAAAATTGACGATCATTCTTGGTATCGTTTTTCTTAGAAAATGACGCATCTAAATTACTGATCAAATTGCAGAAACTGACTATGGGAAACTGGTTAGGCTTTTTTTTTTTCTTTTCTTTTTTTTATAGCCACGACCCACCCTGTAACAACATATCCCCCTAACCGTTAGGCGTTAGAGTGTAGCCTCTGTACTACTACCAAAGATTCTGCAATTACTACTTACTAGTCTACTAGACCTAGGGCATGCCGTAGTGGAATAGTACACTACTAGTAGTAGTACTATGATAGTAGACTACTACTACTAGTTGACTATTATAACTACTAGTAGACTGCTACTAGATCTACTACTAGACTAGACTACTACTGGTAGTTTAACTTGTAAGCGCCGGCCGACGGGCCAGGCCACGGCCGGGACGCTCCCGCTTGCTTGCTGCGGCCGGAGTAGCCGCTCACTTTGTGAGCGAGCTGGGCCTGTTCTTCTAATCTACTTACTAGACAGTTACAACTTACAATGTCAGTCATGTAGTATACAGTGTATCCTTTCTAACGTTAAACTATATGGGGGCATACCAGACATACCACTCTGTATTTCCCAGGCGATCGTTTCCGTGAGGTCTATTCTCGGGCTTGGTGCCATGTTCATACGCTCTTGCACTGGCAGCGGGGGAGATGCAGCTGGTTCATATCGGTAAGGTGCAGCCCCACGATAACGTTCTGGTTCACCGGCTGCCTCTCCCTCCCCATCTTCCCCTTCAACTTCATGTGCCTCCTCTTCCTCTCCGCTATCGTCAGAGCTGCAGTGTTCATCATCATCATCAATGTCGAAGTTTACCCATATAGGGGAAGACATTATGCTCGAGGTACCAGGTATCTGTGCAAGCTAACTTAGTGATAATGTACGTGGTAAATGCGTACATGTCGACAGTCAGTGTGTCGACCGGGAGCGCACATCCCGCGGGCCCGGGCCTGGCCGGGCTAGCTATCGTGTACGCGCGTGTACCAAGCTAGTAATCTGAGTGCTTGTGCTGAGCGGCGTCTGCTAACTGAGCACAACTCCGTGCTTATACGTCATCAATCGGTTCAGGGGTGTTGGTCACGTGACTATCTTTTTCGCAAAAGCTGCAACGGGGTCCTCCAAAAATGTGATATTTGGGGGAGTTTCTAGAAGCGATAAAAACCGGAACGACACTGACAACATATTTACATTGATAATCATGCCATATATTTTACATTTCTTTTGCATATTAAAAAATTTTGGAAGCATTTTATTAGGTCTTTAAACACAGAGTCAATGGCACTATGTGGGGCTGTGAGTGTGAATAACAAAGTGGGTGCATAATGTACAGTAACCCTGACTTCTCTTTCAAGTATTAGACGATGCACTTTATACGGTACACAGGTACAATGTAGTGTAAAACCAGACATGTTCACATCAATCAATATGCATTTCAGTTTTGCACATTTCACGAAAGCAAAGATGCCCAATATTAAGATGCATGCAAAAGTTCTTGTCTACACCAAAATGCATTGAATGCCAGTGGCAATTCCTGAAAATTTCATGCCATGAAAAAAGGCTTTCGGCTTCAATTGATTAGCAAGCATTTCATGCCACAAAAATATCTTGCTTTACAATTCTTTGTCTGAAACATGAAGGACCGCAATTTGTTTTTTCCATATGGTGTTCTTGAGAGCGCACGGTTGGACAGGTGTCTATTGCACTTTTAATACCCACAAGTGCCTGCCCATATGATATAGTGTATATTGGTACATTGTATGTCTAGCAGTAAGTTTTGCTTGCTATGTGAGCATACTGTACATCAGTAGCTTCTAATCAGCACATACTGTACATGTACACTGGAAAGCATTTTTGAAAGGGCAAGCTATTCTGGAATCATATTTACAGTTGTACGCAGTTAATATTTTTATGCAAAATAATCTCATTCTAATGTTACAAGGAAGTGCTCAACTATTAATTAACTGACACTTTCTGATATAGTTTTTTTAGCCAATGGAGGATGAGTCCCGAGTATAGTACTCGGGCAAGTGTCTATGGGAAATGCGTGTTGTAGCAAAATCAGTCCGTCTTCAATGGGTTAATGAAACTCATGCAATAGGCTAAAGTCTACAACACCAATATTTGTCTGGTAAAATCTTTACAAATACACTGCATGCATGACAGAAGTTAATTTCACTTCTTCAAATCATTAAAACAGATTTAAGGAGAAATGAAGATGTTACAGTCTGGCTGTTTGTTGGTGAAATTATGATATCCTAGTTGCGCAAAATGACATTTTGTTGTTGTTGTTGTTGTTAAAAGTATACACTGTTCAGCCCCTTATGAAATTACTAGCATAAAGTGACAATACAGTACACAAATGTGTTGATCATCACGGTCATATGATATTAGCCAAAGTCACACTGGCAAAACTTCTCGAAGATTAAGTTCTCCAAGTTTTGCCAGTGTGATCACAAACTTCTTGAAAACTTCTCGCATAACTAGGGAAATATTCCAAACCCCCTTCCCCCAAAATTTTCCCATAGTCCATTCTCATACTGTGTACAATCATAGTCCAGTATTCTGTAGTCTGCATTCTCTTTTTATAATAAACTTTCCCTCACAAATTTCCCATTGTTAAAGGTGCATAGTCCCAGTAGTGTAGAGGGCGCTGTTGATGATACTGCCGATCACTGTTAGCATTGATACGAAGATAGCCGAAGTTGAGCTGTCATCAAGAGTAAAGCATGTAGATGTTGCTAAGTAACGTTGCCTTCGTTGTCTTCTCTGCGCAACAAGCAGTCTGTAGTAATACCAGGGTACGTGCATACATTGTGCTTCTTATTATGACATCACAAAAGAAGTTTGCTGAAGCTGTCATCCCCCTCAGCAGAATCATGAGCCGAACTGTGATCGGACCACTGACTACAGTGAATTGGACTCTTCGGACTCGGGGAAGTGGGCGAAAGCGTAAGCGCTATTAAAGAGGAGTCGATAGCGTAGGTCTCTATAGGAAACTTGCACCGCCGTACGCCCGCGTATGCATTTGACTAAAACACCGGGACCATGCACCTTTAACCCATCCACGTCTCATCCCACAAAAAACGTGGGATGCATTATTTATGACCAAAAGAGGGCGTCCTCAGACCTCAGGCTTGGCCAGGAGCTGTAGAATAATTTTAGCCAATCACAGAGATCCTTACTGGGACTCAGAAAAATAATTTATGCAAAGAAACCTATTTTAGAATGTCTCTTATTGGCCAAAACACCTGCCAGGGGTTCGAGCCTGCTGAGAAACTAATCAATATTCATGTTTACAGCGCGCATGCATCTTTGTTGCCCCAGCAACTGCAGTGATTCCTTACGCGCGGTATCGGTGATATCGATCTCCTCATAGAGTGCTTGACGATATCTGATTACACGAGCTCTTGATCCTTGTGTGTATATACAGTGTGTACGTACCACTACGTGTGTGTGTGTGTTGAATTCCATTTACGTTAGTGAGTGTGGGTAACTTCTCAAGGTTTCCCGTCCATTTCTCTCTCTCTTTTCTCTCTTTTGCTTTCGTATCATTCTATATCTTTTATTCTCAGAGTACAATCGTACTTCTGAGAGTGTTTTGTTCATTTTTCTCAGTGACTATCTCGTTTGCAACAATTTAGAGGTGAGTTTTTGTCCTAGTGTTTGTTGAGTTTTTGGATTGAACACGATGTAGCTTATCTACGTGTGTGAGAGAACAGCGTAGTTTGTGTGGTACCCACTCGTTTGTTTCCGTGTAAGCATTTTTACCGTAAAGTGTCTTCATCGTTCGTCTTCCAAGCATCGTGTTTTTACCCTAGTTTTCCTCATCGTAGTTTTTTACCTCGATTTTTTTTTGCGGTGCAAGATGTTCTGTGTATTTTTTCTACGGTAAAATGCCATCGTTGATGATCTTCGTGTATTCATTACTAGTTTTTCACCTCCGTTTCATTTTTTATGTCTAACGTAGCGTAGTTACAACTATGTTTAGATCACCGTTAGAGCTAGTTAGCTAGGTCTGCGATGTCTGTATCGTTTGCTGATGTGTTTTGTGAGCTGAGAGTGACTATGATGGGAGTGATATTCACGGTTTTGTTGTGGTGGAGGTGATGGAAAGATGCAATTTATTTCGTGTAACCATGCATGACGTTGATGGCGAGTAAAACTACGACACGAGTAGCCTAGCCTAGGCCAATGACGAGAGCGACACTGAAGTCAAGAAACGGGGCTGATGCTCGCTCGTGCACGGGAGTGGTCTAGAGACCTGCATTATTTATATATTTTTTCTTTTTCGTATTCACTCGGGTATCTAGTGCTACAAACCCAAAATTCGTGTCTCTGAAGAAACTCTACCAAAAGCTTGACAACAAGTTTGCATCAGGTCTATTCTGTAGTAAATATTAGATCTAGATTCTAGGCCTAAGAAATGGCGATGCTAATTTAGTTTTCATTTAGAACTCGACGAAATCCATTTTCTTTGCTCATTTTTCAACTGATAAATTATTTAGAACTGTACTAAAATTCTGATGTACTGCATTCACCGTTGTAATAAAGAACCTGCTGATCAGGTGTTTTATTCTATCCTTTTTATTTCCTCCCTATCCTTTTGGTTTCCTTCCTGTCACTTTCTTCATTGACCCTGGATGGAAAAAAAATCCCATCTTGCCATGTAAAGACAGAACACATACCATCATGAAATATCATGACATTGAAATAATAATGAAAAATATATAAGTGACCAAAATACTTGTTAGTGAAAATAAATAACAAATGAAAGGTGATTTCTTATGGAGCAGTTCTTTCAAATGTCAAACAGCTTCGATAATGAAGCAAGTGAAATCTGAAAACTATCCTGGCAACAAGTTGATATTGATAGGGAATTCTAACGAAAACTGTCACACCATTTGATGTTTGAATTTGTCTTTTTTATTGGATGAGGTTATAAAACTATAAATGCCACCGATAAAATAACAATCCTCTCAATTTGAACAAGAGCAGTAGGGTGGTACACTGGTACGACTCCGTAAACAACTGATTATATATGCATCGTATCCATGGGCAACTGCGGGATAACTGCAAGAAGGCGCAGGAAATTAGACTTGAGTCAAGAACGATTATTTATTATTATTTTTTTATTCAAACTATTAATTTTTTTTTTTCTTGGACTGGAAAAAAGCCAAAATATTTCATATTACGCTTCTAAAATATATATGAATATCTGAAGTCTTTTTATCGTGATTTTATGAAGAATTAGAATTATTTTTAAAAATATAAATACTAGACGGGCTGAACAAAGAAGTCTAATTTCACCCCAAGAATTTGCAGCACACCGCATCTCGGGTGCATTCCTAGCGTTCTTGCCGCACTCTCACCCAGCTGGCTGCCATGTGCAAGCAAGCCAGTCACAGAGCATGTTCACCGCGCACAGTACACACGTTGTAGCCAGTTCACCGATCTCATTCCTGATCTCGTGCGTGTAGAAAATTCTCCCAAAACTAAGCCAGACATGATTTTGGAACATACATTACAGTGTCAAGACCTTTTCAGTGGACTTTGAATTCGCTGTTTGTCTGTTTTAGCTCTTGAATGTACGACTTCGAACGTCCGATTTGTTTTTTACCATACCACGTGGAGCTAGCTGCGTGTTTTTTCAGCCCCATGCTTCTCCACACACGTCATCACGTACATACACACAAGCCATCGCGATCTAAGTTTGAGCGATAGCGATAACATGTGCGGAGCAGACATGCGGATTTCAGCACAGGGTAAATGAGTAGTTGAACGTATCACGATTGTAAAACAAATCTTTTTCTATGTCTCTGCAAATTTGAATTAGGTTATTTCAGCATAGATAGACTATGATACATTACAAAATAGACTAGCCATAGCAACAACTTGCTTACAATAACGTTATTAGATAACGTTGCAAAATAAAAACCCCGTCATTGAATGGAATGTTCCAGAGCTATCTCGGGGGCTCGAGGACACTATGGACACGTCTATTCGCAAGTGGGTAAGATGTGATTACAGATGGCTTGAAATGAAGAGGATTTATGAATGAAATACACAGAAACAATATTTTTTTCATAATTCCTGCACAGTTTATTATTTCTTTTCATAAAATTCACATAAACTAGTGCTGCATTGAGTCAAGTAAGTGCATATTAGCACGAGTGTACACGCATCATCCCTCCTGCCTAGTGGGAATGACACAGGCAGTTTTGCAATGACGTATGAATGCTCTTCGCGTGTAGATCGCGCCGTAGGGAAGATCGCGCCCAAGTTCATGGCCAACTTACTAGGCAGGCACGATTTTACAGATTACACAGAGGCCCGTACGTGGATGGGTTAAGCTTGTCCCGTTTTTCTGTTCTCACTGTCTTGTTGAAAACTAGACTAGCATTCCTGATGGTCCGGATTACCTTGCATACTGTAAAAGTGGATATTTTCGCGCGACTAATTTTTTCGCGATCGGCCCGGAAAGAAGAGCTTCGCATGTTTTTAATTCTGCGGAATCAACACAGCAAGTACTAATATGGCATGCAAAATATTTGCGTGCTGTTATTTTCGCGCTAGTTTCTGGTTGTGCGAAATGCCCAAAAATTTCAACACCGCGAAAATGTCCACTTTTACAGTATAGGGAATACTTTGTACATGTAGCAATGCAATGCAACAGGCCAATTTACTAGTTTCTTCGAATTTATGGACTTGTCCTAGACCCCGTTTACAGTGCGGGGCTGGGCCTTTCAATATTTTGTTGTACTGGCCCTCTGCTTGTAAACAAACGCAATTTGGTATAGTCTGGTTTTCAGACCCTTTGCCTACGGGATTCCGTGGTGACAAAGTCGCCGTTCGGTCAAAGGCCTTTGCCGAAGGAAAAATCCTTTGCAGGACAAAACCACCTTAAACTATGCTAGTTTTCGACGTTGAGGGGGTTAATATCCTGAATAGTGAAATAGTACGGGCAGAGGGTTTGGAAACCAGACTAAAATTGGCTGCGCATTTGGCCCAGTTTGCGTTTACACTGAGAAAAGGCCGGGATCGGCCGCGGCTCAGCCGCGGCCGAGACCACCTCCAGAGCGTGGCCAAATGCGCAGCCAATTTTGGCCCCGCATTTGGCCTTTTGCGCGTTTAATAATAATAATAATAAGGCCTTATTTACCCAGGGTAGCCTCTTCAGTGTTACCACTGCTCTACCAGGGGGCCCTGCCATTATCATTACCCTCATTTACAGTACTTGTTACTATAGGACCCCGTTTACACTGAAATGAAGGCGGGCTGAGCCGCAGCTGAGCCGTGGCCGAGCATTGCACTGTAAACGGGGTCCTAGTAACAAGTACTGTAAATGAGGAATGTTCATACGTGGGTCAATCCATGTCAAATCATCCAGTGCTTGTCACCCGACCCCCTCCGATTTTCTTTAAAATCGCACCAAATGTTCCCCAAAGTGTTTGACGGAAAATCCCAAAATATTTTGCCCCAAGGTCAATTGGTTGCTAAGATACAGCCTCACATAGCAACCGGTGCGCATTCCAAAATATTAGTTAAAAGAAAATTAGGCATTTTTGATTGACTGTTTTAGCATGGATATTAATGCAAAAATGTTCATTATCTGGAAATTGAGAGAACTTTATAGTCTTTGCAAGAAAAACTTACTGTGACGCGAAATTGACTTTTCGTTAACGTACACAAGGTCACCGAAAATGGTGTTAAATGTTAATTTTGAAAATTTTAATGCATATTTAGAGGCTAATATCTTCCACATTTCATCACCTTAGGTTCTAAAATATTATGCTGTTGAAGGCTTTGACTTGCTCAGTAATTTTGAAAAAAATCAGCGCATTCATGCGCACCGTTTTTTACGGAGAGCGCCCTCAAAGTTGACAAAAATGAAAAATGTGCCAACTTCAAGGTCACGGATCACCCTTCGTCCCACCTAGAAATGGCATCAATTTTTGTGTATTGATAGACATTTACCTATATTATCTTGGGTTACCAAAGAAATTTTGCTACCGAAATGTTCAATGGCAAATTTACCCCACCGAAAATGGTCGTAAACGGCCAAATTTCCATGTAATATCACATATTGGGTTTAGAGGACATTTCAAATGTCCACACTTTCAAGATGAAAAGCACTAGCCCTGTGATATTTGCAGTAGACATAGTCTGTTATACATTTTTCAGTAATATATACCACAAAACACTTTTATTACTTAGTAATGACCTTGAAATTTAATCCAAAATTTGATAAAAACAATAAATTGCTCCATTTTCCTCATTGCACTGCATATAAATACGTGTTTTGAAAGACATTTCACAGTGTAATATTTCAAGAATTATGAAAGCTGAAAGCCTACCTTATCAAGGTTCTAAAGTATTTGTGCTCTTCTTTCAGATTTAGTGTCAATTTGATCATGAATGTTTTACCCTTGACCTTGAAGCCCTTCTAAAAATAGCTGTAAATTTGTTAACTACAAATTACACACACGACAGGTGTATTATGGCATGATAATACTTGTGATTCTTTCACAAACACAAAAGCTTTTTATGGTGTAAATGTATATACTGGAATTAATCTACACTCATGCTTGCAAGATATGTTACAATTAATAACTTTGTTCTGACAATGACCCTCAATTTATGACCTTCAAAATCATGAGAAATGCCTATTCCTCTCCATAAAGACCTGTATTATGTACTGAATAATAGTTGATAATATGGACGTTGCGCCCAACATAATATAGATTCTTATTCTAGCCTGTGAAACGCACATTAAAAGGAATGAGAGTCTTCTTTTTCGGGGGATTTGTTCTGTACCTTATGAAAACTTCCAAAATCATTTCAATTCTTATGTATTTTCTTGTTTCTGGAATTTCTTATGTATTTCTTTGTTTTTCATTTTCTAAAGCATAACTGTGTTTTCTTTTATTGGAAATTGTCACGGGCCACTTTTCTACCATAACCAGAATAAAATCAATCAATCAAAGTGATAGATAGTAAAAATGGTCAAGTTTTTATGAGTTTCCAAACAAAGCACTGTTTTCCATAGGAAATGCACACAAAATCACAAAATGTTACTGTCCCCTTTTTTGATTGAAATTGAGGGTCATTGTCAGAACAACGTTATTAATTGTAACATATCTTGCAAGCATGAGTGTAGATTAATTCCAGTATATACATTTACACCATAAAAAGCTTTTGTGTTTGTGAAAGAATCACAAGTATATCATGCCATAATACACCTGTCGTGTGTGTAATTTGTAGTTAACAAATTTACAGCTATTTTTAGAAGGGCTTCAAGGTCAAGGGTAAAACATTCATGATCAAATTGACACTAAATCTGAAAGAAGAGCACAAATACTTTAGAACCTTGATAAGGTAGGCTTTCAGCTTTCATAATTCTTGAAATATTACACTGTGAAATGTCTTTCAAAACACGTATTTATATGCAGTGCAATGAGGAAAATGGAGCAATTTATTGTTTTGGATTAAATTTCAAGGTCATTACTAAGTAATAAAAGTGTTTTGTGGTATATATTACTGAAATATGTATAACAGACTATGTCTACTGCAAATATCACAGGGCTAGTGCTTTTCATCTTGAAAGTGTGGACATTTGAAATGTCCTCTAAACCCAATATGAGATATTACATGGAAATTTGGCCGTTTACGACCATTTTCGGTGGGGTAAATTTGCCATTGAACATTTCGGTAGCAAAATTTCTTTGGTAACCCAAGATAATATAGGTAAATGTCTATCAATACACAAAATTTGATGCCATTTCTAGGTGGGACGAAGGGTGATCCGTGACCTTGAATTTGGCACATTTTTCATTTTTGTCAACTTTGAGGGCGCTCTCCGTAAAAACGGTGCGCATGAATGCGCTGATTTTTTTCAAAATTACTGAGCAAGTCAAAGCCTTCAACAGCATAATATTTTAGAACCTAAGGTGATGAAATGTGGAAGATATTAGCCTCTAAATATGCATTAAAATTTTCAAAATTAACATTTAACACCATTTTCGGTGACCTTGTGCACGTTAACGAAAAGTCAATTTCGCGTCACAGTAAGTTTTTCTTGCAAAGACTATAAAGTTCTCTCAATTTCCAGATAATGAACATTTTTGCATTAATATCCATGCTAAAACAGTCAATCAAAAATGCCTAATTTTCTTTTAACTAATATTTTGGAATGCGCACCGGTTGCTATGTGAGGCTGTATCTTAGCAACCAATTGACCTTGGGGCAAAATATTTTGGGATTTTCCGTCAGACACTTTGGGGAACATTTGGTGCGATTTTAAAGAAAATCGGAGGGGGTCGGGTGACAACTTTTCTAAAAATTGGATGATTTGACGTGGATTGACCCATATGTGCATTGTAATTTCAAAAATTTCATGCAAGCCTCTCTCATCTATTAAAACCAGGTGGTCAAGCGCTGTTAATCAAAAGTGAAGAGCTGTATAATTGTGTATTGTACTTATTTATGAATATTCAGTAAACGTCACATTGCACAGGTTTGAAGAATTTGGAAGCAAGAGTAAGACCTGAGGCCCGTTTCATAAAACTTGTCATCAGGGACAAATGCCACATTTCTATGACAAATTTGCTCTCAGCCAATCAGATGCAAGGATTTCAGTAGCTTGTCACATCTATGACAACTTGTCACTGATGACAAGTTTTATGAAACGGTCCCCTGGTGTGATATTCTGTTGCCCTGGCTTCACAGTGTGGGACTGACAAGGGTATAAAAAGACTGATGTAGCTAGGGACTAAGTACAGTGCATTGGCTAGGGATAACATGAGCTCAGGAAGTACTGTCGGATGCCGAATATTTCGTGAGGTTTTTATTTTCGCGAATTTGGTGAGTCAGATGCTTTTCACTAATTCAACACGTGAAAATATCAACTCTGATCCCGACATGAAAGTCGCATGCATGCATACATTTGTTTCTCCGTTCAGTGCTGTGTGTACCGGTAGTCCACAATCGCGAATTTGACCACTCTCGAAATAGTTGAAAAGTCCCTATTTGCGAAAAAAATTAGACTCACTACTTATGGCTTATAATAGTACAGAGCTAACAGAGATCTGTACGTCACACTGCTCATTACCTGCCATCTTCCCCGCCGGTGCTTCGAGCTCCTGAACTGCCCGCTGCTGTGACTGACGAGGACATCATCGCCTGGCCAGAAGTATTGAGCGGTCCAAATCCTGATGCCGCTCCACTGACGTCCGAGGAGGATGACCCACCTCGACCGGGGACCGCGGGGACCTGGTCCAAACCCGGAGTCAATGGCGGACAGCTGTTGCGGTAAGCTGAGCCAGAGCTTGGAGGAGTCGAGGTGGACTGCAAAATGGATGTCAGGGATGGAGAGGTAACATCGCCACCTGACGAGGAGCTCCCTCCTCCACTTCCCATGCTGGTGTGGTGGCTGCTGGCACCAGCATTTGGAATGTCGATGCCGCCAACCTCCGAGGAATTCACCTGCGTCTGAGGAGTCGACGGGCGCGAGTCCGAGGTGCCAGGAGCGGACCCAGAGTCCTTTGAGAAAGTGCCAGAGTTTCTGCTGCTCTCAACACTGTGACCGTTTCCTCCGTTAGAGCTGCTACTGTGGCCACCGCCCGTTCCCAAAGCTGGCCCTGGCTTGTCGTAGGCCAGATCCACCAGGCGCTGCGGGTTGACACTGCCCGTGGAATCGCGACTGGATGACGAAGTGGATTTTGGTCTCTGATTTGACATCGTGGCCAGAATGTCAAACTGAAAGAAAAGAAAGAGTAAACGATATTGATCAACACCTGAAAGAAAACAGCATCAGCACTGCTTGACATAGAACAACTTTGCATCAATGAGAAAAGACGATAAATCAACCCACTAAAGGATTATCAATTCCCTGGATAGATATTCCTGTAATCATGTTATCATCTGAGCAATATATTTGAACAAACATTCTTCCTTCGCTGTCTCAGTGTCAGATAGCTTTAATCAAAGTGACTAACAAAGAAAACCCCAAACACACTCAAAACGATAAAACACACACTCTTATCTCAAAGTGCATTCTGATTCGAAACAGAACCAGATAACACTGACTGGCAACTACAGAGTTCTGTACTATTCACTGTGCTATCCATTGATGGATCCGATATCAGAAACCTATCTGCACCATGAACAAATACATGCATTATAATAACCTGTATGTGTGGTAATTTGTCGTGTCTGGTCTTTGCTGACAAGTCGTCCAAACATCCATTTTTGAAGATAAATTAGTTGAATCACATATCATTTTGCACTTTGGTATATGCAGCACTGGGTCGGCCCATTTAATGATGGGTGTGTTTTGAAACATGAGAGAAAATAAGGGTGGCAGATCAACAGTGACAACATGACTGTTCGATGGCAACCCTGGCGTTGAGAGTACTGGTGAATAGTGAATTGCATGTGAGCTGGAGAACCATGCGTGGGGGTCTGACATTGGACATTCACGTGCAAGATGAATGCTCACGACTCAATGCTTGAGGTAATCTGGTTAGTTCGCGAGATGGAAGATACCTAGTACATACGATGTATTTTTTCCCCATAAATTTATGAGTTGTTTTCATCACAAACTGCATGGAAGAAAAAGGTGAAAATTGTAATTTTCACATGACGAGACAATAAAGGATGAATAATCAGTTTCACCTGTTATTTTCAATAATCTTTGAACATGGTGACTTCGTGGTAATGGACATGCGGACTCGTACATGTAGAACTAGATCTACATAGATTCACAAAGAAAGTGAACATGTACAGTAATACCTACAAAGTTATTAGTTTGCTGACAGATTCGAATACCCACCTACTCTATTAATGTGGAATAGTATTAATTTGGAATATATGCACAAGATCAGGTTAGTTCTCATTTTATTCTTTTCTTTATGAATTTCTAAAATGAATTTCTAAAATGACTTCAATTTCATGGGACTGATTTGTGCATGGAGAGGTGACAGGCGCAGAAAAAAAAAGCACCAAAAATTTTAGTTGGATCAGGCTGATACACAGTAGGTACGGCACGGCAGCGCTGCAATGAACGAACCCGCTGCGCCCGTGTTTTGGCTGGTTGTTGCACATCAGTTGATTAAAACTCGATTTTTGTCAAAAAGCAGACAGAATTTTCTCTTCTTCTCAACATGGAGAGAGGACATGCGTGTGGAACAAGAACATTGTGACAATTTATATGTCAGATGTGAGATGAATAAGAAGTGAACAGGGGGCCTCATGAGCAGCTCACCCCCGAGGGCCTCATCCCGAGCACCCCGGCCACACTCAAGGCAGATCGAGGGATACAAAATGACTCCTGAGCTGAAGCCCCCCCCCCCCCCCCCCCCATGAGTAGGTTTCTTCTTCTTCTTCTGGTTAAGTCTGCTTCCTTCAATAAGCTGAAGGTTCTTCTAGAGAGAGCAGTGTAAAAAATGTGCACCAAGGTTCAGCCTCAAGTGCCTTTTTACCCCATTAAATCCTAATCCACTAGACCATCAAGAATAAGATTAGAATGAACTTCGGATATGATGCCAGTATGTTTGTTAATTCAACTGTGCACTTACTTGACAAGCTAAAGGTAGAAGCCAATCAAATTCAAATATGATAATAGTAATACGCCAGCAACGCACAGTGGACTGTACCACTACCACCAAGACTGGAGTGGAAGAAGAAGAACCATGATGACGAACTTCGAAGACAATGATCCAAGTGGGTTAGGTACAGGTGATGTATAACGCTAGATCAATTTCTAATTCTAGTAGTAAATTTAGACCCAACGTTGTTTAGACCTCTAGTACTAGTAGATTCTAATGTCATTTCATATTTTTTAGACTTTGATACCACTCCTTGAATGCACTCAACGAGTAGTAGCAGAAGGAGCCAGTTCACAAGAAAGTACAGTAACCAGTGGAATTCCTCAGGGAAGTGTTTCAGGCCCAATACTATTTATTATTTTCATCAACGACCTACCTGAGATTATATCTACAAATTCCACAGTTAAATTATTTGCTGATGACACCAAATTGTACATGCCTCACGACATGAAGAGTCTGATCATAACAATCTACAGGAGGATCTGTATTTAACTCACATCATGGGCCAAAGACTGGCAGTTACAATTGTATCCTTCAATCAAAAGAAATGTAATGTATTTTGGAAAGAGAAATCCTGGATTGAGCTATTATCTAAGCCCTGACGATACATGAGAACTTTTGACAGTTACTCATGAGAATGACCTTGAGTTAGGGTAATATTCGACAGCAGCCTGCAATTCTCTAACCATGTCAACAGAGTATGCACCAAGGCAAATAGACTGAACTGGGATTAATCAGGAGATCTTTTTCTAATATGGATGGTGGAGGCTTTGATTCAATTATACAAGTCAATCATTCGACCATCCCTGGAATATTGCAATACCGGTAGTGTATGGCTCCAATGCCTAAAGGACATTGCCAAATTGAAAAATGTACAACGAAGAGCAACAAAGCTGCTACAGTGTACATTGTACCTGGTCTGAGAGATCTGAGCTACACAGACCAACTGAGGAAACTGGGCCTGGGCCTCCCAACATTGTCATACAGCTGTATAGGAGACGCAGAGCAGATATGATCCAGACGTTTAAGATTCCGAATGGCCTAGACGATTTGCATAGCTCAGATTTCTTCCAGCAATATACACATTCCAGGACAAGAGGTCACACACTCAAGCCCCGAAAACCTGACGCAAACTCAATGTTGGTCTACAGCAAAGGAACTTCTCACACCGAGTAGTGGTGGCCTACCACCTGAGCTGAAGTTATCAATAGCAGCAGCATCAACACCTTCAAATCAAATCTTGAAAAGTCATGGAAACATAAATTCAACTGTTATGACCCGGATACTAAATTCCCATGATGCTCCTGCCTTACATGTATGCATGCAAATACTGAAATAGTAAAAGTGTTAACTTAGAGCAAATAACAATTGCAGCAAGACTCAAAGAGGACGAGGGGCAAATATGAATTACAGACAGTATTTTTTAAGTCCAGTAGGCCTAGGTCCTAGGCCCTAAATATTATACTTTATGCCCAACATCAAGGTAAATCAAGGTACCGTTAGTGCACCAGTTTTCAACAGGACCCAGATTTCGACAACCTGCAGATAATTCTTATAAAATTTTATACTCAATACAAACGTCTGACTTCAGCAATCAACCAAGTTATCAATCACATTTCTAGTCTTATATAAACACCGTTTGTCACTTGTTATCATAATCCGGAGGTAGAATATTTAGGAGAAAAGCAACACAGTGTCAGCAGAAATGTTAATGTCAGCCATTTTTAGGGGTTCAAAACAATATGACGCATTTTGTATACATCGCCGTAAAATTAAATTCACCCGTGCCGGTTATCTTGCTTTAGTATCAGTTTGTTTGCCAAATCTTGATGTTTGATTTCATAATCGTCTTTAGTAATTTCATGGCTGAATTCGTGATAAATGAGCAAACTTGTAGAAAGAGTTGGCTTCGAGAATGTGGCACCAGATTTCGACATTCCCATATCAAGACACGTTATAGAGGAAACAACAAGTTCTTGCGCCGGTATGATTGCTAGTTTGCGTCCACAATGCAGTGTACGCGTACTGTACGCGCCATGTAATTTCTGTGTGATGCGCGCTGTGATTGTGTCGAAAAATGATGCTGGGTGTCGAAATCTGATGCCAGCGACGGCGTGACGGAAATCGTTTTAAAATTGAACGCGAGTGCATTCAAATGAGAATTCGTTTAAGGCATATTATTATTGGCCTTTGCAGCTCAACTTCATATCGAAATTCCGAGATAAAACAGTGCAGTATTGATGGTAAACAAGGAAATGTGCTAAAGTGTCGAAAACCGGTACCCTTACTGTAGTTCTAATAAATGAATGATCAAAAGACATTTATTGCTAAAAAATTCCCAGAATTGAGAAAGGACATTTATTAGAACGTACCTATGTGAACATACTGTAACTTAGGACCCTAAATCATCAGATTATGTCTAACGTTATAACCAGCTAAATAGATGTCTAACGTTAGTAGGAGCCTAATAATAACCGAGTGTCATCATCTGATTCTGAGTCTGTGCCATGGTAGACAGAAAGATCCTTCTGTCCGGAGGACTCTTTTAAAATTTTGCCATTGACGCTGTCCTCTGGAGGGGATCCGTGAAGCCAGACGTCGTCTCCGCGGAACATTCCCCGACGGACAGATACAGACCGATCTTTCGGTCAAGTGCCGTGGTCACTTTGTGGTGGCCAACCTCATGATAAGTTTCTAGACTAGACTCTAGTCCTGAATGCAAACGTCTAGTCGGGCTGTCTATACACTTATACAATACTTGCGGAGTGTATTAGGCCGAATTCTTTGGAGCTACCGTGATCCATACATTTGCATACACTTTAAGAACGGCTTTGTGCAACCTTTGACATTTGTGAAACACCCCCCCCCCCCCCTGAAAGTGAAGTGTTAAGTCAAGAATTCTACAATGTGTAAATGGAATGTCTTTTTTGGCTGGGGGGAATTACAAATGATCTCGATTCTCACGTCTCTAGTCGTTGTGTAAAATGGAGTTGAATGCATGCACGACCAGTCAACGAATGGGAAGAAAAGATCCTCGTCGCCTCGCTGGTTTGTTTTCCTAGAACTCCAGACCGTCTAGTCGACCGGAGACCCACATCATCATGACATGATCAGCTCGGCGCTCGTACGGATGCAATGCCCTGGGATGGGAACGAGAGGGTTGGAATTAGGAACCTGTTTTGGTCCAAAGTTCACTGCTCAAGCCGAGCATTAGTTGGTAACGAGAGCTAGAAAGAGAGATGTTCCTACGATGACAGAAAATAATGCTGGCAGAGGAAAGCCACTTTTCTGGCGTCGGTCGGTAGTCACGGTCTTTATGTCCACGAGACGATACCGGTATGTCACAAAATATCAATAGGGCCTAGCCTACACACATATTCACAGCACACACTAGAGGAGTATTGGCGCAGGTTTCACATGAACAGTGCACTGCCGTGTGGCCGTATACCCGTGCATGCATGGGCCTAGGGACTGGGGCAATGATGCGTAAACTCATGAGTTCATGGCGCTCAGACGCGATTCTCGTGTACGGCGAGGTTCTTCCCATCAAAATCTCGTTTCGCTTGCACACACCACCGAACTATGTTTTAGTTCGGTGGCACACACACACCACCGACTTGTGCGTAGCGTTCACATCTCCATGGTTGTGTGCGTAATCTTTGCCGCGAGCAAGCCGCTTGCAAGTTATGGGCGAGGCTCGCCCGAAGTGATGAGCAGTCGGTTGTAAGGCGGCTAATATTGCAGTAAATTTAGAAGCGCCTTGTTAGAAGGCAACACAAATTCCTTCGAGTGGATGGAGCCCGGTTGCTCCGATGGCGGATGATTCTGAAGACGAAAAGCCAGGAGTAAGTTCTCATTTTTATCCGTTTCATTCTTTAAATACATGAAATAAGATTATTACTTAATCTTTTTGTAATGGAGACAGCTGTAAAAATCGAAGAAATAGCCGTACGGAGGTGTGGAAGCGTGAAGCGATGAGTGGTTGACTCTACACGCCCGCACTGTACGGTCAGCGAGGCGAATGGGGATGGAGCCCCGGCTGCCATACAGCAACAGGGCACCGCACCGGGCATAGTTACGCTGCGTTATAGCGTTACGTTGCTAAAGCCAGTAGGGAAATTTTAAAGGGCAAATCCAAGATATCGCGCACCTTTCGTAGCCTATGCAACGGGACATTCAGAGATTTCAAACCTCTGAAAAGTAATGAAGGAGCACTTTGATTTTACTGTTTATCATCACAGTAGAGTAGGACTGGTACAAGTGTATCCCTGAGAAGAATATTTATTATTGTGTTTAAGTTTGATGTCATTTGACCTTGCTTGGGTTTATTTTAAGAAAAATATGGCAACTTACATTGTATGGCCTAATAGAGAAAAACTGGATTTTTAAAAATAAAGTTTGAATTGAAAACACTCTGAAAGTACCTTACTGATCAAGTTTTGTTTAGAAGTGAAGAAAGGTACAAATACTGTATACTGAAGTATCTTTCAGCAAAGTTTCACTGCAAAAGAACTTAGCATATTTTCATGAAGTTGATTTAGACCCCTTTACTCAAGGGCAAGGCCCTAAAATTATAGTGTCATATTCAGTTCCATAACCTTTCTCAGTTTTCGATTTGGCCTAGGATTTCAATTTTCGATTTAGATTAAACCTTCGGAATGACGAACATCATTTCATTTCCGATCAATAAACGTGACCCTTCGGAATAACTAAGTGAACCTTTCTCATTTTTTTGATTTAAAATTTTCGGAATGACGAATCTCATTTCATTTTCTGATCAACGAACTTTTAATAGGAAAATGAACAGTAAATTATTATATTGAAATTATGAACTTTCGGAATAACGAATCTTCGGAAGAGCAAAGCTTAAGATGAACAAAACTTCGGAATCCCGGGAATGGCAAAACTTTGGCGTAACGAGCCTTTGGAGTAACGAACTTTACTATTAAACGTAAGAAACAAACCTTTGGGATAGCAATTTGTAGCCCTAACCAAATCCTAAGCCATCATTTTCTATACATCTAATACATGTGTGATAATACAAACAAGTTTATGCTCTCTTTTAAATGTAATAGGTATTTAAACAAACTTAAAAAGGTATCATCCCATTTCACATCAGTTCGGGAAACCCACTCACAAGGGGGGCCCCTCCTTATAAGTAACCCGTCCCCCTTATAAGTAACCCCGTCTCCCTTATAAGTAACCCCCGGGGCACCCCTTGTAAGGAGTCTCCACGCTTTTTTGCAATGCAACGCGAAAATGAAAGGACTGCAGCAATTCGCTTGATTATGTCCATAAAGCTTTACAAGTTTCCTAGGTACTCACGAAATTTGAGCAAAATCGGTTTGAGGCATCATATCTAAAATCATGGATTTAAATGCGATATCAAACGACCCATGCGAATGCTAAAATGCGAGCGATTACTGGCGTGAGTGTCGCCAGGCGCGGCGACGCGGCAATGCTTGAGTGCAGACGTGACGACTGAGTACGTCTGCACTCAAATTTCGTGAGTAACTAGGAAACTTGTGAAGCTTTATGGACATAATCAAGCGAATTGCCGCAGTCCTTTCATTTTCGCGTTGCATTGCAAAAAAGCGTGGAGACTCCTTATAAGGGGTGCCCCGGGGGTTACTTATAAGGGGGACGGGGTTACTTATAAGGGGGACGGGTTACTTATAAGGAGGGGCCCCCCTTGTGAGTGGGTTTCCCGAACTGACATAGCTTCCCACTGATGAATATTCAACAAACAGAATATATGCACGTGATACACGTGGCTTCCTTGTTTTTGTTATGTATTGTATTTGTTCGGTTATAACGAAATTTCGTTATAACGAAAGAAAACTGCCTGTCCCGAGCATTTCGTTATAATGGGAGTGCACTGTATTAGTGTCAGAAAATCTTGATCACTTGAAAAACTGCTCTACATTCAGTGCATGCAGTAAGAGCTGATCGACCTGTCAAGCTACAAAATTACCTGGGTTCACCTGGATGCGTTAAAGGGATATTGATGTCAGAGTAGAATTATGGCCATCCAGGGGTTTAAAGAGGCCATGCACAGAACAGACATCAGAGTTACTCTTTTCATCAACTAATAATTAGGTTTCAAAACTAAATGAAATATGAAGTTACAGAGTTGTATTATCACATGTTTCTCCTTTTAAGTAATAACTGTGATGTCATTTGTACAAACTCTAAATAATTACATTATTGCAATATGCAGAATGCATGGGAAAATAAATACAAATGATATACTGTACGAGCTGAAATTTTCGCGGTTGTTTTATTTTCGCGAATTTTGCGGTTAATTTATTTTCGCGAATTTTGCGAATCGCCTTTGAACCGCGAAAATAACAACGCACAAACAAGTAAGTTCAGTTAGACCCCCGCAACCGCGAAATTAACAACACATGAAAATGTCCTCCAGTAGCAATTCGCGAAAATATCTGTACGGGGAAATTTCAGCTCGTACATTAGTCGCTGGCTGTTCCTCGAGTATTGATGCACATATACGCTAAGTATGACCCAGTTCTGATGGTATGGCATGTTCTGCTGAAAGAAGACAGCAATTACAAATATAATGAATTTTCTCCAGTCTGGGTATACTGGCTGCTGTATCACTCCTGAAAACTACGGGATGTTGAATATACCGGTACAATGTATGTATAAGCAAGTCCTCCTTGACGGGTTGTTGTAAGTTTGTTTGTTGTCTATTTTTTTCCCTCTCTCCATCCCTCTCTCGACAACTTGGACTACGGTCTTAGTACGAGAGTGAGAGAGAACAAACAAACAACCCGCCAAGGGGAATTTGCCGCTCTCATCCCACCGTTTTAAGAGCTTTATCTGTCCTGTTATCCAGACAATTCATCAGAGTGGCTGACTGTTGTGGTATTTTGCAGAAATGTTAAAGTACCCAAGTTTAGAGTATTCTCCAGAACTGAGTCAACTTGAAAAAATGCTTTGCTTATTTCACTTACTGTTTAAAAATATGTTTTTGCAAATTAAGGCTCCTATTGAAAGAAGTTGATTGATAATGTTACTGATGATAATGATGATGATGATGATGATGATGATGATTTGTAATGCATTTTCTTTGTACTGCATCTTCAGACTAAACTTGTGAGTAACCAGCTATATGATGAATCGGTAGAGGTGCAAGACGCCGAAGAAGTTGCCTCAATCTACACCCCGAGTCCCAGGCAGCCAGGTCTCCTACCAGGTATGGTACAAGCAGGGATGGTGGTGACACAGCCTCCCCAAGTTTCTGTAGCTTTTCACAGCCTCACTTACACAAACCTGTGAGAGTCGTGCTGTAATGTGACAGTGGCCTTGTTTAATTTTGACTGGAGATGTTAACATTGTTTATACATGGCAGGACATTAAACTTTCTCCAGGAAATACCATTTTAGAACTTCCACACCTTTCCTTCCTTTTTTTTTTTCTTTTTTTTTTGATAGTCCTTTAATCTTAAAGATTATTGAAGATATCAGCTTTTTTATTTTTTATTTTTTATGGGGGCGTATCGGGGCAATAGCCCTTATGCATATGACGTCACACGGTCTTACCAACTGAAGGGCGCCCTCCCTCAGAGGGCAAGCGATGCGTTGCTAGAGCGTGCTTTTACACGCGAGGCAATGGGCATTTACACACAACATCGGTGTTTCTTTTACTGTCTTTTCTATTGCATGTAATCTAGATCGGGAAATTCAAGCTTGTATAGCAAAATCGACATTTGAGGTATGCATTGCACTCACCAGGTTAATGATATATCCAACATTTTGGCACAATTTTCATGAAAAAAGATGCAACTACCAGCGGTCGTAACAGCTCATCAACCTACGAATCCGTTAGCCAATCACATGTGAGGTAGATTTCTACGTGTTTTTTACTAAAACACGTACCTCGCATGTGATTGGCTAATGAAATTCAAAATGGCGACATACATTCAGCGAACGGCGATGTTGCGCTATGGATACAAATTTCTGCGATATAACCTAGGAATTCTGTAGTTACTGTGAGTATTTCGATTGCACAATGTGAGAAAATTACCCAAATATTGCTGCATAATGTGTCATGTCATGTCAAACTTGTTTGATGGTAAGAAAAAACCTGCCACTAGCCTGGGGACTGGCGGCGAGTGAGGCGATCGCCGCTAGCGCGCGTAGGAAAAGCACATAACAAGCTGCACGCCTCTGCGATGTCAAGGACTTCGCTTGCCCTCTAAGATGGCGTCGCGAGAGGTTGTCAAGCGAGTGATGACGTCAATGCATAAGGTCTATTACCCCTGTGGCTAAATACTGGTTAGTGATAAGGTTAGAGTAAAGATTAGGGTGAGGGTAAGGTTTAGGTAAAGGGGAAGGGTCTGGGGTAATTGTCGGGGGGGAGGGAAGGTGTTGGACCACTCCAACAGCATTTCACCCTGCTCTCACAAGAGAAGGGACGAGGGGTCTTTTCCATGGCACTGCATAGTGTATAGCTCTCCTACACATAGGACCGATGGGTTTAAATCTCCTCCACAAGACTTGGCAGCGAGGATAAAGTGTGTTGCCGAAGGGCACTACTGTGGGACTGGGACTAGAACTGCATTATACTTGCATAGAAGCCTATGGTCTTTGATGTCGGCATTAATGGTGGATCCATAGGTGGACAAACCAGGCGCACCCCCTCTTTATTTTCTGTGAAAAAAAAAAAAAAATAACTTTAAAAAAATAAAATAAAATAAGAAGGGGGCGCATGCGCCCCCTTTAAATTTGTAAAGGTGCCTCCCCTTTTCGAAATTCCTGGGTCTGCCCCTGGGCATGGTCCTTTAAACCACTCAGCCACGACAGCGACAGTTTTACTCTTCTTCTGAAGTCAACTTGAGTGCAGAGTTGAGATTCCCTTTGAGAGAATAGCGTCATGTTCACAGCCAGTGGTAGCAACCAGTGGCATGCCGTGATGGGGCCGAAGGAGCTATTTCACCTATGATGCATCACATAGTTGTTGTTCTGTGTGATTGGCTTTTTCTGTTTTGCCTTTGCTTGCCTCAGGTCCAAATAGTCATCTGGGTGGTGCCCGTGGCAGCCCCTCTGCAATGGCAGACCAAAGTGATGAAGACTTTGAGACAGGACCCATGGAGACCAAGGTCTGTTTGTTTGTTTGTTTGTTTGTTTGTTTGTTTTCAGTTTCCCCTCTGATGTAGCGTTTGAAAGACAGAAATTTTAAGATCTAAGCAAATAAAGTGAAAAAGAGAAATGCCTTGTGATCAAGATTGAAAACTGCGTGGAAAAGATTTTTTTTTCTTAAAAGACAAAATAGTACAGTTAGCCCATTGATATTGCCTTTTGACAATTTGTCTTTGTATACGATGTTCTTGTAAAGGCTTGTCTACCTAATGCTATGTGGTAGGCCTGCCTATATATGTACTGGATTTTGTGTAAAGTGATATGGCTATGGTCTGAATGAGCCACCACTTCAGTGGAAGCTTCCCTTAACCCTAAAAAGACTGGGCTATTTTGGTAGCTCGAAAGACTGATGGGGGGGGGGGGGCCTCAAGGGCCCCCCCTAAGATCTCAGCCGTGGATCGCGCAATCGCCGGAGAACTTTGCACAATGGTAGTGTGCGATGTAATCTACAAGATCATGTTTTTAATTTTTCCAAAATAGACTTCTTTTATTTTATTTTGATTAATTATGATAATTTATGCAAGAAATCAGAATCTTTCATCTAAATCAGTAAATAAAGCTCCAAAAGTGCTCATTTTTGGTATAATTAATCTTTGTGGCATTCTTACATGTAGCAAATGTACTTGAAAAAAAATTTGGTGTCAGAATCAATTTCTTGTTTATTTTATTGTTTCATGAATTTCTTATGTATTTCCTTGTTTTTTCTACCTTTTGTTTTTGTTGTTTTTTGTAACAAAATTTGTCACAGACACTTTTTGAAGCATAATACTCCTAAAACAAACAAATTTTAGCCATTGAGAGTAAAAATAAGCATATTTATATGAACCATACATGTGAAAAAACTCAATTTGCATTGACTTTGTACACAAAATCACATTTTTTAGCCATTTTTGGCCTCATGTGCATGTACAAAAAGTCATGTAACTTCAGAACCATACCCCCAGGCGTCACAAATTTGGTGTCAAAATGTGCGGGAAACTCAAAAGAAAAAAGTCATGGAGCATCGCGGCGAGAGCATTGCGTGTTGCAGAGTAATCGTGCGAAATGTCGAGGGGGGGGCCTCCGAGGCCCCCCCCCAGTGCAGTAAGGGTTAAACAGGAGATGGGTTTGTTGGTTAACCCTTCCCGATTAAATGGGGACCACTGTACTTTCTAGAAAATTGTGATTTACTAATAGCACGGTATACTGTTTTCTCTCTTTTTTTTAAAATACATTTTGGTTCGGATGCCATGACAGCCCATCTCACAGAGTATGCCCCAGCAAGCTCTTCAACGGCCAGAAGGATCTGAGGACGATGATGATGACGACGATGACGATGATGACGACGACGAGACAGGATCGTCGGAGGAAGAGGAGGACGATGACGACAATGTTGGTACCAGGCTAGAAGGGTAAGCTCACCACAGGGGAGAAAAAATGACAGTGTACTTGTAGTCATGTACGTGAAGGGTTATAAGAGTTCTGTTTCTTTTCTTTTTTTTCTTGGGGGGGGGGGGGACATTGTCATTTAAGATGGCCAATTGTATCCTTCACTGGTTGAACATTCCATGGCTTAGAACCCGTGGTCACTAGGCACCAAAGACGCTTAACTGAAAAGACAGGAAAGTGCATGCTAATCCTGTACAAAACAAATGGACAGCGCGCGGTCCTCAAGCGTATTACGCACATCACCTGAGACTACTCAAAGACGCTTGATAAACAACAACAACAACTTCAAAGACAGCACGTCTCGGGTGATGTGCGTCTTTGCCTGAGACGCACTGTCTTTGAAGTTGTTGTTGTTTATCAAGCGTCTTTGATTGTTAGATCATGTTGTTGCCAAATTTTTACCTCCACGAAATAATCCTTATCACTTTAAAAATCTCATTCTTCAAAATAATCCCCTTAATCGAAAAAAAGCTACAACTGTAATTTTTAATTCTTTTTAAGATAATAAAAATACCACTACCTTTGGAAATGAATGATGTTTCTAGGTGTACTGAGTTTGTACTTAGCTCTCTTTTGTATCAACATGTAGGGTAGCCATTTTGTTTCCATTTTTATCACGCGCCTTCCTATCTATCCTAACTCTACTATCTTTGCTAGGCACCAACTGTTCCTTATTTTGCAGCTGCTTGATCATAAGCTGTGCAATAACCTGTTTGTTCATGTTTGTTGTATTCCTTTGTACTATAGTGAACCCACACTCAAACCAAATTTAGTTGATTTTTAGAGGGATAAAGTTGTCGTTGTTATAGAGAGTGGTCATTGCCTGTTGCCGTTTTCTTTTTAAGTTCTTCTACTTCTAAAAGTGTCTTTACTTGCCGATTTTTTAAAAATATTATTTTCATAATGAGGCTACCATGAGCTTTAAATATAACTGTTAAAACAAAAAACAAAAAAGCTGAGGGAAGATGAATTCTAGAGTGGGAAAGTAAGAAATGACAACACACCATGCATTGCTCTTCCCGTGACAATTTCAAAATCTCTTTTCTCCCTTTCTTCCTTTAAACTTGTCATCCATTGTCACTGGAACATTGAAGATTGATATACACATTGTAAGTTTCATATGATCACTGCTAAAGTAAAGAAGGAAGGTAGTTCTTTTGCATAGAAATAGCACAGTGTGAAAAAACAGAAAGAAAACGAAATGACAACCAGAAGAAGGGCTAAGGACTTTGGATTGTGGGTGTTGATAGAGGGATGCTTTGAAGGTTGAATGTCACTGAAATGCAGTGTGGGGGAATTCTACTGATGCACTCAAATAGATTATGCTTCTTCTATGACCATAATGGCTTATTGTTCAGAATTTTGCATTTCTAACTGATGGAATATGAAAAATGTTGTCTGATTTTTTTGTTTTATGAGGGAATAATTTTGCCATCCGAGTACTCACACTCATTCATTCAATATCTCTAATCTCAGGAGATGTATTTCACATTGGGAAGCTGTACTTCATTTCTTGTTTTTCTCCAAGATAAATTCCCAGTTGAAATTAAAGACCCGTAGCATGGGGTTTCACGGGTGGCCCGATTCATTGGCTGCTCACCGGGGTACATATGAGAACCACAAACACCATAAGTCAGCAAATACGTGCATTTAACCCTAAAAAGTTTGGGGGGGGGGGGGTTGAATCAACCCCCCTCGACATTTTTTGCGACTATTCCGCCGCGCAAAATTTTTTGACCGTGCCGTTCGATGACTTTTTACTTTCAAGTCTCGCGCATCTTTTGACACCATTTTCGCGAAAATCGTGTACCGTTATGATGCTGCACAACTTTTTGTATTTTATACATGCCTGGCAGACCGAAAATGGCTCAAAAATGTGATTTTGTGTATAAAGTTTGTGCAAATGGAGTTTAATATATAATGAAAATTACCATTTCTTTTTGTATAATGTGGTAGATTACGCCACAGGTAATGCATATGCCAATTTTCATGGCGATTGCGCGATCGACGGCTGAGATCTTAAAGGGGGGTTTGAATCAACCCCCCCACCCTTGGCCACAGAACACCCCAAAAAGCCCAGCCTGGTTAGGGTTAAGCATTAATATCTAAATCAGTAATGGTTAGCTCCATTCGAGACTCTGCGTCTGTGTGTGTACTTACACAGAGATCAGTGGAAAAGCTGAACACAATTCGTTGTACAAGAAATTTTCAAATATATCCCATTGACCAGGCCAGCTGTCCCACTCCACGAATCCCCTTACTACAGGGTCTTTAAAGGGGAAATGTACCTGAAATATAAGTTAGTCTGACGACAAAAGAATAAAATCTTACGAGTTCAACGGTTAAAATTTGACTGAAATCGATTGAAAAATAAGAAAGTTATGACATTTTGAAATATTGCTAATTTCTGCAAAACAGTTCTTGTACAGCGGATATGAATATATAATGCAAATGAGTGAGCTGACCATGTCACAACCTCACAATTTTCCATTGATCGTGTACAATAGAATGACAAAAATTCAATGTTTCTGTCATTGAAGTCTGAAACATGATATTATTCCAGGGTGAGTGACTTTAGAATCGTGATCAGGTTTTTGACAGATATACAAGAATTTGAGCCTCCAGCAGAAAATTGCGTTTGAATCTAAAATTGGAAATTTCACAATTTTATGTACAAACTATATGGCAAGTTGTGAGGGAATGACGTGCTCACTTTTCCATTTGCAGATATATTCATATTGACCGTTCAAGAACTGTTTCCCGAAAAAATAGCAAAACTTCAAAATGTCATTTTAACTATCTTATTTTACATCCAATTTCGGTCAAAATTATACAGCTGAACTTGTAATATTTTACTCTTTCTTATCAGACTAACTTATATTTGGACTGGATTTGCCCTTTATCTTGGAGAGGTCTAATAGGTTTCGAACTTTCAGCTCTTGAAGACTGGGTCACTGGTGCGCATGCGCAAGAGAGAAGAAAGTTTGTGCCGTGTGACAGCTATTAACTGATTGTTATTTACACAATGCACACATGCACATCCAAATGTGAACATGTACACTCGTATGCCTCTGAGCCACCACCACAACAAAAAGGCAATGGACTGGTCACATGACCAACTTTGTAAAATTTCACTTGTGAGTGTTCGGACTGCACAAACTTTGAGAAAACTTGCGGAGGTGTTGGGAAATTTCCTCAGTTTGAATGGGAAGTTTTGAGAGAAGTTTTGGAGAGTTCACACTGGCGAAATTTTGAGAACTAAAGACATTGAGAACTTAAACTTCATGAAATTTTGTCAGTGTGACCCTGGCTGTTGTTTCTTGGTTCAGATTTTGGCGAGCACTTGTTTGTTTTGCAGGAAATGCAGTGTGTTGTGTGCAGTTTCGGGACCCTTGCCAGGTGTGGCTCACAAGAATTTGATTGTGTGATTGTGTTTTAAAGTCCTTGACTATCGCTGATTGATGTTACAATGGTCTATGCTTGTAAAAGTGATACACTGTAATACCGTACTAACAATGCAGGGCGTACGATCCAGCGGAGTATGAGAATCTTGCCGTATCGTCAGAGATCAAGGAGCTGTTTCAGTACATCACACGGTACACACCGCAGTCCATCGAGCTGGACCACAAACTTAAGCCTTTCATTCCCGACTACATCCCGGCGGTCGGCGACATCGACGCCTTCATCAAGGTAAAGTGGTTTAATGGCTGTGGGTTTTGTGCCATCCAATATAAACGTAATCTTAATTTCACTGGAACATACTCATAGCATGTGCACTCTTGGGTCCCAGTCATTTCAGCTAGGATGGCATCTCTCAATGTTTACATTTTGAATATCTAGCTTAAAGGGATCATATAGTTTTGGTTGAGACCTAATTTCAGATTTCTAAAATTTTTTGGTGAGATAATGAGAAACATCTCATGAAATATGAAAGAGCATGTAACTCCATGAGGAATTCAACATTTATTTGATGAAAATTGGTTTTGAAATGGCTGAGATATCCAAAATATAGCGATTCTAATGAAGTGTGGGACCCTCCTTTTATTACGATCGCTTTGTTTTACTTTGTTTTTGGATGTTTCAGTCATTCCAAACCCGATTTTCATCAAATAAACATTAATTCCTCTTAACATGGTATGCTCTGTATTATTTCATAAGTGTTTTCTTGATATCTCGCACAAAGTTAAAAGCCAAATTCTCATCTCCACCAATACTGTACTATCCCTTTAATAGGGATGGTATCATTTTGGCTGAGATGGGGCTTCAGGTTTACAACTTTTTTGTGAGATAATCAGAAACCACTTATGAAATTTTAAAGAGCATACAATTCTACAAGGAATTCATAGTTTATTTGATGAAAATTTTTTTGAAATGGTTGAGATCTAAAAACAGTGGTCCTAATAAGAGGTGGGACCCACCTCTTATAAGGACCACTTGGCTTTTACTTTGTTTTTGGATATCTCAACCATTTCAAAACAGATGTTCATCAAATAAACATGGAATTCCTCTTAGAATTGTATGCTCTTCAATATTTCATATGGGGTTTCTAATTTTCTCGCAAAAAGCAAAAATCTGAAACCCTTATCTCAACCAAAACTATACCAGATCTCTTTATAGAAACAATTTCACATGTCTCAGTATTGGTGTGTCATAGTGATTTCAGCTACATTGGCAATACTGAAAATGCCAACAACATTTTTTGTTCTTGAATATGGTTTGTAGAACTAAAATATCCTCTTCTAATTTCAGTTGATCATTACACACCAAGTCTTGGTTACACATCAAGATTGCCACTATGATGGAAACACTACATGCATACACCTTATTTATAGCATACACATGCAATGTCCATAATCTTTGGATGTTGTCTGCATTATTATAGTTATCTTTCATCATGGTCTTTGCTTTATTAAACATGTATGATAAAAGCCACGCTTCAAACATTCTCCACAACAATTGTAGGACATACTTACATACTATTTTTTCATTTGTGTTAGAAAAAAAAAAAACAGAGATGGAGGGTTGGGGGACGGTTCCTCAGGGAAAAAAAAAGAAAAATTATATATATATATATATATATATATATATATATATATATATATATATATATTTTTTTTTTTTTTTTTTATAATATATATATATATACTAGCAGCACCCGTGGAAATCCACGGGTCTGAGGGGTTTTTTATTTTTTCTCATTATACAGATTGTATAGGACTACAATTTTGCAAATTTTATTGATGAAATAAAAAGAAAAGTTTTCTCATTCTTTCGCTACTTGTGCTCTCTTCTACCCATGACCACCACCTAATCACCAAAATTTGGTTTGATAGATCATAGAACCATCCGTTTATCTGCTTCAGACTATACTTCATCATTATTATCATATTATTATTATTCTTATTAGTCCCCTATTGTTATATTGTTATTATAATTATTATTATTTGGCGAGGGGGATCATAGTCTTTAGGTTTTATAAGTATTAGGCACCCATGGGAATCCACGGGTCTCAGGGCTTCGTATTTTTTCTTAGATATTTCTTCAACCACGTTATGAGGGAAAAGAGAGAATATTTTCATCTTCATTTGCTCCCTCAAGTCTGTTTTCATAATCAACACTTGGTTTGATGGATCTAGAACCACCCGTTTATCTCATTGATACTGTTCATTTTTTTTATAATCATTATCATTATCATTATCATTATCATTATTATGATGATGATGATGATGATGATGATGATTATATTGTCATTTTGTGGGAGGGGAGATCATAGTCATTCGGTTTTATCATTATTTTATATAAATAATTGACATAGGGATGATCAAGGGAATTAAGGAAAAAAGTTTATCGCTCAAGGATAGTGAATATCTTACATTTTTCCCGTCATGTCAAGGTTACTCTACGACTGATAGATGTTTCAAGTAGCTTCATTATCATTGATATTTCATTTTAAACATTAAAACAATCCAGTATCTGTTTGTGTCTCTATTGCCCACTCTTAGTTTTGGATCATAGCACCCTCCCCATTAATTTGCATTGGCCTATTGTATTGTTACCATTATTTCAGTGTATTATTGTTATTGCTATTGTCATTATTATTATCATTATTAACATCATTATTATTTAGGGGAGAGGAGAGAGTAGAATTATAATATGGGGATGATCAACCAAGGGAGGTGGAAATGTTCATTTGTTAAGAATTGTAAAAATCTGTTTCCCCCATTTTTCTACTCTTGATAAAAACCTTTTCTGAAGACAGTCCTGCGCAAACTGTCCATAGCAAAACTACTTCACTGCACTGACATACGTAATCTTGTGCTGAGCAGGACTACTTTATAATTAGACCCCTGGTGTTTTTGTTGCCATTGTGCTGAGAGAAATAAAATATTTTGTCTTCATTCGCTCTCTTCTTTTTGTTTTTATCACCAAACCTTGGTTTGATAGATCACAAAACCACCCGTTTATCTGCTTCAGACTGTACATTATTGTTATTATTATTATTATTATTAATATTATTATTACTATATTGTCATTATAAACATCTTCATTATTGGGGGATCTCGAGGGGAGATCATAGTCATTAGACACCCGTGCGAATCCATTGGTCTCAGGGCCTCATGTTTTTTCTTTAATATTTCTTTTCCCACGTTATGGGAGAAAGAAGAATATTTTTATCGTCATTTGCTCCCTCTTTTTTATTTTTACTACCAAAACTTGGTTTCATGCACCATAGAACCGCACATTTGATGTCCACTTGTAACTTCAAAAATTGGCGGTCAGCAAAGCGAGGGTTTCCCCCGCGTCCGCTCGTCTCATGAATATTCATGTTTACAGCAACCATGCAGTAAACGAATGAACAGCGGTGCGTGTACTCTGATATGGAAGGGTACGATCGGCAAGGACAAAATTTAAGTGGATATTTAGCCGTCCTGAACAGTCTGAGTACAATGATACCCGACTTGAGAGTAAACTAAATGACGTACCTGAGCTGCATAGTATCCCGCAGTTGTGCAAAATACAATAAAATAACAGCATTCGTTGTCTTCATTTGGGCACGCCAATGGCGAACGTCGCTGTACGTAAATACCCTTGTACTTGTATTATGACCGCGCCGTGTATTATACCATAATGAGTGTCCATATCACGCGCACGCAAATAGTGTTTCGTGTAACCATCGTCAGTACATACACAGGCACAGGCCACACACTGGTATACCGTACCCGAGAGTACATTGTGTGCGTGCGTGCGTGTCCGCCGGAATATGACAGAGATTTCGCTGCACGCCATCATCCTTTTGACTTCAGTATCCCCACTGTCTCTGCAAGCTAAAAGGTGGACGATCGAGAAAGGCAGGAGTCCAGCGCAGGATCGGTGAATATTAAAACGCTCGGCTCTGACGTCACGCACAAAAATGCATTATGCATCTATCTAATTAATTCCTCTTTGTCGTCCTCGACGTCGACACGGAGGCGGAACGCGGACGAAACCCGGTCCAAGGCACGTAGGAGACCCTCCCGCTGCCGACGGCACCGGTCTCGGGGGCGCGGAGCCGACGGCTCGGGAGGAGATAGACAAACCAGCAACGCCGGAATAAAACAGGAAATACATAAGGCCCCGACAACAACAACAACTTCGCCTTTTACTATTATAGATTTTTTTTTTTTTTCAAGCAAAACTTGCCAGTGTCGTCTCTATTTCATGACCTGATGATGCATTTCTGTCAGCAAAAAAAAACAAAAAACTGCAAGGAAGCTGTATTACATCTTTTGGTCTGTTTATCTTACCCATCGTAGATTCCACGTCCGGACGGCGCAGACGACTCCCTCGGTCTCAACGTGCTGGACGAGCCCTGCGCCAAGCAGTCTGACCCGACGGTGCTCGACCTCCAGCTGAGGGCCATCTCGAAGCAGACGACCACAAAGGCCATGCAGGTTAGTGTGTGGATAAATGTCGCCCTCTTTTGTTGTATTTTAGTTACCTGCTCTATTTGATTCAGTTGTAATGACCATAAAGGCTGTGCAGGGCGGTGTGTCCAACAGACCTCCCAACCATTCTGACTTTGGAGGAAAGAATCTGAATTTTGTCCATTCTCAGCTCTTGTTTCATTCAGAGTTTCCTGTTTTTCTTGATAGTTTTACTACATGCTACTATGGGAACGGCTTTTTCTTTCCTACTTTTGAGCCAGATCTTCTCTATTTTTCGGTCAGAAATGTTGGGAGGTCTATGCGTGGATTAATTTTTGCCCTCTCTGCTTAACTAGTTTACGTAATATCTATCTGTTGTGATGGGGGTACTGTGGTATACTGTAAAAGTGGATATTTTCGCATGAGTAATTTTTCACGCTCAGCCAGGTAGGATGAGTTTCCCATGTTTTTAATTCTGTGGAATCAAGACATCAACTACTGGAGCGTGTGGCGAGCAAAAAATATATACATGCATATAATTTCAAGCTAGTTTCTGGTTGTGCAAAATGAGTGAAAATGTCAGCACTGCATAAGTCTCCACTTTTACAGTTGTGGATAAGATTCTGGACCCATAAACGGAGGTCCCAAGTTTGAGTTCTGCCAAGTCCTGCTGAGTGCTTAGATGTTTTTACCCAAGCTGCCCCTCTCGACCCAGGTGTATAAATGGGTATTGATAATGGCAGGGCCCTCTGGTAGAGCATTGTACCAGTTGCGTACGGGAACCTGGTGGCCTGCGTATTAAGTCTGTGGGCATTTCAGAAGTCAGTACGGAACGGGTTAATCCTGAAGAGGCTGCCCAGTGATGACCTTGTTATTATCATCACTATTTTATTTGCCAAACATTCATATTTCGCTGCACCCTAATTTTGGCCAATTATCCCCCCCCCCCAAAAAAAAAAAAAAAAAAAAAAAAAAATTATAACCTTGGTGTTCAACTCCAGTTCTACATATGTGACCCTCTACAACAAAAGGATCCTAAAGTCGCTGACGGGCGAGCTAAGCATGGCCCAGAAAAAATGCTATTTTCAGGCCTTTCCTTTGACCATTTAGCTTCGAAATTTCTGCAGATGATAGAAGATACGTTAGACTACAAAATTATGTTAAAAACAGAAATCCGAACGTTTTGACAGATTTTAGTGATCTGACTTCAAACTCGATTTTCTCGGCTCACCCGTCAGCGACTTTAGGATCCTTTTGTTGTAGCGGGTCACATTATGTATGTTACGCTGTAATTTTCTATCTGTGCAGTGTCTCAGAAGTTGATATGAAAAAATAGTGACTCAGAAGTTGATATAAAAAAAAGAAAATAATGTAGATTAAAAATAATGTTAAATAATAATTCCTTTTCCTAGATTTGACTTCTTAGTCCACACAAAATTACCTCAAAAACAACCGGGTTGCAAAGGTTGCCATTCTTGCAATAGATGTTATGCTGGTGTTGGTGGCTTTGTATGGACAACTGTACAACCAAAGCCCGTAGAGGGCGCCAACCATTACTGAACTCATAAAAAATTACGATCCATTGAGCTGCAGCGCATGTTTTGAAGTGGTTTGAGCCATTTGATATGGTGTGATCTTCTTCTTCGTTGGCATTGTCCAACACCTCTATGCAGGGGCCAACAGGAAAGGGGGTGTGCTGATGTTGGTACGTGGAGAGAGAAGCTTTGAAACTATATAGTTGCTTGCCTCTTGGATGTACAGTACTGTAAAGGAGGGTTGCTGTTTTGAAAGAATCCTTGTTTGTGATGCCAATGATTGTTGGTAGTAGTGCATTCCAGTCTGTGATAGTTCTTGGGAATGAATGAGTACTGTACTTTGATTTGATTTGATTTGATTTGATTTGATTTGATATATTCTCTGCATGGCATCATATACAATTTTTTTGTTTTAGCAATGTAATCAAACATAATATTTAAAAAAAAAATGTACTCACTATTGCTAGTTTCTACAATTTCAACAATTTTCAATACACACACAGGCTTGTACTTCTGTGACTTAATTACAGTACATGTGTTATGAATCCATGCAACACTATCCAACTTTAAACGTACATGTCGCATCTATCTTGAGGGAAATTTGTAAAACAAGAATTGATCAGGGAAGCTGAATTTAAAAGTACAGTAAAATAGAAAGTATCTTTCTGCAATTTCATGTGAACTACATGTATGTGCATGAGCGTTTTTGTGACACGTGTTTGTGTGATTGAATGTGTGTGTGCGTGTATATGTGTGCTTGTGTTGTATCTGTCCTATGTAAATATGTTACTATTATACTTCTTGTTAATATGTTTTAACTTTAGTATGTTTTGTTTTATATGTTTATCCGGGACCCCTTTTTTACAAGCTCTGCTTCTTTTGGGGTCCCAAACCATTCATTATTCTTAATGCTGTATCCTTTTGTAAAATGTCAAATGTTTAATGAATTGGTTTAATAAAACTTGAAACTTGAAACTAGAATGGTCACAATAAAATAACAAGCTATAAGCTTGACCCTTTGGCAACCGATGATACAATACACTAGTGCAATGAGGGATGTTATGATCAAGCAGCATGGTGTACATACTATTTCTTATTTACCCAAAACTACATTCCCTATCCAAATAGGGTTTTCTCTTTAATGATTTTTAATCATCTGGAGAAGAAAAATAAGATTTTTTTTAATACATCATGTGATGTTTTGCTATGCATTTAAACCTTGTATCAGAAAACAGCCTTGCCTGCTCACGTTCGTTGACATTTGATGCTTTGTTTGCTGAGTTACAATTTGTATTTCAAGTAGTACAAGGCAAGAGTCCATAACAAAATAACTCAAAATCTGTTTCCTTAAACACGATATAATCTTGTGATCATATATTTCAATCTTCAAGTGCAATTCCACTTCAGTTGTGATCAAGTTGGCATTTATAGTAAATTGAAGGTAACTAGGTTAGAATCAGATGCACAGGAGGCAGAGTTGCAAACTGTTACTTGTTTTTTGGCCAAAACTACTGCAGGTTTCATGGAAAATACGTTTTTCCAAATCTGTAGTACTGCACACATTGCACTGTAGGTTAAGATACTGTATACGCCGAATATTTTGTGGGGTTTTTAGTATTGTGAAATTTGCAAGTCGGGTGCTATTCACAAATTGAAAAACATGCGTATATATATTGATTCTGATCTCGATATGAATTGGACGTGCACGCATACATTTTTTCCATTCAGTACCATGCTCCACGATTGCAAATCTAACCAATGGCAAGGTCATCAGGAAGTCGTGATATGCGAAAAATTAGGCTTTGCTACATATATGGCACATACAGTTCTGCTTTTCTACCAAAAATATGTGTATTCAGCCCTCAGAGCACTACAGTACAGTGCTATTTTACAAGGTTAGCATCCCTGATTCAAACAACACATCCCTGATGTAGTAATCTAGTATTGTAGGACTGTCATGATAGCGAGGAGGGCATTTTGGGATATCAAATTTTAATGTTCTCCCAACACAACGATAACTACCCAATTTAAGCAGTCGGAGAGCGCAGACCTCCGCCAAGCAGATCATTTCCACACTTGATGCATGCTGAATATTGCTCAATTTCCCAATATATGATAAATGCCTTTTGCTATACAGCATCAGCGTCCAGCTGCGTGAGGCGTCGCCCGAGCAGAGCGTGCACTTTTAAAAGGTACACTGTACATGGTCAATTCCAGCGTAACGGACATGACATTCAGACCACTTTTTTGTGATTCAAACCATCACACAGTGAAATTGGGAGTCTCCAAAAGATTCTTACTGAGTTTATCAGACACATTTAAGTATATGTAATGTACACAGAAAATTTCATGGAAATTCATCAAGTGGTTGTTGAGAAATTGCATTTTTAGCGAGCGTAACGGACATGACACTAAATGGACAAGGCATTTTGATCTACTTACCATTATGAAAATTCCTGTGAATTTTTGGATAAGATGCAGCTGGTTTTGGTCTTGATTAAACCTTTAGGTCATGCTTTACTCATAAAGTCCTAATTTAAAGTAGTTTTACTGTTCATTCTTTTTTAATAGTTTAAAATATTGCGTAACGGACATGACACTTCGAGTGTAACGGACATGACAGTTTTGTCCACTTTTTGTAAGCTAAGAGAATTTTTTTATTACAAGGTATAGCAGATACTCAATTGTTGGCATAGTAAGGTTAGAACATAGGGACACACATCATACCTGCAATCATGTAATATTTCTTATATTTATATCATTTTAGGGGGGTTAGTCTTTGTATATATTTACAAAACAAAGAAATATAAAACAAATTCGCTCCTGCACCAGTTAGCTACAATTAGTGTCAAATTTCCAGTTACTACCACCCACCATAGCAGAATAGGACATATTACTATCTTATACTATGGTTATTTTTTTCTTAGTGGCCTAATATTTGATACTTAGTATTATACACTAGCGTAACGGACATGACACCCTTGTAAGGTTAACCATATTTTCACTTCTTTGTTTCAAAATAAAAAGATGAGAATAACTGCACACTGCTAACTACATTATGTTGTTGACCAAAACATCAAAAAGTCCTTTTATTGCAGGTTTCAGTGATCTAACAGCTACTCTAAAGCACATGGAGTAATGCCCAGAGTACCACAATGGCATACATGTACAATACAGAAGACCATATGTCTCCATATCTGCGAATAGGCAAAGAAAACAGAACGAACCAGATCTGTATGAAATAAAAAGTTTGAATACAACATCATTAAAATGTACTCGAGATTGCATCAATACAACTTTTATGCAATGAAACAGGACCACAAAACCAGCCCCGGTGCTACGGTGCAATTAACTCACTGATAAGAGGCCAAAGCTTTTGAATTCTTAACGGTCATCGAAGCGCTGTGTGGAGGGAAGGACAAAAAATCTCGAAAGTTCACCTCCTCGTATCTCCCTTGTTTTACCACCAAATCCCTTGAAACTTCACACATATATCAAATATGAATATATCATCCTTCATATGATTTTTGGGCGAAAACGCTGATGTATCTTTCGAGATATGTGTATTTTTCTGCTTGAGTCGACTGTGGGAAAGGGTTACGATTTTTTCCCGACACAAGTCTGCGCCTGCATGAATATGCATTTGATCAACATATTACTAGTCTGTATACACCAGACTCACTACCTGCGAAGTCTCGTGTTTGTGCAATTAGTAGTTAGGTGAAAATAAGAGCAAAAAGACAACCATCTTTAAGAGAAGATACTGGACATGCACAACTAGATCATCCTCCTGCGCATGCGTTTTCTACTGGTGAGTGCACGCTTAGCCAATCAGCGGTGTCAGGCTCGGCGCAATGCGACAGAGGTCGATTTTCGGTCAGCAGGGTGGTGAGTGGGCAAGAGAGGAACCCTGCTTTGTGCTTCAAGGGATCAAGCAGCACAAAAACCAATACATCGGACTGCGTATTCCTTACGCCATGGATTTTACGTGGGTCACAAGTGACAGTGATCTCGATTTTTGCCAGACATAGCTGTGCGCCAAATGATACAGAAAAGATATTTGGAGAGCAGCATGGATATACTACCATAAGTCATATACCGAAGTTTCATTTTTGTGCAATGAAGGAAAATGTGAGAAAATAACACTTGTTTTGAGACCAAATTTTCTGATTTGGAAGCTAAGTTTCGACATTATTTTCACACGTTTATCCTCAATAAAACCCCAAATAACTAACATTACGAGTTAGAGAATAGTTTCTTCTTCAGTTTGCTGTATAGATTTAATCATTTGATGGCTTTGAGGTGAGATATTGCGATTGTCCTGCAACACTTCCCCAGCGGTTTTACGCACACAAGCTGTCTACTTTTTGCAACTGAGGCTTCGAGGTCATAAGCTTTTGGCGAGTTAATTGCACCCTAGCGCCGCGCCTGAAACTGTTTGGTACCATCATCAAATTAGTGTTATCATCTGAAAGAAATAAGGTATGTAAATATCATTTCTGCAAAGTTCTTTCATTTGGCATTAATGTCATCCTTGGAGGAGAATCATCCTCTGTTATCCAATCTTGGATAGACTATTGTAAAAACTTCCACTGCTAGTACCAGTGCTTTATTATTGTCAACAAATGCTTTCTTTTCTTGGCTAGAAGTGAATGACCAAGCCCCTTTTTTTCTGAGAATTTTCACAACATATAATCCATTTCCATTTGGAGTGGTCACCTGGGCAACAAAGTATTTCTTGTTTTCTTCACGGCAAATTCAACTTGTTCAAATTGTATAATCAACTTATTGCTTGCTTAGGCACTTCCTAAAGCTTGCCAGAGTGGTGTACTGGTTACATTATTCTCACCAGCTTGTGAGTAGGACATTTTGAAATACTGGATGCTTTCCCAGTTTCCGTACCAACTGGTTGTAACTGATTATGCAGTGTACCTTTCAGTGGATAAACATCTTCTCATAGCATCTCAAAATTGTGCTTTTTGTACAATGCTGTGTGCTGTCATATACACCGGATATCCCTTGGCATAGAGGTACATCTAGTTTAGTTGTATTGATGAAATGGATAGGCAGCATTCAGACCGACTTTCTCTGACGATAGAGCTACATGTACTGTCAACACGCTTAATAAAGCAAACAATTCCATTCTCAGCCCTCTTGGTAAGTGATATCTCATTAATGTGCCACTGAAAGTGTGGATTTATAGAGTCATAGAGATGAGAGAGGTATGTATGGATGCAGCACAAACTTAAAAAAAAAATATGAGGCAACACCATCATTGAAGACATTGATGCTGGTGACATTTGGATTCTTTGTTGTTGTATCATCAGTGATCATGTATTTCGATGCACGAGGATCCATTTGTGCAGGAGTACCTGGCTGTTAAGTTGACTCCATGGCAGATACAAATGTGTTAAATGTGGTCTAAAATGTATTTATGTAGGAAGTGCTCATTTTAAGTATAGAAGGGAAGGCCAACAGTGAAAACACCATTGTCTAATACTCCTTGGAATGACAGCTGCTGTTTATCAGTCAGGATTACAAGAGGTGGGAATGGATCAAACTGGTGTAACAGGGTAGCAAGATCATCTAAAATCAACAGTCTTCCAGTAGCAGAAAGCAAAGTCTGCTTGTTTTTGTTTTATTGAGTGATGTGCAGACTTAATTATTTACCCAAGTATAGAAATGTCCTACTATCCTCAAGCAATTAAAAGTAATCACCACCCTGTTTCACTTGGCCAGTGTTATTTCTGCCACTTGTCTAATATGAGGTGTCATGTCCGTTACGCAAAGTGTCATGTCCGTTACGCCATTTACAGGAAAACTAGAAGTGGTATAGAAAAGTGGTTTTCACACATGCAAGGGGATTCAATCCTAACATAGAAAATGAATTTGCAGCAACTTTACACTAATTTCCTCTTGACTATGACAACTTATAGTAAAAAACGTAACGGACATGACGCTTGAAATGTTATAGAAATCACACAACTTTGAGGATCAATAGGTCAAAAACTGATGAATGCTAAGGAATTTGGTTGTGATTTTCCGTTGATATATACACTGGACTATAATTTAAAATCTGTACAAGGCCTCTGGGACATATCTGGCCTTCTTTAGAGACAGGAACACTAAACTCTCTAAAAATAGCCAAATTTTTGCATCATTGCAACACATCATGCAGTATTTTCATTGACTGAGAAAAATACAAAATTTTGCAATGACAAAGATGCGACTAGTGAAAAATGAAAATATATATGTTACTTTCTTAGAATATTTGAGAACTTAAGTGAAACTCAAAACTTCATTTTTTCACCAAAGTGAACATTTCTCATGGAATTGCCCACATGTATGCAATAATTGCAAACCTCAAATGTGCGCAGCTTGAACTCCCAAGTTCATTGACCCTAATTGCCAAAAGATAAAAATCCGTCAAAAATTCATACAAATTCATGGATCACTGCCACAATTTATTCATCTGTTCTTTTTGTCAATATCAGCTTTTCCTGCAAGATTCAATTAAATCTGTTCGCAACTTTTTGCAATGACATTTTAGCACTTTAAACCACTTTCGCAGTAAGTTCTTCACTAGTAAAGTGCATATCCGATTACTATCGTGAGGAAATTGTGTCACATTACACAGTCTCAGTTTCAGGATTTTCAATCAAGTTATTGTTTTTTTATGGCGACACATAACTGTCTGGAATTTCTAGGCCAGCTTCCTTGTCAGTTCCCCATGTTTTCCTTGAGAATACATGTATACACTCAGTATGACAAGGCTGTACGCTGTATGAATTACATTGTACAGTCTTCTCGTTCGTTGACCTCAACTCCCGACACACCCCGTATGGCTTCGCTAGTTTCAAAACTCGCAGTATAACTTTCGGGCCATGGAATCCCAAGGGGATTTTGCCTGCTGAAATTAACATCATCATTCGTTAACCCGTTGAAGATGAACTGATTTTGCCTTGACACACTTATCCCATAGACCCCACCCACAACGGCTTAATTTGGCATGTTCTCCTAATTTCACCGCTTTATCCTTTATGCGGGAAAGATTCATAGTGGTGCTATTTAATTTCATTCAATCCACATGAAATGAGAACAGACAAATTCATATGTGACCCTGCAGCCCAAAACGAACACAAAGTCGCCAGACAGGAAATTTTAGTTAAGAGTACATTCTGAAAGAACAGACTTTAAGCTTAAAAATGATGTGTTAATAAGAAAAATGGCACATTCATATTATTTCATGCAGAAATTTCAAGAGTTTCATCCATTCTTACAGCAGAGTAATAATGGTAACAACAGTATATGATAGAGATGTGTATGAAAATTTGACAAGTTTATGATCTACTACCATTTATCGGCATGTAAACCTGTACTAAATCCCCTCCTTTCAAATGAAAAAAACATAACAAACACAACAACAACAACACATGAAAATAGAGCATGTTGTGTCCGCCTCATATTGTGATGTATATATACTAATTTAGCGCACGAAAATTGAGAATGCAGTAGTTACTATGTCCCCCAAAGAAGGTTATTTTTTGCGGCATTGCTTTGTCTGTGTGCAAAATTACTCAAAAAGTTGTGAACAGATTTGAATGAAATTTACAGAAGTTGATAATGGCACAATGAACAGATGATTAAAGTTTGGTAGTGATCTGGATCACCTTCTAACTTACAGATTTTTGCTCCCTTTTTTTTTTTTTTTTTTTTTTTTTTTTGAAGGACTCATTATCATGGAGGCACAGCAGGAAACTAAGTAGAGACACTAGAAAATATTCTCAGGTCATTTTTGGCATGTGTGTGTATATGAGTGGAAATAAGCTCATTGAGTGCTTGTCTAGTTTGGTTTAGTTTTGATTTCTCTTTTTCTGGAAACCAGTGGGAGAGGATCAAATGAAGTGGTGGTATAATCACCTGATCTATTTTGTTATATTGTGGTGAGAGGCGATGTCACTGCTAATGATATAATGTGAAACCATTTAAAACTAAAAGGAGAATGAAACCCAGCAGCAATACATGTGTTTAGTAGTGTTTAGTAGAAGACATCAGTGAAGTTTTAGGAAAATCAGACAGTTCAAATGTCGTGAATTTTTAATGTTTTGGTGCCGCCATCACTGGATGAGAACACTATAAGATGTCACTTACAATTTGTATTTAGAACGATTATAAAAGAGAAAATATGAAGGATATTTACAATTTTAAACTTTTGTAGCTTAATTAAAGGGCACTTGACTTACCTCTTTCAAAAAAGCAGGCGGGAATGATATCACCCTTTAAGTATGTCAGTATTAAGAAAACATGTCAAATACTTTTCACAGGAAATTAAATTTTGTTGAATGTTTCTTCATGTATTTTCTTTATACCATTTTCCATTATACACCTGTATGTACTTGAAAGCAAGAGCTGTAGTAGTCTTCTCATTCACTGAAGGCAGCACTAAAACTGTAAAATCTCTTAGCTTTAAAACTTATTAAGATATCCGTTTTTTTAAACCTTCACTGAAGTGTTCTACTAATATTAAGCACTGCGTTGACTCAATTTACAGATATGATCTGGGAGAACCTGTCCTTTCAGTTCTGTAACCGCATACCTGACATGGAGATGCCAAGTTTCCATTTCTGTGTATTTGATCTTTCTTTTTTTAATCTCTCTTTCACTGTTGCCATCTTTGAATGTGGGGTCGAGTATCACTTTGATGTAGGGAGGGTGGGGGAAAGTAAGGAAGGACATGTGGTCAGAAAAGACTTGGCCTACACACATATAAAACGTACTGTGTCAGAGAGTTGCTAGGGAGATCTGAAGTTTTGCAGGAGTGGCAGTGTCATGCTTTACAGAGGTGTTTGATGTTCTGACACTGTTTCACTTTTCCCCTCACGCCCTTCTTTTGTTTATAATCATTCAATGTCCCTTTGATAAAAGTCTTGCCCATTAAAGCCAAGTAGTTTCATAGTTGCGAATGTGGTGTTGAATGGCAACCTGGTCGGTCACGCCTCGAAGTTTCCATGGGACAATGCAAGCAAGTGTGTTTGCCTGCCCTGAGTTTTGTTGGTTGCAGTTGGTCGCCGTCCAGAAGTGTCAAGATGCGAAAGTGAATGATCATGAATGATAAATTGACGTGCTTTGAAACCATGTTGCCTGTTTACAGGTCTGTTGTTTTAGATTAAAGTGTGATTTCAGTTGAGATAGAACAAAAAATGATCTAGGAATATCCTTCAGCATCAAATCATTGTACGTAGTCTTGTTACAATCTTGCAATCTGCATTGGAATTTTTTATTTTTTTTTTTGAGGGAAGAGGTTGCAGTTGATGAACTGTCAATTAAAAACAGTGTTCCATTTTAGAATTTGGTTTATTATGTGTCATTCAATCTGTATTGGTATGATGGCTGCATAATTTTATATTTGGGCATTTCCACAGTAAATGGGTAGTTTTAGGTTGGAAAAACATAAAAAATTAAAATTGTCTTCAGAGTATCCATATTTCAGAGTTTGGTTGCCTAATACCTATATTAAATATTTTTAAGTATGAAAAGATAACTTTGTATTCAAATAGAGCTTGAGTGGGTATGTAAGTAAGACATGTATAATAGGTATGGGGCGAACGCGTGTAACACATAGAGTAGGACAGAAATATTGGAATGATGGATTCCTCATACAAAGAATACAAGTATTGATTTGAAATCATCTGACACTATTTATTGTACTGATACATTATGATAAGAACAATTTAGGTTGTCCATATTTGTGAAAATATTCATTATTTGTGTCATTTTGAAGTGTGCAATCATGATTAATGCCAGAAAATTTGTGCATCATATCCGAAAGGCGAGATCGTGTTTGTACTAAGTTCCTCCATAATCGGGCGAACTGTTGTCACATTCATATCTGTGTGGATGCATGTGTGTGTGAGGAAAAGCCAAAGCTTCTTTGCAATAGAGTTTCTTGAAATTCCAAAGTACATGATATGACATGTATCACTGCATTAGTGGTGAACGCATGTAACACAAGAGTAGGACAGAAACTTGAACTTTACAGAGTTTTTTAATTTCCAAGGTTAACAATACACTCCCGTTCTCCAGTATATTGTGTAGTTCATTTTAAACCACAATGTGCAGTATATACAAAGGCTGACATAACAAAATACTGTATGCAAAGGAGCATTTTGCTGTTGTCATTGGGTCAGCAGTTATCATTTCGTGTCCATTACACCTTGATATTCATACATACACGTATGTAAATCAAGTGGATTGTATTTGCCTGTCCAAATTTAAAACTTTTTTTTTTTTTACTGATACAAAAATACATGTGTATTGATACAGTTTATAGGGACTAAACTAGAATTTCAGTCATCACATCCCAAACTCAATCAACACACAGGCTCTGGAAACAAGAATTAAAACTTGCATTGTTCATTTTTCTATTGCATTTAATGTCCATCAGCCACAGTTAGAAACATAAAGCAGTTAATGTACCAGTAACTGATTTCAATGTGAAAAGAAACTGTTATTTGATTGTGCAACAGTTAAATCTGTTCATTTCAATTTACATTCATTCGAAAATGAATAGGTGTAACATTCATTAGGGAAATAATCCTTATAGGGAATCAATACACAAAGAATGACACTTTCAGAATTGTTCAGGTACTGTACAACAACTCTTAACTTTACAACCTATGAGTTGATTTGTATTTTAGAGAACAAAGCATCCTTTGCAACTGATTGACAATTTGCCCTACATCAACGTAAATAAGCACTGAATTGATCAGTGTTTCTATAGTAGCCATGATATAAAAAATCATGAGCGTACATACTCGAGCAGGATTTGAACCTACGACCCCCTGATCTCCGGACAGGCGTCATCTCCACTAGACCATCGAGCTTCTGCCCGACAGCAGAAAAAAAAAAATGTTAATAAATCATGGACGTACATACTCGAGCAGGATTTGAACCTACGACCCCCTGATCTCCGGACAGGCGTCATCTCCACTAGACCACCGAGCTTCTGCCTGACAGCAGTGAAAACATCTTGACGGAAAAATGCCATGATTTTGAAAGCACCCTTTTCTTTGCCTGCCAATTCAATACAGTGTACATTTTTATATGGTGTATAGGGCCTAAACTTGAATTTCAGTTATCACATCTGAAACTACATCAACATACAGGCTCCATAAACAAGAATTAAAACTTGCATTGTTCACTCTTCTATCATCTTAATGTCCATCAGCCATAGTTAGAAACATATGGTTTATCAAGAATAATACTGATATCTCCTTATACTTTCAGCTTTATTGCGAACATTTTAAATGGTAGGATATTGTGATACAACAGACTGACACATATGCATCGAATGTGATATCTTGAACATATTTTAAATCACTGCTCCCAAAGGTAAACTGGACCTTTAATGTAAATCAGCCACAGTAAGAAACATAAAGAATTTAATGTGCCATCAACTGTTTTCAAAGAATAACACTTTCCGAAATGTTCAGGTACTGTCGGAGAACTCTTAACTTTACAACCTATGAGTTGATTTGTAAATTAGACACAAAAAAAACAAAAAAAAAAAAACCACACACACAAAAAAAACACCCTTTTATGTGCCTGCCCATTCGATACATACGTACAATGTATTCAAATGGTGTATAGGGCCCATTCTGGAATTTCAGTCATCATATTCCAAAACTTGATCAACATACAGGCTCTGAACACAATACAAACGAACATTGTTCGTTCTTTTATCGCCTTAATGTTCATCAGCCACAGTAAGAAACAAAGCAGCTAATGTAACAACTTTTTTTATTCAGTTGTATCCCTGTTTATATCTTGCTTTAAAACAAAAGGGATGGTAAGTATTGGTTTAGGTGATGACTCGGCTTTTAACTTTTTGAAATAGCATACAGGTTCTCTTAAAGGCATTGAAAGTTTACTTAAGTGAAAATCGGTTTTGAAAAGGCTGAGATATCCAAAAAGAAAGTTAAACAAAGTGATCCTAATAAAAGTTGAAACCCAGATCTTCTATTTCAATAATATTGGTTTACTTTGTGGCTTCATACCTCAGCCATTTGAAGACCATGTTTCATAAGCTAAACTTTGAATTCCTTGTAGAATTGTATGCTCATAAAAATTTCATAAGTGGTTTCTTAGTACATTGTATCTTGCAAAAAATTAAAAGCTAAAGTCATACCATCTGATATACTTTACAACTTGAAGGGAAAAAAAAAACAACAACTGCTGTCTTGTGGTGCTTTGCTCCTCCAAGAGAATGGGATCAGGCATTCTGCACAGGATGTTGTTTGTAGATTCTCCGGAGATGTCGTCTTTGATTGACCACATGAAAACTCCATGCCTCTTTTTTCCCCATTAAGTCATCATCCAGGATGTCTTTTACCTGTCGAAAAAAAAAAAAAAAATATATACATAATCAACAAATACTTATACTGAGTTCATTTTATCAAAATTTTTGAAAGTTTGGAATATTCCTATATACTGAGTGCAGATAAAAGATTGTTCAAAAGGCATGTACATGTCACCTGCAATTGAAATATAGTTGAACATTTTGCTGCATAGATATTCCGTAAACCAAGCAATAAAATACACGAACTACAAATACAGTAGACTCTTAAAAAAAAAAATGGAATTTTAGGAAAAAAAAACTGTTACTGTAGACAACAAAAGTATGTGTAGCCATCCCATTTTTAAGAGCTGTGTTTTATCTTACAATCTTCATTCAAAGATATCTAATAATAGAATATTTCCAGTGAGTTTTGAATATAGGATTATAGAAATTTGGAGGAGGCTGCGGGTTAGCGCTATCTTCGAAAGGTAATGTGTAATATTTATTTTTTGCTGCAGACAGCAATTGAGCCATCAACACCTCTGCACAATGTTTGCCCTCTTGAATTTCTTTTCTGTTTGATTATTTAGTCATGTATGCAATATTTATAGACTTTGGGAAATAAATACAGAATACTTCTGTACATATTAGCAATGTATGTTTGTCATAGAAAAATAAAAATTGACCTCCAATCTATCAACCCACCTAGCAACCTTTCCTGGCCAAAGTTTCAAAAAAAGGATAGGTGTAATTCTTGGTATCGCCAATACCTTAGGTGCTGTGCGGAGAGCAGTGTTTTAGATGCATTATGAGATAGCTTACGGGACAAACTTGACCTGGTTTTGGCTGCACATGCACTCAGATCATGCTTTATCTTTATCCAGAGATATTTTTTGTTGAAGATTTCTTCGCTTTCCATCATGTGACCAGCACATTGAAGCCTTGCAGTAGTGAACTCTTTTCAGCTGAATTTTAACCAAGAAAAAAAGGGATGGCAATGGAAAAGCAGACGATTAACTCCCTTGAATCATATGGGAACTGCGACCTCTACTTAGCGTGAGACAACCAGAAGTGAACAAGGGCACAAAAGAATCCCACAGTGTATCTGTGACAGAGCTCTTCAGCATGCACAGAAGTTTTTTTTTTGCACAATTGCGATACAGAAAATTGATTGCAACATCATGAAAATATCAAAAAAAATTCAAAAAGATATCTATGATAAAATCTTCATAATAAAAAAGAAAATGCCATAGTGTAAAAAAAAAAAAAAAATAATAAAAATGGAGGCCATGGCTTTTATCTTTGAAGGGTAACAATTAATGTTTGTTTTACACTATAGAAAGCAATTCAATATCTCCAACAAACATCCTACACAAATTGCTCTGCAATCATTAATTCATGTATGCACTATAAATTTATGTGCTTTAAAAATGAATAAGAAATAGTCCTGTAAATAAAAGGAACCTTTTTTTGTCATGGTCTGAAAAAAAAAAAATGCAACCTTAACATATTTAAGAGTGCCAATGTAGCAGCCTTTTTGGCCAAAAGAAAAAAAAAAGATTACCGGTACATAATAAAACGAAAATATGCATTCACACCATATCACTGCAAAGCAGACAGGCTAGGCATGATGAAGGGATGCTCTGGGCACTCAGAAAATCTCCACCACAGGCTGTAGAACAGGGCCATGCAGCTTCTATAAATAAAATGATAATCGTATCAGAAGAAAACCCCAAATAAGCACAGATGTGGCTACATGACAATGGACCAAAATATCATGAAGAGAACAAAATGAAGACTAGTTATGTACCAGTTCTACGACATCTACAAATAAAATATTTACAATACATAATAGCATGGCATTAAAAATATGGAGGCCATGGCTTCTTTGAAAGGTATTACTGTTACTTGTAATGTCTGTTTTCCACTGTAGAAAGAGATTTCATTTTTCCTACACAATTTGCTTAGTGGTCATTAAATCATGTATGCAATACAAATTTACAATCTTCATTGAATAAATACAAAATAGCTCTGTACATAAACATAACATCGCAGACTTTCTGCGAAGTGAAGTTGCGGAACTTCGGTCATGTCATATATTTATTAGAGCAGAAAGATTTGGGGCTGATTTCATCACAGGGATCGTTTTTAGGACACAACACAGGCCAGCAAAGAGCAAACATGGTGGATGGTGCAACAGCTGGAATGAGGCTCTGCACAGACAACTGTCCAGGCCACACAAGACAGGGTATTGTACATTGAGTCAGGGTCGCTTAGCTCCAATGAGCCCTCCCGCAAAATCATAAAAATATGTATACACACCTCACCGTAACACTGGAAAGCAGACAGGCTGGGCACCGACATGATGATCGAAGCTGAAGGGACGCTCTGGTCACTCACTATTGCACAAAAAGGTGCAGAACAGGCCAGCACAGCTTCTCACATAAGTTGGTAGTTGTCTAGTCTACATCAAAACATAGAAATAGAATCTAAATAAATAAATCACATCATGGAAATCATGAGAGAACTGCAAGTAGTGCAATGAGTAGACTGAGCTCATGTGGCTGAAGTGAAGGACAACATCAACAACGTTGGAAGTCGAGTTTGCACTTTGGTTGCTTAGGCAGAAATAAATCAAGTCAAATCCCGATGTAAACCTAGTAAATTTTCTTTTGTAACTTGTTTGATCATGGGTGTCTACATACACTAACGTTATCGTGTGGTTACACTTGGGACTCATGTCACTAGCGTAGCGCTAGCCTGGCTTTCTAAATTCTGTATAACACTCGTACAGTGCGTCAGCTCACGATGGACAGTCAGCCATCTAAAGTACCACTCTTGGCTAAGCTTTCGTTCATTGCTATTCTGTCACTGTCAGTTTGGTTTTATTTTGAGGAAAAATATTACGAAAAGATGAAAAGAAAGATTATTTGAAGCTGGTAGCAACGAAGAATTTACTGACAAAAAATAACACATGTGGGACTAGGCTCAGTTATCGTCCGTGTAAACTCGAAAACGAGTAGTGAAAGCTAGCATACAGAGAATCTCAAAAGAATTTCTAATAATGCCAGCAGGGCCATTAATCCTAAAACTACGGAAGATTCTACTCTAGAATGCAACATTTACCTTTTGTCAGCGAGAGTCGTAATCACCTCCGTCATATTCAGATCTGAGCAGTCGATGGGTTGCACATACGCAATGCAGACATAACACGGGAAATTTCATGCGAACGATACGCAACCTCGGACAGAACGGCGCGAAACAAGGAGGTAAGCAAGACATGGGAACAATCTGTCTGAGTTACGCGCGTTCAGAACACACGTAACGAAGACCGACTGGCGATTCTGTCCACCGTTCGTGCGTCCCACCTAGCGGAGCGTACCCACTGAACGCACGTAACATACTGGACAGAATTAGAAAAGGAAGCTGAAGCTAGATAACTAAATGTTCTGAAAAGACAGCTATGCTTGTGGCGCGAAACCGAAGGCAGATGTCTAACTTCAGGGTAGTGTCAGCGTTTCTGTGTTAAATCGAACGACACTGGAGTGTCTCAACTAGCAGTTACGTACGTTCGCGGCGTGGACAGAAAATTGAATTTGGTAACTTTGAAGACGGATATTAAATATTTGATTTAATTTTCTGTTGAATTAGTGAAACCTAACTTGAAACTGTCGTCAGCAAAGTGTATTTGACACAAAATAACTGCACTCTGACGCCTGGAAACCAAACGAAATTGAGGCCGAACGTACGTAACTGAAGTAGGACAGAACGCCGACCTTTTCGGTCCAGCTTGCTTTCCACTCTCTCAAAACTCTTGTAATCGTTCAGGGCGAACAAGAAAATGATTTCTCGGTGCGTTGGGGATAAATTTTGAATTATAATCCACCCAGGATGCGTGTCTTCTAAGAAAATTTATTTTATACAAGTTGCAATGTATGTCAATTTTTATTTCAAATTTGCACATTATCAATAATATTAGATAAAAACAAACAAACCAGCACATCACAAAAAAATAACAACAGGACTCAACGAGGTTGAATATTTTATTTCACCTTACCACATTTATTCAAGAAATAAAGAAAAAAAGATGATTCAAACAAATATTTTCAAATGAAATTGCTCCATGTCTTGAGTGCATAAAACTACCCATTTACCGTGGAATTGCCCATTTTGATTTGAATAGGAATTGTGTGATGATTTTCTGTGTTATTACTCAATGGAAATGTACAAAATTCTACAATTTATCCATGTGGCGACAAATGAATTTTCAATAAACCTTTACTACTAAGTAACTACTACTACTATGAAGCTGACTACTTTTTAGTCAGGTTGGTGCGAGCAAATCAGTAGGAAAGTCTTGGGTCGAAAACCTGATTACATCATCACCTTCTCCATGTATTTGGTAGAAAACGTAAACAAACGTAAGAAACTTTAACATTCCACAACTTTGTTAGTTTACGTGTGAGTTTGCTCATCAAATCATTTATCCTTCCGTTTGTGTGATTTTACTCTGTATTCTTATCACTTTATTAAGGTCAGCATGAACGCAGTTAAAGTAGGATAGTTACACTCTAGAGTGGGTGTGATAGCCACTTATGTTGGTATCGCATACATCTTCTTTGCAGCACATGTCGTAACATGAACTTTCGTTATGGGTCGGAACTTTTGAATGTGCAGCCTAGAGGTCAATACACGTAGAGATCGTAGTGCAAGAAAATGTCGGGGATAAATTGCACAGGGCAATACGTAAAACTTGTCAGAAATCTGTTCTTGTGCGATGTGTAGACCATTTCCATTCTTTGATTTTTTTGGGGAAAGATGCAGACAAGCAGATTTTCAAAGAAAAGGATAGATATGCATTCAATTGACAGAAGGAACTTGGATGTTGATTGATTGATTGATTGATTACTTTTTTTGTTATTGTTTTGCCGAATTAATGTTTCTGAAATGCCAGACTTGATGTTAATTTGATTTAATTTTTCTTTATCTTTCAAAAGCTCTGCCTTCATGGATATATATTTTTTACTGTTCTCATTGATGCGATGAAACCTGTTTGGTAATATTGGTAATCTCTTAACCTCTTAAAGGACAAGTTCATCTTCATAAATATAGGGATTGAGAGAATGCAGCAATATTAATAGAACACATCAGTGAAAGTTTGAGGGAAATTGGACAATCTATGCAAAAGTTATGAATTTTTAAAATTTTTGTGTTGGAAGCGCTGGATGAGGAGACTACTAAGGCTCGTGATCATCATACACTGCAGTAGTCTTCTCATCCAGCGGTGACTGCACAAAAACTTCAAAAATTCATAACTTTTGAATGGATTGTCCGATTTTCCTCAAACTTTCAATGATGTGTTCTACTAATATTGCTACTGTACATCCTCTCAATCCTTATGTTAATGAAGGTGAACTTGTCCTTTAAGAGATTTAGACAGGTACATGTTTGTATGACTTCTTTTTTTTTTTGCATATTATTTTGCACTCATTTTGAGCAGGTCAGAAGCATCGAGAATGCCAGCAAGAATCCCAAACTGATCAACAATTGGATCGAGAGCATCAGGGACCTGCACCGTTCAAAACCACCACCAACTGTACACTACACCAAGTAAGTAATCTCTTCTAGTGTACAGGTTGCAGATGAAGAAATATTGATATTGCTACACCTCTGTCAAGGATACACTACACCAAAGGAATATGTGCATTATGTAGATGGATGCAGTGGGATTTTCTCTTCATTGGAACACTAAGATACACAACACCAAATGAATATGTGCATTAGATACAATAAAATATTCTTGTCATTGGTACACTAAGGACACACTACACTAAGGACACACTACACCAGTTTGGTGTATTCCAAGTTTATGTGCAGAGGGTTAGACAAAATAACCTGTGACAAAGCAATGGTAAAATTACACACTACACCTATAATGTATGCCTATTTACGTGTAAGTTCAGGTGATGAAGAAAGGAAAACGGTACTAGTATACAGGGTCATGATTTTGCAGTTATAGACCAATAGTGTCTTGAATTATCTTTTGCCCGTGCAGTGATTTCTCGTTAAAGACGGTAAAAAATATTATGTAGACTTTTGAAGTTCTGTTGTGTGTTTTGATTTTTAAAACCAGGGGGGTGTTTCATAAAGCTGTTCATAAAGTTACGAACGACTTACGAGCGACTGGTGATTAGTTCTTGTGCTGAATTATGGAAATTGTGATAAGTATAGCACAGCAGAACTGATCACCAGTCACTTGTAAGTTGTTCGTAACTTTACGAACAGCTTTATGAAACAGGGCCCTGGTGTGATAGTATTTCAATTAAAAATGAAAGGTTTCACTGGTCCCAAGGAGTTTGTTATACTAGACATCCACCTTGTGACCTTGAGAATTTTTGACCTGTGACCTGTGACCCCTCCTTCCTGCCTCCTCCCCAAGGACCATGCCTGAGATTGACGACCTGATGCAAGAGTGGCCGCCGGAGTTTGAGGAGCTCTTGAAGACGGTGGGCCTCCCGACCGCGGACATCGACTGCGACCTCGGGCAGTACGTGGAGATCCTCTGCGCCGTGCTCGACATTCCAATCTACCAGAGCAAGATCCAGGCACTGCACGTCCTCTTCACGCTCTACTCGGAGTTCAAGAACTCGCAGGTGAGGATTGCATTCCAGCGTCAATAAATCGTCGGGTCCAGAGAACCGCATTGCTGTGGTTTTCAAAATCTGCTGTTTTATCTTTATAGCATAGGTTATGTTTCTGATAGTGTCATGTTAGGTAAAGTCTACAATTTTCTTTTGCTTCAGCCATGTATTTCTCACATCCCATTGTTTGTTTAAGTTGCAGAATTTTCACAAGCTTTGTAATTGCCAAAGTCAAAACTGATCCTCAAATTGGCAACTTATTTTTAGAAGATGAATGTTCCCATTTTTTTGTGCACATTGAACAAATCTACTGGATGTCATCAGTTCAAAGATGTGCAATAGATTTAGAGTTGCCAATTTGGCGATGCCAAGATCATACTTTCTATCACATTTGTTTGTATTTTTTCCAGGAATTGATTGATAGGTTAATCTGGTTTATTCTCACAAATGAACAACGATACACAGTGTCTGAAGACAAGAGCCACCATATAGCGTAAATGTGGCATATCCAAAAGCTGTTGATCTAGAAAGTGAAGTCAACTTTTGGTATTATATTTCACCTTGTCCGTAACACTTAACACTGTGTGGATAATTCATCTTAAGAGGTGTAATATGACACTTGACATCCCCTCGAGAGTTATGTTTTCCCCAGGAGATCCAAAAATGTTGTCAGGCTGGTGAAATATAATTCCTGGAGGATTGTCAAGTGTTACATTACAGTGATAGACAAGGCGATCATAACAATCTATCTCTATCCTGGCTGCTTTAGTCACTCCTATGATTGCATTATGACCAATCACCAACCAATATTTATAGAGACTAGTATGTAATATAAAGTGTTGATAACTCTCAATGTCCACGTGTGATTTCTTTCTATCTTTCTTTCCTCCTGTGTTTATTCATTTAATTCTTTATGTTTTCATCTGTTTGTTTCTGTACGTTTATTCTTTTCTCTTATCATTCATTCACTCATTTATCTTTTCAATGTTCATTATCTTATGTTTTACATGTTTATTACATTCATTTATTGTTGCACCTTTTTCATTCGTTCATAAATTAGTTCATTCATTCATTTATTCATCCATTTATTCATTCATTCATTCATTCATTCATCTATCCATCCATCTATCCATCCATCCATCCATCCATCCATCCATTCATTCATTCATTCATTCATTCATTCATATATTTACATAATATTTATATATATATATATATATATTTGTCTCCGTGCAGCATTTCAAGAGCCTAGCAGAGGAGAACAAGTTGGACAACGCATTGAAACGAGGAGCCGAAGGAGGGGATGACGATGAACCCGATAGATTAGTTCTATGAGGACAGGGCTGGGTGGGGCCGGGCGGGGCTGGGTGGGGCCTGATGGGGCTCACCGGGGCTGGGCGGAGTTGGGCTTGGCTTGGCTGGGGACGATGAACCCGATAGATGAGTACAATGAGGACAGGGCTGAGCGGGGCTGGGCAGGACCTGATAGGGCTCAATGAGGCTGGGTGGGGCTGGGCGGGGCCTGATGGGGCTCAACGAGGCTGGGCGGAGCTGGGCTTGGCTTGGCTTTGCCGGCGAGTGCAAGGATTTAGGGTAGCAATAACTGGAAGAGGAGTGAAAATCCTCACAGTGAATCAAATTTCTCAGGTTGGAGCTGAGAAGTCTATTCGATATATATTATGGAAAGTTTGGGTATTTACTGTTTTTTTTTTTATTTGTTTGTTTGTTTTGTTTTTGTTTTGTTTTTTTTTTGGGGGGATAATGACGAATATAAAAGACTTATGCATTGAGGGCAGGCCTAGAGTAAACAGCTGAAATGTAGTTGCCAAGAGTCGGGGATGGATGGTTAATGCGACAGACCTGTGCTGTCATGATATGGCCTTTAAAGCTGGTTTGGGGTGGGGGAAGGGTTTAAAATGCGCTGAATAGCAAGGGAACCATGAGGATGAATAGGGCTTGGAAGTGGGAAGGATGAGTTGTGATGCGTAACTGTGGATACCAGCACTGTTTGTACTATGGTATGGTGATATTCAATTCGCTATGGGTCCCTAGTTCAGAGAAGATGGTAATGCTTACGCAGATATGCATGTGTGGGACTGATATCTACCATCATCATCATTGCAGCAGGTGATGCAAAATCCAGTGTAACAGAACATTTGCTACGACTTGGTCACTTGTGTATTGTTTACATCAGGGTACCCTTCCCTCCCCATTGCTCCCAGTCCCACAAAATTGTATTTGGCTGCACTTTCTGTGGATGATAATCCTAGGCTTGGGTCGCAACAACACGAAAAGGTAGCCTTGTCTGTGTCTGATGTATGTATTTAATGTACATATAAGTTGTGATTTTGTTAATATATATTTGAGTTTCCTGCAGTTGGTTTGCTAGAAATCAAAATCCTTTCATAGAAAGAACAGAAATGTGATTAGCACAAGAAGGGAATCAAAACTGCATGTCATTACGTCCACGTCAGTTGTTTTTCTCTGGAGGATGGGCGACATGGGTGGACAATGGAATCAAAACTATTGTCAAGTGGTGTTTTTTTTTCCTATTTGTAGCTAGTGTGAGAAAATTCTGGGATGAAGAATGCACCCATAGAACAGCACATTATCTGTAGGAGACTACTCTGGTTGGTACAATGACATCCACAAGAATGTTTCTTTCATTCTTTAAATTCTTCATACTTTCTTTTTATTTTCCATTGCCCAGCCTCTTTCTTTAAGGAGACTTTACTCCTTAGAGAGAGAAAGAGAGTAGGTTTCGATGAGGGCATGGAAAGAAAGGTGACTGGGTAGTGGAGACACAGAGTCGCAGAGGCGGTTTTTAAGTCTTTAAAGGGTCTGACCTCACATAGTGTTTGGAGTGTGTGTGTTTGGATTGTCACTACAGACTTGTCTTTGTATTAAACTGTCTCACATGGTAGACGAAGGGTGCCTATTGTCGCTGGGGTGACAAGACCTCGTATATGAAATTTGGTGGAAATCACTTTTTTGGATCGATTGTCAGATAATCAGTCAAATGATGTCCTGTCCAAATCCTAGCTGTCCTACCCCAAAATGAAACCACCACAGCATGTCAAAGAAAAAATTTGAAATAGCGCTTTGGCAGCCATGCTTTTTCACCCTCCTGAACATTTTACAATAATATGTGATACTGTACAAGGTTTTGTCACTCCAGCAGCGATGTTTCTTGTAAATGACATGTACTTATTCCTTTGTACAAATTGATATATACAGCTTGGAAAAACACTTTGTTAATCCAAGTAGAAGCAGTATTCCACTGACTATCGGGCCAACCAGGACCAAAATGGCAATTTTTCCGATTACAGACTTGTTAGGTCTTCAGCAGGTTTGCTGTGATTTTCCGACAGTGTAACAATCACACAAAATTAGGGGCTGATATGATGTGGATTTCTGATCACGTTGGTACTATTTTTTTTTTCTTTTTTTTTTACTCCATATTTCCAAGAGTAATTGATCAGAGCAAGTGTGGCAATCTTCCCTTTAATTCTTTCCTGTCTTTTGGGGACACCAGCCAAGAGTTTACCTTGCTTCCTGTGGATGGTTTTGGAAAAAAAAATGTGTGCATCATGTCAAGTTGAAGGGATGGTACAGTATCTGTTGAGGCAAGGATTCAGCTTATAACTTTTTGCAAGATACTTAGAAACCACTTTATGAAATTTTAAAGAGCATACAATTCAAAGAGGAATTCAGAGTTTACTTGATGAAAATTGGTCTGGAAATGGCTGGGATATCCACAAAAAAGTCAAATAAAGCAATCCTAATTAAAGGTGGATTCCACTTTTTATAAGAATCGTTTGTATTGGATATCTCAGCTATTTCAAAGCCAATTTTCATCAAATAAACTTGGAATTCCTCTTGGAATTATATGCGCTTTCATATTTCATAAGAGGTCTCTCATCATCTAAAAAATCATCATCAAAAGAAATTGAAACCCTGAAGCCCCATCTCAACAGAAACTGTACCATCCCTTTAAGACTTGTGGCAAGTTATGTAATGCTACAGTGTCCTAGATATCTGATCATAGAATAAGGATCTGTACAGTTTGTAACTTTCATGTACATTTGTAAGAAGCAAAATATGATTTGTATATTTGATATTAGATCACAGATATTGTGGTGACTCACAGGGGGATTTGGAGTGGTCCAAGTGTTTGCATTTGAAGCTTTGAGATCAATCTGAATAATTGATAGAATCAAGATAAAGGGTTTGTCTCCCCACACTGTGATTATATACAAGAGTTAAAGTTACTGAGATTGTTTCACATTTATTCTTCTGATCTCTTTATTTTATCATATATATTTTTGTCAGTAGTGTGTTTCTGCAAATTAATCATACAATGGAAACAAATAACAGTCATAAAGTTCACGCTTCCCTTTTATCATTATTTTTTTCAGTAGAATTATTACAATAAGAAATCTGCACCATTTTTATGAAACTAAAAGGTTTGGAGCACAGCTCAACAACACAAGATATTACCAGTACTTGACATCGATGTGCAACATTGTCAAATCTCTGTACACTGTTGACTGCAGAAATGGTGGTGAAGTTAACAACATTCAGCAGACAAATTAACAAACCTACCTAAGGTACAACCAATACAAAGCCTAACTTCTCGTGAATTTCACGCCAGTGGCAATTCAGTTGGGAGTGTCATACCGCAACATGTAGTAACACGACATGGAAACTACATGTACATTGTGTATTCAAAACTCTTCTAAATCTCATAGCCTTTTTTATTGTAAGTACTGTACATGTAAAATGAATGGATTAGCATCGTGGACTGCCTGGTACAAAGATGATCGAAATAAAATTTTCAGAGTCTTGGAACAGTTTGATGTATTGTGTTTTAAATGCGTTAACAATATGCTTTGAGTGCTAAATGCTACTGAAAACCCCTTGGCTTTGTACACGTTGTTAGAGGTCCCTGGTATAAAAAGAGTACCGGTATATGGACAAGGAAGTTATGACATAAGTGTAACGCCATTGAGTAATCAAGTGGTCCAACAGTATCAGTGGTGGCACATGACTTTACTCGAAAGTATGCTATTTCTTATCAGGAAACAGTCAAGCCAAATTCTAGTTCCTGTTATACACTGTACGTCCTTGAAAATGAAACACACATGCACGCACATGTTATACACACACACACACACACACACACACACACACACACACACTCTCTCTCTCTCTCTCTCTCTTTCAATAAAGGGATACTAGCTTTAAAGGGACCTTATATCATCTAGGAAAGTTACTTTTGGTATAGAATGGAATGAAAAATCCGAACAAATCACTCGGGCATGTAAAAGAGTGTGTTCAATATTTCAATACCTGGCGATCACGAGAAAGCAGCTCACTTGGTCAACCTTTCGCAGGCAAAGAGAAAGTTTTAAAGGGGAAGGAAACCCAAATATTATGCGGATTGAGTAAATGTAATACTGTACCAACAGTGGAACGCACCATAGAATTATGAGGAAATTGTATATAAAATCCCTTTAAAGTTATGAATTATTCAATAGTCCATCTCCTTTTGGATGTATTAATACAATCACAAAGTTGTACAGTGCACTCCCTGTATAACGAACACAGTTATAACGAAATTCCGGTTACGACTAAATAAGATATCAGACCGCAACATTATCTGCTGTATTTTTGTGTTTGTTTGTTTGTTTGTTTGTTTTTTGATCGTTGATTTGTTCGGTTTATAACACAATTTTGATATAACGAAAGAAAACTGTCGGTCATGAGGACTTTGCTTCGCTATAACGGGCGTCCACTGTATTTCACAATTTCACGACGGTTCATGAGATCTACTTATCTGCGCCTTGAGGCGAAAGAAATCCTGCTTTTTGTCCTTAAATTTATACATCGTATTTTGACCGGCGAGGTTTCGTTTTATTGCTAGTAGTAGAAACAATTCATCAATTCCTCAACAAGGTTTTTTTCAGATGCTTTGCGATTGTTTTTATAGCGATGCTATTCATCTAATTCACTTCCACTAAATTCAATAATTTAGTTGTCGCCTGCAAAACAATCGACGAAGAAAAGCCGCAAATTGCCTTCTGAAGCACGCACTCATCCAAAGGAAGATGAAGGCATTGCAGAAACTGTTGGACAGGTTGAACACCGTCACCACAAATATGACTGAACAGGGGATGTGGGTGGGGACGATGGCCTTTACGGTCAGCATGGCGACAAATGGTGACCAGCAAATCAGGAACATGAAAGTGACCATCAAGATAGTTCGCACCCCGCGACTGTGACCTCCAGTTTTCCGTCTCGGCTGACGCGGATTTCTGGGGCCCCGTCTGCTGCACTCAATAGAACCCTCGCTGTTAATCACATTTGGTATCGGGATATCGATCTGCGATGATAATGATGCGCACGAACAACGTTCACTGTTAGGCGCTACAGGTTTTCCCGCCGCGATGCTTGACTCCTGGGTATAATGCCCTAATCGTGTGTCGACAATGTCACCATCATCATCAAAGTTCGTGATCCTTTCATCTCGGCTAAACACATCGTCACAATAGGAGGAAACGGTTCGTGTTATGCTTTCGCAGCTACCTTCGTGCCATGACCACCCGTTTTGCATGGACGCCTGTGCCGGTATGTTTGTAACTTCGCGCTTCTTTTTGGTACGCTGGACAATATCGAGACGCGCAGACTTACGAACAATCCGCAGGAGTCGAAAATTTGTGAAAATCAAAACGGAAAATGGGCCACAGAGGAGGATGACCAAAATTGCGACGAAACTCATTGAAGTCTGATCTATGTGTATCCACCTTAAAGTACACGATTTCGCGATAGCGTCGAGATCTGTATAGGGTAAGAATTCCAACGAAAACGGCAATAAACTGAGCAGACCGCACACAACGACTGCCCATCGCGATCGCTTTGGTGTCACTATCGTTGGATATCTAAGCGGACGAGTGATCGCGATATATCGGTCGATACTTACGCAGCAGAGGAGGAGTAGCGACAAGCAGACCATAGTCACGTATATTGCCATGAATACGTTGCAGAGAATGGACCCGGTGATCGTCACTGGAATTTTGGCGAAGACGATCTCGAAGGAGCAACAAATTATTCCGATGAACATATCGGTGAAGGCTAGCGCTTGGTAGAAAAATTTGGCCATGTGGCTGTAGCAGCGATCACACGTGTGTCTCATGTTGACAAGAATAACGGCGTTTGCGCAGACGATTAAAAGACCGCAAACAGAGTAAATGATGATCGAGAGATTAACCACGATGCTATTTGTGCACAGCTTGATTTCGCCGTCGCTTGCTTCGCTCAGCGAGGTCGAGTTTGGTTCCAAGTTTACCTCAGTCATAATGATTGAGCGGTGTTACATACTTTAAAAACTTCCGAAAGGGAAAAGTTGCTGTCCCGCCAAGACTCATTCTTAGGACTTTGAAGAAACTTAGAAATCACATCGCTTCCCAAGTCTTGCCTGGCGAGCTGTTATGATTACCCAGGCGAAATCGCTTCTTCTGTGGACGTCAGGTCGATATTGGAGCCTCGCGACATTAAGTTGCCTGCATTTTGTTAATTATATCTGATGCTGTTCTGAAGTGATCACTACATTGCACCGCGTTCCAAACGGTTCGAGCAGAATCATAACACAGGCACAACTAACTCAAGCAAAAGTCCCGCGTAAGGTTAGTCAAAAGTTCATATTGGATAACTCTTCTGAGCTAGAGCAGCCCAAGGAACTTCAGGACAATGTGACAGTACTGCTTGGGAAACTACACCGTAGAGCAGTATATTTACAGCCCATTACGTCTTCAGTCAAGATAAGGGTCTCTTGTAACCAGGCAATCATTCGATGCTTCTCCGTGATTGGTCCGTTACTTGTCTGTGCTTGACCAATAAGAATATACCAAAGGTGAAGTGTGACGGATTACCCGCCACGCTTGCGCCATCTCAGGAGACTGGTGCAATCCATGTTTCCCTGGGTTCTTATATTGAATGCTCCATGACATAAGTAAAGCTCGAGTTTCATACACAGAGAACACGACCTACGTCATCAGACTATCACCTGTGAGATGTGAGCGTTGCCAATTTGCGCATGTGCGTCACATTCTTCGAATCACCATGGATAACGAGTCTGCTTTTTATCATGATCAACTCTTATACTGTTCTTTTTCATAAATGGCACGGTCTTACATGAGAAAACTGAGAGCTGATTACGATATTGTATATAGAGTTGTCGTCACACGAAGTATACCAAAGATTCAGAATGGAATAATCATCATGAAGCGTTGTCAACAACAAGAAGGACGTAAGTAAACTAGTCAATTGACAGCAGCTCTCGGGACATTCATTTCGAGCCTCTATAGTGGTTATCGCGTGATGATCTTGCAAATTGCACTCTGCCGCGGTTTCGCGAACGTGAAAGTGAAACCAACTGGCATCCGTCCAGAAAGTTTGAGTCGGCTTTCACAAGGGAAGAAGAGGAAGACTATAGAAAAAAAAATAATCTAATTCCTTCCTTTTAAAGAATGACAGTGAATGGAAGGAAGACATTTTTCGCACCTGACACGAAGAATTCCTTTTCTTATTTCTTCTTTTTTTCTTCTATTTCTCCTTCGTCGTTGTCTTCTTCAAATAAATTATTCTTATTTTCTGTTCTTCGTTCTTCTACTCCTGTGTTTCCTGTACTGTGCAGAAACCTCTTCACAGAGTAATACTCGCGCATTAGGCCTATGTGGTTGGCTCTCATGACAAGTCCCCTTGAGACTCGGGGAATAAGAGGGTATCGTTTGAGGTTTCACACTTTACGTTCGTAAATACTTGAGTGTATTATTTCAGCTAAATGGAATACGATTTTCGAAGCTAGGAGTGTCGGACAATGTTTCAGTTGAATCGGACTGAATCTTATTGATTTGATTTACGGGGTTGCTAAGGAAGCTGCAATGAACACTGTCTTGTAAACAAGCAACCACGGGATGGACGTCTTAAAGTCCACTTTGAAGGACTCGGTCATGAGGGCAACGTATACATTGCTGTTAAGACGAGGTTATGTGACGTCAAATGATGTGTTGCCTGAGGGGCAAAAACAAATTAATCACAAGTGTATTAAACACATATTATAACAGCTCGCGCGCGCGGCACGCGCCGCTTGCCGACACACGACATGGGATGTAACGCTTACGCGCTTGTCCACTCCTACGACGCCCCCCCCCCCCCCCCCCATTCGCAGTTTTTACCTCACAGCATGGCGTCGTTGGAACCTCGTGTAGGTTGATCGGGGCACAACCTCTGCAGCCATCCTGGGGAGTCGAGCCAGAGACCTTGTGAATGACAAACTGTGGTGTTATCCACGGAGCCATCTTCACAGTTTCTCCAATTATTCCATAGTCATAATATTTATCGCGAATATATTTAATACTAGTGTAGTAAGTGTAGCTATCTTGTAAAAGAGCACTGAGATGCGAACACTTACAATCTTTCGTAAAGAAGGAATCAAACTTAACGAGTAATCGAGTGATGTGGAGCATTGGTACATTAGCAAACATGGCGTCCCGTGGGAATACCTATTCCAGAACAGCAAGACATTCGCAAAGCAAAGCGATGTCCCCTAATGCACATCTCTTGTAGCTCCATGCTTCCATGGTTTCTGTAAACACTAAGTATAGACGAGTAAATGAGAGCTAATTGTGCTGTCATATAACATCGCCCAAAGAGAAAGAAAGAAAAGACAGACCATCTATCCTTTAGGACGAATTCTTGCGAAAATATACTTCACTCTACACGAGACATTATTTGTCCTGTCTTTTTTTTTTCAATAAAACAAAAACAAAAACAAAACAAATGTCAAGTGTTTTTGAGAGCATGCAGATGAAGAACTATACGTGTAAATGAGCCGTTTCCCCTCGTCGATTCCGGCAAATTCGAGTGATTGGTTACATATATGTTATCAAAACCCTTTCAGCACAGCCAATTTCTTGTAGGGCACTACCTTCCAATGGGAACAACGTGGCATATTGTAGTGGAAACGACAAAATATTTGTAAACAGAATGTCTTGCCTCTGGCTTTGATTCATGAGCAGTGCGTTCATCCAGGGAGGTGGAAGAGTCCTTCCACCTCCTTGGCATACTTTATCCATGGACAAGATGTTCTGCCAACAATGTTCACTCTTGACCCACTGAATAGCTACTCGGGATTATTAGGCTGACAATAAGGACAGCTCTGTAGGGAAGAGCAATGGCAACACTGGATGTTCTTTCCGGTTCAAATAAGACAATATTATATTGTTTTATATAAATTGGGTTCAAGAATGTAGCCAATTGGAAGCGCTGAAATGAGTCACGTGTGCGTGCATTAATTTCTCACTAACATGCACGGCCTGACTCACAATGTTTACACTAGCAGTGCGCACTCAATCAGTTGTTACAAATGCGTCGCGCGCTACTATACGCGCTGTCAATCCTGTAAACAACTTCTAGTTCAGGCTGCCAGCCGGCCTTTCTTGTGGATACAACGTCATGTGGCGTACGTATATTCTTATACGTACATGCTCACAGTACTTTTATGTGCGGGATTTCCGAGTGCGACGTGCGGAATATGTTTGGGACGAACATCTTCGGACATCTTGACTTTTTGACTTGAGCTAGTGCTACATGTAGCTGACTGGTATTGACCCACAAAGGTACGTGAAAAATGCTGTTAGTTTTCTACCCATTTTATAAAACAAATGATGCACAGGATTATTTCGTGGCGTTAGTGGAGATGCAGCTCACTCTCGGGTATTTACAATGTAGTGCATGTTTCACAATTGTAAATACCCTCGAGTTGGCTACATCTCCACTAACGCACTCTATCCTGTGCACCATTTGTATAATATACTGAATTATAATATGATGTAATATAATATAACATGATATAATATTATCCTACAATATGATAAAACATATATTATATTGTATTGTATTATATTATATTATATTATATTGTATATTATTATATTACATTATATTATATTACATTATATTATATTATATTATATGTTATACCATATGATATGGTATTAAAATCAGTATATTCATGTACAGCATCATGCTCCTAAAAATGCTTATCATGTGCATTTCGCACTCTTTGTAGAAAACCATGTGTATGTCGAATTTATATCGTAAATCACTGGTTCATGTATGGTGAGCTCTCTGATTTGTCCAGCTATTCGATATGTATCTTGTTTTTTACAACAACAAAAAAATGAAATTGATGAAAAAAGATGCCGTATACAGTACCTTATTAAATTTCTTGATAAAATGCTGTAAAAACACGTTTTAAACGTCATTACATCATCATGTATATGCGGAACTTACTTCACGAGGAAATGACTTTACAGAAACACGTACAGAGGCTTTTTCTTCTTCTTCTTCTTCTTCTTCTTCTTTTTCTTCTTCTTTTTTTTTTTGATTAGATAAACACGTTATTCCACTAAAAAGAAATATGATCAAACATCAAACTTCAAACTGATCAAACTTCTGTAACATGATTATACCAGTATAAGTATTTACCTTGGTAAATTTGCTTGCTCTACTTATTACAGCATTATTTACGAAAGCGGATATTTATAATGATATACCTGTAAAGCTATATATCGTTATTACGATGTAAGAACCAAATCTCAGGATCAGTTTCATTATCTTTTTTTTATTTTTGATTTTGCTGTCATTGTCACTGCTGGCGCTTTATCATTAGTCCCTTTATGTCGTAGACTGGCAAAAAAAAATACAACGAAACTTATCTTCCAAATAGAAGAGAGAGAGAGAGAAAAAAAGGAAAGAATCACCGACTATGAAGATAAGCAGATATGTGTTCAAGGAAATCAACACCAAAGTGTTTATGTGGATTGATTGAAAGCAGTAATTATGTAAAACACATTAGTGAAAGTGTAATGTGAGGAAAGTTGGACGATCATTTCAAAAGTTATGAATTCGTAAAGTTTCGTTGTCGTCATCGCTGGAAAATGAGATTACTATACACCATGTATATCATGACGTCATCAGGGACAATACTATTATAGAAAAAATATAGAGATTATTTCACAACATTTAATTTTTCTTGAAAAATACACATTCTATCAACTTATTACTGACACAAATATGACATTGGTGATTCCATTCCCCCTTTTTTTGTGAAAGGTACGTCAAGTGCTCTTTCATTATGCTAAGTATATGGAAAAGTGAAAATAATATCATATTTATATGTTCATATATAATATATATATATATAAACATATAAATATGATATTATTTTCACTTATATATATATATATATATATATATATATATATATATATATACATATTCTTCTGTTTTGGTCCATAACTTCATGAACTGTAATAGTCTTTTTGTCCAGCAATGACGGCATTGAAGTTTTATACCTTTTTGATCGATGATCCGATTTTCCTAACACGTTTACTGATGATTGCGTTGTACTGATTAATGCTGCTTTCACTCAATTCACGTTGATATGGGTTGGTTTCCTTTACCTCAATGTCACGTGCATAATATTAAAAGCATAAATTTCGCGTCAGCAGTAACCACAAAAAAAAAAACACTTTCTTTTCCGTATAAGAGGCCTACCATGGAAAAAAAAAGTAGTCGTGCGTGTGTGTGTGTGTGTGTGTGTGTGTCGCCACAAAAAGCGAAAGTTCAGCATGTGCTCTACATAGACTCGGAGGTTAGTGCAAAGTGATAGCAATTATCTTTTTGCAGCCTCTCCTCCAGTACTTTTAAGTAGTTACTTGTACAGTATGTCCAAAAAAAAAAAACGATCAAATTTTCGCATTTGATAACACCCAATATGATTAAACTGTCTAAATGCTACTTCAGGATCTTAAAAAATAACATCTTAGCTCTATTTTGCAGAAAACCCCATTCAATTTGGTTTAGCGGTCACTGAGAAATGTGAAAAGTTGTAAAGCATGTCATGAGTCTGATTCTGCCAAGTTTAGCACTTCGATGCTTTTGTGTGTGAATACAATAGAACTTGGAGGGAAGATATTCTTGACATCCTCTACAAAATTCCTCGTTTCTCTTTGACCACTGAAGCAAATCGAATGGGGTTTTCTGTAAGATGTGGGCAATGAGTTATAGTTTCATACCCTGAATTTTTATTTGGATTGATTCACTGTTTTTAAAGATATAATGTCGGAGGTTGCCGTTGTATTTTTTTTTTTTTGGGGGGGGACATACGGTATTAGATATTATTCAGTACACAATAGACACTTTTAACATTTGAATTTGTTTGCATGGCACTCACTGAAAATTCTTGCAATAGCAATATTAATCACAAACAAAAGAGAACGAGTGAAATCTTATTTTAACTCCCAATCAAATCATGCATTTTATGATCATATTTTCATCTTTCATACGGATGATAGATAGTGTATTGAAAACAAAGCCCGAGATTTATTTTATGTCACAATAATGTTATATTCGTAGTTATTTGACAGCATGGGGCCTAATAAAAAAATGCATGTAATATCATCACGACTGGATTCACAGCCTCCAAACACAGGCACACCCACACAACCTCACTCTTCCACATAACACTCAAATACATCTTCTCACACTCCGATAGCACTATATCCGATATCACATGATATTACACTGAACTAAAGTGACACACTGCGTTAAAACGTATCGCAGTCTATATTGAGGGAAATGCATAAATTTTACCGGGCTCAGTGGCGTATCTAGGGAAAACGGCGCCCGGGGCAAGCACGAAAATTGCGCCCCTAATTTCTGAAAAGTGTTCAACCCCACCACCATCCCGGTAGGGACTTAAACAAAGTCCACATGACGCTTTTTCAAGCACTTAAAAGGGATCTTTGAGGGTGATTTAAATGTAATGAATTTTGATAGATTTTGGCGAGCGAGCGCAGCGAGCGAGCCGAAAACTTTTGTATTTCAACTTATATAACATGGAATTCTTGTCATTTTTTGCTTACCAAATCTTACAATTCTAATCAACATCATTGTGACGGCCTTATAGATAACGATTTGTACAAAAAAACTGAGGACTTTAAAAAATACTCTAAATTAGTGCGCGCGAGTGAGCTGAAATTTGTATATGTCCTCGTCATCATCACGTATTGCTCTTCACTTTTTTTTATATAAATTCTGGCGAGCGAGCGCAGCGAGCGAGCCGAAAAATTTTGTATTTCAGCTTACAAAACATGGAATTCTTGTCATTTTTTTGCTTACCAAATCTTACAATTGTAATCAACATATAGTGACGGCCTTACAGATAACGATTTATACCAAAAAACTGAGGACTTTAAAAAAAGTACTCTAAATTAGTGCGCACGAGTGAGCTGAAATTTGTATATGTCCTCGTCATCATCACGTATTGTTCTTATCTTTTTTATATAAATTCTGGCGAGCGAGCGCAGCGAGCGAGCCGAAAATTTTTGTATTTCAGCTTACAAAACATGGAATTCTTGTCATTTTTAGCTTATTAAATCTCACAATTGTAGTGACGACCTTATAGATAACGATTTATACCAACAAACTGAGGACTTGAAAAAATACTCTAAATTAGTACGAGCGAGTGAGCCGATATTTGTATATTTCTGCGTCATCATTACGTTTTTTTTTCTTATCTTTTTTGATTTTTTTTTGCGCCCCCCTCCCCCGTATGTTCGAAACCGTTGGCGTCCTCTTTTGATCCAATCGGCGATCGCTTCAGAACGAATGAAATTGCAGTCGCTGCTCCGTGTAACATTTTTCCTGCTAAATATAAAATGACATGAGTGAACACAATAGACATTATCATTTTGTCCGCGTCATCGTCACGTTTTGTTCTTATCTTCTTCTCTTTTTTTATACAAATTATGGCGAGCGAGCGCAGCGAGCGAGCCGAAAATTTTTGTATTTCAGTTTACAAATCATGAAACTCTTGTCATTTTTTGCTTATTAAATCTTACAATTCTAATCAAGATATAAGGAGTGACGGCCTTATAGATAACGATTTATACCAACAAAATGAGGACTTGAAAAAAATACTCTAAATCAGTACGAGCGAGTGAGCCGAAATTTGTATATTTCCGCGTCATCATTACGTTTTGTTGTTATCTTGTTTGATTCGGGGTTTTTTGCGCCCCCCCCCCCCCCCTATGTTCGAAACCGTTGGCGCCTTCTTTTGATCCTATTGGCGATCACTTCAGAACGAAATTGTAGCCGCTGCTCCGTGAAAAATTTTGCCTGCTAAATATAAAATGACATGTGTGAACACAATAGACACTGTCATTTTGTCATCATCACGTTTTGTTCTTACCTTCCTTTTTATATAAATTTTGGCGAGCGAGCGCAGCGAGCGAGGCGAAAATTTTTGTATTTCAGCTCACAGAACATGGAATTTTTGTGTGAACACAATAAACATTGTCATTTTGTCCGCGTCATCATCATGTTTTGTTTTTATCTTGTTTGATTTAGTTTTCTCTCCCCCCCCCCCCCCACCTTTCTCCCTCCCCCCTTCCGGGCGAGTTTTTTTTTTTTTTTTCCTTCTTCTTCTCCTTTTCTTTCTTTTTTTTTTTCTTCTTCTTCTTCTTCGTTTTTTTCCTTTTTCTTCTTCTTCTTCTATGTTTTTTTGCGCCCCCAAGGAGTGGCGCCCGGGGCACGTGCCCCCCTTGCCCCCCCCCCCCCCCCCCCCTAGATACGCCACTGACCGGGCTACCCACCTGTATTACGACTACTGGTAACTGCATTCGCGAAAGCAACACACACACTAACGCACACACACACGCACACACAATGGTGATTGAAAATACCCACATCCTGGTTAGGCTCGACTGAACAAATTGCTGAAGCTTTAAAAAAAATAATTCTATGACGCTGAAGAGTTCACCGGGTACAAAGGCTACTACATAGGCTTACTTTTTCGAGCATCGAAAGTTTTTGTTCTGAGAAGCTTCGCGTCATGAAGCTGCTTAAGAAACAGATTCTGGGGTTTGGGAACAGTGTCACCGAAACCCGAGACCGCTGCCATTAAAAAGTCTTTCGGTCAGTCATTGTACAGCTTTCACCAATGTCTGCAATTTTGATCACGCAAATTTTGAATATATATAGATACAATACGAAAAGAAAAACAACAAAAGAGCGACCGATTTAGTAAGTTTCGAAATAGACGGAAATTAGCCATTTTAAATAGGTCAAGTATTCTGACTTCAGAAGACCAGGCCCTGGTATTCAAAATATTGCCTGATGTCGATTCTGCATGAGGAGCAGAGGAATTTTCGTGAAAATTGGTGGTGATCGAACAAGACGTGATCTCTGTATACTTTGTACGTGTACTTTGATTACGCAGAATGTATTATCTTCTTTCTTAGTATGTTTAATTGCTTGTACATGAATACTACAATTTCGACTGTAAGAGGAATGTCAACCCTTACGACAGTGCGACCTCCTCTAGACGTGTCGCTGACGGGACCAGAATGTTGCGCTCATCCGGATAAAGGATTTGGCCCAATGTTAGCTACATGCACATGTATCGATTTGGGTGAACATGTCACATTCTCGTCTGGTCAGCTGGTCTGCCTTCATAAATTTCTGACAATTTGCTCAAAGAACGATCGCCTGTACTGTGCCCTAAACAATGAAAAGTTTTAGTGTCCATGTTCCTGTAGGGGTGGTGAATGTCTGAGTGCATATTATCAAGATGAAACTCAGGTGTGAATGTATGTTACTTAGGCCTATGTTTGAAATGATATGTAATGTATGCGAGTTTGTTCAAGAGTTTTAGTTTGAAATCCCTCTTTCCCCCGTAATTATTTAGATTAAAAAAAAACAAAAAAATGTATGCCGAGATCTCATCCGGATGATAGAGACATCCGGATAAAAGGGAGGCCGGATAGGTGACGTCGGAGCGTAATTGCATATTAAGTCATATCAATTGCATATTAAAATCATTAAACAAAGTTAAAGGGATAGTACAGTATTGGTGGAAATTAGAATTGGGCTTTTAACTTTTTGCGATCTGTTTTGAATATCTCAGCCATTTCAAAACCAATTTTCATCAAACAAACGTTTAATTTCTCATGGAATTACATGCTCTTTCATATTTCATGAGGTTTCTCATTACCTCAACAAAAGATGTTAGAAACCTGAAATTAGGTCTCAACCAAAACTATACGATCCCTTTAATGATTTATATAGTATGATTATATGCTTGATGATGAAAATATTTCGACGGTGATGATGATGTTGGCTAGGCGGATAGCAAACAGTTGATAGTTGTCCTAACTAACCCTCTACACCACGATACTAACCCTAACAACACCCCTTTCGTCTACCTCCATAGCCTGATATTCTTGTTGATATCCTTTTGCCTCCCTACTCCCCCCCCCCCCCCCCCCCCCCCAATGAAGAGGTCTCCCACCTAGGCCTATTTTTCCATCATTGTCCTCTCGAAGTATTACTGTCGTCGAGTGCAGAGATTCATCGCGGACGTTCAATCTCCAGCATGCGTGTTTGCTGCCCTCATCGTGTAATATTTGCATATCTCATGCGGTATGCAGGTCGCCTCTCTCACTCTTGACCCGGACGTCGAAAAGAATGAATTCGCTGAAAAACTGAGACAAAAGAGAAGGTGCCTCACGAGCTCCATCGTAGTTCTGTTCTTTTACAAAGCGCAAGGAGGTCTGTGCATTCTGGTTTGTCTCGGATATCGTTTCTAGTTGATTATCTGCTGCCTTGATATATAAACCCTCATTAATACGGGATTTATTTCTTGTAGCCCCACATATAGCAAAAGGCGTTGGAGAGTCTGAACAACGGGCGTTATGTCAGTGATTGCTCATCTGCATCTGCCGGTGTGGGCTATTGATTTAACTGAGTGGATAGATCAAGGGCTAGACCTATTGCTCTTTCATTGAATGTTGGTTCATGGCTGTGGGTTTACAACTCGGCATAATCGTGATATAGTCCCCACCTCTCCGTTGGGGACCATAGTACCTACAGCTCTATGGTACAAGTTGAGAGTGTAGCACGTATTGCGTAGTGTGTACAGCTGTACCAGTCTTCTTGCGGATTTTGACACAACTGACGTATGATTGGTCAATAGCCACGAGACAACACACACTAAAGTGACACACACACTCTTCATACAGTCTTGCGTATCTCCGTGTATCTCCCTCTATATGGTCGTGATATAGTCCCCACTCTATGGGAAACTGCGTGCGAATTACACGTGGTGGGGACAATTTCACGACCATAGAGTAGCCACTCCCCCTCTGTTATGCTCGTGATATAGTCCCCACACAACGACGAACTGTGCGTGTTTTGAATGGAGGTGGGGATTATTCCAACAGTATTATACTCGTGATATGGTCCCCCTCCACGGCGAACCGGCTGCGTTATGTATGTCAGTGGGGACAATTTCCACGATGCCTAAATGCGGATCGCTATCTCAAATCTCTCTCCTTCCTTTTGCCGCCAAAACATGCCTATACCGACATTAGCAACAATAATGTTTTAGTTCATGCATAAATCTCGCGTTGCATTTAGTGACGACAACGTACAATTCCAAAATCTCTAGAGAGATTTTGAGAGAACGGGATCGGAAACCTGTACCCGTTTCTAGACACTACGTTTTAAACTTGATTTGAAAAATCAAACGCAAATTCCCCAAATTGCAAGTACCATTGCGATTTATATTCATTGTGCGTTGCTGCGAAGATATGCCACGTGTGAATTCGTATGATTCTGTCGAGATAATTTTTCAGTGCCGACTGAGTTGAAATAATATGTGTGATTTTCCTTCCTTAAGTCGCCATATTTTGTTTTGCTTATAAATTTCTATTGCCATACTCGGAAAATGAATTGTTCTCGCGCTCCGATTCGCAACATTTAACCGCGCTGTACGGTGCAGGCCCGTCTGAAATAAAAAAAAAAAAAAAAAAGAAAAAGAAAAAAAAAGTCAAGTTTGTTAATCTGAAAACGACAACTTTCGGATTACTAGTTCGTAAAAACAAACATCTTTCCATTGTCGGACTAATAACTTTGGACTGAGATTTACACCTTCGGCATAGCGAACTGTAACAATAACTTGCTACCTTTTCTTCATTGACATTTCATGAAACAGCATGCGTTTCGGTAGTTTGAAATGTGTAAATGTTGCGATTTCTTTCCCGTGCTAGTGCAGATTAAGTTCGGTCACGGCGAAAGTTCCTGTAGCCATTACGAAAAAAAAAAATAATAATGCAAGTCTTTTCAACAATGTATAACGCACTTCCGTATAGACTTTTATTAGTTTTGTACAAAAACTGCAAGTCCGAGATTCTGCAACGCTTTTGCGTTTTAAATACAGCGTTGCGTGTGGTTTGATGGACTTGCATAATATGGACAGTTGCGTTTGAACGCAATTGAGTTTAACTGAGTTTCCTACAATTTTATAGTTTCGTATATGATTATCAAACGCAAGCCTGGCGTTCCGTGTGATTTGATGGACTTGCATTTGATTTTCAGAATGGATCTTGATTTTTAATTTTGCGTACGAAATAAAAAAACAATTAATACAAGTTTTTTTCAACAATAACGCACTTCCGTTGATGTTTAGAGATGCGTTTAAACGCAGTTTCTTATAGTTTTGTACAAAATCGCAAGTCTTCTCTGGCGGCTGTGCTCTTCCGTCGAAATACTAGTACAGCGTTTCGTGTGATTTGATGGACTTGCATTTATTTTGATTTTAAAAAAACAATGCAAGTCTTTTCAACAATAACGCACTTCCGTATATGTTCAGGGATGGTTTTAAACGCAGTTTCTATAGTTTCGTATATGAAAACCGTACATCTCTGCAACGCTCTTGCGTTTGAATACAGTGATTTTTTTTTTTCATTTTTTATTTCTAAAGTTGTCTTTAAAGGCAAATGAGTTGTGAAAAAAAAAAATTAACTATAAAAATTGCATCAGAGTAAAGGGAAAATACGGAAAATGCATTTAACTGACATAATACTACAGCAATAACAATGACATTGCATGATCATGATCATCATCATTATCATCACAAATCAATATAAATACCACGACGCACGCACCCAACTTGCGCTTGCATGCCTCGGACGGGCCCACTGAATTCTTAATTGTTATAGGGTAATTGAAACATTTTCTTTCCTTTTCTGCTAAAAATATATTGTAGGCTACCTGTTTTCATCACATTGTTCAGTGTAGTAAATGGATTCTGGCGGCCAATTGAGTCAAGGTTTGTTTGTTTGTTTGTTTTTCTCCCTCTCTCTCTCTCTCATTCTTCCACTCAAAGAGGAATCCGGTACAATGATCTAAACGTGTAAAGAAGAAAAAAAATGAAGTCACAATATTATGTAAACAAACATCGGTAGAACATAGAAAAGGAAAATGACAAGAAAAATGATTGACGAGAGGCAATTCGAACTTCGAGAAAGTCATACAAAAACAACAACAACAACAACAACAACAACAACAACAAAGCAATCATTTGTCCGATAAATCCAAGCAAGATAAACCTTGTGGAAATTGTCCCCACTGCCATATAAAACGCAACGGGTTCCCTGTGGAGGGGGGACTATATCACGAGTATAATACTGTTGGAATAATCCCCATCTCCATTCGAAACACGCACAGTTTATCGTTGTGTGGGGACTATATCACGAGCATAACAGAGGGAGGAGCTACTTTATGGTCGTGAAATCGTCCCCATCGCCGTGTAATTCGCACACAGTTTCCCATAGAGTGGGGACTATATCACGACCATAATAGACGGAGATACACGGAGATAATAGAGAGTGTGAAGACCAAAGACTGCGTGAGCTTCTCGACAGAACTCCCGTGCGCGTTGAGGTGACCAATCAAGACGAGAGCAGACAAGCGCAACATACTAACACAGGGAGATTTTATACATGCTACCGTACAGCTAGTTGTGTGCAAGGGGGATTCTATTAGTCCCCACCGGTGACGTTATACCCGAGGTGGGGACTATATCACGATTATGCCTACAACTCTGTATTTTGCCTCTGGTTTTTACATGAATAGTATTTGTAGTAAAGCAGTGCAGTGGCGGATCCAGGCGGGGCGGGGGTGCGTGCACATGCACCAGGTCCAGGTACAATGTACGCGCCTTTAATTTTTGTTAAAACTGAATAAAACTAGGGGGATTTAAATAAAAAGAACAAAAGGGGGCCTTTAATTTTGTAAAGGCGTCACTCTCCCTTTACAGTATTCCTGGTCCGGATTTACCCCTGTAATTCAAAGGTAGCCAAACAAATAAAAGACCATAAATGTTTATCCATGCATGTACTAAGATACTAGGGTAAGAAGGGCACCAGTATTCGGTCAGCCCCCGGTATTCGGTCACTTATCACTAGTTACCAGCCAGTAAGTTCAACTGTCACAACATACGCAAATCACATTCATTCACGTACTTGCACACTCATTCACAACAGGAAACTCCCTTAGCCCCCTCCAAATATCCATCCAAAATCCCAAATTTTACCATGTTTACCGTCATATATAAGTGCAGAATCGGCGCTACTTTCCAAAAGCGTGCACGGATAAGGCCCAGTTTTAAGAGTACGGGTCGCCTAAAAAGCGCTAAAAATCGAGAAATACGCCGTTCTCTCGCGGGATTTTTCGCTTATCGCAAGCTTGGAGTGTAATGGTATCCTCAAAAATGCAAAAGAAAAACAAAATTTCCGTACGTGCCGATACAGTGTCCCAATGTACAAGGGTTGAATGCAAGTGCCGAGGCCCCAGTATTCGGTCACCAACGGTCGCTGCAACGTCCCCGATGCAATTTTGCGCCAACAAGGTAGCGTGCGCGCATTTCTCAGCTGCCTTGAGCACGCATTGACTTTGAACGCGCACATCGCGTGACCGAATACTGGGGAATTTTCAAGGTGATATATTTCAGGATTTTGTGCAATTCTGTGAGATATTTAACAAAATGAAAGTTGAGAGTAAAGAAATTTGATATATTTCACATACATTGCTGTAGATATGATGTATGTATGTATTATTTAGTTTGAAAAATACTGCAAAAAAGCTTATGTGACCGAATACTGGGGATGTTACCCTACCTAATAGTAGAGGGCCTTTGTACTAATGTAGAGTTTTAAGTTTACAGCTTGTTGAAGATGTCACTCTGACCCGTGAGTACGCGTCATACATACTCTTGTATAACGGTCATTATACTGTATACACCACATATTTTGCAAGGTTTTATTTTCCAAAATTTCATGTGTCGGGTGCTATTCACTAGATTAAATACGTGAAAATATTCACTGATCCCAATGTGAATGTGACGTACACGTGTACACTTCTCCATTCAGTACAGGACTCCACGTTCGCGAATTGAACCACTCACAAAATCATTGGGAATTCCTGATTCGCAAAAATTTAGACTCGCAAAATATATGGTATACAGTTAGTGTCTTTGAAGGTATTATTAATGAGCAGGAGACAACATTTTATGTATAGCTGAAGGGAGGAAAAGTTTGTTGAGAATTGAAATACAGACCTGAAAGTTTCAAATGGTTCTCTGTTTTTGTCATCCAAAGGATAGCAGCGATGTCCACAGCAGCGTGCAGCCTGTCGTCTGGGCTCGCCAGGCGGGTCAGTGGTCTGTGCCCACCATGCAGTCTGGGACTTTTGGCTGGTCCCTTCACCCGGGGCCAGCCGGGCTGGTCCAATCCCGTTCGATGCTACCGTCCTGAGAAGAAGCGACAAATCAGGGAACGCACAAAGGAGAACCGCAAGACAGCAGCACGGAAAATCTATGAGATCCACGGTCTGGAGAGTCCCTACAAAATACCCCCAAAGTGAGTGAATAAAATAAGAATAAGGAACCAAAGTTGGCCTACTGGAATTTGCTAGACTCGTGCACCCAGTTGTTTATACATGTAAATGCATGCAGACTAATCACTTTACCACCTTTTAGATACGTAGTTCAATATGGTAATTTGTCTCCATTTATTCTTTTGTTATCCTCACATAGTGTGATATAACCTCAACTTTGTTTTCCTTTATTTTTCATTTTTCATGATTACCTGGTTTAGGTAACTCAATAAAACTGAATAACCTTACTTTGGCTCCTGTACTCAATCTTTAAGAGCAAGTTTGCTGTGATTACAATCCAAATGCAGTTGACCTGACAAAAATCTGTAATGGCCTTAGACTTAGTATTTAAAGGAAAATGAAACCAAAATATTAGAATAGAGAGAATGAAGCAATGAACACATCAGCATGAGTTTGAGGGAAAATTTCATTAACTTTTTGATATTTTCTCTCTCTCTCCCCCCTTTCCTCTGAAATCATGATTCTTCATGTTGACCTAGAGAGAAGATCGAGGACTACCACCCCCTGTACCTAAATAGGGTGACCATGGATGAGACGCACCAGCATTACCACGAGCAGAAGACCTACATCTTCAACCACCTATGCCGACTGGAAGAGGGTGTGGACCAGGCTCTCTGGCTGACGAAGAGCAAGCTCATGGGGGAGGGGCAGGTGCGAGAACAGATTACATAATGACCTTGTATGTTGTGGGAAAATTAACTCATCTGGAATAGAACAGGGCTAGACACTAACTTTTTTTTTTTTTTATTTTGGTGGCCCGTTTGGGCCATTAAAATCTTTAAATCTGAAGTTATAGCTGCCTGAATAGGAAATGTAACTGGCCTGAAATAAACAGAGACATAACGATTCATTAGAGTGCACAAAGTCAATACAAAATTGTGTTCAAGGAAAATACTGAGAATTGAAATACAAAATCAGAATTGAGTGGAAATGGAGGGAACATGCTAGAAAGTAGAGCATGTAGTTAGCAGTCTCAGCTCGGCAAAATGCAATAAGAAGGAAGGATTGGGGGGAAAAAGGAGAAAAATGGGATACTAGCGTGGAAGGAATATTGAAGTAAAGAGTATTAAATGATAAGGTGCCAACTTTGCAAGTTCAAGCACAATGACATGCAATATTCCAACTGACTTCACAAGATTGTAGGGAGGGAAAACTAACAAAATTATATCAGGGCCAACTGCAGATGCACACTGGATGAGATGAGGACATTGTGATTTCACTAGTCTCCCTTCCACTGCATGTAAATCTTTACTAACTTTTATATTTTGACTTGCATTCAACAAACGGCACCTATACCCTTCCCATAAATGTGTATTGGGGTGCAATAATGTTGCAGTGATTACTGTGAAGTAAAAGGATTGCAGCTGCATAAAATTATCAACCTAAAATATGATATTTGTAATATTTTTTGTGCACAAATCAATAGCAGAAATTGTTAGGTGATGACATCATTATTTCAGCTGATTTCCATGAGTAGTTTTGACCAATATTGCTATGCTAGAAAAATATGAAGTAAGCTAATACTGGTGTTAAATTTTTGATCTCAGTGCACAGTATTGCTTACTATTTACCTCTGGAACTTTCAGCTGTCAACACTTCAGCCTTCATCACCAATTTCAGATGAAGTTACAATGCAGATGACTTTCTGCTAAGTTGTCATAGTCGAGAATTCTTTATCATTTTCTTTGATAAGTCCTTCTCACCGTACCTTTCTGTCACCAAGTAATACCATTTTCTGTCATCCACACAGATGCCAGAGAGGTTGCAAGAACTGGCGGTGCGACTGGAGTTTCCCGACATGGAGGAGCGAGTGCTGAGATCCATCAGGAAGTGTCGGCAGTTTGACACGCCCAGCAAGCTAATACCGGTCCAGAGATTCAGGTGGGGGTTTACCCACGCTCATCCCATATTTACACTCTTCCAGAGATGCCAGCTATTACTTCTCTTTTGTTTTTGAGCAGCATTTTGTGCTGTTGTGTTGTTGTTTGTTTGTTTGTTTGTTGTTGTTTTTGTTGTTTTGGTTTTTTGTTGTTTTTTTGTTGTTTTTTTGCTGTTGTTGTTGCCAAAATCACTGCAGGTTTCATAGAAAAAAAAATGTTGTTTTTCCCCAAATTGTATTACCACACAAGTCTTATTGCAGTAAAAATGAAGTTACTGTTTTTCTACACACAAAAAAGTGCTTTTTTAGAACCCAGCTCATAATACTGCAATGATTTTTACAAGGTTGACATCCCTTCTCTTCCCGAGCTTGCATCACTTCATGCAAAAGATTATTATTTTTTCTTTGAATTTCATGAATTTGAAGATTATTATTATTATTATTATTTTAAGTCAATGATTCAAGATGACTGCAATATCATTAATTTGAACTTAATTGTTTGCATTGAATAAGTATAGAAGATGGACTGCATATACCATTCACTTATGGAAATTTTAAAGGTCCCATGGGCTGGAGGTATGATAGCAAAACACAGATTGACTGAGCAATAAAAAAGTTTTGGAAGGAAAGGCATAGATTATTTTGAACGAAATCTAGTGTGGGGATTTTAAAGCAAATGTGCATGTGATTTTGCAAAGATTGCACAGTCTGGAAATGCTGGTTATTTTTCTTTGACCTCTCGTGACCTTTCAGTTACCGGCAGAATATGGACTTCATTCGGCTATGCCAGCTTATGGTAGGCCAGTACCCCGCCCTGCTCCACAGAGCCCAGACGGACGGCTACTATGTGGCGGCAGCTTGGCATAGAGGTTAGTGGTTGTGTTTGGTTTATGGTTTATGGTTTGTGTGTGTGTGTGTGTGTGTGTGTGTGTGTGTGTGTGTGTGTGTGAGTGTGGGAATGCATGCACGTGCACATTTGTAATGTATTTATTTGTTTGCTTTAGTGTATGTGTGTAGAGGTATGGCTACTATGTGGTAGTGGCTTGGTACAGAGATAAGTGTATGACGTATGTATGTGTGTGTGAGTGTTTGTACATGTATGTATGTGTTTGTGGGTATGTATACACATACACATTTGTAATTGTTTCTGTTAATGTGTGTTTGAGTGTATGTGTGTTTGAGTGTATGTGTGTTGACAGACAATGTGGCAACGGTCTAGCACAGAGGCTTGTGTTTGGCTCCTCGGTATTCGATGTTTGAATGTGTTCATGTGTACATCTACAATGTACATACATGTCATGTTATGTATGGTGCTGCTTGTAATTGTAATATATTTTGTTTTAGTTTTGAAATCACCAGTGCCAGCCCGTATTTGCATATATATTTCATTCTGATTTCGGCGAGAAAGTGGGGGGGGGGGGAGGATGTAATGATTACATGCTGTATATCCTGTTGGTGTGTAAAATGACCTGATTCATTGGCATAAACCTTGATGTCTGGAAGATTGATGATGAAAAGTCTCATTCTTATTCCCCTCACATAGAATGGAATAATACATGATTCAGATTAAATATGCTACTGAAAAAATTTAGGAGATAATAAGTATGTGTACATTTATGTCTTCTCACACCCAAGTGGAGGAAGACCACTTCGCATTCAAATAAACCACTGGATGAAGTTTGAGATGTTTGAAAGTGATTTCCCATTCATTCCCATTCACATGCAACAGGGGAAGACCCGATTCAGATTCGAGGACGATCCGGTCTGCTAGTCTCCTCCGCCAGCCCCCTGAAGAGGTTAGCTAGTCCAGAGGAGGTCGCGCAGACGGTGGAACATGAGCTGCCGAGCTTCTACCCGCTGGCCCCGACGATTGATCTTCTGACCCGCAACATCTACAAGGAGAATCACAACTTCACAGGTTAGTCAGTCAAGTGCGAGTTGTGCTGGGGATGGGATCAGAAGGGGGAGAGGGAAGGGAGAAAGGGCAGGGTTTTTTCCATGTACTTTTTTCTTAGGATGTACATATGCAACTGTGAGAAATTTTTAAAAATTGCCCTTTTCACCTTTTTGTGGAAGAAGCAGATTTTAAATGACCAGGATTTAATGTGTTGCCCAAAATTATGTATAAATTATACCTGATCATATATTTCACCAGCTACTAAATGCAGTCAAAACACCAATGGTGAATTATGCCTGTACATGGTTATTCATCCTAATTTCATGTTGTTTTGCATGCAGGTCCACACATGTTGGTCACTACAGCATGCTCTCATCCTAAAAAAAAAAAAAAAGAATGATCAACTACTGTACATGCCTCGTAATTATAGCAGCTTGATTCTGGCCTTTCTTCACAAAAAGATGACTGACTTTTGGTTTTTTAAGTACGTAGTTCATTAAATATGACACAATACTCAAAGGGAGAGGTATAAGAATTTGGCGTTTGGTTTAATTGAAATCTGCGTTCTTAAAAGAATTCTTTAAAAAATAATTCTTTTTTAAAAATTTTCGTTTCCGTGACATCTGTCACATGGTTGTTGCAGTAAACTCCAAAGTGTTGAGTATCATGACTTGCCAGTCTCCACCAAGTCATGAAAATTGATCTTTGGAAAAGTAAATTTTCTGCTTGATTGGACATGCAATGCCAGGAAACTCGCCTCATTAGTTTTCTTGGTTTGTCTATGCTAGCAGAACAGATGATGATTGTGCTTTCTTTGTCAATTCTTAATCAGTGAAAGCAGAGTAATTTTACATTACAAAAGAATATAATGATATAATGTTGATCTTATTTCCCCAGGGTAGCCTCTTCAATGTTAACACTGCTCTTCCAGAGGGCTCTACCATTATTGTTACCCTAGCTATGCCAGGTACCCATTTATACACCTGGGTTGAGGGGGACATGGTGGGTTAAAATATCTTGTCCAAGGATGTGGTAACTTGGCAGGACTTGAACACAAGACCTTCACTTTCAAAGTAAAGAATTCTTATCCACTCTATCGCAGTGCCCCTCCTCAAACTAAAGTACACTACATTGATGAACATGTAAAAGAATAAAGAAAGACTATAGACTATATGACTATAGTATCAGTCGGTGATCTGTGATTGTTTGGGCAATGAGGAACATGTATGAATCACCAACTGCCCACATCCTTAATTAACCCATTGAAGACGAGTCCCGAGTATACTCGCGAAAGTGTCTATGGGAATTGCATGTTGTGGCAAAACCAGCACGTCCTCCTCAATGGGTTAGTTACGAAGACAGGAAGGCATTGAGAATCATAAGGGTTCTAAAACCCCCAACCTTGAACAGTTTTTTACCTTCCCGCTTCTTTTGACTCTTTGCCCCACTTTTGTGGTCCTTTTCTCCCCTCTTTCTCACTGTCCATCTCTCCCTGCGTATTCTCCAGGATTCTTTGAGGGGGCGCCGTTTCCTCACGCCCACACCGTCTTCATCCACGACGCAGAGGACTGGTGCCGGGTATCCATGCGCCACATCAACGCCAAGGGGGTCATGTTTGCCTTCGCCAACGCCTTGGCCCGGGCGAAACTCAAATATGGCGTAAGTGAGCAATGAGGGAAGGGTTATAACCTTTCCTTGATGTCCTATCCGTAATGTGAATCCGCCCCCCTCAACGTTTCGCGCTATAATTCTGTAATGCGAGAAGGCCTCGTCGCAAGGCTTCTTGACTTTGTTTGTTCAAGTCTCGTGCAACTTTTGAGACTAAATTTGCAATATCCGCACATACTTTTGCGAAGCCACGCCCATTTTTGTAACGGAATGTCGTCCCAAAACGGGCACAATTTTGTGATTTTGTGTACATTTCCTATGGAAAACCGTGCTCTGTCATGAAAGTCATAAAAACCTGATTATTTTTGCAATTAATAACTTTCATTGATTAATTTTGTGCTAATTATGGTAGAAAAGTGGTCAGTGACAATTTCCAGTGAAAAAAAAAACAAAAAACCAAAAGTTGAAAAACAAAGAAGTAGGTAAGAAATTCTGAAAACAATAAAATACATAAGAATAGAAATGAGTTTTGGAAGTTTTTGTGATGTACAATTGTTGAATATGCTAAAACAGAGTTACAGATCAAAAATTAGACTCTCATTGCTTTTAATTAGGCTAAAATATGATCTTGAGCTTAATTTGCATAATTGATTAATTAAAATTAGAAATTGATTGTTTCAGAAAATCTTATGACACAGTCTTGTAGATTATGATGTGGGTCTCACGCATGCAAAATTTCATCGAGATCGCACTACCGATGGCCGAAATCTCGGGGGGGGGGGGGGGGGGGGGGGGCGTAATCCATCTTTCTTTGGCCATGGTCAAGCTAAGAGTAAATCAAGAGTATACTCTTGATTTTAACATATGTTTGCCCTCAAACTGCCTCATAGAGTAAAAGAAAGAAAGAAAACTTAATGGCAATCCAAGGTTTACAGATAAAATTCTAAACATTATATGAGTCCATTCATTGAAAGAAATCTTGAACAGTTAGATCATTTTGCTTTTCCAAGAGGGACATTTATAAGCTTCTATACATCTTGGTACTTGAAGGCATGTTAATCAAGGAGATATTATGTTATTGTCTCATTTGCATCAAGGTTGATGCGACCTTTGACCTGGAGGAGCCCATCGTGACCCAGAGCGTTGTGTCGACGGGGGTCAAGTTCACCTTCATCCAGGTTCAGCTGAACACCCTGAACCTCAGCTCTGATGATGGGGTGAAAAACATGGTCTGGCTGGATGAGGGCAATGTGCTCTACGACGACCATTATCCAGTGGTAGGCAGTCAATTTGATTTGATTTGATGTGATGTGATTTGATGTGATGTGATGTGATTTGATGTGATGTGATGTGATGTGATGTGATGTGATGTGATGTGATGTGATGTGATGTGATGTGATGTGTGTGATTTGAATTCATTTGATCTCATCTGATATGATTTTATATGATTTCGTGTCATATTATATGATTTGACTTGATTTTGATTTGATTCGATCTCATCTCATCTTACCTAAATCAGATCACATTTTATCAAAATTTATTTGAATCAAGTGATTTGAACTGATTTCTTCACTGTTTTCCTACAAAATAAAATAAATTACAAATATGTTTTGATACAAACTGGAGAAAGGAATGATAAAAAGTGTAATCCTTCATAATTGTAGTAGCACAGCAACAAATTTGCAAGATACATGCATTGTATTTCAAAATCATTAAAAAAAACCTTTTAGGATTCATCAAAGGAATCTTGATTAGATCTAGTACAAGAGTAGAAACACTGCCCCCCCCCCCCCATAAAAAGAAGTAAAAAACAGTTATGAAGCAGTAAAATTGTAGAAATGGTAGGCAGATTGATGAAGCTATGAGTAGTACAAATCTACTGTATGAATCGCCAAGAGATACCTAACTTAGCTTCTTCTTGCCTGTTGTTCTGTTGATGTCCAGGTGTTTAGAATCTTCAAGAGACAGGGGAGCAGACATACGAAACCGAGCTACAAGAAGAAGATGCACAACCGTGACCCGGACCTGGGCTGCCGGGACCTGAACATGGACGTCTTCCGCAAGTTTCTGGCCTGCTACGTGTACGGAGCCGACTGAACTCTAAAAACACAATAGTCCCACGCACACATCATCATGTCTGGACTTGGACACAAGATGTAGTTCCATGTATACGTAATTGTGTTGGATAGAAGATGGATCTTTGATGGAAGGATATTGTCAGATGGTGGTGTATGACTTCAGTGACTGAGAATTTAAAAGAAAAAAAGGAAAAAAGGGAACAAATTCTTCATGTATAGTTTAAGAGGTAGGCCTTCTGTTAGTTAAATCTGCATGTGCTCAGACACTAAGCTCAACTTTACAAACTTCTCATGAGCATTCAGTTATCCATCCAAATGTGACCTAGTTGCAAACTTGGGAAACTTAATCAGGTGTAGCAATGTACCTCAGCCTAACAGGATGGCCATGGTGGCACGATATAGATTAGGGGGATTATGTAATCTCTCTTCAATAACAATAAGTTTTCAGACGTATTTATTGTGTGCTACTTTGCAGACAAGCTCTCCAGTCTGCCTACCAGTTGGTATCCAAAACACAGTGAGGGTTGAAATCAAAACTCTTGTTACATGTCCAGGGTACATCATGGCATTCAGTTAAAGGGATGGTATAGTTTTGGTTGTGGTCCTAATAGAAGGGGGTGCTGTTCGTTATTCCGAAGGTTCGATATTCCGAAGGTTCGTTAATCCGAAACACGCAAATTCCCTATACCTAGAGATTCGTTAATTCGAAAATGAAAAAGGGTTCGGTAATCCGAACATTTGTGGCGTTATTCCAAAGGTTCGCTATTCCGAAGATTTGTTCATCCGAAAATGAAATTCGGAAAAACGAACCTTCGGAATAAGGAATCTTCGAACTGAAGAGCCTTCAGAAAAACGAACCTTCGGAATAACAAGCTGTAACCATAGAAGGTGGGTCACACCTTTCATTAACCCGTTGAGGACGGACTGATTTTGCTACAACACGCATTTCCCATAGACACCTGCCCGAGTATACTCGGGACTCGTCCTCAACGGGTTAAGGAACACTTCGTTTTGGATAAGTCAGCCATTTCAAAACCAACTTACATCAAATAAACTTCGAGTTACTCTTAGAATTGTATGCTCTTTCATATTTCATAAGTAGTTTCTTATTATCTCACCAAATAAAAAAGAAAATCTGAAGCCCCATCTCAAGGCAAGCTATACCATTCCTTTTAGGCAGGCAGTACAGTGCACTCCCGTTATAACGAAATGCTCGGGACCGGCGGTTTTCTTTCGTTATAACGAAATTTCGTTATAACCGAACAAATACAATATACACGTATAACGAAAAACAAGGAAGCCACGCATATTATGATATTCTGTTTGTTGAATACTCGTCATACACTGGAAAGGTATGTGAACAATAAAACAAATAGTTTCAGATTATTGTATTACAATAACGCAAGTCCCCCTCGGAAACTGTGCGTGACACACCAAGCGAACACACAGTGATGAGACGCATTCGCCCATACAGAGACGCTGTAAATGCCTTGTTCCGCTACGTATTTTCGAAAGCGGAGCACATTTCTTTTGTTTTTCTTTGTCAGTGGTGCTCGGAAAAGACTTCGTTATAACGAAAATTTCGCTATAACCGTGTTCGTTATAAGCGAATTTTGTACCATAGACTTTAATGGCGATAATTTTGGGACCAGAAGTTTTACTTCGTTATAACGAAATTTCGTTATAACCGTGTTCGTTGTAACGGGAGTGCACTGTACTGATTTAACACTTCTCCCTCTGGCGATCCATGAACTGCTAGAAGCAATAAAACAGGTTCAAGAATAAAGGGGAGAAAGTAAAATGACTTTGATATTTGCTATATTTGGTTGGGTGATCAATGCGACCATGTTTGCAGAATTATGTGAATTGATGAAGAGCCAGAGAAGAATAAGAATAAAGAGAAAAAAGAGAGAGGGAAATAATTTTATACATCCAGTTAACGTGTTGAATCCAAGGTTTGATGATTACCCTAAAAGAAAAGTGAGCAAAGAAAATGGGATTCCATCGGGATGGAATCCCATTTTCTTTGCTCACTTTTCCACTAATAATTTATATTCTTTCTGGTCAGTTTATTCTGTCTTTATTTGTTACCCTAAAAGAAAGTACAGTGGACTCCCGTTACGACAAAGTCCTCAGGACCGGCAGTTTTCTTTTGTTATATCAAAATTTTGTTATAACTGAACAAATAAACAATAAAAAACAGAGAGAGGGCAATGTTGTGGCCTGAATTTTTTATTTTGTTACAAAAAGAATGGTGTTATAAACTTGTTTGTTATGGTACAGGTCGTTGCAGTAATCTATGGGTTAAAGGACAAGTTTACCTTCATTAACATGAGGATTGAGAGAATGAAGCAATATTTGTAGAACACATCATTGAAAGTTTGAGGAAAATCGGACAATTCGTTCAAAAGTTATGAATTTTTGAAGTTTTTGTGCAGTCACCGCTGGATGAGAAGACTATTGCAGTGTATGATGTCACATGCGTACAACAATATAAGGAAAATACAAAGAGAATTTCACAAAATTTCATCTTTTGAAAAAAGTACACATTCCCTTGACTCGTTAGTTACATATGTTATGGGTAATATTATTCCCATTGCCTTTAGAAAGAGACAAGTCAAGTGCCCTTTTATTATGGGAAAAAAAGTGAAAATATGTTGAATTTTCTTTACATTTTCTTTATACTGTTGTACTCATATGACATCACGAGCCTTAGTATTCTCCTCATCCAGCGGTTCCAACACAAAAGTTTTAAAAATTCATAACTTTTGCATCGATTGTCCAATTTTCCTCAAACTTTCATTAATGTGTTCTACTAATATTGCTGCATTCTCTCAATCCTCATATTTATGAAGGTGAACTTGTCCTTTAAACAAGGTCCAAAACAAACGTTGATGACTGAAAGGAAGAAGTGTAGATCATGCATGTTTGAAAGCAAAATGACGTCCAGTTAAAGACCTAATAAAATGCTTCCAAAATTTTTTAATATGCAAAAGAAATGTAAAATATATGTCATGATTATCAATGTAAATATGTTGTCAGTGTCGTTCCGGTTTTTATCGCTTCTAGAAACTCCCCCAAATATCACATTTTTGGAGGACCCCGTTGCAGCTTTTGCGAAAAAGATAGTCACGTGACCAACACCCCTGAACCGATTGATGACGTATAAGCACGGAGTTGTGCTCAGTTAGCAGACGCCGCTCAGCACAAGCACTCAGATTACTAGCTTGGTACACGCGCGTACACGATAGCTAGCCCGGCCAGGCCCGGGCCCGCGGGATGTGCGCTCCCGGTCGACACACTGACTGTCGACATGTACGCATTACCACGTACATTATCACTAAGTTAGCTTGCACAGATACCTGGTACCTCGAGCATAATGTCTTCCCCTATATGGGTAAACTTCGACATTGATGATGATGATGAACACTGCAGCTCTGACGATAGCGGAGAGGAAGAGGAGGCACATGAAGTTGAAGGGGAAGATGGGGAGGGAGAGGCAGCCGATGAACCAGAACGTTATCGTGGGGCTGCACCTTACCGATATGAACCAGCTGCATCTCCCCCGCTGCCAGTGCAAGAGCGTATGAACATGGCACCAAGCCCGAGAATAGACCTCACGGAAACGATCGCCTGGGAAATACAGAGTGGTATGTCTGGTATGCCCCCATAAAGTTTAACGTTAGAAAGGATACACTGTATACTACATGACTGACATTGTAAGTTGTAACTGTCTAGTAAGTAGATTAGAAGAACAGGCCCAGCTCGCTCACAAAGTGAGCGGCTACTCCGGCCGCAGCAAGCAAGCGGGAGCGTCCCGGCCGTGGCCTGGCCCGTCGGCCGGCGCTTACAAGTTAAACTACCAGTAGTAGTCTAGTCTAGTAGTAGATCTAGTAGCAGTCTACTAGTAGTTATAATAGTCAACTAGTAGTAGTAGTCTACTAGTACTACTACTAGTAGTGTACTATTACCACTACGGCACTAGGTCTAGTAGACTAGTAAGTAGTAATTGCAGAATCTTTGGTAGTAGTACAGAGGCTACACTCTAACGCCTAACGGTTAGGGGGATATGTTGTTACAGGGTGGGTCGTGGCTATAAAAAAAGAAAAGAAAAAAAAAGCCTAACCAGTTTCCCATAGTCAGTTTCTGCAATTTGATCAGTAATTTAGATGCGTCACTTTCTAAGAAAAACGATACCAAGAATGATCGTCAATTTTGGTCGAGTAGTTTTTGTTTTATGCTAAAAATCATACTGTGGAAGGAAGCCCAAACGCCGTGCTTATCTACCGATGAATGCCACGGTGGGGCTGGATTCACGAGTAGGTCTAGGCCTATAAAGCAGGCGAGTCGCCGTAGTATACAGACACGCAGTGGTGGTGAGGCTATCGTGAAATAGGCCCCACCGCAGTCACGCGTGCACCGTACCCGTGCGTTTATAGCAAGCAAGGGTAGGTCCTCCTAGGGTTTAGGGTTAGGTAGGGTTGTATTTATGGTTAAATTGGCCGTTAAATTAGTCGAGCCGAGGGCCATATTATGAAGTCATTTCGCCGCATTCACGAGTATTCACTGTGGAAGGCAGCCCCACCGCCGTGCTTACCTACCGAGATGAACGCCACACGGTGGGGCTGAATCAGGCGAGTCGCCGTAGTTAGTACAGACACGCAGTGGTGGGGCCTATTTCACGAGTTCGCCGAAAATAATAGATATCCAAGCGTACCACAGTTGTAATCTGTATTATTGGCAGTATTAAATCCGATACAGTTCATTAAATATTCTTTTGTCTAAAGGCTTAGCCAATGACAATAGTGCAGCGCAGCACTTGCTATGCGCTCGCTAGCTCGCTCCCCCGCCAGCGCTAGCCAGTACAGTGCCGCCGGCCGCGCCCCGGCTGTCGCTGCGCTGCGCTAGCATAGCCTTGCCAGCTCGCTGGCTACGGCTAGACTGGTCGTGAACGACTCCGTTCTTAGACGTCATCACAATTTAAAAGTGATAGTGCGCCGCATGCGGTGAAAGTATAGCAAGTTTTCCAAAACCGAGGAAATTGTATCCATTATGTTAACAAATATAGAACAAAATTCAGAACAGTAAAAAACCCCGCACAACCATAGAATTACTTAGAATTTAACATTTAATATTATTACATCATTGAGAAAAAAATGCCAAAACCATTTTATTAGGTCTTTAAAAGGCACTGTATGCTGAGTTGTGTAATCATCAATTAAAATAATGTGAAGCTTCAAATAAGCAATCATTCGTCTTTGTTTTAATGATACAGTGGGCTCCCATTATAATGAAGTCCTCGGGACCAGCAATACATATATCGAAATTTCGTTATAACCGAACAAGTAAACCATATAAAACAAAGAGCGCGTGATGGTGTGATCTGAATTTTCACTTCGTTGTATCTGGAATTTCGTTATGCAGAACCGTGCTCGTTTTAACGGGAGTGCACTGTACCTGCGAAGAATACACATTAAGTATGCATTTGTCTGTGTGTGAATTATGGATGCAAAATAATGAATAGCTAAAACAGTAAATCCCTGCTGTGAACCCTGAGGTCGATGTAAGTGTGCATTAACTCGGTCATGGATATAACCTTATCGTTTTCAACTGATCTGTGTGCTGCTTATTCCTGTACTGTGGTAGGGTACTGGTGTACATTGTATCTCGGTGGTGTGATGTTCAAGCGTGTTTCTCTGAATTTTTTGTTTTGGAAAGCTGGAAAGTGAGTTCATACTCCAGTTTGGTAGTAACTATTATTAATTATTATTATTATTATTATTATCATTATTATTGTTATTATTATTTTATTTGGCAGAAAACATACAATACACAATCAATTACAAAACTGAAAATAATCAATCAATACAATAACACAAAAATACCTAAACACTGGATGCAACTGAAGGGCTGCCAGGCATTGGGCAAAGTTAACTAAATAACTGTAGTCCGCGGACCGCCCTAACTTATATCCCTTCCAGGCGCATCCAGTGTTACGTATTTAACACGAATAACAGAGACTCCAACTCTCCCGCTTTCGACCGGAGATCTCCCGCCGAAAGCCCATTTTTGCAAAATCTCCCGTTCCCCCGCTTAAGATTAGAAATTTCTCCCCCGGCTCTGTGTCTCCCGCTTGAAATGATTTCTTACTAAGTGTCATCGTATCTTGAAAAATAAGCCATAGATAGCACGAGAGAGCATCTAGGTGTCTCCCGCTTGAAATGATTTCTTACTAAGTGTCATCGTATCTTGAAAAATAAGCCTTAGATAGCACGAGAGAGCATCTAGAACCCTAGAACTTCCACGACCCTTAATTAAGCGGGCCCTGGACTCCGGCCGTATGGAACTTCGCGCTTCCCGCTCGTGATGTGCGCTTTGCGCACATCAAGATGGAGTCTCCCGTTTGTTAGCGTTTTAGGCGGGAGAATCTCCAGATCAGAAGGTGCTTGGGGTTGGAGTCTCTGGAATAATGACCACACGAATTAAACGTTTTGAGAGTCCCAGCTCAGAATCGTGCTGATGCAGTAATAAGTTTACATGCATGAATTCAAATATTGTGTATCTTCCAATAAATCGAGGTTTCTTTCGATCCGAAAGGGGCGACAGTCGCTCCTCTTTAAACCGACTGCAGATTTTTCCGTCTAGCGCCATCATGCGTTTATTACGGTACAGGCGTATTTCCTTCAGCTACGCGTATTTACCAGTCACTTTATAAACCACTGATGCAGAGAACAAGGAATTAACATAAAAAAGTCCATGATTATGTACCGTAGTATTGTAAAAGACACCTGACTAAAATAAACTGATGAATCGTGCTAGTCATATTGCAACCTAATATTACCATACCGAAGTTGCGACAAACATTGACAAGTATTGTATTATGCAATGAGCTGTTCAATGCTGGCTATAGGACGTTGAAATTTGGGGTGGGGGTGGGGGGGGGGGTAGATATTGACAACACAGTCTGTTAGAGGATAATTATATGACACACTCTTCAACGTATTATGAACACTGAAATGTGAGTGGGAAATTGCGCTGAATGTCCTACGTGTTTGCAACTTTAAAATATTATGCTTGGGTCGATTAGGGCCTGCTGATATTCATACAAAACAGCACAGCTCGGCATTCTCATTTTACTTCTTTGTATGACATACACAAAACAATATCCAGGAAAACTCTGAGAGCGAATAAACATTTCGAGGTAAACCTTCGTCAAGCAGTTTTTAGTAACGAGGTTAAGACTCGTTGCAATAGTTTTCCAGTGACGTCACACAGGGCTTTGAGCCAATAGCCACTCGCCTCTTCGTCTCGAAACTTTTGTGTTCTTTTCACGGTGGACGTACGCCAAGTACGTGTATTCTACCACGGTGACCGTCCACCCTGACAAGGGTGTGATGTGATACAGGAAAGATCCGGTACTCCATGTTTGATTTCTGAAAGTTACAATAATTATGTTTCTTCTAAAGTGGTAAGTAAATCTTGAGAATGCCCTCATTTCCGGCTTAAACTTCTCCAAATTATCCCTTTACCCTCATGTCCTCATTGATGATTGATCAATGAAAATAAAAAGAATTGATGAATGAATGAACGAACGAATGAATGGATAAATGGATGAATGAAGCAATGAATAGCTCAGTACAATATATATATACGTGTATATATATATATATATATATATATATATATATATATATATATATATGATACTGAGAGAAAGTATCAACACTTGAGAAAGGGCGGCGAGACGCTCGAAAATTTGTGTGCAGAAATAAACCGTTGGTGATACAGCATGAACTTTGTTCCAGTTTTGTTACTTATCTTTTTATCTTGCCAACACGTGGACTACCTAATCAACACACACACACACACACATACACACACACACACACACACACACACACACACACACACACACACATATATATATATATATATATATATATATATATATATATATAATATATATACATACATAGAGAGACAGAGACAGAGAGACATAGATACAAAAAGAGAGCTACTAATAAGATAGATATAAATAAATACATTACAATAGAAGCTCCCTTATGTGTATCTCTTCGGAATTACGTTTATTGCCATTCAGAGATCCCAAAGCTAAGGGTAATGTAACTTATTATTTTTTTTTATTCATTGTTGGTGTGTTTTTTTCCTGTCTTTTGTGAAAGTCGTGACTCGGTAAGTTTCGTTTCATTCCACTCTAGACCGGACGTCATGCGTTCCAGCACACCCTGATCAAAAGCCGGTGCTCAGCATGGGCCTGGCTGGCCCCAAACGACCGGCTGGACTTCGGTGGCGGGAAAGGACCTTGACTGGTTGCGATGGGTTCTTTTGTCTGCGTTTAATCCACCATTTTGTAAATTGAGTGCACAGCCATCTGCGGTTTACAATATGAAATGCAGTTATAAAAACAGATTCATGGCATATGGAAAAAAATTCTATCTGTGTGTCAAATGTTGAATGTTCCTAATACGGAGTGAATTGTCAATTTTTTTTTTTCATCACTTTCTTGATAAACTGATAGAATCTTCTTTACATAGCTATGTGAGTGTGCATGTTAATGTGCATGCGGTTCCCATTTACCGTGACAACGAACTCGGCTTTTTATGACATCATCGATATCATTATAGTTATAGTATTTCTATAGAATTTGATACGTCACTAACATTCTTTCAAAGTGAGCTCTCTGTAGCCTGTTTTATTACTTTTCCGTCCAAGAGCAGTTGCATAAATGTATGAAAAATGGTTCAGAAGAAAAAAAAAATATTCTGAAGTACTGATGGCATAAATAGAGGTAGGTATGAACTCCATCCGATGTTTAATTGAAGAAGTTGGAAACACGAAAGACACATGCAAACCTGTAACTCATCACACACAACTGAAGTTTTATAAGAACAATAAAAGTATAGCAAGAATAATACACTCTCCAAGCACAAACACGCATAGATATACCCACACATACAAAGCATACCAGCAATGAAACTGGGGAAAAAACCCCAAACAAACCAAACACGTACCAGATGATGTTCATGTTAGAGAAACAGCCAGTATATGAGCACATGCAGCGGAAAATATACTTAAAGTTTTGTTAAGCAACAAAGAGTGCACACAAAACTCTACAAGTATTTTAAAGTCTGGCGCATAACAACCTCTTATTTACGAATATAATATGCACGATGAATATAGGGCATATTTTGTTCAGACTCGATGACAACACTTTGCATTATGTATGGATAAAAACATTTTCGTCTTAGTGAGATACGTTACCTCTTTCTTCTATATAACTAAACCGTTAGTTGACTTAAGCTTCTAAAACTAATCACAGTTCACTGGACTGCCCATTTGTTCCTGAGTTATATAGGAGGAAAGCACTTTTGTTTTTAAAGGACAAGTTCACCTTCATAAATATAAGGATTGAGAGAATGCAGCAATATTAATAGAACACATCAGTGAAAGTTTGAGGAAAATTGGACAATCGATGCAAAAGTTATGAATTTTTAAAATTTTTGTGTTGGAACCGCTGGATGAGGAGACTACTAAGGCTCGTGATGTCATATGAGCACAACAGTATAAAGAAAATGTAAAGAAAATTCAACATATTTTCACCTTTTTCGCATAATAAAAGAGCACTTGACTTGCCTCTTTCTAAAGACAGTGGGAATACTATTACCCATAACATATGTATGTCAGTAACGAGTCAAGAGAATGTGTACTTTTTTCAAAGGATGAAATTTTGTGAAATTCTCTTTATATTTTCCTTATATTGTTGTACGCATGTGACATCATGCACTGCAGTAGTCTTCTCATCCAGCGGTGACTGCACAAAAACTTCACAAATTTATAACTTTTGAACGGATTGTCCGATTTTCCTCAAACTTTCAATGATGTGTTCTACTAATATTGCTACATTCTCTCAGTCCTTATATTAATGAAGGTGAACTTGTCCTTTAAACTCTGAAAGTCATTTATTATTGCCCATCTATTATTCCTCTTTCAATGTCGATACTTGGCTTCATCTTTACAAGCAATAAAGGGCTATCATTTTCACAGTTTGACAATAATGCAACTGAGTCCAGACGCCAGTGATAGATATCCATCAAACGCAGTCGTCAGAACATAATTTTTTTCCCGTTCTTTCAGTTCTTTCAGGGCCTGGTCAAATAAACCTTACACACGGTCTGCGCTGGAAAATCGATTGGAGCTATAAGCTCTTTTTGTCTTGTTTGAACGTGTTGATTTTGTAGATGGGAAGGGGAAACAAAGTCTCAATAACGAAGAATTCTCACTTTTTAATCCTGAGAAAAAAAAAAGAGAATGGGAGAGAGGTATATGTATATTCCATCTTTTTCTTCTTTTCTTCTTTCCTTTATACGGATTGTCCGTACCGTGTTATATTTACGCAGCTGAGTACCGCCTAACACGCTGCGCAGACTGGCTGACATTCACAAAGTCACAAAACGTCCTCTTTTGTTGAAAGCTTTGTTCATCATCTGCGGTCTGTGCGGACAGCACGTCCGCACTCACGACTCGATCTCTCTCTCTTTCAACATTTTTTTTCTTACTTTATGTTTTTTTTTTTCTCGTTCTCTGCGCAGCCACGGTCACTGTCCGAAGATTGTACACACTATATGTTGTCCATTCTTTTATTGTCGACGCGAACTCATGCGATCTTTTGTTTTCTTTGTGATCACCTAAAGGGATATGGTTTACAGTAGTTTTCGTTGAGATGGGGAATCAGATTTTAACTTTTTTTCGAGATAATTACAAGCCACTTATGAAATATGAAAGAACACATAATTCTAAGAGGTATTTAAAGTTCATTTGATGAAAATCAGTTTTGAAATGGCGGAGATATTTAAAAAAAAGTAAAACAAAGTGGTCCTCATATAAAAGGAGGGTCAAACCTCTCTGTTTCTGGATATCTTAGTCATTTCAAGACTAATTTTCATCAAATATTAACAATTAAAATTTGACACTCTATCGTATTTTATAAGATGTTCCTTATCATATCACAAAAAAAAGTTGGATACCTAAAGCCCCATCTCAACCAAAACTATATACACCAGTATCCCTTTAAAACTGTACGGTACAGAATAAAAGAGAAAAAAAAAGTGAAAGAGAGCGAGAGAGGGAGCGGGATAGGGTGGGGAGAGAGGATAAACAGATCGCTTGCTGATTTCTTCCGCCTCAACACCTGTACATTATTCCACCATATTCCCATACATGGCTTTACAACAACAGAGAATGACTGTAGGCCCCTATGACTTCTATAGTACTTTTCATTCTGTGCTTTGAATTGCACACGTGAATGGCATTATTCGATGGCCGCCTCGTGCTGCGCGCGTAACTCATCAGCCATGCGCAACTGTTCGCTCGCTTAACTCTCGGGGTAGAATACAGGCTCGTGCCGCCGCTCGCGTCCATCGCGGTAACGGTATAACAGTCCCATCCAATCCAGATAGAATGAGAGAGGCGGAATATACAGGGAGCGCGCTTCGATTTCCCGCCTCAAATACAATCGATTGATTAACCATGCGTGTTTTCTTATTCCATCATTATGTAAATAAAATGCCTGGTGATTGCCATGTGTAAACTTTTGTGACAAATTTCGGCGCGAATTCTTTGAAGTATCTCATTAATGAAAAAGGCCTATTGCTCCGATGCGATGGTGCTTCATTTCGGAAAATTGCAACTGATTTTTTTTTTTTTAAAGCCCTGTTATGATGATAAAGCCGAAGTCTCCGCTTCTGTTGCAAACAAGAAGGTCGCCTTTATCTTCAGTCGTTTTACTTGGAGTAATGCTGAGAGAAAATTACTCAGAGGTAACATCGAGTATGCAGGGAGCCAATCCAGGCATGACATTCGATTGAAATATTATGGTTGAACAGAATAAACATAATTTATAGAAGAAGGGTTAATTAGATAAGTAGATACATTTGGATATAATTGATATATCATATCATCTTCATCATCATCTATAGATCATAGATATGATTGAAATATGGTTGAACAGAATAAACATAATTATTTTATAGAAGAAGGGTTAATTATAGATACATGTCAGTAGATACATTGGAGAAGAGAAACAGACTAAAGCTGTTGGGGAAAGAATTGAATCAGGAGAGCTGGACACACATACGTAGAGATGAAAGATTAAGTGTTGGGGCTCAGTGGATAGGACTGCGGTCTGTCAATCACAAGGTTCCTGGTGCGAGTCCCCTGCATGGCTGCAGCGTTTGTGCCCCTATTAGCAAGGTACTCATCTTCATTGCCGAGTCGATGGTGGTGGAAGTGGTGATGGTTGGGAGGGGGGGGGGGGGGGACTTTGAGCCATCGGTCACGTGGTTGCTTGCTTCACAAAAAAAAAAAATATATATATATATATATATATATATATATATATATATATCTTGCTTCTTTATATAGCGGTCACTTTAAACAATCCAATTCAATTCAATTCAATTCAGTTCAATTCAAATGAATTCAATTCAATTCAGTTCAATTCAGTTCAATTCAACTCAATTCAGTTCAATTCAATTCAATTCAATTCAATTCAGTTCAATTTAGTTCAATTCAGTTCAATTCAATTCAATTCAATTCAATTCAATTCAATTCATTTCAATTCAATTCAATTCAATTCAATTCAATTCAATTCAATTCAATTCAATTCAATTCAATTCAAAAGCAAAGGATAAAAGCATATATAAGATAGCCACTCGGATGGAAAGACAGGATAGGGGTATGTGGATACATAAAAGTAGGTCCACGGAAATAAGAGTTTGCGATTGAAAGTGATATAGGCCTAGTTTAGTTCGAGTGAAAGAAATCTAATGGGCAAAAGATAAATAGGGAAAGGACAGAGAGAGAGAGAGAGAGAGAGAAAGAGGGGGGGGGGGGGGGGCACATGAAGATGGGGAGCAAAGGAAATAATCTAGTAATCATGTATGTGAAAATAACAGACATGATACAATAACTTGCATACGGCCGTAGGAAAATAGAATAAAAATAAACTAAGTTCAGTCTGCACATGGTATTCGCGCAATATCATGTTATTACGAAATATTATGAAATAAATAATCTATAAAAAATATAGGGAAATACAAGAGGTATTATTTCTCGAACGATGCGATCTCAAAACGATATAGAAGCTGAGACTGATAATACCCACATAATTACTGTTATCAATAATGCAATCAAATATTGGCAACTCTTTTTCCTCCAAATAAAGCATGTTGACAAGGATGTCAAAACCCATTCCCAGTGACTGTGTATCGCCACATCAATGTTTCTCAACAAGCGAAAAAAAGAAGAAGATTATGCTGTTTATATATCTGTGTCATAATCATGACACCACAGAGCATTGTATCGAAGATGCTGAGACGATAATGACAATTACAATAGTGTTTCTTGTTTCACAGGTTTCCAGGAAAGCAATTTCACCTAACAATAACTGTATCGTCATGTTGGTACTTTACGTATTATTATTCGGTGCTTGCAATACACAAAATTGTCGGGCAATACAATTAAATAGTTCGGGCAATAAATGTCGTATCCCCCTCAAGGCCAGTCCATATTATATTTTTATTATTCGGGGTTTAACAATGCACAAAATTGTTCATATAAAGATTGAAATTAGTGGCTGATTTACTCTATGATTTTCTTCAAGAGGTCCATTTGTACAGCCAGTCAATTTTCATTTGATAACTAACAAAATGATGACTACCGGAGCTCGTATGTTTGCAGTATTCACGTGTGCGTACAAGGAGTTCTGTCTCGCATGTGTGAAATATATCACTACCTAATTACCTGGTGATCTATATACCTATATTACTATAAATATCTGTATTATGATATCTATCTTCCTTCCTCTATCTCTTTTCATCTATCTGTATATATACATATATAGACTAACCTTTTTGGTGTCTTGTTTCTAAAACATGCGCTTTCCCCGCCAGGATAAAGCGTTTTAATGTCACTTTAGGTTTTTATCACATATATAATTTGTATAGCATCAGCTATCACAATGATTTATACTAAAACGTGTAATATGATATTCATACATTTCCATTAAAGGGATGAAAGTTATTCAGGTTTAAAAGAGTGAATTCAATATTTCCATCGTCGGAAAAGAAAACAGAAGAATACGACCCACAAAAGGAACATTTTAGTCATTATTTGTAACTATAGGGAGCAGATTCATCAACGATTTTACACGTGACTATTGTATATATTACATCGATTGTCTACAGGATGGTGAGAGAGCCCGACAGATATTATTAGAAAAACAGAACGACTGGTCGGCAGCTTTTAAGGCCTCCATTATTTGAAAAGTCAAACAACCTATACTGGCACTGGATTCCATGAAACCTCATTTCACACGCATACACGCTCACACACACGCGCGCGCACACACACACACACACACACACACACACACACGCACACACACACACACACACACACACACACACACACACACGCACACACACACACACACACACACACACACACACACACACACACAATCATTTGATTCTTGCTTTATAGTCAAATAGAATGTGAGATCAAACACTTTCGAAACAAGGTTGTTGACAACTCGGCGGCGTGGAACAGTAGGGGTGCAAGCTCGAAAACCATTCACCCTTGAATTAATTGCTCTTCTCGGCAGTGCCTTTGAAAAAATATCTCACTTAAAGCAGAAACGGTATTTGCAAAAGAGAATATTGTTTTCTTCTCTCCTTTCGTTATAGTTAGCAGTAATGCTTCCGCGAATAACTGCGCAGATGGTGCAATTTTCTCTGGTAAGAGATCTCTGGTAACTTCATTCTCGCTGAATTTATAGTACATGCACAACGTGGTACTATCACAAAATTGTGTTGTACATACATATTTTGTAATATGATTCACCTTGTACTAAAGGCTTTTCTTTCAAATTGTAAAAAAATATGATTTGTGAAACATGTGCTTTGAATTATCTTTTTCTCTTTTGCTGGGGGGAAATATTATGTATAAAAAACAAAACAAAACAAAACAGACAAGGAGAGACACTTTACATCAGTTACATATAATTTTAACCGGATCACCGATGGTATTCTGTGAGCATACTTTTTTTTTTTATATATTTGTAACTGTATTTTGAGAGACAAAAATAAAGCAGAAGTGGGCCAAAAACTGCACCAAACCAAATGAGTATATGAATATAAGAACGACCCAAGTCCAATTTTTGGCCAAATTCAGTTTGACATGGGAAATTGTAGCTTATGCATGGACTCATCTTGTGTATAAATGATAAATCCTAATTACCCCCGGAAGTGCCTGAAATGAATAAGTTAAATTGTATATGAATGTAAAAATGAAGGACTTGGGTCATTCTTACATTCATATAATAGCGCCCTCTCTCATTCTTATCTCATCTCTATAGCAGAATATCATGTGTATGAATCAAAGAACGACCCAAGTCCATATGAATCAAAGAACGACCCAAGTCCACCACACAAAATGGCCTCTCCACAATTAATGTAAATGTTAATTGTCATGATAATATATATTCTCATTTGTATATACAATGTTGCCTTCCCATCACAGTTAAATAGAATATTATTGGACAAAAAAAAAATATGAAGTTTTTTTTAGTTTACTCGAAATGGTCTTCCATGGACTTGGGTCGTTCTTATATTCATATACTCAAATGCAAAATTACGATAAAACGTTTTTTTTTTTCTTTTTTTTTTGGTGTAATATCTGTACCTTGACTTTGACAAGCAAGTCAGCATAATCTGACTATAGCCGCCCCGGCCCCCGAAAAAAAAAAATAAAAAAAGAAAAAGAAAAGAAAAAAATGAATACGTTCTCATCACTTTGACGATAGAGCGCGCTTTGATCTGTGTGCGACAACAAACTGACGATACATTGATGATGCAAATTATGTACATCAAAAATGATTAATGAGTAGGCCTAAATTTAACAAAATAGATAATTGAATTCTTCTCGCTCTTCCCAGTTCACACCAACAGGTACTTGTACATGCACATTTAAAGAGGAGTCGTTCACATAATATCACCGCAAACAACGTTTTGAAAAGAAAATTCAGAAGTAAAACCAGATCAAACAAAACAGATCTGTTAGTCTGTCTGCCTGTCAATTGATAATGTGCATGCAAGCATACGTACATTTTTTTGTACATGTAATATGCAGTTACAGTTTATTTTGTGTACAAATTTTTACACAAATCACATACATTAAAGGCATAATTTGCCATAATTGCAGATGAAATACAAACCCAGCGCAATGCTTCAAATTAGTTATAGAATTGAGTCAAGGGTAGAAACAACCAATGTAAAAATTTGAACCAGTATAATCGATGTTTAAGGACAAGTTCACCTTCAGTAACATAAGGATTGAGATAATGTAGCAATATTAGTAGAACACATCATTGAAAGTTTGAGGAAAATCGGACAATCCGTTCAAAAGTTATGAATTTTTGAAGTTTTTGTGCAGTCACCGCTGGATGAGAAGACTACTGCAGTGTATGATGTCACATGCGTGCAACAATATAAGGAAAATATAAAGAGAATTTCACAAAATTTCATCTTTTGAAAAAAGTACACATTCTCTTGACTCGTTACTGACATTATGCTATGGGTAATATTATTCCCATTGCTTTTAGAAAGAGGCAAGTCCAGTACTCTCTGCGAAAAAAAGTGAAAATATGATGAATTTTCTTTACATTTTCTTTATACTGTTGTACTCATATGACATCACGAGCCTTAGTAGTCTCCTCATCCAGCGGTTCCAACACAAAAATGTTAAAAATTCATAACTTTTGCATCGATTGTCCAATTTTCCTCAAACTTTCACTGATGTGTTCTACTAATATTGCTGTATTCTCTCAATCCTTATGTTTATGAAGGTGAACTTGTACTTTAAGTATTGTTAAATATGCAAAATGTGAACAGTAGTTATAATAAAAATGTTTCCAGACTAAACCGTCTACAGTTATGGTTTATGGAGAAGAACAGTTATATCTCCTTATATTTTAGGCTTTATAGAGAAAATTTTATATGGTAGGATGTTTTGTGATACAATGGACCTACACATAATGCATCAAATGTGATATCTTGAACATTTTTTTAATCACTGCTCCCAAAGGTAAACAGACCTTGTGTTTAAATGATAATTTGAAATAGCGATTATTAATACTCGTAAATGAAAAGTATGGCCTACCTGGGTCATGAACTTTCTCTTAGAAATGGGATCACATTATGTTCATACAATTACCTGGTTGTCATGGTGATTAAAATGATGTGCGCTTGAAATTTCTCCTCGTCGATTTTGAAGCAAGAATTGAAATGCAACATGAAGTTGGCGTATCATTAAAATAGTCTGATTATTTCACTTGTTCTTCGGTCGTTCACATCTCAAGTGATCTCGTGCGTAATTGCCATGCATTATGTATGATATCGGGGCATTCATCGCATTTATGGACAATTGGAAAGAGAAAATCAAGACGAGTTAATGAGGACGCGATTGCCTATCAGTGTAAACAGCGGAGAATACTCGAGAAACCAACTGGTAATTGCTTTCTTGCATCACCAAATAAACTGGTCGCATTGTGCCGTACACGCTCTAAACACACACTTCAGACATTGTCCGAATGTATTGACTCGAGTTCCTTGTTTAATGAGCTGCCATGCACGGCGTATAATGAGCCACACGACGACACTGCACGCACGCCGCAACGCGTGCACCGAACAATGCTGGCAGCTGCCGATTCGAAAACGAGACCCCTCAAAAACAACGAAATAAACCCCTCCCGTCACCCCAACATCAAAATCACCAAAAACATGCCTATGTGTCACGGCATTAAACCTTTAATACGCCAAACGCTGCAAATTATCCACTATGCACTCATTACAACATCCGTAAAGACTTAGTATTCGATGGCGAAAAGCAAATATTAATTGAGCAAAGAGTCGAATAAAATGGTTGAAATACAGAAAATAACTAAGGTAGGTTTTTGCCTTTTTTTCCAAGAAGGGAGCGCAATCTGCTTTGACGGTGTCTAGCTGGAGCGCTGAGCTCGAGTGGATGGGGGCGTGGTCGCAAAGAAGAGGGGCGGAATCGTTGTGCGCATGCTTGCTTCCATCCCTTAGCCCGAAACCGGCCACTCAAAAAAAAAAAAAAAAAAAGTATAGTCGAGTGCAGTAATAAAGCTTAGGACATAGGGACGCACGCACGCACGCGTCCCAATCGGGAGAGCGAAGAAGAGAGATAGAAAAAAAAAAAAGGAAATAGAGGGAGAGAGAGAGAAAAAAAGCAATATCTAAATGTCAACCGTATTGGCCCCTTGACTAAGCGCCATTGATGGTCAGTATTCCATCTCTATTCTTCGCACCGTCATGATAGCCCTAATCCCGAGTTATTTGTTTTTGATGGTACACTTTCGTTGGAGTGGAGTAGGAGAGATCTAGAGGCCAACGCCTACGCAGAGAAAAAATTCCCGGAGCTCCCGTGTCAGAAACATTATTTGAATATTGCAGGAATACAAACAACTTCAATGTTATTTCACCACCTTTGCGAATAGTTAATGTGTCGGCTTTGTAGAGTACATTTGACGCCTTTCTGGACGATAGATTGAGGCTCCAACACTCGCGAATGGGGAATTCAAATCAATATGAAAGATATATCTTTTGTTTTCTCGAATTTAGGAGTGTCGAAGTCGTCTGATACAGTAGCATTTTCTGCCACTTTATACCACCGTCATCGCTCTTTGGAGGAAAACAGTTCGGATTTTAACAATTGGATTCTAACCCAAATTGCGAGAGTTGGACAGAACTTCTAATGGCGGTGTCTTGGCAAGCCTATAGTTAAGGGAGGCATTTCAGCTCCCCTTTGCTTGATTTGAAGGGAGTGTACATAGTTTGACAATTTGTGGTGGTAGAGTGGCGGACACCGGACACCTGGATCAGACAGCCAGACTCACCGGCGAGTTAGCGTGGATTATCTCCGTCGGACATTTTGACGCGGGACGAAGTTTTGCTCCGTCGAGATATGGGGAAAACCTTATTCATCCTTACTCTTCTTAAAGGTAAGAATTTGAAAACGACTCCTTTTTTTTTTCATCTGCTTTTTTTTAAAAGCAAGACCACTTCTTATATTCCTGTCATTTCTTACTTCTTTAACCAAGTAGTGAATCCTCCTCGCGAACCCCTTATGAATTTCAGCCTATTTCGTGCGAGGGTTGCCTACGATTTGTTTTGAAAACTAGAAATTACCGCGCATATCGTTACAAAACATCCTGGTGATTTATGAGTGACACCCGCACCATCTATAAGATACCGATTTTAAGACCTTGTGTAATATTAAAAGACTTGTATGAATTAAACATTGCAATTAGAATGCAGCGCACGATATCTTTTTTTCCCCATAAGCAGCTGATGCTGTGATCCAATTTCCGTCGAGACCAAATACAGCTTTACTTTACGAATGGTGGTTATTTTCTCTTTAGTGGTATGGATTGACAACGGAAGGATTTTTTAAATGTTGTTAATCTCAATCTTTTTTTTTTTCAGTATAAGAAGGTGGTTTGCATTTGAAAAAAAAATGTAAGGAGACGCATGATGCTGTCTTCAAATATACAAAACATATTGAAAATAATTTGGATTTCTAAAAGTAGACGTAATTCTCATCCAAGTGCTGCGCCAGAAGAAGAAGTTAATGATAAGGAGAAATGCTTCGGTTCCTTTAAATGTTGTTTATCTTAATCCTTTTCTACTTTTTTTTTTTTTCTCAGTGAGAATAAGAATTTTGCATTTAAATAGTGGAAGGAGATCTACGATTTATTCTTCAAACATACAAAGCCAACTGAAAACAATTTGGATTTCTAACAGTAGTCGTAATTCACTTGCAAGAGCTGCGTCAGAAAACGAAATGATAAGGAGAAATATGATATGAGAATGGGGGGGGGGGGAGAATTGGGGCATGCAGAAGTAGGAGAAGAAAGAGAAAGTCATATACACAATGTGAAAGTAAATGCAGTTCATCTGTTTATGCCGATACTTATACAGAACATGAGACTAAGGAAAAAAAAAAGAGAAGCATAACCGGAAAGAAAACACCTTAAATTCCAACAGTTGCATTGCAAAGTTGAAGCCGTTTCGAGTGTTGCAAAACTGGTATTTTATGTGCAAAATCATAAAACACACGGCAATTCATCCCTCTCCTGTTTGCGTAAACTGGTGTCAGACTGGATTATTATGTGCAATGCCATTGTCTCCCGAGACAAAGAGATGCCACCAAGGTGTGTACTGCGTCTTAGTGAAAGAATTATGCTGATTTAGGTTAAGATTTTTTTTTTTTTCATTTTAGACTTATCCAACGACCTCGAAATGGTGCATATGGTGCACCATTAAAACCCATTGTTTAAGCAGCCACGGCGGCTGATTCGGACCTTAAAGCTGCATTTGTAACGAGAACATTTTAATGCATGATTATGGTGGCACGGGTGAATACCTTTGTCATGATGGCATTAGTACACCAGCAGAATTTTAATGAAAACCCGGAGTTACTGTCCGCCGATCTCCAGTGGCCAAGGTATGTGACGTCTGCGACGATCGATCGATACTTTTAATTAGTACAACGACGGGTGACGTTGAAGCCGTGGCTAAAGCGTGGACATATCGATATCTGGTCGATATCAAAGTCGATACACTGGATGTTGGGGTTGCGAACAGCTAGTTAGGATGGTGAGGGTGTAAAGGTGCTTGCTTGCGTGCTGTCGAGTGCGCATGCAGGTGTGTTCACAACATGTGTGTGTGTGTGTGTGTATGGGTATGTATGTATGTATGTGTCTTGTGAGTGTGTACGAGTGTAAGTATCGTGTACACAATTTGTATATGTGTGTGTGTGTGTGTGTGTGTGTGTGTGCGTGCGTGTGTGTGCGCTATTGGGAGGGGGACGGGGTTCACAATTTTACCGCATGAACATGACAATGCACAGGGCAGTGGCGAGTTGTGACGTCATCACTCGGATTCATAGGCTATGTGGACATCTTGGCAGAGGAAAGGAGTTTGAGTCTCGCTGAGAAATTAGCTTAATAGTAACACTTTAACATCTCATTTTGAAAACATTTTATATCATAATGGCATAACATTTTTTAAGTCACCACATCAATCAATTATTCTATAATGTGTAATGATGCGCAATTTACTTTGGGACATTTAATACAGCTTTATTCTGTAAGATATCATAGTTTTTTTTATTTTTATTTTTTTTTACTTCACTTACTTTTATTGTAATCAAATTGTTTCTTTATCATTCCAGTGCATCTAACGCAGTTATGAAACTACTTTACACGGCGTGTAATACCACGGTGCAGTAAAGTTGGCTTAACAACGCATTGAACTTCAGGCATTTTGATGTAGGCCCTTTAATGTAGTTATAGCAGAGCTAAAGCCTACACATAGTCTTTATGCAACATTTTGCATAAAACCCAACAACAACAATTGTCATCTAAGTCGACCATTGAACCGACGATTGGACACAAAGTTTATATTGGGTGGGGGGGGGGAGAAAAAGATAAGAAGATAGATATAGACAGATAAACGGATAGAAGGAGAGGTAAATAGAGATATAGAAGCAGATAAATAGAAAGAGGGAGAGATAGATGAATAGATAGAGACAGATAGATAGACAGAGAGAGGGATAGAAAGATAGATAGATAGAGATAGACAGAGAAAGATGAATAGACAGAGGGAGAGATAGATAGATGGATAGGTGGGAGATAGAGAGACAACTAGATGAATGCAGGGAGAGATACGTAGAGAAAGCTAGTTAGAGAGAGAGAAAGAATAGATAAAGGAAGATAGATCAATAGAGAGACAAGACAAATAGATATAGATAGATCTGGATAGATAGATAGATAGATAAATAGATAGATCTGGATAGATAGATAGATAGATAGATAGATAGATAGATGGATAGATAGATAGATAGATAGACAGATAGAGAGAGAATAGAAAGAAAGAGGGAGAGAGAGAAGGAGAGAAAAGCTTTAGTTATTCTCTCTCAAAGGCGATGCAATATCTTCCAAGACACTCACTTTTCTAGTCATGTCTGAAAAACTTCGTCTTTAAAGGGATTGTACAGTTTTGGTTGAGATCTAATTTAAGGTTTCTAACATTTTTAGGTGAGATAATCAGAAACCTCTTATGAAATATGAAAAAGCATGTAATTCTATGAGGAATTCAACGTTTATTTGATAAAGATTGGTTTTGAAATGGCTGAGATATCCAAAAAAGAGTGATTCTAATAAAGTGTGGGTTCCACACTTTATTACAATCGCTTTATTTTACTTTGTTTTTGGATGTTTCAGTCATTCCAACCCGATTTTCACCAAATAAACTTTGAATTCCACTTAAAATGGTATTCTCTGTACTATATCATAAGTGTTTTCTTGGTATCTCGCAAAAAGTTAAAAGCCCAATTCTCATCTCCACCACTACTGTATTATCCCTTTAAAGTCGGACACAGTGTGAGAATGAAATGCCTGACTTCTGTTACCTTTTTGTTAACCGTTAAGAATCACTGCTCATATTCATCATATTTCCAGCCAAAGCATGAAACATCCTCTTCCGGGTTAAAGGTATCGTATCGACGCTTCAGCCGACTGAAATGATAGCTTTGTGATCATCTCTCCTTGCATCATTTCACATGCTTGACCTGTGAAGGTTGGTCAACGACCTTCGATATCTATGGAGTTAGGGGGAAACTAAAGGATCGTTCTCATTGGTTATTCAATTTCATTTCTTGAGACAGGCTGGTACCCCGTGCCTCTAATATCTTTTATGTTCGCAATTGCACTTTTCGTTATCAAAATGGCAATACATCATCGTAATTTGCGATATAGTTTAATCAAAACTCTATTTCGTGTAAGGTATTTGTCTAACAGAAAGACATCATACAGGAAAGCTCAGGAGGGGAGGGGGTGGGGTGGGGTTGGGGTGGGCTAAAGCCGCCTCGTTTTAAGGCGCTATAAGCAGCACCGCGGAGGGGCGTATTCTCAAGGGTCCAGCCGATTCGTTCCAGGGCACCTTTCACCCTGAATAATCTATGTAAAACACAATATCCTCCATTTCTTCGAGGGAGTTTATAAACAGAAGGCCAAAAAGAGCACTACTCTCTTTCGTGACCACTCCTTCGCACAACACCTTGTCATGTTTCCACGTTAAACTAAATCTTGTTAAGCAGTACGTCTTTATAATATATGAGGTCTTACTTACCCAGGGTAGCCTCTTTAGTGTTGCCACTGCTCTACCAGAGGGCCCTGCTATTGTTATTACCCTAGCGTTGTCAGGTACCCATGTATACACCTAGGTCGATATAGTGGGTAAAAACATCTTGTCCAAGGACGTAAGCACTGGGCGGGATTCGAACTCGGGTCCTCCGATCGGGAGTCAGGAGTCGTATCCACTATGCCACAGCGCCCCCATGCGAAAACAAGATATATATATACGTTATATATCTCGTTTCTAATCTCAAACGCCTCAATTTGCACTTATCAGAGTCGCGCGACTTATTTTGGATTCATTTAGCAATGGTAGGTGGCTTTTTCGAGATTTCATTTGTTACACAGTTTCGCTTATAGCCCTGGAAGCCTTGGGCTTCAAATCCAAGTTAATGAATTCCTTCAAATGATGAATCCCTCCCTTCTTCTTCCACTGATGAATTCGTCCCCGAAGCAGGTGTAATCTGCATCATGAATGGTGCGGCGATCTACATATCAATGACTCACTAATTCTGCCACGACTTACTTTTCTGGCCATAAAATTATGCTGCTGCATAATTCCGTCGATGGACCGATAGAGCGAGTGGGTGTGAGGCTATAGTTGGATTAAGTAACAAGGCGGCGGTCACTTCAAGCAATTCCTCTATATGCTTGGCTCTAGACGGTTAATTGTTTTTCGCAAGTCAAAGGTTCATTTCTGAAAGTAGTAAAGAATTAGAAGACTAGAACAAATCGAGGTAAATTGCCATCTGTCTTGTATGCCACCTAAGGCCGGCCACTACTTGCCCCGCATGCTCTCTGGGTACATTAGTTGACCGCAAGCTTGTTAGGGTGTCTTTGACTGCTGTGAAATTTTGGGGCATTGGATCAAATTGTAAGGCGTTAAAGGGATGAAGAGTAGGAGTATGCAGTCAAGTGAGTGATTTGTCCGCTAAAGATAATGCGCCAGTTCAACTGTGATGACACTTTTATCGTGCTTGCAGAGGATTTGAGGAGTGAAAATTCAATAATGAAAGAAAGAAAGAGAATTTCACGGGGGGAAATCCAATTACAATCACGTAAGAACATTATTACTTTCTTGTTATTGCACTTTGATATCAAGACCAGCGAATTCTTTGGAAAGTATGGCTCATAACGCGAGCAACCACATTTCAGGATAATCTGACACAAAGAGCCGCTTTTTTTTTAAGCAGCTACCATGCAATTCCGTGGTTCTTTTTTGTTTTAGCAAGTTTTACACGAATTCATTATCTTATTTCTTGTACATGATTGCATTGATTTATTACTTTTTAATTCCCTTTCTTCCCTCTTATTATTTCTCCACTTTATGATTCATCAACTGGAACTATTTTTATGTTTATGCATCCAATCTTATTCGTCCCCTGCTTTTTATTTTTCAGTCATATGAAATCAATATACATCAAGTCACAGGGAATCAAATCAAGTCAAATCAAAACCAATCTATTTCTCATTACCTGTACTTTCTTCTGCTAACCGTCTTGGTTTCATCTTCTTGCTTTTCCCATCTCATTTTGTCTTAATTTGCTGGTGTATTTACCTTTTGCTCTTAATTCACTTTGTCCTAGGCATCTTCTTGGCTTTTGCTTTTATTGACATACGCTTTCAATATTTTTCCTTGTAGCACGGAAGTTTGACGAATTAGACAGGACATTGTTTTCCTCTTTAGAAGCTTAACAGACGTTCTAATATCAATACCGGGGAAATTTCGTCTTCCTGTTGTCTTTTCCTTGTATTCTCAGCTCTATCGATGGCTGATGGAAGAGAGTAGAGACATCAGCAAACGAAAAGTCCCTTACCCCCGTCATCCAACCGCGGCGTTTAAACGCTCAAAGATAAAAAAAAAGTACGTCATTAATGCGGTTGCCACTGCGCGCTGCCGGTGTTTGTTTACACGGGCTCTATGTACATTGCGCGATCATTACGCCCGTCCTAATGCGGGGGGCTCCAGCGCGGAAACAAAGCCGTCCACGGAAATCTCCGCGATCGAGTTGATAATTATCAAAGATGGGATGAATTATGAATCCATTAAGGGGCAGCGTGGCTGAAATAGAGTGATAGGGAACACTCACGGTGTTTATTTTCCTAGTGTCTGGTTCTATTGTGATCGCTCTATTACCCGCAGAGAGACTTTTCATCGTTTGCTTCTTCCTCCACATCATTACGCTCCTTCTCTTCTTAAATTGAGCGTAAACAAAAGTATCAGAATTCTTTCGTATCATCCGTTCTCCTCTCGAAACTTTTGCGACAAAACCCAAGGCGTGGAACCTGTCTACTCTATAGTGACGAATGATATATTGTGACTGTGATATTGACGGATTTATTGCAAAATTTATGCTGCAAGAAATATTTACAACGATGAACAAGTGCTACGACAGGGAATTGTCATATTCAGAAAGTTAACTATCTCGCTATTGTAACTTCCATACTGATTTTACTCTACCACCTGTTTCCATGACAACATCATCATTTTCCTCGCCGATAGTACATATGTGACATCATCATTATGGATCATCACCACCACAAGCGTTACCGTTATATCATCAATCATTATAACATCAACATCGTCACCACTTAAACCACTCCCATCTGGACATCAATTTTTCTAAGCATCACCATCACTGCCAACACTATTTGTACTGTTCATCAAAATCATAATTTCTTTAATTCACCATCACTTTTAACAGCTCAAACACTGCCCAAATTGATACCAGTCCTACCACTTTCCACTTTGACTACCATATTGCCAGCACGATCGTCATCATCGTCGTCGTCATCATCATCATTATCACCACCACCGTCACAGCCATCGTCATCTAATCCCATCATCATCAGCACTACCACCACCACTACCCCAACATCAAACAATATTATTACCTCTTCAGCATATTCCACACCATTAACCGCTTAATCAATGTCACCACGGATGCCAGTCCTACCACTTTCCCATAATTCGATAGCTCATGCTACCATTGTCATCTGAGCTACCACCAACTCACTGCCATAACAACGATCATCATTGTCACCATCATCATCATCACCACCACCACCACCACCACCACCATCATCATCATCATCATCATCATCATCATCATCATCATCATCATTATCATCAACATCATCATTATCATCACCATTCCAATCAACATAGTCGCCTCCTCATTATTTAGTACTGCTGCTGTAATGATACCGTTGCTACCACAGTCGTCATGAACTACCAGCTACCACTGCCACCTCCATCACTATTGCCACCATCTAACTGTTCATCATCTAACGACATCATAAACATCGTCATCGTCATCATCATTATTGTTGTCATCATCGTCATCATCGTTATCATTATCATCATCATCGTCATCATCACTATTGTCATCACCATCATCATCATCGTCATCGTCATCATTATGACCATCATTTTATCATCGTCATTGTCATTATCATCATCATCATCATCATCATCATCATCATCATCATCATCATCATGAATAGTCTGATCTAGAAACACATTATGTGCAAAACTTTGTGATGCATGCACTGTAGAAATAGCTGCATCATTGTCTGCTGTCCGCATGTTGTTTATAGTTTCTTCTATGTCGTCTTTTTCTCTCCTTATCTGAATCTTTTTATCCCTTTTTCTTGTCATATTCTACTTATGCTTTCGAACAAGCATAGATATACTTCCCACTGAATGTGATATGCACGAATGACCCTTTGTATATCACAGTCATTGCTTTTGTTATTATTATCATGTTGTTGCCGCTGATACAAAACTGCTTACTGATCAAGAGCCTGCCTATACTATTCTCATGCGCTCGAAAAAGCTCAGCCGACAAGGATACTGGACCTGATCCTAATCCGTCTCACGTGCGGCGCACTTAGAAACAAAATCCCCTAACGATTATTACTCGTATACATCACATTTGAGCAATGTTCAAGCAGAAATAAAAGCAGAAGGGAAGGATTGACAGAAGGGGAAAAGAAACGAAGATGAGTTTGTAGAATGACTGGTTCTTAATATTTATTTCTCCGTTGCTTCATTAGTGCAGAGATGTTTGTCCGAGTTCCACGATCTCCTCTTGACAATCATCGATCTCTTTCCCCGGAGTAGCGGCCCGCCCGAATCCCCTTTTCTCTCTTCTCTTTTCTTTCTCTTAATGTTCGCTCTCACTTCTCCCGTCCTCTCTCCCTCTCTCCTCGTTTCTCTCTCTCTTCGACCGCTATCAATTAATCACGTGGTTCGTATTTCATGCTTTACGAGTCGTTTTAATGCCTTCCTTGCTTTCACAAGTTCTCTTTCCCACACTCCATCACCATCCATCATCATATGTCAAATTCCATGTAGTCCCAGATATTGGTATTCGCGTTGCCCGAGAAGAGCTCCATGGTCTCAACCGATCGAATTCCTTCCTTCATATCCGCTCTTTTTTACCGTCTTTTCATGGATCCAGGTGTCAGTAATGACTAATCCCCACACGCCTAGTAACCCAGGGACGCCAATTTCGTACTCGCTCCTCGTTGGAGATTGTTACCTGGTGATGTTAACCATTAATGTAACCAGGTAAGAAAACGTTCTAAAGAACTGTAGAGAAAGAGAAAGAGAGAGAGCAAGAGAGAGTAGGGTAAAAATCTTTGTTTACATTGCAAGTGTTTCTCTTGTCTCATGTGCCAGTAAATCATTTTCTGAGGGACTCTTTTCTCAGGGCGTAAATTAAAGGGGCGCAATTCCTATATGGCGTAACCATAGTATCAGACAAATGGAGCTGCAGATATTTTCGTATGACTTTACGCGCTATTTCAAAGATATAGATTCTAACTCTGCGATATTTCATTTATAAGATTATTTCTGCCATCTTTGCATACAAGCTGAATCTTCCACCATTATGAACTGACAGAATTAGTGCGTCGACTAACTTTTATGAGACACAGAATATGTCTCTCCAAAGTGTAAGAACTTGATAACGCTGATATTAATTTTCAAGTAAATCGTTGCCGTACGGGTGAGCACAACTTTATTCTATTCTAATGTTGTAAGACATAACTCATCACTAGATCGAAAGTGGATAATTGATATGAATTTGAAAAACTATGTAAGCAATAAATTACATGTAACACATTCTGATTTAATATACTGATCGAGACATTCTAAAATAGGAAATAAAAGGAAACAAAAACAAAACATGAAAGCCCATTCTATGTCAAGGACTTTGGACATTATTTACACAGCTGTGGGGTTTTATATGTCAATCCACTCTCAAAATACACAAAGAATTTAAACCAGAAGAAGGCAGACTTAACCAGAAGAAGAAGTAGAAGAGTTAAAGTTCCACGAGGAACGTCTAAAAAGGTCTTGCGTCAGTTTCTCTGAATCTACTTGTTTAACATGGATCATTGACAAAAATCACGTGACTCGTGGTTAACAGAGTTAGCAGGAGTGGGAGTGAGATGGTGTCATGATCCGATTACGTAATATTCTGTGAAGGAGCTTGTTCTCGTGTACAAGTGGAATACTGGGTATATGTATCTATTGATTTATATGTACACATGTATACGTTGCATGTGTTTATCAATTTATAATAATAATAATAATAATAATAATAATAGTGGCTACTTGTATAGCGCACAGGTCCATCTATCTATCTATCTATCTATCTATCTTTCTATCTATCTATCTGTCTATCTATCTATCTATCTATATGTCTGTCTATCTATCTATCTATCGATAGATACAAATACATGTGGTGTGTGTGTGTGTTTGTGTGTGCGCGCGTGCGCTGTGTGAATGTATGCATGTGTGTACCGATACGACTGGGATACGCTGAGGGGAGCTCTCCTTGTGTGCAAGCGGAATATGTATAAACATATACCTATGTATACATGCACATTGCATTATGATATCTATAGAATCAGGGCCCCATTTCATAAAACACTTCATATGATAGCAACTCTTGCTGGAATGGCAATTGTCATAGTAACGACAAAAATCCAGCTTCCTGATTGGCTGTTGCTATTGGAAGTTGCCATTCCAGCAAGAGTTGCTTTCCTAACATCTTTCATGAAATGGGGCCCTGATGTATATATATATATATATATATATATATATATATATAGATTATATATATACCATAGCGAGAGAGATACATAAGTTTGTAAATATGTGTGTATGTGTGAGTGTGTATGTGTGTATGTATGTGTGGTTTTGTGTAAATTATTGTTAGATACAGAGACGACTTACGTAAGAGTACAAACGGTTATTGGATACAGTTGTTAAAAACAATATATTTCCCAACAAATCAATTTGTGTGGGTCTTATGAGTGCGTGCACGTGTGTGTGTGTGCGCACGCTTGTGTGTGAGTGTGTGAATATATAGCTTATGTGTGAGTATGTGCTTGTCTGTGTGTTTGTGTGTGTGTGTTTAAGAATGGGTTGGTGTAGGTATCCATCTAACCTATATCTACCGTGGATATGAACATGTTAAACACGTATGTACAAGTAGATTACAGGAGCCGCGGCGCCATTTGGCGTAGCATTATGCCAAAGTCAGAATGGCGGAGGGACAGAATCAGGGAGAGAGGGAGACAGACACAGAGATAGAAAGAAAGAGAAAGAGAGAGAGAGAGGGAGAGAGAGAGGGAGGGAGAGGAAGGGTGAGAAAGAGATACACCACAATCGGTTTGAGAGAGAAGAAAGTGAAAAAACAAAGTACACCGCAGAAAGAACTTATTTTTTAAGGCACGGAAATATATTTCTGAAGAGACGCAATGGTAAACGGAGTATATAAGATAAAGAAAGAGATAGAAGGGCAGAGAGAATCAAAACGAGAGAGAAAGAGTGAGAAAAAGAGAAAAGAGAAAACAGAAAGCAGAATTATATTAGAGGAAGATATGTGGTGACCGAAAGATATAAAGTATAATTTAGCAAACAATGATAATACACTGCTCGATAATTTCATGCGCCCTACTGTCGTGAGGGCGAGAGGGATGGTGGAACGAGTTCGCCATTTAATCTTATATTTCCTAGCGGTGAGTCCCTGTCATTTACTTTGCGGAGTTTACGTCTGGAACCCGACTCACATCACGTGATTTACCACGTGGAATTACGTGAAGTACATGACGTGTGTTGTAAATCAGCAAGGATCCTCATTCAGTGAAAGCGGTCGTATTTCAAAACCGTGGTCAGGAAAAAAAAAATCAACCTCCTAGTTTAAGCTTAAGAAGTCCAGTTTATTACAAAATAATTCACATGAATTTTAGAATTAGAAAAAAGGATCATTAGTAGAAAACAAAATTGAATTTGACAAACACACACGGAAATTTATGCCTGAACATTGTCCAAATTGAACTGCCATTCACATTCAGTCATTCTTGATTTTTTGTTTTGTAGTTTGCGTCTGGGTAGGAGACTAGCAATGATAAAGAAATCAAACAGAATTTTGGTTTAAACCAGGCGAAGTAACGTTATGTATTGGTACAGAGCAAATCGACGAAAGCTCTTTGTTCCTTGAGCAAACACACGGCTGAATCGCTACGTGGTGCGAGTGAAATTATCGCGTTTAAACAAGCTTGGAGAGAATGGTAGAAAGGATGGGGGGGGGGGAGATGCAGAATCAAGATGTCCGCTTTTGGACTTTCAACTTTCCTGCCCGTTCCCCCGTAATGATAGAATCAAACACAGACATAAGTGGCTCCATCGTGGGGCATCATTCAATTTTCTGCTCTCCAACAATGGACCCTCGAAATCCAAGGGTTTGCGCCTGTCGTATGTGTGTGGGAGCGACAAGAAGGCAAGTGGGTAGAGCATTCGGGGGAAAATGTATGACACGAACATGATACAAATAGATTGGAAGACAGAAAGAGCGAGGAAGAGAAAGAGATATCATGTCGTGACGCTTGAGTAAGAAAAAGTCAGACACAAAATGAGGCAACACACCATAGAACTGTTCCAAAAAAAAAAAAAAAAAGCGGCTTAGTAACCCGGCCGTAAACAAATTGCAAGATTTCCAGCACGCATCTACCAAAAGATAAGAAAATTGAGAATACATTTACTACAGCTTCTGCAGCAAACATTATACTGCAGTCGATTGTACTAATACTGATCATAAACAAATTAAAATATCATAACAAATACTGCTGCCGACGACAAGCATGTTAACAATGATTATATATCCATGATGATAAATGATAATGACGATGATAATACCAGTCTCCAATATGTCTATTAATTCAAAAAAAAAAGATGCTTACCAAAATGAACTAAAATTCTTGATTTACTCTCAACAAGAACATTAGATTTTTGTAGCTACGTTGTAATGAAAAGTGAAATCCAGTTCAAGCAAAATCCTTTCTTAGATACTCAACGAATTGATAACTTTTGTAAAGAGACAGTAATACACATAAATTAAGTGAAATGACCAGTACAAATTGAGATTTATTACTACATTTTGCTCTCTTGTGACACACAATTTGACGCTTTAATTGCGAGATTCTGACATTCCTCTTGATTTTGTATTGGCACCAAGAGTTATCAGTGACAATATGCTTAAAGGTTAAAGGCACCCATGAGACACAATTATTTCTCTTATCATGCTTATACCAAAGCCGAGACACAAATAGTTCGTTTGATAAATTTTATAAACCATTGTTAGCCTGCCCACGGATATCCCTACTCCCCAAAGTATGTGATATTTTACAATAATCATACAGCTACCATTAGATTTACTTTCATCAATCATCATCATTTCTAATTATGCTAAAAATGTTCGCGAATTTGTGGGGTTAGTTTTATGAATATTAATCAAACAGTTCTTTCTTTGAGACTTTTATTATATTTTTAATGTAATCTTAATCGGATACATGAATTCTCACAGAATTCTCTTCATTTTTATCATTTTTTAAATAAAACTTTTCAGTGAGTCCAATGTATTCTAGCGGTATGAAACCAAAATCATACATATTCCTCGTTTTTGTTGAATAGTTTTGATATGAGGTTACAAAACTTATTTCTTTCCTTCCACCTTTTTTAGAGCTGCAATACACACCAATGCAAATCTACAGGGGGATCTTTGGTGCCAAAACTTCGACTTGAGAAAAATATCATGTGGTTTTATATCAATACGCAATTCCTAGGTCCACCATTGACTCCCAGAAGTATTCATTCTACCCAAGAGCCATAAGACTATGGAATCGCCTGCCGGGACCCATAGTAACCACTGCCAACCCAACATTATTTCAAGGAGCTGCTTTACCCATCCTCAGGGCAATGCAGCCTCCTACTGGATCTGCCACTGTGTAAGAGGATCGTTGCCGTTAACACCTATACTCACATTTTATTGTATGATATGAGACAGATTGTACACACACTGAATGACACCCCCTCACGACACACAGCTCGAGTTCATCCCAGTATAGCTTCATGTACAAGCTGCTTCAAGGGATTACTACATCAAGTCAAGTCAAGTCAAGTCAAGTCAAGTCAAGTCAAGTCAAGTCAAGTCAAGTCAAGTCAAGTCAAGTCAAGTCAAGTCAAGTCAAGTCAAGTCAAGTCAAGTCAAGTCAAGTCAAGCATAACAAAGAGACTTCATTGTGTCTTGTCGAATCGTTTGATGCCGTTTTATTTGATATCTTTTTGAAAATTACAGAAAAAAATGGGACTGAA